>CM048750.1:398039001-399239001 GCA_026315105.1 Locusta migratoria | reverse complement strand
GTAGGAATCGCAAAAACACTGCTACATAATGCGACAAGATTTTATAAATATACTACATGAGAATGACAGTACCTGGTGACTTACAACAAACTTTAAACATAATTTCAAACCTTCATTAAACTTTTTCTCGCAGACAACAACATCAAAATAATGAAAGCACAAAAGTTTCTCGCTTACTACTTTTCCACTGTTCATGGAGCAAAACTATGGCATTCGGTATAACGATACAATTTATAATTTCTACACTACCAATTGTACTTGCAGGAAATTTTGCAGACAGAATACACACTTAAAGCTAAATGTACGTTCAAAATTGTATCACAGTAGGACACGTAGTTCATGAGATATAAGGACATAAAGAGTAACATTCATGGAAAACTGCCCCATCAAGCATCACATTTTAATCTATCACTTCCTTACTACTAACCACATTAGCAACAGATTTTACCAACATACAGCACTTATACAAATCAATATATTGCTGCAAAATTTTACAAGTGTACAACATATCTATACTAATAATAAATCTGTAAATGTAGGTGTGTCACTGTTCACTTCAATCTTCAAAACTACTGGACGAATTTTCATGCGGTTTTCTCAGGAAACATGATCAAAGATTGGTCAGGATCTAGGCTTGATTTCATCAAACTAGGATCACGAAGTGTTTTCATAGACTGTCGTGTCTGTCTGTTCATCTATTAAAAACCACTTCTCAAAAATTACTTCACAAATTTGCATGGGGTTTTCACAGGTAACTTCAGCATACCTTGTGATAACATATAGACTTAGTTTAATGAAAATCTGATCATGGAAAGAACAACATCACAATTTAACATTTTTCATCAACAACCGTCATGTCTATCTTTCTCTTTCATCTCCCAAACTAATAGCTGAATTTTCAGGGGTTTTTCACAGGAACATGAGGATATCTTGCAATTACAGAAACGCTTCATTTCACAAAATTGAATCAGAAAAAGTAAGATATCACAATTTTATTTCTCTGAAAGCAATCACATGTGTCTATTTGTAGAGAGTAATCTCGAAAAGTACTAAATGAACATTCATGGGGTTATCGCAGATAAATAGAGAACATTCTGGAGCAACATTAGGCTTCATTTCATCAAAGTCAGATCAGGAAAGTAAAAGATATCGTAATTTGAAGTTTTAGGTGTATTTCATGCTTGGAAAAACGGTGTAATGCAGCGAAGAACTAATAAATAGCGCTGCGGTTGTTCATGTGAAGTTCGGGGCAGCAATTCGATTATTACTCTTTGAAAATACTACTTACTCTTTGACTTTTCAAATTTACCATATTTCTGAAAATCGTTTTCTTGCTAGCTATGTTCTACAAAATATGATTCAACACAATGAATGTAAAACATATAATCCTTGCCATGTTTAATCCATATATTTACATACTGATATCACAGTCTAACGTATATGTCCAACTGTTATGGACGTTTTAAGACTCACGATTGGAGCAACAGTAGCGCACCTAACAGAAAGAGAGACACAATTGTAGAATAATAATTGTTTTCAGTGATATTTCTACTTCATTAAGGAAATAATTATTGTATTTCAGATTTCCATGCCTCAGTCCATTGTCCAGATATATGAATGGTCATGAAAAGAAATGTTTTAAATGATGAATATAACTCAGACATATATTACTAGACTGGCAATGCCGTATACTGCATCATTGGTGTCAGGGAAGTTTTGCTGCCATAGGTCTTACCTAGGCACACGGGGCTCTGTCTAGGTGGACACATACTTCCCTAGCTACTCGTGGGACCCAGATGCAAAATCCTAATTTGTCCCTCGAAGCTTCCACTGTGATGGGTGTACCACTGGGGAGGGGGGGGGGGGTACCAACACCCAGTCAAAAAAGAGGTTTCGGGTGGCTAGTTTCCCAGACCAGTTCAATAGTAAAAAGAGTTTTATCCAAAGCAACAGAACACAGGCTGCTAGCCAGAATGTGTTTATTATCATTAAAAGGAATGAAGGTTCTTTTGAGAAGATTTCACCCTTTTATATCAATAAGGGCTTAGAAGGTCTTGCGGGCACTTTGAAATCTGTTAAAAGATTGTGGAACGGTACTTGTTGGTTGAAACGTCAACCTCCGAACAGGCGGAAAATCTGCAGAAGGCAAAGGATCTGGGTGAATACGAAATTGACGCAGAACTACACAGTACCCTGAACTACAGTAAGGATGTAATTTTTCCGTAGAGACCTGATGGACAATCCAATTGAAGAACTCAAGGCAGAATGGGCAACGGAAGGCATAGTGGACATTCAGAATATTAAGAAAAGGGTGGATGGAGAACATGTGTCATCTGAGAGCTTCATCCTTACTTTTAATACTCCTAAACTACCTGAGCATGTGAAGGCAGGGTTTTTGCAGTTGAAGCTCTGTCCCTACATCCCTAACCCCATGCGCTGTTTTAAATGCCAGCGCTTTGGCCACACCACACTCGGCTGTAAGGGGGAGGCAACTTGTGGCAAATGTGGAAAGGTGGCACATGAGGGCGCTGCTTGTACGCTACCTGACAAATGTGTTAATTGTTCTGGGAACACCCTGTTTGGAGTCAGGACTGCCAGGTGTATCTTGAGGAAAAGAAAATACAGAAGATAAAGATGACCAGGCGCATTTCCTATGCAGAGACCAAGAAGATATTTAAGGCCATCCAGCCACCTGAATTCCCACCTCGTTCGATGCTGCTTTACAGAGACCCATCACCACAATAGATGCCTCGACACAAACTGAGGCTGTTAGTGGCAGCACCAATACTTGCACATGTCAGGCAGCTAAAGCTCCCCTGCCTCTTGCCCCACCAACTACGGCCAACAAAGCTACAGGTACCGCTTTTGCAGACGATGTGATCTCTGTTGCTACAGAAGTTGCACTCGACAAGGAACCGCAGGAAATCATTAAGAAGGCACCTCACCAGCAAAGTGCCTCAAAAGAATAATATTCCGCCAAAGCAGAGTGCTCCCTTTCCTCCTCATCTTCTCAAAAGAAGAAACCAAGGAAAGTATCTCCACATCCACTTGCAACTCTTTCGGGAGCATCATCGGACGTCTTTATGGCAGCGCTGACTGATGAGGACATTATTATGAACTTTGATGCGTCATCACCAGAATCAAGCAGTCAATCTGCTACCCAGCGCTCCAAGAGTGCCTCACTATCGCGGCACAAGGGTAGAGAGAAGGTAGACCCACACAGGTGACATGGCTCCCATACTGCAGTGGAATTTGGCGGGATACAGGACTCGTTTGGAGGACCTTAAGCTTCTTGTGAAGGATAGGCCTTTCTGTGTCTCCCTTCAAGAGAGACACTTCAAACGGACTGATACACCTGTCCTGAGAGGCTATCAACTCCATAGGAAAGACGATCTAACGGGTGATAGGGCACAAGGTGGTGTGGCAGTGTTCGTCAGGACACTTTTCACTCCTCACTTGTACCGTTGACCAGTACATTGCAAGCAGTTGCTGTTCGTATACTGGCCCATCATGATATCACAGTCTGCTCTCTTTACTTACTGCCTGGAGAGCATGTTGACAGTCATCTTCTGATACAGCTTATTGAAGAACTCCCTCATCCCTTTCTTCTTATAGGACATTTCAATGCGCAAAATGCACTATAGGGCTCTAACAACAACTGCCCCAGGGTGACAGGTTGGTTGAAACTGTGATATACTCCTCTGATGTTGTCTTACTGAACACAGGCCAGCCGACACATTTTAGCACTGCTACAAATTCGTCTTCAGCCATAGACCTCTCCCTCTGCTCGCCTGCTCTTGCACACACTGTTCAGTGGAGCGTGGACAATGACCTTCATGGCAGTGACCACTATCCCATTTGGATAGACTTGTCGGTAGATTGCAGTGGGAAGCCACCGAGATGGTAGCTGCACAAAGCTAACCGGACACTTTTTCAGCAGTTTGCTATTTTTGAGCCGTGTCATGGTGTCGAAGACTGAGTGATTCACAATGCTGCTGACGCCTCCATCCCGGAATCGAAGCCAACGCTTCAGAGACCAGCTGTTCCTTGGTAGGAACGGTGCTTGTCGTTCAGCGATCAGAGACAGACGAGCAGCATTGCGGCGATTCCATCGGAGCCCCACCAATACGAATTTGGCCAATTTTTGAGTGGCAAGGGCACAAGCAAGGAGAATTATTAAAGAGGGTACGCAGAGGTCTTGGCAAGAGTTCCTGCAGCTAAAGTATGGGAAGCCGTTAGGAGGATTTCGGGATGGAACTCCTGACCGCCAATAGGAGCTGTGCGAGGGCAGGGTTGTCCTGGACATTACCCAAGTTATGGCAGAATCCTATGAAGCTGTTACATCCGATTCTCGCCAGGTTCCATTCTTCCGTCAATATCGGACAATACAGGAGAGGGTTGGCTATGACCTCCGTTCCTCCAACGTTGAGGACTACAACCAACCTTTCTCGATGTGAGAGCTGGAATCCGCATTGTCAGCAGCTCATGATTCTGCACCTGGTTATGACAAGATACTGTACAGACTGCTGAAACTGTTGGCATCCCACTCAAAGGAGGTCCTCTTACATATTTTTAATGAAATTTGGATTATGGGGAACTTTCCATGTTCTTGGAAAGAATCCATTTTAATTCCAATTTTGAAACCGGAAAAGATCGCACCGACCTAGGTAGTTATCGGAGCATTAGCATCACTAGCTGCATTGGTAAGACGTTGGAGCGTATGGTCAACCGGCGCTTAGTATGGGTGCTTGAAAGGAGATCCATACTTTGTTTTAGGTGACAGTGCCTCTGTGGCTGATTCTGTTTTAACTTTTATTCGTAACAGTGGATTCTACAATTCCATCTGACGTTACTGAGTATGCTTTATCTATTTATTCTGCGCCTGGTTAATATTATTAGGCAGGGGATTTTAATGTGTTGCAGAGTGGCTGGACGTTCTATTTTTTTTTATTTCTGTGAACACCCAGCCTGGACACTCTGGTCTTCTCTTTTAAATCTCTTCTTTCTTTCCTTTTGTCGATTCTTTGATTTGACATTTTCCATCTATGGTTTGATGTACTTTCACACGTTATGTCCAATTGTAGCGGTCTATTATGTTGTCTCGGTGATTGGAGAAAGGGACTGATGTCCATAGTAGTGTGGTTCCTTCAAACACCAACCAACCAACCAACCAGATCCTTACTTAGCCGCTCTCAATGTGGGTTCAGGAGGTACAACTCTACACTGGATAACCTCACCCTGCTAGAAAGTGCAATCCAGCAAGCTTTCGTACAGAAGCAACACCTAATCGGTGTTTTCTTTGACCTTGAAAAGGCGTATGATATTACTTGGCGACACCTTGTTGTACAGCAGCTTTAACAGTGGGGTTTTCGTGGATTTATCTGATCTTTCCTCTCTGAATTTAGATACAAGGTTGGGAGCGCCTTGTCTGACTGTTTTAAACAAGAGAATGGTGTCCCACAAGGGAGTGTTTTAAGCGTAACGGTATTCGCCATAGCCATAAACGGCATTACATCCACCGTGCGACTGCCTGTACAGTGTTCCTTGTTTGTGGACGTCTTCTCCATCTTCTGTGCATCCTCCATTGCATTTGACGATCAGGCGGTTGGAGGAATGGTTTAACACCATTGGTTTTCAAGTTTTCCTTTGAGAAAACTGTCTGTGTGGATTTTAATCACTCCCGTTCCCTTTTTAATACACCTGTTTTAAAACTAGGAAACACTGTTCTCACCTTTCAGGACAAGGTGAAATATCTTGGCCTCACTTTCGACGAGAGGCGAACGTGGTTGCCACACCTTAAAGTGGTCAAATTGAGATGCCTCAAGGCTCTAAGTATTCTAAACTGTCTCAGTTATCGGTCTCGGGGTGCTGACAGGTCATGTCTGCTCCAGTTCTATAAGCTTTCATGCGGCCTAGACTGGAATATGGCTGCCAGGTCTATGGATCAGCCAGGCCTTCCTACCAGAAAATACTAGATGCAGTACACCAAGAAGGTATCAGGTTGCCGACTGGTGCGTATCGTACAAGTCCAGTACTTAGCCTGTGCGCAGAAGCTGGTGAGCCCCCACACTCTGTATGCTGTCTTTTGTTCGTGGCACACCTGGTGTACAGAGCTCTGTCAGTTCTGCACGTGTTACTTTCTCTCAGTGTTGCACAGCAGCCCAAACAATGTTTGTTCCATAACCGCCCACAGGCTACGAGACCGTTTGGGATTCGAGCACAGGAGAGCCTTGAGTTGCTGCAGGTGCAGGGCATCAAGGTTCAACGCAAGGGGTTCTCCTTGGCTCCTTCATAGGCCTACATTGATTTTAGATCTGACTGCTTTTAAGAAGCATTGTACCTCGGACAGATTTAAAAACCTCCCGAAAACCTTGGTCAGAACCGGGGGATTGGGACCAATTTAATTTATCTCTGGGATGTTGCCTCAGACTACAAATGGATTATCGGATCGGACGCCCGAGTTACTCTCATAAACTCGTAGGGATCAGCTTGACCAACAGTGGACAAGCGTTCCCCTAAAAAGTAGATTTTTGGAGATTTTAAAACCACCACGCAGATTTTATTATTGTCTATACAGATGGATCCAAGCAGGGAGATCGTCTCAGCTGCTCTGTTGTGTTCCCTGACTCTGTCCTTCGGATAGGGCTCCCAAAACAGTTTTCCATTTACTATGTGGAACTGTTTGCACTAGAACAGATCAAAAGGCATCAAGGTATGAAGTTCCTGATCTGGTCAGAATCCCATAGCGCCCTTCTCGCTGTCGACCAAATGTATCCGGCATATTGGATGGTGCAAGACGTAGAGGGTGCTCTCCTTGCACTGCAACGACACTACAAGGAGATAATCTTCTGTTGGATTCTTGGGCACATAGGGATCCAGGGAAATGAACTGGTTGATGCAGCAGCTAAAGAGGCTTGTTCTCTTCCCCCTGCCGTATGTTGTTCTGTCCCGCTAAAATCCGTCACCTCCTTTGTGACACGAACAACCATGACTATGTGGGAGGATCAGTGATTGGATGTGGCGGATAATAAACTACGAGCGGTAAAATCCTCAGTCCGCCCATGGGGTACGTCCTTCCGCCCCTGAAGAGCTGATGAAGTCGCCCTCACTCGTCTTTGAATTCGTCATTGCCCACTGAGACATGGTTTTCTTTTAAGCAGTGAAGAACCGCCGGAGTGTGACAGATGTAGGACACACCTGTCAATATGACATATTGCAACAAAATGTGTTTTATTTGCTGGTACCACAGGAAATTTCGGTCTCTCACAGGACATGAAATCTATTTCAGGTGGTGATAGGCATCTGTGGATTGTGTCCTACGATTTTGTACTATGTCTGGACTTCTTCCCAAAATACTGGGTGTGCTATGTTAATATGTGTCAGAGTGGCTCAGTCACCCTTTACTTTTAAGTAGTTACCGGGCCACATACATCTGTCAATGTTTTATCCTCGGTTTTAGTCCTTTTACAAGTTGTTTTATGCTATCCCTATAACTGTAGGTGTGCTTTTATATTTCGCAAGTCCATCCGACATGCGTCATTTTTCTTCCATCCGTTCAGGTTTGAGTATGGGCGCTTATGACCTCGATGTTGAGTGCCCTATATCACCAATCAATCAAGCGTGTGTTATTAGAGAAAAAAGTCATAAAATATGCATGAACTGACGTAACTACGCTGTCTTTTGAGTTTTGACATATGCAATATTGGTGTGTTGTATAGAGCTGTAATTTTTTCAGCTTGAGTAAAATTGACACATACAGTAATGAGTTGCATCGATTTTCTGTTATTATTAATCTCTTACTAATTTCAGTCCATTTCAGATTTTCCTTCAGTAGTATGGTAATTATAAAAGTGTTGTTTATTGTGTATAACGCGTATCATTCTTTTGAGAGTTCTCAGGAATTCTGTAGTCCGCTTTGATATATACACTAATGAGTCATGTTTCCTATTTTTATTAATCGGTTGTCAGTTTCTGTCAACTTCGGCTTTTCTTTCAATAGTATGACCATGCTAAATGTTCTGTTTATCGTGGATAATAAATCTTTATTCTTCTTGGTGTTATTCAGATAATTACTTTTGCTTTCACTGTATGTAACGGTTAAATTTTACCTACCATCCCAGCGGTCTCGCATGAATATGTTGGCAACATCAACAAAACGGAAGAAAATTTTTGCCAAGATGTTAATATTCTGAAATGTCCGCATTGAGATGACTTGATTAGTGTTTCGTACAATGAAGTAAATTAATGCTATTCCTGCTCTATGGTTGACAGGTTCTTGTGTGTACCCTCGTTCACTCAGTAAAATAAGCTGCACTGGTAAAACGAATATTTCAGGACAAACATTTGCATTGTCACGCGACAGGATAATGCTAATGTAACATGGTTGACAACGTAATCACGCGAGGGTGCCTGTTAAGTAAAATTTAACCGTACGTAACCTGTTCTTCTCATAACACGATTCGACAATGTATGTTTTAATTCATTGAGGAAGTATTGGCTCAAATGCAAATCCTGTTCAAACCAACTAATATGGCTTACAACGTCGTGTCAGAAGTTCATACTAATACCGTACAGAAACTTTATAATGTGAGCTGAGGCAAGATGGTGGCGTCAGGCTCAGTCACAGAGGCAATTTTGCCAGTCTAGTGATGTATGCCTGTGATATAACTGATGTATGATATAAGCTACATCATATTCATGAAGATATACCTATTTGTAACACGTTTTGCAAATGTATAAAAAGACTACTGATACATTTTCATGTGTTTTCCACAGGAAATTTGACCTAACATTGGGGCAACATAGGCATGATTTCATCAAAATCAGATCACAGAAAAATATATATCATGATCTTAAGTGTTTTCAGTAACTGTCTGTTCATCTATTAGAAATACGTAATCTCCTAAACTACTTCACAGATTTGCATGGAACAACTTCGTTTCATAAAAGTGGAATCAGGGTAATTGTTTTAGATGTAGGTTATGCTTGAAGTACAGATTGTGTAGTATATCAAACAAGTGATATTGGTGCTGTAGTGCACCAAAGAAGTAATAAACTCCGCTGCTGCATAATAAGTATGGAGTAGTACAAGAAAGAACCAAACGTATGTAACAGAATACCAACAGGGAAATGAACTGGTTGATGCAGCAGCTAAAGAGGCTTGTTCTCTTCCCCCTGCCGTATGTTGTTCTGTCCCGCTAAAATCCGTCACCTCCTTTGTGACACGAACAACCATGACTATGTGGGAGGATCAGTGATTGGATGTGGCGGATAATAAACTACGAGCGGTAAAATCCTCAGTCCGCCCATGGGGTACGTCCTTCCGCCCCTGAAGAGCTGATGAAGTCGCCCTCACTCGTCTTTGAATTCGTCATTGCCCACTGAGACATGGTTTTCTTTTAAGCAGTGAAGAACCGCCGGAGTGTGACAGATGTAGGACACACCTGTCAATATGACATATTGCAACAAAATGTGTTTTATTTGCTGGTACCACAGGAAATTTCGGTCTCTCACAGGACATGAAATCTATTTCAGGTGGTGATAGGCATCTGTGGATTGTGTCCTACGATTTTGTACTATGTCTGGACTTCTTCCCAAAATACTGGGTGTGCTATGTTAATATGTGTCAGAGTGGCTCAGTCACCCTTTACTTTTAAGTAGTTACCGGGCCACATACATCTGTCAATGTTTTATCCTCGGTTTTAGTCCTTTTACAAGTTGTTTTATGCTATCCCTATAACTGTAGGTGTGCTTTTATATTTCGCAAGTCCATCCGACATGCGTCATTTTTCTTCCATCCGTTCAGGTTTGAGTATGGGCGCTTATGACCTCGATGTTGAGTGCCCTATATCACCAATCAATCAAGCGTGTGAATGTCCACGAATACCAACAGACATTGAACATAGTGTTACTGATCTAGCTTTGTGTATTAAATACTTGATGACATTTCTTTGCTTATTTTGGCACGTTTCACTTTTTGTATCAAAAAATTTATGAAGATACATCGTTTTGGACAGTGACTTTTACTTACATTTGACATATTGGCTAGGACAACTGAATTTATTGACAGAGCGATCCAACAAGGATTCTTTTCTTACTTACTGAGGTCTGGAACCCTAAAAAGCCATGATACACAAAGACCCTCCTTCAACAACCGTTGCGAAGCACAGGCATATAAGCTAGTAGAAGACAGAAGGATTTCGAAGGAAGACACAGTTGGACTGTTGTGTGTAGCTCCCAAATATTTTAACCCTTCACTGCTCCATACTGTGGTGAAAAAAATTATAAATAAAGTATTAAACAAAGTAATAAATTACAGTAAAATTGAAATATCTATGAAAATGATGTATGATAATGAATATTTAAACTTCAAAATCTCAGTTTATGAGATTCTGTCCATTTTGTAAAATTTGCCTCTGCAGGTTTACCCGGATATTAAAGTTATAACAATATGTCACATAACTGCAGCAATTGGATGGGGGTGGAGCTGTCCTTTAAAGCCCTCTCCTGCTAACTAATTAATATAGGATATCTTGGTTGATTTAAAGAAACATTTTGTATTTCACGAAACTTCATAAAATTCTACAATACATCAATACAATTGTGTGGCGTCTTGTTTGAAGATCAAAAGACGATTATGAAAAACTACTCATCTATTTCAAGACTTATTGAAGTACCACATTCTTCTGTCATGTCAGAGTCGATTAATGCCAATTGTGTAATCAATCTGTGATTGATATTTTACTTCATATACTGGATTTAAGTAAATAAAAAAACATATTATGTTTATGGAAAAATAAAGCTATGTTATGTCTTAAAAATTGCAGGAAAAAGAACTTAATCTTCCTACTGACCTTCATACTCCTTGCCTCTACCATATGTATCGTCACATATGTCCCCATAGGTCTGGCTGATGTACCATACATACGGCAGAAGTATTATATAAATTTGAAGTGTTAGGTTTTCCTTTGTCATTCATGAGAAATAATAAAAATTTTATAGAATGCTTCATTAATATACCAATATGGATTGATCATTCTGAGTTGGCTCATCATTTCGGAGGATAAAATCAAACATACTTTTATTTATTTTTATATACAAGCACACACATAAAAAAAATTCATCATTTAAATCTACACAACATACAATATCACAAATATACAAATACACACATCTTCACATATGTAATTGGAAGTGTTTGACAGTCTCAACATTTTATGGTACTCGCCATGAGGCATTTGTTTTGATTTGTGCACATTAACATTCATAAGTTGTCATCTGTCAGCCATGTCCAGACGTCACTGAGTATATATAGTATTACTGCACATGGAGTATGGTCTTTGCCAGTTGTATTAGCTGGCAAAGGTTGGTAGACTGTCACTGATCACTTGACACACTGCATGCTGCATCCGTAGTTAAATATGCCAGTTGGGTGGAATGCAATGAGGTGGTTCAGGTGTTATTGGAGCCAGCTGTGGAATCACCTTGAATGCTGTTTATCGTTCTTCACAACAGCTGAGGGAGCACGCTGGACATATGTATGATATGATGTTTCACAGAACAGGTAAGCACTTTTTAAGGCGTCTATAGCGTACCACACTTTCTGGCTCTTACTTGTGATAACACTACTTGCCACACACTGCGCTTAATTGCTTTCACTAATCACATTCAATTACTTTTCTGTTCCATTTCCACATTCATATCACTTCACTTCAAGGAATTTCACTGACACACATTTTGGTTCAAACACAATGTGTGTTGCATTGTCGTAATTAGGCATGTGGTGTGACCACATTGTTTGGAATGAATTTGTGTATTCTCCAAGGTGAGAGTTTTTGAACACACATTCGCCAAAACATAGCATGAACGTGGATTAATCATCCCTTTACAACGTTTACAAGAAAATATGCAATACATAAAAATGACAATTCAAAAATGTACATAGTCTGTTACAATGGTAACAATACATTTGTTTGGTAATTGTGTTATTCCATGAACATCTATTACTCTTCGAGTACCTGTACTTATTTTCAACAATCAAATGTTTAGTTTTTCCCTCTTCATGCTTTCTTGAATATTCAAAGTTTCAGTACATATCATATTCACATAATATATGATCACTGCACCTGCAAGGACTACCTAAGCACACCTCCTGTCTGACACAAATTCCCAGCCTATATAAAGTAGATGAGGTTTACTTACCAGGCGAAGGAGCATAGGTAAGTGACAGTAACATAAATAAAACACACATACACACAAATGCAATCTTTCGCAACCATTTGTGGCTTCTTCAGGCAAAGAGCAGGGAAGGAGAGGGAAATAGAAAGGACGTGGGTTTAAAGGAGCAGATGAGTAATCATTTCAATCCCGGGAGAGGAAAGACTTACCTTCGAGTAAAAAAGGATAGGTAAACACACACACACACACACACACACACACACACACACACACATACATGCACACTCACACACCAAGGCAGATATATGCAAAATGCAAAGAAGTCGGACAGAGATGCCAGTCGAGGCAGAGGCTCTGACCAGAGATTGGAGGCAAAGATGTAGAATGGTGGGCGGGAATTTAAAGCTAATGAAGGTTGAGACCAGGTGGGCAACAGGAAGAGAGACTGTGCTGAAGGGCACGTTCTCATCTCCGGAGATCTGAAAGGTTGGCGTCACTGGGAAGTATCCAAATAATCCAGACTGTGTAATACTGTGCCAAGATATGCTGACCGTGCACCGGGGCATGCTTAGCTACAGGGTGATCCTCATTGCCAACAAACACTGTGTGTCTGTGTCCGTTCGTGTAAATGGACAGTTTGTTGCTGGTCATTCCCACATAGAATGCTTCACAATACAGACATGTTAGTTGGTAAATCACTTTGTTGCTATTGCAAGTGACTCTACCAATAATGCTGTACGACTTCTGGGTTACAGGACTGAAGTAAGTGGTGGTGGGAAGGTGCATAGGACAGGTTTTACACCGGGGGTGGTTACATGGGTAGGAGCCGGAGGGTAGGGAAGGTGGTTTGGAGATTCCATAGGGATGACCTAGGAGGCTATGAAGGTTAGGTGGTCGGTGGAAAGACACTCTTGGTGGAGTGGGAAAGATGCCACGAAGAATGGACCTCATTTCAGGGTAGGATTCAAGGAAGTCGTATCCCTATTGGAGAGCCACATTCAGAGTCTGATCGAGTCCCAGAAAGTGTTTGGTGACAAGCAGGGCACTTTTGCAGTTCTTCTGTGGATGGTTGTGGGCTTGGGGGGAGGAGGAAGTGGCTCTGGCAATTTGCTTCTGTACCAGATCAGGAGAATAGCTGTAGGATATGAAAGCTGTTATTAGGTTATTAAGGTACTGGTTCAGGAGTGGAGCAGACTCTTTTGCCACAAAGACCTAAGTTGTATTCATACGTTTATTGGTGGAAATTATCCACAGAGATTATAAATTATTCTTCAAAAGGGATAGATTGTGCTGTACTGCTGATAGTTACACAAAGAAAGAAAAAGGACGAAAAAATAGGGGAAGCTTTCAGAACAGTTTTCCTTCATAAGGTGGGAGAGAAGGGAAGAAAAAAGGAATGTGAGCAGAAAACGGAAGGGGTTAAACCATAACATAGGTCATGAGGGTGATGATTGAGTATTGTGTTAGTCAGACGTACTGTATATTAGTACTGAGGCATGCCAAAGAGGATGATCAAGCAGTAAAGAGAATTGAGTCAAGTGATGCTGATTGGGATGGGGGGGGGCTTGGGTGGAGGAGGGGGAAAGATATAAAGAAAAAGTCACACACACTCAATTACATTAGAACCCCATTTTAACACTTTTCAAGGTACTTCAGTGAAATAGTGTAAAATGTGGGAAATAATGTTTTGAACGGTAAAATACGTTTACTCGATTACTCTTGCATTTTCGTAGTTTATTTGTGATATATGTACATAATAGGCATCAAAATACTCACCAGGAAGTTTATTATATAATAAAGGTTATCCAATTTTTTACCATTTTAAGCGGCAGGGAACTGGTAATTTTATGGGAATTAGAAATTTTTGACATAATTTCGTTCGTTATAATTGATTAGTCAGCAAGCCTCTAACTGGCATTAATTATTTGTGCAGTAAAACTGCCCAAGTTCCTTTCTTTTGTATTTTTCAATATTTTGCACGACGATATTCGAGAATTTATTCGCGTTCTTGAGTGCAAATACATACTTAAGTATTTTTTGTGACATTTGCATAAGGTCGTCGTCTCCCACTATTATCGCCCTTTTGAGTTTATAATAAACGGTGCCCCCTTCAGTGTGCAGAGAAACACACAAGTCATCCATCAGTCTCACCGTTTATAAAATGCCACAAAAAATACTTGGATAAATATTTCCATTGGTAATTTACAAGAAAAGTATCCATCGAAATAGTCGCGTAGCTATCGATAAATCGAACGTGTGGGATGGTCGATACGACGTCGCGCGAATTTTGAGATATTTCCGTGTCATACATTCTCACAGTCTGTGTTATTGAGTGTGACTGGAAGGTACTGACGTGTTTACTATTGTCATTGATATGAGTTTCAGCTATCCAATTTCGGCGGGTGAACACTTAACGTGGAAGAGTTTAATTCCTTCTTTGTCGACAGTGGACAAAAGCGTGGAATTACCAAATGACAGACTTCTAAATTGCATTAATTGCGAAGGTGTTCAGACAGTGCGAGTAGGAGTTAAATCGGCAGATAAGGGAATTCCTTTTCTGTTGGTCTGCAAGAAATGTGGGAAGAAAACAACGATAATAAGAAACACATTGTTTGAGACATCGAAATTCTCAGTTGACAAAAATATATCCGCTCAGGAATAATGTAAGTATACCATATGCTTGAATTAGTATTGTGACAGTAGATAACATGCCGTAACTCTCGCCGGAACAGTAATCGCACATTTGATACATCGATAGGTGCGCGACTATTTTGATGGAGGGCTTTCTTGTAAATTACTATTTGGCCGCGATAACTTGACGATTTTGCTGGTGCTGCTACAAGTGGCGAATATCGGCACTAGTTGAAAGCTATTATTTTATTTACAAGTGCTGCCAACTTTACAATGGTCCTTGACACGAAAGATTACTGTACACATTGTTAGAGTAACGGTTCCAGCACTGCAGCAAGCTGCCTCCTGCTCACCCTTCACTCCCCAAAGCAGCCGTAATGGAGCTCCCAGCAGCCACCGCGCAAATCGTCAAGTTCTCGTGGCCGAACAGTACCTTTGCATTTCACAACAAGAATAACTTCTCGAAACGCGTCATGCAAAGCACGAAAAACTACCAGTTGCGTAAACAAAGACAGCTGACAATGGGCGCGGTGGCCGAAGGCCCCTACACACGTTCCGATTGTGATGATTTATTTATTTAGTTTGGTTTGTTTCAGCACTCAGGCTGATGTTTTACATAAACTTGTTGAAATACAACTACATTGATTTACTATTGTGTGTTTCAGCATTACAGGTTTATACATTATATTTAAACACATACAGTATTATAAATTTACACATTATATATCACAGGTTTCTCTGCTGTAGACCTATATATTTCTTCAGCCTTTTTTTTTTTTTAATAAAGCCAATGAGTGACAGTCTCTTAGTTCTTTTGGTAAACTGTTGTACTGGCTAATACCTTTGAAAAATATGCAGTTTTGACCTTTTTTTTTTTTTTTAATTTTTACACTCCAAGTAGTAGTTGTTGCTACTTCTTGTATTATAGTTATGGATCTCTTTCACTAAAGTTAGTTTATTGCCTAAATAGTCTGGACACATTCCTAATTTAATCTCATGAATAAAAATCATTGCTTGTAGTGTGATGAACTGTTTGACAGACAACCAATTTAATGTTACCAACATATATTCTATTCTAGTGTACACCTCACAATTCAATATTAATCTCTTGCATCTGTTTTGTAATATCTGTAGCCTACTCACTGTCATGTTACACAGGTACAGTATTGATCCAGCATATGAAAAGTGAGGCATTATGATGGTGTTGTACACTGTCATTCTGCTTTTTTCTGTTAGGATTTTCCTAATCCTACTAAGGAATCCTATTTTCTTACCTATCTTCTTGGTTATATAATTTATATGTTCATCCAGTTTTAGCTTACTATCTACAATCACTCCCGAGTATTTATAATAGCTAACCCATTCAATTTTTTCACCATCAATAACTATGTCACTGTTCAGATCACCTACCTCTGATTTTAGTGTAAGAAGCATGCACTTTGTCTTCTTTGTGTTAAGCTTCAGCCAATGATTGACACTGGCTACATTGCTGTTCAAATTGTCTATAAGGCAATCCATGTTTGTACCTGAAGCATAAAGAAGTGTGTCATGTGCAAATAGGTGTATCTCACAATCCTTTAGCACTTTTGGGATTTCATTAATGTAAAGTATAAACAGTAATGGGCCAAGAACACTGCCCTGTGGCACACCTAGATCATTTGCTATTATTTTGGACACATCCTGATCACATTTCACATACTGCTTCCTCCCCATTAAGTAGCTTTCAAACCATTTTAACACAACACCACATATACCATAGGCTTCCAGTTTCTGAAGTAGTTGCAGTCTGTCGATAGTCTCAAAGGCTCTCTTCAGGTCCAGGAAAACTGCCACTACACTTTGTCCAAGATCCATCCGCTCCTTCCATTTAGAAATGATACATTGTAGAGCAGTTTCTGTTGAATGCCCGGCTCGGAATCCAGACTGGACAGTTGTTAATATGTTGTTGTTATTTAGGAACTTCAGTAGTTGCTTGTGTACTACCTTCTCTAGTACTTTTTCGATACCAGGCAGCAAGTTTATTGGCCTCACATCTTCTGCTTTGTTGGAGTCCTTCACTTTCGGTATAGGTTTTATTGTAAAGAATTTAAGTGGTTCAGGTACTTCACCTGTCTTAAGTGATCTCACTATTATATTATGTACTCTTTCTCTTATGTGTGACCAACTCAGTTTCATTACTTGTATAGAGATTTTATCACCTGTGGCTGGTTTACTGTTCATATCATTAAGAATTTCATCCAGTTCTTCAACAGATATTTTCCTAAATAAGTCAAATGAATTTTCATTCTTAGTCAGGAAGTTTATATTCCTAGTGCAATGTATTGAGTCCACTATGTCCTTTATACTGTCTGTATAGAATTCATTCAGCTTGTTCACAATGTCAGTCTTGTTTGTATAAACACTGTCATTCACTTTTAGTTGCCCTATATTGTTACTACTTTTTGTTTTTGATATTACTTTCTTTAGTGTGGTCCATATTTTGGTTGGGTTTTGTCTGCAGTTATCTATAGTCTTACTGTAGTATTCCTTTTTTTTTCTCTTCTAATGACATATAGACAGTTGTTTTTTTAACGTTTTGTACGTGTTCTACTCTTCTAGAATAACCTTATTGTTAGGA
Organism: Locusta migratoria; assembly: GCA_026315105.1. Lineage (NCBI taxonomy): Eukaryota > Metazoa > Arthropoda > Insecta > Orthoptera > Acrididae > Locusta > Locusta migratoria. Next base: position 399,221,576 of record CM048750.1, on the reverse strand, counting down.
CATACACTTCGGAGATATGAGTACCTCTTATATGAGAGGTCTCTTTGCTTCACTGCATTCTGGACATTATTATTAAACCAAGGCTTAGCATTTGCATGATTTGTATATTCCTTTGTGGATAATTCCACAACATTCTCCAGTTCTTCTACTAATTGTTGGTAAATTGATGTCAAACTATTGGATGGATCACATAAGGGAAAAGATACATGCTCTATGTTTATTGCAAAGCTTCCAGTGTCAAGTATCTTCATTCTTTCTTCTGCTCTGCTCAAATCATGCAAGTGGATCAGCACTATGAAGTGGTCACTAATTCTAGGGGTAGTCTGAACACTAGCCTCCAGTGTATAGTTGTTTGTCATTACTAGATCTACTAATGTACTTGATGTCTGTATGGTATCAGTATACTGGCAATATCTTGTGCTTATTCTTGTTTCTTCTTATACAACTTGTTTTAGTCCACACATCTGAACTATTTTTCTTATTCTACATGATTCTGCATCACTGAACCAATTTATATTAAAATCTCCTTCACAACTATCTTTTTTCCACTGTCAATTAGCATTTCCAGCCACTCTTCAAAGAAATCTAGAAATCTTGAGCAGTTTCCACTTGGTGAATGATGGATGCAGCCAATATAGTATTTCTCCTTTTTAATAGCAGTTGTAATAGCTACATCCCAGTATTCCATGGATTTCACATTGTGGAATTCAATCTTGTACCTTTGTTGTTTTTTTTATGTAGATAAGCACTCCTCCTGTGTGACTGGATTTTGTGTTACAATGAACTATATTATAACCCTCTATTTCGAGTTCTATGTCTTCAACATCTTGTGTGACATGAGTTTCATGGAGGCAGAGCAACCATGGAGAATTTTGTCTTGCAAATTCTGCTAGTTCATCCTTGTGGCATAGAAAGCCCTGTACATCAATTGACACAATTTCACCTTTTTCATGTATGCTGTTGCTTTTACCATTCTTTAGTCGCTATTTGGAATACTGTATTTTTGTTTTGTAATTCTCTACTTGCCTTCTGTAAACCGGGCATGTATTGTCCATCACATTATGGGTTGTGTCCAGGTTCATTCCTAATCTTGCATTTACTTTAATGCAATTTGAACACTTCAATGTGTCTTCTGCACATTTATCTGCCTGGTGAGAGGAACTAGCACACTTTAAATAAGGGCTGTCATCATTACAACGGTCTGCATAGTGATTGAACCCCTTGCATTTAAATCATCTAACAATATTAATGTGTTCATATACTTTGTATCGTTGCCATTCAATATTTACTTTCCCCACTTCTATGATTTTCCTGAAAGACTCTGGATCCATTTCCACAATTGTTATTACTTTACCTTCTCTAATTTTTCTATTTTTTAAGACATTTACTACTGAATTTTCTCCAATAGAGTCCTTGTCTTGGTTTTTTAGGCAATGAAGGACAAATTCATCTTCTATTTTTTCTTTCGTGCCTACTATTTTGATGCAGGGTTGATAAAGCGACAGAACTCTGACATTATAACCTTGTCCCAAGGCTTTCTTAGCCTCATTTTAGATTTTTTTTACTTCATTGCTGCTGGAACATTTTATGGCTATCCCTCCCTTCTGCAAGTTTTGTATTCCAGTAACCCCAACCTTCAGTTCTACTGGTTTTATATTTGTCTTACAAATTTCTCTTGTGGTTTCACTACTTTGATTAGTTTTTGGCTGGATTAAAACAATTTTTTTGGTACTTTCTTCTTTCATTTTCTTCACTTCTTGTTTTAGTTCATCCACCATTTCTATATATGATTTTAGATCTTCATTTTGTTTTTGCAGGAGTACAGTCTGTGTAGAAATAATATTTGCTAGTTTCTCAATTTTGTCCTCAATAAGTCAGAGAGATTTCTCACTTGGTGTACTTGCTGTTTCTAACCTCTCCATGCAAACATCACAACAATATATTATATTTTTACACTTCTTTGCTTTTACAATTCTAGCTTAATTACTACTAATTTCTATACACTCAATATGGTAAGTTGCTCCACAGAATGCATTACATTTAACTGTTGTAGAATCACTTTTTGTGTTTTGTTTACACTTCTCACACACTGCATCCTTGTGGCCTGCCATAGCCTAGTTTACACTTTAATTTTCGTCGATATGATTCTCTTATTTTCTCTCGAGAAAATAAAATAAAGTAAAATAAAAATATATAGAAAATGCATGCACACTGCAAGTACACAAGGCTGCACACACACACACACACACACACACACACACCACTCAAAATAGGCGAGGTTTGGGATAGAGAGGTAGGAACTGAAAGGTATGGAGAAGAAATATAGGGAAGTTATCGTAGGTTGAGGCCTGGTTGATTTTGGGATCGGAGAATGTATTGTAGGGATAACTCCCATCTGTGCAGTTCAGAAAAGCTGGTGGTGGATGGGAGGATCCAGATGGCCCGGGTTGTGAAGCAGCCATTGAAATCAAGCATGTGCTCCGCTGCATGCTGTGCCACAGGGTGGTCCACCTTGTTTTTGGCCACAGTTTAGCGGTGGCCATTCATCCTAATGGACAGCTGGGTGGTGGTCATGCCAATATAGAAAGCTGTACAGTGTTTGCAGCACAGTTGGTAAATTACGTGGCTGCTTTCACAGGTGGCCCGGCCTCTGATATGGTAGGATAATCCTGTGACAGGACTGGAATAGGAAGTGCTGGGTGGGTGGATTGGACAGGTCTTGCAGCGGGGTCTTCCACAAGGATATGATCCCTGTGGCAGTGAGCTGGGTTTTGGGGTGGCATAAGGATGAAGTAGGATGTTCTGAAGGTTGGGAGGGCGACGGAACACCACTTTAGGAGGGGTGGGAAGGATCTTGGGCAGGATGTCTCTCATTTCTGGGCACAAGGATAGAAAATCAAAACCTTGGCGAAGGATGGAATTTACTTGTTCGAGACCAGGGTAGTACTGGGTAAGGGGAGCGCTCTTTTGTGGATGGTTACTGGTGTTAGGAAGAGGATTTGGGGTGTGTGAGGATATGGCACGGGAGATTTGTTTGCGGACTAGGTCTGTGGGGTAGTTTCTGTTTGTGAAGGCCTTTGTGAGACCTTCAGCATATTCAGAACGGGAATTCTTGTCACTGCAGATATGCCGTCCATGGGTGGCCAGGCTGTAAGGGAGGGATTTTTTGACGTGGAAGGGATGGTAACTGTCAAAATGTAGGTACTGTTGGTGGTTCGTAGGTTTAATATGGACGGAAGTGTGGATGGAGCCATCAGTGAGGTGGAGGTTGACATCCAGGAATGTGGCATGGTTGGTTGAGGATGACCAGGTGAAGTGGATGTGAGAGAAGGAATTGAGGTTCTGAAGAAAGGAGGATAGGGTGTCCTGGCCCTGAGTCCAGATCATGAAAATATCATCAATGAACCTGAACCAGGCCAGAGGTTTGAGGTTTTGGGATGCTAGGAAGGATTCCTCCAGACGGCCCATGAACAGGTTGGCATAGGAGGGTGCCATGCGGGTGCCCATGGCTGTGCCTTGGATTTGATGGTAAACTTTCCCCTCAAAGGAAAAGTAGTTGTTAAGTAGGATTAAATTGGTAAGGGTTATGAGGAATGAGGTATCAGGCTTGCGTTCAGAGGGACGTTGGGAGAGGTAATGTTCCAGAGCGGCAAGGCCATGGGCATGTGGGATGTTGGTGTATAGGGAGGTGGCATCCACTGTGACAAGTAAAGATCCAGGAGGCAAAGGGGTGGGAATGGTGGAGAGTCGGTGAAGGAAGTGGTAGGTATCCTTGATGTGGGAAGATAGATTTTGGACAATAGGTTGGAGGTGTTGGTCAACTAGGGCTGAAATTCGTTCGGTAGGAGCACAGTAACCAGCCACAATAGGGCGTCCAGGATTATTAGGTTTGTGGAATTTGGGGAGCATGTAAAAGGTGGGTGTGTGGGGTGCTGCTGGGGTGAGGAGGGAGATGGATTCAGGGGTGAGTTTCTGGGAGGGGCCATAAGATTTTATAGGGATTGGAGATCTTGTTGGACTTTGGGGATGAGGTCAATCTGGCACAACTTGTAGGTGGTGTCATCAGAGAGTTGGCAGAGCCCTTCTGCCAGGTAATCACTGTGATCCATAACTACAGTGGTGGAACCTTTATCAGCAGGGAGGATGATTGCTTTATTTCATTTTATTTTCCCCCCTCACCCGCCTCCCTACTCCATTCCTAAGCTGCATCTCGTTATTCCCATCTAACCCATCCCCACCACCGTGACGTAACCTTCCTATCCCCTCCTCTCCCGTCCCCGATTCGCTGCAGAGCGTGATTCGAAGTGTGGCAGTCGGAGGTGATGGTTGTTGACTGTGTTGTGTGCCTGTGTGATTGCGTGAGTGTTCTATTTTCTGAAGAAGGCCATGGCCGATAGCTGAATGTGTTGTATGTGTGTGTCTTTTGTATGTGCCTGTCGCAGCTCGTCGCCACGTCTTTGCGGTGAGTTGTAAACTGTTCTCACTGTATTATTAGAGAGATAAACTTTGACATACATGCTTGGAATTACATGGGGTTTTATTAGAACCAAAAAAGAAAAACAGAGTTCAAAAAATGTCTGATAGATGGCACTGGGCAGCAAAACGTCAGTGACTGCGCATGAAAATCGTGTATAAAAGGAGTTGTAATGAGAGAGCGACTCAGATGCACCAGCAGTCGCTGCATGTTGACGTTACCTGAAAAGGCACTTTTAGTGAAGATGTATTATCAGAGGGGGGCATGTGCTAGTTCAGAGTTACAACCCTATCGCCATTGAAAGGGATTCGAACAGGTAAAGGTCTGTTGACAAATGCAGCTGTGGCGAGAATGATTTAGAAGTTCGAAGCCAGAGGTTGTTTAGACGATAGACTCCGTAGTGGTCGACCGAGCACAAGGCAGAATGCTGCTGAGACAGTTCAGGAAGAAATGGAGAATGTAGCGGGTTCGTCTATGCATGGGGAAGTCATCACTGTTACGTGGCGATTTAGTGAAGCGGAGGGCACTTGCAGTGTGGGCGTTTCAAAAGATGGCGGAAAATGACGATTGGATGAGTAACATGTTGTGGACCAACAAAGCTCATTTCACACTCCGAGGGTCTGTCAACGCCCACAACTGCAGAATATGGGCTACCGATATTCATAGAACTGTCGTGGAAACTCCAGAGAAAGTCACAGTTTGGTTTGGATCTACCACATCTACCGTTATCGGACCTTTTTTCTTCGAGAAACTGCGTGATTCGTATTTTGTAACTGCTACCGTGACGGGTGAGAGGTATGCCGGTATGTTACAGAATCGCAACATCCCCAGCCTGGCTGATAAACACCTGCTGGAACTTACGATTTTTATGTAGAATGGCGCTCCACTCCATATTGCTAGACGCGTGAAAGACCTCTTGCACGTCGTTTGGTGATGATCGTGTGCTCAGCCACCACATTCGTGATGCTTGGCCTCCCAGCTCCCCAGACCTCACTCCGTGCGATTATTGGCTTTGGGGTTACCTGAAGTCGCAAGTGTATCGTGATTGACCGACATCTCTAGGGATGCTGAAGACAACATCCGACGCCAATGCCTCACCGTAACTCCGGACATGCTTTACAGTGCTGCCCACAACCTTATTCCTTGACTACAGCTATTGTTGAGGAAACATGGTGAACATATTGAGCATTTCCGGTAAACATCATCATCTTTGCTTTGTCTTAATTTGTTATGCCAATTATTGCTTTTCTGATCAGATGAAGCGCCACCTGTTGGACATTTTTTGAACTTTTGTGTTTCGTAATTTTTTTTCTTTTTTTTCGCAATAAAACCCCATATTCCAAGCATGTGTGTCAATTTTTACCTCCCTATCTGCATTATTCCGTGGTTTAATAAGTTTTCAAATTTATACTGACTTTCTGATCACCCGGTACGTTTGAATAAATGCAAATTGTCAAGAAACTTGACTGTGAAAGATTAATAAATACTATACTTTAAGGCGAAACCCATGCCAGTGTCAATTTATGTCAATTATGTCCTTTTTTTCTTCACAAACGTGGTTTCAATAAGCCTAAAACACGGGAAAAGTGTAAATATATTAACGCAAAAATGGGGGCGAATTAACATTGTGAACATAGGAAATTTGACGGGACTGACAAAAAATGGCGTATATGGCGGGAAAACATATAATCCGGGAACATATAAATGGTGTTTTACTATATATGAGAGGAAGAGAATGGGACAAGAAATGAATAATGGATAAGTGAGTTGATGATGGAGGAGGGGGACAGGTTAGCATAGATATAGGTCAGGAGGGTGGCGGGAGGAGAGGATTTGTTGGAGGTGAAAGTTCCCACCTTTGTAGCTCTGAAGGACTGGTGTTTTGTGATAATATCCAAATGGCTCTTCCACTTAAAGCTTCTTTGTCACCATAGATGCCACATCTCTACACCTACATCCCCCACACCCATGGTATATCAGCCCTGGAATACACTCTCTCCCAACGCCCACCTGAAAGCCTCTCAAAAACCGTCATTCCTTGTTACACTTGCTAATTTCATCCTCACCTATAATTACTTCACCTTTGAGGGCCAGACGTACAAACAAATCAGGGGGACAGCTATGGGAACCAGTATCGCCCCCTCCTATGACAACCTCTTCAAGGGCCGCATGAAGGCAGAAGTAGCATTCTCCTGGTTTGTTATATATTCATAGATGATATCTTTGTGGACTGGACTCATGGTGAACAAACCCTTCTGATTTTCTTTTAAGACCTTAACTCCTTCTCCAACCTAAAATAACCTGGCCCTTCTCTAAAACTCAAGCCACTTCCCTTGATGTTGACCTTCACCTTGTTGAGTTCCATATCGATACCTCAATCCATATTAAACCCACAAACAAGCAACAGTACCTCCAATTTGATAGCTGCCATCCCTTCTACATTAACCACCTACAACTACAACAACACCCTATCCAATGCTTTCCTCTCCCGAAACTGCCCTACAGACCACGTCCACAAGCAGGTCTCCCAAGCAATCCATTCCTTCCCTTCCAGCAACAACATTCCTAATCCCAGACCACCCTGAAGCATCCCATTAGTGACCCAGTACCATCCCAGCCTAGAAGGCCTCAACAAATTTCTCTGTCAGGACTATGAGTTTCTCAAGTCGTTCCCTGTCATGATCCTACTGGAAAACCTGTCCATTGCATCCAATACAACGACATACTCCTGCCCCGTTCACAGGAAAAGCAGAGCCCACATGTGAAGGGACACTTGTCATTTACCAACTGACATGTTTATGTTGGTAAGGCCACTTGTTGCAAAGTGTGTAGAACTCCATTGGGAATGCAGATAGTAATGGAAATATTACTCAAAAACTCAGCCATTACAATCATGGACCTAGCAGATTTTGTAATTAATGGAAATTGAGCGCATTTACTTTTATTGGTAACTAGTAAATCCGGCAGCGCTTTGCAGTAGCTAATGTGTATGGGATATATACCGTAATCTCTTCTCTTCTTCTCCCTTTGCCTATCCCTTCCTCCCTCCTTCCTTTGTTCATCTCCTCCTCCTCCTATCTTCACAGCACTCCCTCCTATCCCACACCATATCCATTTCCTGCCGCCTCCTGTCTGCGTCTATATCAGTCCCTCTTTTTACATCCATTTCATTCCCCCATTCTCTATTTCCTCCTTCCGCGCTCTCTAATAGTATCTAATTATCTATTATTATTGCAATCGGGACCTTGACTGGGAATAGAAGTCAAAATGAATGGGTAAACAATTGGGAACTGGTTATTAGAGAGACCTTTCGAGCTGCTGTATCTGTGAGGTTAGTAGCTTTAATGGCCACACATTTTATGGTTGTTTTGTACGAACAGGTATGATTACAAATTTAGGCATAAAAATAACTATTGTTTTACGTTAAAAACGACTGGGAAGAGAAAAACGAAACCACACATATCAAACTTTCACTCTGCAGCGGAGTGTGCGCTGATATGAAACTTCCTGGCAGATTATAAATTGCGTGCCGGAACCGGAAATCGAACCTGGGACCTTTGCCTTTCTCGGGCAAACGCTCTACCACTTCTTTTTCCACACTGTACTCCTTTCTTATTTTATTATCCCGTTCTACATAATGGTCTTGCTCACAAAGTTAGCAAAATATTTCCTATAGTTCATTGTGTTCTCAATCTTGTGGTGCTCTACATGCAGATACATCACGAATGCCTCTTTCGTCTTTTCTTCTGTGCTGAGTAAGTAGTACACAGTGTGGCCCATCAACCAGGTGCATTTCGTTTGGTCTTTGGTAATGGGCAGTGGCGGCGCTAGACGAAATCTGGGAGTCGGCGAACTCGTCTTTGCGAGGCCCCTTTCATATTCTCAGTACGGAAGAAAAGGTTATATAAAATGAGCTGAATTATTCAGTAATAAATTTATTAGTATAATTTAAAAGTATTTTTACAGTGAATAATATTACAATAAACAAACACAAATTAAATAGAGAAACTATTTGGCTTTTCACCTCACAGATTTTTTGTTTTTTGCGCCACCATGAACCACAGACGTTGCCGAGGTGGGGTGGCTTGCGTGCCTCAACAATGCAGATAGCAGTACCATAGGTGCAACCACAGCGGAGGGGTATCTGTGGAGAGGCCAGACAAACGTGTGGTTCCTGAAGAGGGGCAGCAGCCTTTTCAGTAGTTACAGGGGCAACAGTCTGGATGATTGACTGATCAGGCCTTGTAACATCAGCTAAAATGGCTTTGCCATGCAGTTACTGCGAACGGCCGAAAGAAAGGGGAAACTAAAATCGTTACTTTTCCCGCGAACATGCAGCTCTATTGTATGAATAAATGATGACGGCGTCTTCTTGGGTAAAATATAACGGAGGTAAAATAGTCCCCTATTCTGATCTCCGGGCGGGGACTACACAGGAGGATGTCATCAAGAAATACAAAACAGGCATTCTACGAGTCAGAGCGTGGAATGCTCTAACCTTTAATCACGTAGGTAAGTTAGAAAATTTGAAAAGAGAAATGGATAGGTTAAATTTAGATATGGTAGGGATTAGTGAAGTTCGGTGGCAGGATGAACAGGATTTCTGGTCAAGTGAGTACAGGGTTATAAATACAAAATCAATTGGTGCTAACACAGGAGTAGATCTGATAATGAATAAGAAAATAGGAATGCGGGTAAGTTACTATGAACAGCATAGTCCACGCATTATCGTAGCTAAGATAGACACAAAACCAACATCGACCACAGTAATGCAAGTTTATATGCCAACCAGACGGCTGACGACGAGGATATTGAAGAAATTCCGCGGTGGAGTAGCCGAGCGGTCTAAAGCGTCTGGCTGCGGAGCGCGTGGTTGCTCGCCGTTGAGGTTCGAGTCCTTCCTGCGGCATGGGTGTGTGTGTTGTCCTTAGGTTAGTTTATCTAGGTTTAAGTAGTTTGTAAGCTACGGACTGATGACCACGTAGTTTGGTCCGATAGATTTACAAATATTTGAACATTTTGAAGAAATGTATGAAGAGATAAAATAAATCGTTCAGAAATTTAAGGGACGCGAAACCTTGATTGTGATGGGGGACTAGAACTCGACAGTAGGAAAGGGAAGATAAGGAAATTTAGTAGGTGAATATGGACTGGGAAAAAGGAATGAAAGAAGAGATCGCTTGGTAGAATTTTGCACAGAGCACAATTTAATGGTCACCAACCCTTGGTTTAATCATCATGAAGGAAGATCGTATACGTGAAAGAGACCAGGAGGCACTGGAAGGTACCAGATTGACTTTGTAAAGGTAAACAATAGATTTAGAAACCAGGTTTGAAACTGTAAGACATATCCAGGGGCAGAAATTGACTATGATCATAACGTATTGGTTATGAATTGCAAATTAAAACTTAAGAGACTCCAGAAAGGTAGAAAAGTTAGGAGATGGAACCTGGACAAATTGAAGGAACCAGAGGTGATGGAGAGTTTCAGAGGGAGCATTAGGCAAGGATTGGCTAGTGAAGGCCGCAGAGGATCATATAGGCAGAAGGACAAGACCCAGTTGAAATCCCTGAATAACACAAGATATGCTGAACTTAATTGATGAGAGGAGAAAATATAAAAATTCATTTAGTGAAGCAGGCAAACAGTAGTACAAACGTCTGAAAAATGAGACTGACACGAAGTGCAGACTGGCTAAGTAGGAATGGGTAGAGGACAAATGCAGAACTGTAGAAGAAAGATAGATACCGCCTACAGGAAAATAAAAGAGCTATTTGGAGACAAGAAAAGCAGCTCTATGAATATCAAGAACTCAGACGGAAAACCAGTACGAAGAGAAGAGGGGAAAGCTGAACTTTGGAAGGAATATATAGGTGGCCTATATAAAGGAAATAAACTTGAAGGCAGCCTTCTAGAAATGGGCGACGAAGTGGAGGAAGAAGAGATAGGAGATACGATACTGCGAGAAGAATTTGACAGAGCGCTGAAGGATCTGAGTCGAAACAAGGCCCGTGAAGTAGATGATATTCCATATGAACTGCTGATATCGTTAGGAGAGCCAGTCATGAAACAATTGTTCCAGTTGGTATACAAGATGTATGAGACTGGAGAAATACCCTCAGACTTCAAAAAGAATATAGTGATTCCAATTCCAAAGAAAGCAGGTACAGACAAATTTGAAAATTACAGAACTATCAGTGTAATAAGTCAAAGTTGCAAAAAACTAACACGAATTATTTACAGACGAATGGAAAAACTTGTAGAATCCGACCTTGTGGAAGATCAGTTTGGATTTAGAAGAAATGTAGGAACTACTCAACTAAGAAGATAGGTAAAGGAAAGGCAAACCTACGTTTTTAGAGTTTGTAGATTTGGAGACAGCTTTTGACAATGTCAACTGGATACACTATTTCAATTCTGAAGGTAGCAGGGGTAAAATATAGGGAGTGAATTGTTATATGCAACTTATATAAAACCAGATAGCGGTTATTAGAGTCGAAGGGCAAGAAAGGGACGCAGAGGTTGGCAAGGGAGTAAGACATGGTTGTAGCCTTTCCCCAATGTTGTTCAATCTGTGCATTGAACAAGCAGTGAAGGAATGCAAAGATAAATTTGGAGATGGAATTAAAGTACAAGGAAAAGAAATACAAACTTTGTGGTTTATCGATGACATAGTAATTTTGTCAGAGACTGCAAAAGATCTGGTAGAGCAACTGAATTGAATGAACGGTATCTTGATAGGAAGATATAAGATAAACGTTAGCAAGAGTAAAACGAAGGTAATGGAATGCAATGTCAGAAAATGAGGTAATGCAGAAGGAATTAGATTAGGTAAACGATAAAAGCAGTAGATGAGTTTTGTTATTTGGGTAGCAAACTAACTTCTGATGGCCGAAGTAGAGAAGATATAAAATACAGAATGGCTATGGGAAGAAAAGCGGTTCTGAAGAAGCGAAATTTGTTGACATCCAATATTAATTTAAATGTTAGTAAGTCCTTTCTGAAAGCATTTGTCTGGAGTTTAGCGTCGTATGGAAGTGAAACGTGGACGATAAGGAGTTCAGACAAAAAGATGATAGAAGCTTTCGAAATGTGTCATTACAGACGAATGATGAAGATTAGATGGGTAGATCACGTAACTAATGAGGAGGTGCTCAACAGAATTGGAGAGAAAAGGAGTTTCTGGCGTATCCTGACTAAGAGGAGGGATCGGTTGGTGGGACACATCCTGTAACGTCAAGGAATCGCCAACTTAGCATTAGAAGGAAGTGTGTGGGGTAAAAGTCGTGGAGGGAGACTGGGGGACGAATGCAGTAGGCAGATTCAAATCGATTTTGGGTGCCATTCATATTCTCAGATGAAGAGGCTTGACAGGACAGGGTAGCGTGGAGAGCTGCATCAAACCAGTCTGCGGACTTAAGACAACAACTACTACTAAATTTTTAAAAGATCACGTGATAATTAACACAGTCCGCTATTTCGCCTTCAATTTATACTACTGACAAAGCAGATAGTCTTTCTCAACTGATTGTGCTTCTCAAGTGAGTCTTCATCAATTTTAACTTTGAAAAGCTTCTCTCAGCTGATGCTGTAGGTTACTGCCTGGAACTGTGAGCAGGATTCTGATAGTTATATATACATTTGGATATACTTCTTCCAAATTGTTTTCTAAAATGTACTGAAGAAGTTGTTTTGCGTCTCTGAGTGAGTCGAGTGGATTGGATTTTAAATTTTGGAGTTCCTCGTAAAGTTCTGAAAGCTGTATGTCACTATTTTTCGCCTTCTGGGAGTATCATACCTAAATGATTACAATGCTTGAGAAGGTCCTCCTTAAATATAGACTTGAAATAATTGATATCATTAAAAATCGCTCAAAATATTCGTAACTACTTTTTTCTACAAACAATCGAGCTTCAACACATGTTTCAAATCCTGTAATACTGAATTCTCGAATTCAGTCACAAAATGAACAGCAACTCTGAGGTTCACTTGAACCGATTGCCATTGTTTATTTATACTGTTCTCACGTAGTCAAATTTCGTACCACACTTGTATTGCAACCATGAACTCAGAAGTTAACTGTAGCGCATGACTGCTTCACAGTCACCAAGAGTTTCAGAATCATTAGTTTTACTTTCAAGGTGAATAACCTTTCGATGACATCGTCGAATTTGAATAATATAGTATTAAGTGCTCCGATTCTGCTTTCCTATCTTGTTTCAGACAGAGGTTTCAATGTCAATTTTTATTTAGTTTTTATAAGTTCCCAGAGGTTGCTAGACTTTTTATTGATGAAGCCAAAAAATGTTCTAGCTGTTGCATCTACGAGAAGAAAATTCCAAGAATGGCAACCGCATGGCGTGAAGAATGCTCGTGGATTGAGTATTCTTGTTCTAACACCTTTATTAATGCCCATTGGCTCCGTTATCATATCCCTGTCCTCGACAGTTTTTTATATGTAAATCATTATTTTCTATTTCCCTTAGACCTGCATTTGTTAAACACTCTGCCGTTTTCTCCAACGGTAATAAGCCCAACAAAGTGCTTCTCTATCTCCCCAGTTGAGGAATTGCAAACTATTATTGACATTTGTTCCACAAGGCTCACATCCATGATACAATCGAGCATGGAGGCATAATATTCTGCTTGTTTGACTCGTTTTACAATTTCGTTAATGCCAGATTGACATTAATGAAATTCATTCTTTTTGGCTCTCGTGGCTCAGATAATTCTGAGAAAGTTGATTTTTATTAATATGTTGCAAGTGCTCTTTTAGTGTTCCATCATATTTGGATAACAGTTTAAATAGGTCTCCACCGTTTCCAGTATCATTCATGTTAAGGGATTCTCGATCTCTAAATGCCAGAATGTGTGAAGCTAAGTAGTTGATAATATCGATCAATATTTCAAATAAGTTATACCAATACTTCTGTGATTCCCTAATCAGTCTCTCGTTTTCCTTATTGTTTTCCCATATTTGATTCCTTAAAAGAATTCCATCCATTTAACCATACACTACATGTTTCCTTGAAATTTTTCATGTCTTTGTAATATCCTAATCAGATCTTTTCAGTTGCAACAGCCTTCTTTTACAATCTGTGTGTGTGAAAAAAAAAGTCTACATGGAAAGCAAAAAACTTTTCTTGAGATGTGAAGTAAACCAACCACCTGCGATGTTGCTCTCCACCGTTACTCCATCTTCTAGTAAAGTAAAATTTAGTAAAATGTCTTATTTGCGTCTTTGGGGTAACTCTAATCAGATTGCTCGAGGTTTTGTTGGGGACCACTTTGAATTAAGTCGTGATGCTGTGAATTTGTTACTGAAACACCCACTTCCCCGGATCTATTTCTGTAAATGAATGTCTTATGAACCATGTCCTCTTGATTTTCTGAATCACAAATACTTTCACTTCCTAACTCCTTATTCGGCTCAGAATGTTGGACAACAGCAGTTTCGCCCAATTCTGATGCTTTCTCAGAAAGGGTAACAAGATTCATTCAACCCTGGTTCTGTTTCAGCGACTACAGAAACTTCGAGAACAGATTCATTAGTGGCGTCTGGAGCAGGTTCACCTGAAGTAGTTTTCTTCAGAAATTTCATCCTGCTCAAACTCATAGCTTGGTTGGATACAGCTGCCTCAACCTTTCTTTTTCTTTTTGATGCACCGGACTCTCATTACCTCCCTACGTATTTTTCTCTTGAGGGTCCTCCAGCCGGCCACGGTGGCCGAGGGGACTGAGGCGCTCCAGTCACGGTCTGCACGGCCACTACGGTCGGGGGTTCGAATCCCCCCTCAGGCATGGATATTTGCGCCGTCCTAGTTCGTAAGTAGTTCATAAGTAGTTTGTAAGTTTAGGGACTGATGACCCCGTAGTTGAGTCCCATAAGATTTACAAACATTTGAACACTTTTTTGAGGGTCCTCCAGACATGATTATCCAAAACTTATTTTTTGTTAAGTACATTGATAAGTGCCGTTCCATCATCAAATGGGGTGATTTCGGACTATATTGAGGTTGTTTTTACAATAAAATCCATAGGTAGTATTAGATTTAATTTTTTGTCAGTGAAGTGGGAGAGTGTATGTAGAACGAATAAAGCATCCTAAAAACAGAGAAGTCGATGTGCACCGGTATATGCCTGAGAGAAATAAAGTGGCTAATGACCTGGATGACATCTGCAGCCCTTCTCCGCTTGTCGCGACAATAGAAAGTTTCCAATTCAAGATGTGGCGTGAAATTTCAACCTCGAGACTGTTAATGGGATATTTATCAAGGTTTACATAAGACTGAAAACAAACGTCGCGGAGTGCGAAAATACAGTTTCTCCCTTAAAGTGAATAGTGTGCAAAAGTGAAAGTGAGCGGCAAATTGTAGTTATGCAGCGCAAAAGAGAAAATATACCACTCTGACGGTGCTTAAAAGTACTCAGTGTTATAGTTTAGACAAAATTAGATGTGGAATCTTTATACATGGGAGCATAGTTTTATATTTTGTCATTTATGATGCCAGAACAACAAGTAATAGAATATAAGAACTATTTAAGAAATTTATACATAGTATAAAATGGATGTTAGTGTATGTTCCACATCTACTCCTACTATAGGATTTTTTATTATGGAGATTAGAGTTCAAGCTTCATTTATTTTATATATATGTTTATTTATATGAATCGTGATTTTGCAAAACGACTTAAGTCCCTAGAGGTACATTTTCAGAAAAAGAAACCCTTATGTCACTGAAGCGAATATTACACTAATTTATGCATTATATGTTATATACATCGAAACTACATGAGACTGTCATTACAAAAGCATAATCTTGTACTTCCATTGTGTTCAAATTTTGGTTTAAAGGAGGAGGTCTTAAGTCGTTTTTCAAATTTACTACATTTTTGCTTCTTATGTAATAAAATTTTGGCATATAAACACATAATATGTATCGTATTTATTCAGAATACATAGAACAGTAAATCATCCAGGCAAATAAACACACAAAACAAAATTTCCAAAACAAAATTGTAATTTTACTCATTTGTCTTTCTCATAAAATGCTTTGGATCCGTTACAGTCAGGAAAGTACTTGAACATATTGCGTATATCTTTAATTTTATTTTTATTTTCATTGATTGGACACACACCATTTGGATAAGCTTATCTGTGTGATAGTTCTGGGACTTGTGGCCCAAGGATGAAAGAATATTGAATGTTTCTTCCTATCAATAGTTTTACCACAACTATTCCGATCTGTTATGCAGGAAAACAGAAATCCATATAAGTTGAAACACTGAAAGATACCTTTTTATCTCTAGGAACGTCTTTAACAGATGTCTCTATAGAATTGACTTTTTTTAATAATGTGGCCATCTGTTGTTGTAATCATGAACATCCTCATTTTCAACGATTGTTCCTGTAAAATTTCCTTTAGCGCTAAAGCTTACTGTGTGTTCACAAACTAACTTCAGTATTGGTCTGTAGTCTGTCCACACGCCTCTGTCGTCTTTTTACTACTGCAAAGTCCCTATCATTTGACAGAAAGGAGTGTCCTCTGATAGTTTTCACATAGAGATTTTTAGCAACTGTAGACATCATGGTCAGCAATATTTTTTGCTGAACACACCCAATGCATATGAATCTTTTTCTATTAATAGCCAGCGCCTATGCTCGCACTATGGTGGCTTCATCACAAGATATAAATAATACTTCCGAACAACAGAGAAAAAAAAAGATGATTTCCTTCTTAAAAGGAACAATATAGCTATTTTATAAATGTAACGAGGGAAGTCAGTTAGAACCATATTGTCATACAACTAAACGCCTTGTTAAGACACCAAATGAAGATAGTAGCCGATGCGGCATTTACCGCTGTGAGGCCTCAGTACGCCGCCCCAAGCCTCCAACAGGGAAAATCCACAACTGGTTCAACTATCAAGTAGTTTTAATCAGACCGTAGCACTTAACATAAAATTACGACAGTAAAATGAATTATGCTTTGCAGGAAAAAAAAAAAAGTGGTGATGCTCTTTGTTAACTACAGCGTGTGTTACTACCCTTGTGTCGCTCTATTGTTATGTACCTTGTTGTCTTATCTGTAACTGAGCTGTCGTTATTGTGTTTTGTTGCATTATTTTCATTGTTTAATGTGTCAAACATTAAACTCAGTTTAGATAATACGAAGTATTTAACTGAAAATTTCATCACTGTTGCACTCATCCGGAAATAATTACGAACAACTAAATAGCTGTCGGCCGGAATGGCCGAGCGCACTGGGGTGTCATACCACGGTGCACGAGGTCGCTCCCGTCGGGGGATCGAATCCCACTCTTGAGCACGGATGTGGTGTTCTTCCTTAGGTTAAGCTAATGTTAGATGCAGGTCTTCGCTACATAACCTAGCAGTTGAAAAGCGCCGTTAAACATAAATTAAAAAAAAAAAAAAAAAAAAAAAAAAAACTTACATTTTAACAACATTTTGCGAGGACCCCACAGGCGCGAGGCCGTCGGCGGTCGCCGACATCGCCGACGCCTAAAGCCGCCACTGGTAATGGGATTCCATCAGGATTGAGAAAGTCAGCCGGTATTATTGCATTGGGTGAAGTCGTCTTAATACTCGCCAATTTCTGCCGGACATAGTCCCATATATCTTTTACGATATTACAGAGCTATCCCGACACGACTCAGGGCTCTGCCTCACAACCTCAATTCTGCCAGTACCTCGCCTCCTACTTTCAAGTTTCAAAACCACACATTTTTATAACATAGCTTAACGTGATTTTCTCTCAGCGAGAAGAACAGTAGTTTCTTACATGTTTATATCTTCTTGAGAGTTTTGGAATTGAGTAGGAAATAATTGTAAGCATGATCATACTTTAATGATGGAAATTCCATATGAGACAAAACTAGTAATTGAAATAAAATAAGTGAATGGAAATACAATGTTTCGAAAGTCTTTGTGTTGCGTTCATAGTCTAATTGAAAACATGATTAACAAGAATGCTACATACCGGTAAAATTTTACAATCCGCGACACATGCGTGGTATAGCTATGTTGGGAACAGCTGTTGGATCGTGGGAATGAAGCCGACCAATCGTGGCAAAGCTTGAGATAGCTAATGAAATTTTAGATGGCAATAGTTTGTTCGGAAGCCAACTGATGCATCCGATGCGTAATCGACTCGTATCTGAACGCCAAACATTCAGTTCTAATCGTCACATGTGGCTGTCAGTTTTGTCGACGATCCAAATTATTTTGTGCGTAAGCTGCAACTCTGCGAGTCGAACTCGACTGTACCAGTTGTTGCAGAGACATAACGGATCGCGCTTGAGAATTTATTTCTCGATTTACCACCAAGCGCTGTGTACGATCTTCGGCAGTCTCATTGACTTCTACGATCACGTAGTAAGATTCAGTTGTGCGTACGCCGGCCGATATTACGACGCTTCAATGGAGGCATTGTTCTAAAAAAAATAAACCATGATCTGTACTCTGTTTGTAACACTTAAAAATATCACGAACTGACATCAATTCTATCTTTGCAACAGTTCAAAGATATGATCACCACCGATAACACCATGGAGGTAGGAATCCTCCTTGGAGTATTTGTTAGCTCTATTACAGAATATTTGTTCGTTAGGTGAGCAGCGAATGAATAAGAGGACTGCTGGAGAATCTAAAAAATAATCCCAGCTGGAAGTGAACTTAGTTTTTCTCAGATTTTGATATATTCCGGTAGATTTTCCAAAAATTTTCTTTCGTACAAACCTTGTCCTTGCGATTACGAACAGAACAAAGAAAACATCAGGCAAATCGGCGAAGCCATTCTCAAGTGATGCACTTTCATTCATGTGGCAATTCATTTTATTAATATAGATTCAAAAGACTTTTTTTTTTCAACTCAGAGCTAAAAATTAAAGTCACCTCAACGTAGTGACTGTTTCTATATATTTTTTAAGTGTTTCAACGAACGTAATGACTTTTGGGTATGTTGTTAAGCAGGTGCCTAATAGCAAAACTTAATTTCTACCTGTGAAAAGAGTAACAAAACCATTTACAAATAAATCTTCCAAAACAATATATTTTCAACGCCTATGTCACTATTTTGCTATGTTACTCTTAAAAAATATGTCCGTCCACAACCCCGAATTGTTTTCAAAGTGTAAGGATACTCCTAATTGTCTGCCTTCCCATCATTCATCACGTCTCTACCGACAATTACATAAACTAGAGTCGGTTGTCACCAATCCTACAAAATTATTAACTGCGATTTATTTAACTGAGAATGATCTTTGTTTTGAAATAAATAATTAATGTTAATTGTGCTGTACGATAAACAGGTTTATGTACCCTATTCTGGTCAGTAAATTATCATTCGTTGGCAACATTAAGATACTCAGCAACTGCTTCTGTAAACAAAATAAAATTCAATGTATACATCAGGTACACTTTTTTTTACTTTTCAGAACATTTAGTGTGAAGTGTGAAAATAGTTTTTAAATCCAAAATCCGACTATTTGTATCCAACTTTGTTGTATCAACAAAATGACTTAAATGTTCGCCACTGAGGTTACTCCAGTATTTTGATTTGGTAAATTTGAGCAATAAAAAGTTTGTTCTCATGTATGTGTAGTGCCAAATACAGATAACCAACTTCGTGAAAAGTCTTTGATGAGGGTATACTTTTCTTTGGGAAGAAATAAAGCTTTACAATGGTGTCTTTCTTAAATTTGTCATTCATTGACTCATCTGCTTGTAGATCAATTATTTCCATCTGCAACACTCACCCCGTTTACATGGGCTCCCAAAACCGGATTTCGTAAACCGATTTCCCAATTCCGCTTTTGGTTGGTCATGTAAACACTCCAAAATCGCTTCTGGAAATCCACTTCTCTAAAGCGGTTTTCCAGTTCCACAAACGATTTTCGTGCCCATGTAAACGCAACCGTTTTTGAAGCGTTCTTGGCTTGTCAGATTGTGTTTGTTTGGTAAGAATTTTCGGCACATATGGACAGAGTGATATTTTCTAATGTGAAATAAAAGTATCAATATTAGAGTGAGCATGAATCTGTGTATTTAAGTAAAGAAAAATAGCGATTATGCTGACTAAATCGGGGACTGAATCAGCTGTTTTTCAGCCGCCATCTTAAGTGGATTAGGAAATCCGATTCAGGCTGTGCCATGTAAACACGACAGCGAAAAACGGTTTACGAAAATCGGTTTTCGTCTTCCGGAAGATGTGTTACATGTAAACGTAGTGACCGCAGGAACATCTTCCACAGGTACCAGGGCTGGCTCATGTAGCCGCTGGAAGTGGCCCCGGCCCACTGCCGCTGTGACGTCACGGCGGTACATGCACCGCATTGCGTGGCAGCCCTAAACTGTAACTACTGTTTTAACGGTGATTGTTGTCAGTATGTTTTATACGTGA
Organism: Locusta migratoria; assembly: GCA_026315105.1. Lineage (NCBI taxonomy): Eukaryota > Metazoa > Arthropoda > Insecta > Orthoptera > Acrididae > Locusta > Locusta migratoria. Next base: position 399,201,679 of record CM048750.1, on the reverse strand, counting down.
TCCCTATTTGAGGGCAAGTAAAATCAAATATCATCAGTTATGGTGAAAATGAATTTATTATTAAATATGCGGTACATATTGCATAATAATCCTAATGCTATTTTATCTAATTCTTATAATTGTTCTTTGTTTTGTGAAAAGCTTAATTGCTTCCGGACATACACTTTCAAATATGTACAATGTATTACAGTCTCCTAAATCAGACGCAACTGCCGCTACTATTAAATTACACCAGCTGTTGAATGATATGAAACATAACAGCTTTGGTCACTGTTGTATCAAAGGAGTAACACACAGGCTGCTTCTATTGGCGAGACTAATCCTCTAGCCAAAATTACTTGAACTTTCGAGAATGGGCCCAATGCTTGATCTAGACCAGTGTGATAGCTTATTTTAGAATCAGCGTGTATCTCGTCAAAGCTAAGAACACACGTCTGTTCAAGTTCACTCATAGTTTCTGTACATTTAGATATTAACGTAAAAACGTTTGTTAAATTGCCAGGGTTATATTGGAACTTCATACGCCGGCCGCGGTGGCCGTGGGGACTGAGGCGCTTCAGTCACGGTCTGCACGGCCACTACGGTCGGGGGTTCGAATCCCCCCTCGGGCATGGATATTTGTGCCGTCCTTAGTTTTAGTTAGTTCATAAGTAGTTTGTAAGTTTAGGGACTGATGACCCTGTAGTTAAGTCCCATAGACTATACAATCATTTGAATCAATTTGAACTTCATACAACACCTTTTTTTAGAGTTAATGGAGAAGGAAGCGAAAAACATATTTTTTGCCGCAAAAATCATATGTTTTTTGATTTAAAGCTCTCAAAATTGGGCTCTCGAAATCTCGTCAAAATTCCATTTCATTAGCTTTTTTTCGTTCGTAATAGCTTTAATCTGCTTCTCTGTAAACAACGTTTTGATATTGTTGAGAAATATGTGACATTTTTACGACAGTTTGTGTCTGTAACTGTTTTCTGTTTACTCAAGACAATTTTTATATTAGTCTTACTTCTTAAATTCCGCTTAAGCTTTTTAACATTTGCTTTGAATTTTGTTTCAGCTGTTTGTAGTTCACATTTGATAGCTCGAATTGACCTTTTAAGTGATTCTATTTTCTTTTGCTTTTCAAAGCAACTCATACATTCATGCGAGTCTTCTTCACCACAGCCTGTAGCTGCATCACGATGTTCATTGTTTGCCATATTAGTACAACTTTTATTTTCCTCGGTGTTTTGTACAACACTTTCAGTTAATCTTATTTTTTTTTAAACTTATTGTTTTAAGATGTTCCACCGCTAACAATCCTTCTGTTGTGCCTTTCATTTCTTAGGTCTATGAAGGAATTATGAATACTCACATTAAGAGTGTTAACAGATGGAACCGTAAGTTTTTTGACGATTTTCTTCTGAGGTAAACCAAGAATTCTGTTTTTCATGTCGTCTTCATAATCGTTGGCAATAAAGTGATCGCTGCAAATTGTAGCATTTTTTATAATTATTTGATCCGCTCGTTTACTTTTAACCTGTCATAAGGAAATCACGGAAGGATTACTAGAGAACGTGTGGTAAACAATCCCATTCGCTTTTCGTGAATCATTTTTACACGTCGCAATACAACAATTAAACATTGAAATACTGTAACTCAATGAGATCACACTACACAGAACACTTACGAAACACGGGTACAAAAAAGTGCGCGAAACACAAGACAAAGCAGCGCTCCGGTCAGCCACTGTCCACCTGCTACTGTGACGTCACGGGAGCGGACAAGTAGCGGGGGGGGGGGGGGGGGGGGGCACGGCGGCACGCGCTGCAACAAAGGAATGAGCCAGCCCTTGTACCTAGCCCTGAGGTTGGCTGGTCGACGCCATTGGAGGTCCACTGGTGCGTTGGCTCGGTTGCTTGGGACCGAGGATCGTCGCCGCACTATCACCGTCTGGTTAGAGATAAACGATGTGCCTCTTTCATATGGAGTGATAAGTTGATTTTCCTGCACGCCCTTCCAGATTGCAAAGTGATTTATTTCTGGTTATTTTAAAGTGCCTAGTTATATGTAACGTACAGGCTTGGTATATAATAATGGAAAGTCCAGGGTGGAATTAATAATATTGTAATAAGGACGGTTTACAAATCGCCACAAAGACGTGGCGACGAGCTGCTACAGGCACATACAAAAGACACACACATACAACACATTCAGCTATCAGCCAAGGACTGTTTCAGAAAATAGAACACTCACGTAATCACACAGGCACACAACACAATCATACAACCGTCACCTCCGGCTGCCGCACATCGAATCGTGCTCTGCGGCGAGTAAATCGGAGATGGGAGGGGAGAGGGGATAGGAAGGTTACGTCACAGTGGTGAGGATGGGCCACCTGTGAAACCAGCCATGTAATTTACCAGCTGTGCTGCATTCACTGTGCAGCTTTCTATATTGGCATGACCACTAACCAGCTGTCCATTAGGATGAATGGCCACCGCCAAACTGTGGCCAAGAACAAGTTGAACAATCCTGTGGCACAGCATGCAGTGGAGCACATACTTGATTTCAATGGCTGCTTCACAACCCAGGCCATTTGGATCTTCCCATCCACCAACAGCTTTTCTGAACTGCACAGATGGGAGTTATCCCTGCCGGCCGCGGTGGCCGAGGGGACAAAGACGCTCCAGTCGTGGTCTGCACGGCCACTAGGGTCGGGGGTTCGAATCCCCTCTCGGGCATGGATATTTCTGCCGTCCTAGTTCGTAAGTAGTTCATAAGTAGTTTGTAAGTTTAGGGACTGATGACCCCGTAGTTAAGTCCCATAGACTATACAAACATTTGAACATTTTTTTGGAGTTATCCCTGCAGTACATTGTCCGACCCAAAATCATCCAGGCCTCAACCTACGATAACTTCCTTTTTTTCCATATCTCACAGTTCCTACCTCTCTATCCCAAACCTCTCCTATTTTGAGTGGTGCGTGAATGTGAAATAGCTGGATGACGTGAATCGATGGTCTGTAGCGAAACACTAGTTCTACCTCAGATTCTGTGCCAACATTCTGGTTGCGAGTTGGTGATGTCAATAAAAGTGAAAGCTGGAAAACCTGTTGTGGTGACAGTATGTCCGGCAACAAAGCTCAATGTCTCGTTCATGTGTGGAAGCAACATTACGGATATAGGCTGAATAAGTATTAAAGTGAAATCTGAAAAGCTGGTTGAGCTGGAATGATCTTTAGTATGACTGAAGGTCTATGTTAGATTGGGAACGACTGTTTGGTTGTGTGTTGGCCAATTCAACAAATTTGAAGATGAAATAGCTTGTTGAGGTGAATGGATGGTCCATAGCGAAACCCTAGATCTACGTTAGGTTGTGAAGCAAAAGTCTGGCTGCGAGTTGGTGACGTCAATAAAAGTCAAAGTTGGAAAGCTTGTTGTGGTGATGGTATGATCAGTGACAAAGCTCTACATCTACGTTAGGTGTGGATCCAACAATCCGGTAATGGGTTAAAAAGGTATTAAAGTGAAATCTGAAAATATGTTGTGGTGACAGACTGATCTTTAGCGTCACTCAAAGTCTTTGTTAGATTGTGTAGAACCATTTGGTTGTGAGTATAAATCCAAGAAACGTGAAGACAAAACAGCTGGATGAGGTGAACAAATGGTCTGTAGCGAAACACAAGAACTATGTCAGGCTGTGAGGCAACAGGTTGGTACCGAGATGGTGATGTCAATAAAAGTGAAAGATGGAAAACTTGTTGAGGTCATGGTACGATCGGTAACAAAGCTCCAGGTCTAGCTTATGTCTGAAAGCAATGGATCAGGTATGGGTTGAAAAGGCAATGAATGTGAAATCTGAAAAGCTGGTTGTGGTGAAAGCAGTGTTTTCAACCTTTTCGAATATGCGACCCCCTTTGAAGTAAAAATTTTGTGGTGAGTCCCTTCCAAATAAAAGTATTCTAGCGACCTCTTCCCCTTCTCATGAACCATACCAAACCTATGCTGTCTCAAAGAAAACAAATTTGATCTTATTTCTTTTAATGCAGCATTATTTTAAATTGTTGGCCGAAGTTTTATTTGATATTTTTCGCAAAGGAACAGATTTAAGGTATTTTTACAGGATTTATATATTTTGCTTAACCACTGTTTTACATTTCAGGTATGTTTCAGAAGCGAATTAAGCTTATTAAGGTAGGTCCCACTGTGTAGACAATTTGTAAAGAAGTAGATGTTTTTTCGAATTTTTCAGAAGAACTTATTGTAGCGAGTTCTTTTTTCTATAGATTGGTTCCTGAAAACAGTTTCAGACTTTGCGCTTATTCATCATTTACAAACTGTATTATAAAACAGTTTATTTTCAAATCATAATGAATGTTGCACAAGGAAATGAATAACTTTAACATTAAATATATCTCACTTAGCCATACGGTTTTGTATTACTGAACCGCTAGTTATTTTTTTGGTACAAGTATTTCCCGCCAGATGGCGATCCCCCGAGCAAGGCTTTGTGATCCCCCTGGGGGTCGCGACTGGCAGGCTGAAAAACACTGACCTATAGCATAACTCAACGTATATGTTAGTTTGGGAACGTCCGGTTTGTTGTGTGTTGGTAAATCGAACACATGTTTAGACTGGAATCGCTGGATGAGGTGAACGGATGGTCTGTATCAAATTCCAAAATTTACTTTAGGTTGCGAGGCAACAGCCTGGCTGGGGGTTGCTGACGTCAAGAAAAGTGAAATCTGGAAAATGTGTTGTGGTGACGGAATGATCGATAACAGTTCGGATATGGGTTGATGAAGTTAATGAAACTGAAATCTGAAAAGCTGGTTGTGGTGACAAATGATCTTTAGTGCAGCCCCAAAGCCTATATTAGAGTGGGTACAGCCGTTTGGTTGTGAGTTGGTAAGTTCAAAATACGCGTACACCGAAATAACTGGACGAAGGTGAACGTACGGTCCACAGCGAACCCCAAGATCTACTGTAGGTTGTGAGGTAACAGTTTGGTTGTGACGAAGTTAATAAAAGTGAAAGCTGGAAGCAGGGTCGGACTGGCCATATTTACCACCTGGGCCCCCTGCCCTAGTGGATGGGCTGAACATTTTAGCAATGTCCAGTGGAGCCGCCGCTGTGCCGCACGAGGCAGACGCAGCAGCCCATAAAGCCCTTTTTAAACGATGAACGAAGGTGAACAAGATAGATAATAGTCTACTGAAGCGCTCCCAGCGTACTAGCCCTGAAGTACAAACGCAAGCAAGATCTTGAGGCAGCGTGTTTAGACGATAAACGTAATCGAACAGTAATACCCGATGTTGAAAGTGAGGTTATAACAGGCGATTTGTTATGTAGGCAGTCATAGTTTAATACTGGAATTGAGGAAACAACGCTAAATGTTATTGACGGCCAAAGAAAACCTTGCAATCTATGTTTTTGGTCAACTTAGTGTGGTAAAGTTCTGGGTAGTGAAACAACATTTCAAAACATTCACATCTATTTTCGAGCGAAAAAAATAAACTTATGAACACATCAAGCAATATTTATAAGAGCGTAAATAGACCTTCTTTACTTTATCTACTATGATTTGCCCAATGACATTGTCAATTACATCATGCACAACTGAATTTTTGTCTTTCATTTGGACTGACTTTTTCATTTAAAATGCTATTTAATGAAAATTGTATCATCAAATTACAATCTTATTCAAGTAAACAATTGGCTTCAGTCTTTTCTGTTACGATATTGCAAATCATAAACCATTTTTCGGTTTCAGATGTACGACCTCGCTTTTCGGTGGACAATAATTGAGATAAATATGTAAGTCGTCATGAAACATTTGCAATTTACCGCTAAACCAAAGTATAATAATAAACTAAAGATTAATAAGACAAGTTTGCGTGGAAACCGTGTAATTGTCGACTACAGTATAAAAATCGCGTGACGAAAATAGTTTAACTTCCGATGTCAGCAGACGACCGTTCAATCAAAACAATCTTCTTGAGAAAGGTTAACGTGACGTTGACATTAGGTGACGGTCTGGTGACAGACAGTGTGAATGCCGTCATCAGAAATACATTTTGTAATACATTCTGATCATAAACTTCGACATGACGCAAAATATACGTAAATAAGGAAAATGGCGGACTAACTAGAGTGGCGACTGCAGCAGACAGCTGCTAGCTCGCGCATGCGCAGTGAACCCACTAGTACCGAATTTAGAACTCTTCCTATTTCCTTATCGCTATAATTATCGCGCTTCGATACTAGCGCGATCATACTACTGCAGCCGTTCAAACGACTGACGGCCGCCATTAACGCAACTTGTTAGCAATCTATTACAAGTTCGTTGATCGTTTAAAACGGGCTTAAGGGGGGAGGGGGGTGGGAGTCGTCGGCCGCAGAACCTCGCCTCCTGCCAGACGCATCGCCCACAGCGAGGCAGCAGCCGCGGGGCTGCGGGCCGGCCGACTGGCTTCAGTCAGGCAGAGCAAACAGGGCCCGGCTCTGCAGTAGGGATGGCGGTTATCGCTCAAACAACCGGTTTTCGGTTATACCGATTCTTTTCATCACCAGTTTAATCGCACTGTAAAGACTGCTCTAGATAACAGGTTTTTTAAATAACCGGTTTTCGGTTTTTTTATTGCTTTCATTTCCAGCAAAGTTCGACCGAAACTTAATTGGCAGCCGAAACAGAAACCGTAATCGAATTTTCGGTTCTTCTAGTTTCGGCCGAAAACGAAACTTATGAAGTTTAGTTAAAATTTAGGTAAATTTACGTTATACGACAAATTTCTAGTCTTTCCATATTTTGCAAGGTCCCCTCCAAATACTACGCCTTCTCGAGTGTGTGTAAGCCTATCCAGGAGTCCGTATCCTTAAGTTTGACTTGTGAGCCAACGCATATGAATAGCTAGTTATATAAGTTACAGTCAGTAAATGAACTTCAATCAGTGCTGCAGAAGTATTTTGAAAAATAAAGTCACAGTTCCGACTAACAGTATGATTGTTGTCAGTGTAAATTTACGCAAATTGAAGTAGAAAAGCTGTATACCACATGCCCAAAGAATGTTCAAATGGGTGTGAGTTCATATGAGACCTAACTGCTTAGGTCATCGGTCCCTAGACTTACAAACTACTTAATCTAACTTATACTAACTTACGCAAAGACAACATACACACCCATGACCGAGGGAGGAGGGAGGATTCGAACGTCCGACTGGAGCAGCCGCACAGCCCGTGACATGAAGCCTCAGACCGCACGGCTACCTCGCGAGGCTATACATGATTAATGTTACCTAAACCGACATTGGTTATTAAAAAAGCCCCTCACTTTCAAGCAATCACATTAATAAAACTTGTTAGCATAGCAATATAATACATTTAAAGTGTTAACCAATGTGTTGAGGAGCTCACAACACTCTGTTCTCTAATATCCAATAGTAAAAGCACTCAAGAAAACTCCTTTATTAAAATGGCCGCTTTCGGTACATTTAGTTAGTCTTCATCAGCTTATTATAAAATAAAAACACACACACACACTCATTTTGAATCACTGCTACAAGAACTAGTTGTACCGGTTTTTGTACCCGGTTTTTGGCAATAACTAAAAAAACCGGTTACAACCGACACCAAATAAATACCGAAAAAAACTGGTTATTCAAAACTACAATACCGGTATCGGTTTTAACCGGTCTGTTTTCCCATCCCTACTGTACAGGGGGAGCTTGTTGTTATTTATAGGGGACAGTCCCCTGTTCCAAGCAATGACGTAACATTTGACAGAATGAAAACACAGAGAGAACACGGATGAAAGAAATCCTTGAGGAGTGTAGAACGAAAGTAAACACTTTAATGATACACAGAGGAGTGCACAAAAAGGATAACTGTACTGGTGCAGGAGGCTAAAATTTCACAGCAGAATGCAATGGCTGGCTGATCACTAGGATAAAAACGGATGAGCGAACCATGCACTACACTTAAAAAAAAAAAAAAAAAAAAAAAAAAAAAAAAAAAAAAAAAAAAAAAAAAAAAAAAAAAAAAAACACCTCAACTGAAAAGGTAGAGGCTATCAATAACTGAAAAACACTCTAAAAATGAGGGTTTTTGAAGCAGGCAGAAGCGCCTTCCATTAAATGGAATGGTAAAAACGAGATGCGCGAATAAAATGTAAAACAGTAGTAGCCAAGAAGGCATTGTCACCTAAAACTGAAGACAGCGAATCTGGTAGGTTAAAGGACTGCCGTAAAGTGGCTAAAAGTGGATAATCCAACAGTATGTGGATCACGGTCAGCAGGGCGTCACGGCAAACTGGTGGGCCCTCTCAACGCAAGAGGTGGCCGTGCGTTAACCACGTACGGCCAATGCGCAGTCGGCAGAGTACAACGAAGTCCCTACGAGAGGCTCGCAGGGAGGACCTCCACATTGCCGTAGAGGGCTTAACAGTACCGAGCTTATTCAGTGCATTCGATTCAGCCCACTCAGTATTCCATAGTCCCAATACCTTCTGAGTGAACACTGTCCGGAGATCCCTCTCCTGGAGACCGATTTCCAGCACGGATGAGGTAGCAGCCTCCTTCGCCTCGTTCATTTCCTGTTATGCCAATGTGGCCTGGATTACAAAGGGAGACCACAGGGCGACCAGATGTACCAAGTCTGTATACAGCTTCCTGAATGGACCGTACCAAAGGATGTTTGGGAAAGCACTGGTTAAGGGCTTGCAAACCACTCAGGGAGTCAGTACAGATAACCACAGACTGCCCGGGGCGGGCTCTGAGATGTTCAAGGGCCCGCCAAATGGCGACAAGTTCCGCTGTAAACGCACTACTCCCACAGGGCAATGAACATTTTTCAATATGCCGGCCGTGGGTATAGGCATACCCAGCATGGCCATCGACTAAGGAACCATCGGTGTATACAAATTCAGCGCCACGGTACGAATTGAGAAGAGCGTGAAACTGTTGACGGAGAGTCGTCGGTGCAACAGAGGCTTCGGTGTCTCGGGACAAGTCCAACCGAAGCTGAAGGTGAGGAATGACACAAGGAGGAGTATGAGAACGGAACTGAAAGGTGAGAGGGATAGGGACTCTAACGAAGAACGCTGGGGCAGTGGCAGCACTGCTGCTGGGAGCAGGCGGCGCTGTGGCACAGAGTAACACATACAGAGGAGAAGCCCTCCCTAAACCACTGTCCTACACTCCCCTCGTAGTTCCGTAAGATGCTAGCAGGTGCCAGGCGGTTCCCTGGCTTAGGGTGCGTCTCGCACGTCAGAGGGTAGCGTGGAGGGGAGGCTCAGGGGAGAGCTCGTGCCGCCTGCCACGAGACCACGGCTGTGTCCGGCTTGGTGGCGTTTGAGGGGAGGTGGTGGTGGGGACAGCCGCTACCTGCCGCCTGCTCTGGCCAGTTTAAAGAGCTGCTTCTGACCGCAGCGCTATCATGGAACATCTTACGGAACTGCTGGAAACCCTCCCTCCCCGCACCCCTGAGCGTAGGACCGGGCCTTTACGGAGGTTTCCCGTCTGTATATATTTGTCTGTGGCTGCGGGCTCCTTCCTGTGATCAGGCCCGAGGAGAGGGCTGGCGGTGGAAAATCCCCTGGCCCCGGCCATGGGGGGTTGAGGAGGGGGCGGGCTTCTTCTGAACTGGCAAATATTCAGACTGTTATTGTAAAATAAATGTTGTAGTATATTGTGTTTTAGAATATCTCCAAAGAGAGCAGGGGGAGGTGAAATCTCTGGGGCCTGGAGATGGGGGCTGATCATGCTTGCTGCCCGTGACAAGTGCTGGCTCGCAGCAGCCCTGCATTTGAATTTAACTTATATTTCTTATCAGAAAAAAGACAGTTTACATGTAACTTTTCATTTAACATCAATAAGGAAACAAACTTAACTTGTTCCTTTACTGGGCTAATATTATTATTTACAATAAATAAATAAACGATGTGATAATAAAAATATATATTACTGAGTTATTGTATTTTTAGACTTGATAATTTTCAGCTTAAACATTTGAATTCACATACATTTAGGTAATAGCGAACATCTCCATAGAAGGTATATCGAGTCTCAGGTTCGTGTTTCATTTTGCAAATGTTTATAAATTATAAACGTGCAATATACGTTAATTCTCTGGAGCTTAAGAGAGACACTATTACTACTTGAAAACTATTTTCCTTGTCGTAACTCATTAAAAAAAGTAATACTCGCGCTGTAACAACGACGTTCGGTGTTTTTTTTTTCTCTCTTTTATGAAAATTATTAACCCTAACAACGCCACTATTGTACCCTGTGTAGCATCTAAACTACTAGAACAAATAATAAAATAAAAGGGAAAAATTCAGTTTTTTAGGCCTTGACGATTGTATGAACTGAACTTTTGCGTCAGAACATACTAGAATAAAAACTGTATATTTACATTGGTGTCTTGAACTTCTGTTGTCTTTTAATCACAAGATAAATTGTTTTCAAAGCGGCTTTCTTAATTTGTTAGATATTGTTCAGGACAATATCTCGTCAGTGTAACTGGTGCCGGAAGCAAGATAAATTACGTTTGCGAATCTCCTTTTAAAATGGACAACTTTTAATGCAGTGTTAATATCAAGTGCGCTTGTGACAGACTTCAGAAACGAAAGGGAAAGAAGGAACAATTCCGCATAGTGGACGGCGTTTCAAATCCACCGCCAGCCATCCAGCCTTAGGTTTTCCGGGATTTTCCTAAATCATTCTACGCAAATTCCGCGACTGTTGTTTTAAAAGGGCACAACCGATTTCCTTCCTCATCCTTAACCAAAATAATGCGAGCGCGAGTTCCGTCTGAATTGACCACGCTGTTGGCGGGACGTTAAACGCAAATCTTCCTCTCTTCCTTCCGCGCAGTCAGTGGCCATAACCAACGCCGCTTAGGTACCAGGCCTGTGCGCTGCCTGCCAAAAGTAGTCACAACACAAGTAAACTGTTTGTCTTATGGGGCGCTGTGCTGTGTTTGGCAATACGTGCAGGTTGCACATTGTTTCAGAATTTTTTTCGCTTTATCTATGTGATTCTCCTTGCTGATGTTTGCTGGTTCCAATATCGGTAACATGGCTTACTAATAGTCCATAAATATTTTATACCAAAACAAATTTGCCTGTGAATCACGTAAAAAACGTTTGGAACGTTCTGAAACACTGTGTACAAGGTGTACGTATTTCCAAACCCATCACAGCGCTACACAAGACAAATAGTTTGCCTGTGTTATGACTACTCTTGGCAGGCAGCGCACTGGCCTTGAATCTAGGTGGCGTTGCCGTAGAGGCGTCGTAGCCCGTAACGGCCAAGCACAAGATATAACTACATATTTGTGGTGTCGCACAAGTAAAAAGTGCGCGCCACCTACTTTCGCCGCGCGCCGCCATGCACGCACGGCGCGGCGTTCTCACGACGACAGCCACGAGCGCCCTCTGCTGCAACCCCGCTCGTGGCCACCACGGAAAGACACCGGTCACTTCGGACGGAGATAGCAACCAGTTAGGACCTTCGTAATCAGATAGGCACCAGTGAAGACTTTGCTATTGTACAGGCACTAGGCAGGCCTCTAACAACTATGTATCAACATTCTGCAGTATTATGTAAAAGTTAAGTATTGTTACATTCTGTGCAATATATATCTCTTTCTAATTTACTCTAGTGTTTATAGTTTCTGGCTGCTCCCCTCCGTACCTGCACCAGCGTGCTCTCTTTATTCCTGTGTCGGTCACATTCCACTCGGCCACCGACACCTACGACGAGGCTGGGACACAAAAATATTCACTGAGGACAATTTCAATATGTTGGCTTCATTTCATACGCAGTATTGTAGGACCTAAAATGTACGAAACGTAAACTGGTCAGCGAGTACATTTTACACGGCATATGTTTCAAAATATATGTTGTGCCGTACTTTAAATATTTCATAATAACTATGTGAAACAAGTGCGGCTCCGTAGCAGTGTTCGCCGGGCAGCCGTGCCGTGCGGACGTCTTGTTTACGTCCTCGCTATTTGGCAGCCGAGCGGAGTTACACGGTGAGTGCGCGCTTTTAGCGTTCATATTTACCTCCTAGAATGTCTTTCACACGAGCATAATGGATCGACCACAACGAAAAGACACGCTAAGATTGAGTTTCGACCAGAAATTTAGTAGACCAAAATCATTTGAAGTGGAATTGTTTGTTAGAGATGTTATGAAGATTACTATCGACGAACTGATAGGAATACACTTATCGATTGTCAGCAGTACAGTGTATTTAAAATTGATAAGCCCAGAAAATTGCAAGAAAATATTTGAATCCTGTGGAGGACGTTTACAATTTAAACATTCAGACGGCAATATTGGAGACGTTACGGTATCACGAGCTGGCATGGGTATTAAAACTGTACGTACCTTCGAACTGCCTTTCGAAATTTCTTCTGAAGCAATTAACGAACAACTCAGGGAATACGGCACAGTCATAAGTAACATCGCGGAACGATGGTCAGACTCTCACATCTTCCCGGTTTTAAATGGTGTCAGGCAAGTAAAATAGATATGATGAAGCACATACCGTCTTACATTACAGTTTGTGGCTATAGAGCGATCGTAATTTACGACGGGCAACCACGCACTTGCTCTGGATGTGGTTCGACAGAACACGTTCGCGCGCAGTGTTTACAACGGCGCGTGACGCAGATACCGACCGGCGAGCAAGACAGACCTGGCGTCATGTCTGCGTTGCCTATTAGCTACGTAGCCGCCGCGCGAGGAAACATTGCCCCACAACAAAACCTAGACGCAGCTCTGGAGGCCTACAACGATCTGAACGAACAGGAAACAGCAATGGACACGAGCACACAAGATTCCCTTCCTTCTACTGCCCAGGCTGCGGAAGAAGGTAAACAGACAGCCGTATGTGAAAACAGCAATAACGAGCCAAGTATGGAACAAATAGTAAAAGCAGACCTGACATCACCGTCATTACCAACTGAAACAAACGAATTAACTGACCATGAGTCTACGAAATCTCCAAAGAAACATAAAAAAAGCCGTATTGCACGCGAAGGTGCCGAAGAAAATGCACGAATAATGCGCGAGAAAGCCGTGCAGATTCGCAAAACACTAACGGAAGGGACACCACAAATCCCTCCGGGAAACCTTCCAGCGCAAAAGAAAACCCGAGCACAGGAATCCGATTCTGACCAAATGCAAATAACGTCGAAAGAACATACAACCTATCAGGAAGGAAATCTTGAACATGGAAAAGACAGGGGAAATACGAACCCAAAAGCATGGTCAGATGATACAGTTGAGGACACTCGAGAGGAAGAGATGCCAGAGTCTCAGGAAAACACAGCAGCGGCGTCGTCTGATGTTTGTAGAGGCAAACCTGAACATCAGCAAAACACTGCTGCTACATCGGGTGGAATAGACGATGATCCAGAATACTTTTAAGTCATGTGTCTTTAACAACAGTTAAGAGGAAGCATGACATCAAGTATGCCTGCACATGTGACATCGTTGCAAGCGTATCGGATTGCTACCGTTAATATTAATAAAATAAGCTGCACATTTAAATTAAAAAACCTTCAAGACTTCTTGTACGCCGCAGATATAGATATTGCGCTATTACAGGAAGTAACAGACATTAACCTGGAACGTATAACAGGATACAACACCTTAATTAATCCTGGTTACGGCAGTGAACTCGGGACAGCGATCATGACAAAAGAAGATATCCTGACAACAAACGTCGAGAGGCTCACGAACAGCAGGGGCATAGCTTGCACGGTAAATAATACCAGGATCATTAATATTTACGCTCCTTCCGGAACGGGGAAAAAACACCAGAGAGCGGAATTTTTTAAAGAAGAAATAGTGCCACTCTTCATGCGCCGTCCAGAACAAATCATATTTGCAGGCGACTTTAACTGTGTCATCAACTCTAAAGATCAGATACCAAATTTCAATAACTGTATCGAACTTGCGAATATCATCAGAGAGGTCAACTTAATAGACACATGGGAACTCAAACATGGTGATAAGGCCGGTTTTACCTACATCACCAACCATTCCGCTAGCCGTATTGATAGAATTTACGTCAGGCCGAATTTACAGCATCACGTTCTGCAAGCAGAACTATGGCCGAATATATTTTCCGATCATGTGGCCTACATATGCACCGTTAATCTACAAAAACAAGGAACGTACAGAGCAAAAGGACAATGGAAACTGAACGTCACACATCTGACAGATCCAGGATGCCAAGATACCTTCCAGAATACGTGGAGAGAATGCGAGAGAAAGTTTCCAAAGTACGACTCAGCCCTTAAGTGGTGGGTGAAATGCGCAAAACCCGCGTTAGTAAAGGCCATGAAACATTACTCTTGGGAGAAAGGTGTTTGGACAAAGAATACAATAGAATTTTATTATCAGTGCCTCAGAGATCTATACAAACAAGATGCTACCATCATAGAAAATTATACACAGATCAAAAGAATAAAGGCCACAATTTTAAGCCTCAAGCGAAAGCAGTTAGAAGGCTGCATAGTAAGAACACGACTACAAAATACAGTTCAACGAGAAACAACATCCATGTATCATATAATACAAGAACGGAAAAGAACAAACCGGAAAATTTTAACAGAATTGAAATCAGTAGACGGGAACATTTTGACAACACAACATGACATACGACAAGAAATCTATAAATATTTTACGACACTTTTAACTGACAAACCACTGAATGAAGTGGCGCAACAAGCCGTCATCGCAAGGCTAACAGCGAAGTTAAATCCGGAAGAAGCGGCAAACCTGTCAGTAGATGTAACAGAAGAGGAAGTGGCAGACGCCATTCGAAGAAGCGCGAAGAATAAGTCCCCTGGTCCTGACGGATTACCAGCAGAATTTTATCATACGTTTGAACAACAACTAATCAGCAAGCTGACGCTTATATGTAATGAAATTCTGAACGCCGGTAGTGACATGTTACTAGAATTTTGTGAAGGTATAGTGGTGTTAGTCCCTAAAACGCCAGGAGAGAAGACCGTCAACAACCTGCGTCCAATAACACTACTCAATACCGACTACAAAATCTTCACGCGCATCTTGACGCAAAGATTAACTTCGGTTATAACAACCATTACCGGGAAATATCAAACGAGTGTTGGGAAAAATAGAACCATTTACCAGTCATTGTGTGAATACAGAGATATTATTGCAACAGCAGAAGCTCTGGACATTCCAGGTGCGACAGTATCTCTTGATTTTGAAAAAGCCTTTGATAGAGTTAACCATTCATATCTTTTTCGGACCATGGAAGCAATGAACATTCCACAAAAAATTATCACTACAGCCAAAAACCTACTAAAGAGTTCCACCTCTCGAATATGTGTCAACGGCCAATTAAGCAGACCGGTCAGAATTATGAGCTCAGTACGCCAGGGATGCCCAATGTCCCTGATTTTGTTTGCGATAGCAATTGAACCTCTGCTATGCTCCCTGACGCAGGACCTCGCAGGGCTACATATACACGGCCGCAAAATAACATGTCAAGCGTATGCAGACGACGTCAGTTTCGTTATCACGGAAAGTAACGAACTACGGAAAGCGCTCCAAAATATAAAGACCTATGAAGAGGCGTCAGGAGCAAGATTAAACCGTAATAAATCGGGAATAATGAACATCGGCCGGGGATTAGAACATAGAGCCGACGAACAAATAAATTACGTAGGTACTATCAAGACGCTTGGCATCGAATACACGCCAAATATCCGCCGCACGGCCGCCCTTAACTTCAAAAAATTGTTGGCAAAACTACGAGCTGCCATACAGCAACACAGTTTACGTAATCTAAATGCCATCCAAAAAGTGCAATTAGCAAACACTTACATAACTTCTAAAGTTAATTATGTCGCCCAAGTACTACCAATACCAAAGATAATAGCTCAACAAATGCTAGCAGCACTCGGCCACTTTGTCACCAGAGGACAAATTTTTAAGGTCCAGTATGAGACCTTAACGCTACCTTTCAGGAACAGAGGCTTACAGTTGACACATATTTACAGTAAATCACAGGCGCTGTTCGTCAGCAAGTTCTACAAACAGTGGAAACAGTCGCCCGATTCTCTTACAGCTCATCTTTTAAATGAAATGACACCGATTAGTATGGACGCACCCGTAGACGTGCATCACATCCCCAACTCGTTCCATCATATCAGACATTTTCTTATAGAACTGAGCTATATTCGACGAAATACTCCCGAGAAAGATCTATACAAAGTCAAAGAAGTCTATCACAACATGACGAAAAACAAAACGAGAAACAGAATAGAGGAGAAGTACAAAGAATACAACTGGGAAAAGATCTGGGAAAACGTTCAAGACCCTTACTTACCGACTAACGTGCGATCGACATGGTACACGGCAGTTAACAGAAAAATTCCCACAAATTCAAAGTTGCATGCAATTCATCTTGCAGAAACGCCTAATTGCATCACCTGTAATTTAGTAGACTCAGAGGAACACCGTTTCACATGCGACGCTGTGAAAAACATCTGGACACTCTGTACAACGAAACTCGCAAGTGTACTGCGAACATCTCCCAGAACAATCACACCAGCTAGAATGCTCCACCCAGACGAAGTCCCCTACCCAAACACAAAACGAAGAGCAATAAATAGGATTAAAGGTCATACTGTGTACTACATTTTTTCAGAAAAGAACAAGACTAAAGAAGACTATTGGATTTATCTCACGACAGAACACGAAAAACTTACGAGAACTAAGAAATATAAAGACAAGTATGCGAATTTTCTACTTAGAACCATAACATAAGAAAAGATGGGTAGCACCCATAGAAGTATTTATAATTTTCTATATTTAAGTTTTAACTTTCTTTCTTTCTTTTTTTTTTTTTTTTTTTTTTTTTTTTTTTTTTTTTTTTTTTTTTTTTTTTTTTTTTGATGTTGTCCTTAAAACTTCTGGGATTTCGTAAGGTAGTCCTGAGCTGTTGCTGGCCGATACTTCAAGGTATACTGAGAAGACAAACAAATAGAAAACGATAATTAGGAAACAAAGAAAACGAGTGAAACGGCATAAACTGCAGTAGCAGCCTTTACGTGAAGACAACTTTGAAGTACTCGGTAAGCCGAAACAGCGCATGTGCAACCATGAAAGTACAGAAGAAGAAAAGGAACAATAATTATAATTTACCTGGAGACACATTTCATTCCTTTATGGAAGGAATGGGTTTTATAAACCCTACAAAGCAGGTCCTTAGTTTGGTTTCAAAGGAATTAAGTTTTTCACGTCTGTTGATGAAGAAGCCAACAAGACAATTTGATTATTTTCTAAGCGTCAGTTTCATTTCGTAATCAATAAGAAGTTTCCTTTCATTTGCCAATGAACACACAAATATCAAAGCTACAGAAGCTAGCCGGAGAAGGCGATTTTGGCGAGCGGACAAAAAAAAAAAAAAAAAAAAAAAAAAAAAAAAAAAAAAAAAGTAGCACAGTGGTAGAGTGCCAGACTACAAATCCGAAGGTCGCGGGTTCGATCCCCGCCAGGTCCTAGGATTTTTATCTGTCACTTTTCACTTCTTTCACTTCTGGCAGTATTGCTCATGTGAAAAATACCGAGTAGCACCGTGGTTCGGAACCCACGTTAAACTGTAGGTCCCCCTATAACTGGCTGGGTAAGTCAGTTCGAAGGTCGGAGGAAGGCAACGGCATACCACCTCCACACAGGACCATGCCTAGTAAAGCACTGTTGTGTTCAAACAAATCTTCGGATTGTTGACTGCTTTACCTTACCTTATGTGAAATAACAAATGTAATATGTTTGAAACTAATGTATTTGTACAGAATAGTTTCCGCACAATGGAGTGATATAGGTTCCACGAAACAACACATGCGAATCTCAGTATTGAGGTTTTCAATTTTTTGGCCGGAAACTAAAAGTTCTACTGATATACAATCGATACAG
Source organism: Locusta migratoria (assembly GCA_026315105.1). NCBI lineage: Eukaryota > Metazoa > Arthropoda > Insecta > Orthoptera > Acrididae > Locusta > Locusta migratoria. The sequence goes on along the minus strand of CM048750.1, from coordinate 399,183,729 downwards.
AGGAATATAACTTTACTTCCTTTACATAAAACAATTTTTTCAGAGACACAATAGACAACTTGATATTTTGGCTCTCCACATTTCGTTCCACAGCTAACCGCATAGCTAAAAGGCTTGCGTTTCGAACAGGGCGTCGTCTGTTACGGAAACAATCCGCTCGTTGGCAGCAGGCTTAGACAGAAATTAATGGGGGAAACTTTCCGCTATTTTCTAATTACAAACGCCCCAAAATATTTCTGCTCGAAATTACAGTGAGTTAAATTTCAGACGTCAAAGAGTCCTGTCTACAGCACCATCTCAGAGTGGTGCACATAGTTAGCGGTCAGTCGCTGAGGCGGACGAGGCTATGGCCTGTGGGTAGGTTATGAAGTAGTATGCAGGTATTTCCCGTTAGACTGGTTACAAATGTCACAGATTCGTGGTTGGTTGCGGAAGTCACTGGTTGCGACTGTCACATATTCGCTAGTTCGTGCAGGTTCATAACATTATTTGTCATTGTGATTTGTTGATGATGTGGTGTACCTGGACTTAATTCTCGTCTAATAGCTGTTACGTATATGAAAAAGCTAAATCATCCATTACATTGGAGAGGGTAAGCCACATTTTATTTTTACTTCCGAAAAAAAAACATTACTTTGAACCTTTCGTGTGCAGTAATTGCTGACATTACTATGTTTTTAGTCCCATTCAGCCCTGTATAAACACAAATCCGGTTCCGAAAAACGAAGAAATATAACAAAGATCGAGTTACTAACAGCGGCTTTGAATCCAAAGCAATCCAGGCTTTCATTCAGGTCTACATCTCAAGAGCTTGAAAAATCGCAAAATCAGAGCGAAAGGCCACCAGGTAAACAAATAATAGTATAGTCGCTTTTTCTAGTTTAACAAGTCCAGTTTAGAGTTTTCTAGCAAGTCGTTTTATCAGTGGTTCACTGGTTCAAAACTAAAGCGATTGTAATCTGTTTTACCCAAAATGTCGTCTGTCTGAAACTAAACGAGTATGGAACTGGAATTTGTCCCACAAGCTAATATAAACAATAAATAATAAAAATGCTTGTTTGTACTGTTTTGTAAGATGGTGGGATTAATACGAAAATCATTTGTTTCATTTTAATCCTACCATCTTACAAAAAATAATATAAATCGGTCTATTCAGAATGTATTGTTTATATACATTTTATGGGACGTAATCTCAATATATAGAAATGTTCTGTTGGTTTTGAAGAGCTGTGAATCTCCGAAAGTTCTTTACTTTACTTTGAAATTTTCACACAACGTTGCATTTAAATACGAGAAGGTTTTTAGGTACTGATGTCTTGAATATATTATACATAAACTTTTCCCCTTTCTAAAATTTATATATTGAAATATTAAGTATGTAAAAACATGCAGAATTTCAGATTTCAGGAACTTTTGGAAATATAACATTACGGACACAAACAATTTCTGAAATAACAGTTGGTCGAACAAACAGAAAATTGCAGAACATCGAAAACACGAAATGGTGGGCTAAAGACAGAGCCTTGACCACTATTCTTGAGAAAAGTCGATACGTCGCGTTGACATATCTTCCATCTTGGAGTTCGAGGCAAAGGTTTCGTTTCAAGTGAAAGCATCGATGGACTCCTTTCTGAAATTTGAAACAATCCTCACAGGCTGTGTATTCAAGGACCTGTCAACGCCAGTAAGCCTATCTCCAAACTCCTACATTAGACTATCTTAAAGCTTGGGGGCTTATAAGAAGCTTGGAGATAAATTTGCGAGAACAGTTAGATAATTCTGAAGGCGTACTGAGAGCTGCAACTTCGTTTGCATCCCAAGTTCAGCATTAACAGGTGCCGAAAATATTGATGTCGACGTACAGACCACGCTGCCATTACGCAGAATATCTAAAAAACCAAAACAACACGATGAGACATGCAAAGACGAAATGGGATTGTTGTCTGCGGAACCAGAGAGACTCTACTGTATTTCTGTCTGTAAGTCATTATTAACACAGATTTAATAAAAACAGAAACAAAAATCTGTAGAGGAATTCTTCATCTACACTTTTCTTTATTAAGAAACTCAAGCTTCCACTTAAATAAACAAGAAGAAAAACTAGACTAAAGCAAGGAACAAATATAACTACTCGAAAACTTTCACATCAAAAAGTATATTTAATCACTAATCACAGCTAGGAATTAACTTATTCCCACACAGCCCCCCTTCCAAAGTGCGGAGCACCTGGGATGTATTTAAACTTGATCACTCTTCCTGCCCTTGTACGAACAATTGGTGTTGGTGTTGAGTCATGTCGAATGGTCACCTGCGAGTCCGGAGTTACTTCTTCTAGGCCAATTGTATCGTCGTATGATTGATAATTTATGGTTTCTTCGAGTCCGTGTCCTTCTGTGCTGTTTGTCTGGTCATCTGACGTTGGTGCTGGCATCACCCAAGCTGGTTTCAGTCTTTCCACTGACACTTTACTGTTCTTCCCATTCTGAAGGATCTCAAATGTGTGTTGACCTCGTTTTAAAATTTGGCAGGGGCTTGTATAAGGAGGTTGAATAGGTGTCCGTGCAGAATCAGTGCGCAGCATTACATGTGTGCAGTCTGCCAGTGCCTTGTGTACAAAAGCAGGATGTGAACCATGACGTATAGCTGGTGTCTGCCTAATCTTAGCCACATGATCTCGAATCCTCTGTACCAATAATGGTAATTCTGTCTGGTCTGGAAACAGGCAGCAGAAAGGAATTCAGATGGGACTCTTAAAGGTTCTCCATACACCATCTCAGCTACTGATGCGCCAATATCAGCTTTGTATCTGTCCGTAATCCCAAAAGTACCAGCGGTAGTGCTTCAGTCCAACTTCCTTGATGGCACATACGTGAAACCTTCAGAGTTCGATGCCATCTTTCCACCATTCCATTGCTGGAAGGGTGGTAACTGTTAGCAATGTGAGTAAATGTCGGAAACCTTCAGAAACGGGCAGAGGACCTACAATATCGAGATGAATATGGCCGAATCTTTGTGGTAGGCCTGAAAACTGTTCCACCTCAGGATGTACATGACATCCCACCTTACACCGCTGACAGTGAAGGCAAGTGCGGGACCAACTACGGATGTCTTTCTTAATTGATGGCCAGACAAAACGTTCTGTTATCATTTTCACTGTGGTGTTTCCCCCTGCGTGTGCGAGATTGTGCACACTGTCAAACTCTACCTTACGAAATTGTGGTGGGACATAGGGGCGCGGCAGCTTTTGAGAAACATCGCACCATAACTTAACACCACCACCTGGAACCTCTACTTGTTGTAACTGCAGACTTGATGACCTATCCCTCAGTAATTCTTGAAGCTGATGACCTGTCTTCTGAGCTTTGGCGAGGTCTTCATACTTAAATATTGTAACTGCCTCACATGCACGGGAGAAATAGTCAGCCACTATGTTTTCTTCACCACGAATATGTCGCACATAGTAGTAAATTGGCAAACAAACTCAATATATCCCAACTGACGAGGTGAGCACTTATCAATTGCATTTTGGAAGGCTGGCACAATTGGTTTGTGATCTGTATATATCGTTACTGGATGAGCTTCGACATGAGGACGGAAGTGTTTCACACTCTCATAAATAGCCAGCAGCTCAGCTCCCTATCGTAGGCACTCCAATTTGTTTGTCGTGGCAGTAGTTTTTTCGAAAAGAAGCCTAATGGCTGCCAACAATCGTTCACTTTCTGATATAAGGCTGCCCTGATCGCTGTTTGGCTTGCATCAAATGCCATTGCTAATTGCGCATCCGATACTGGGTGTGCAAGGGACACTGCTTGTTTCAAACTGTCCTTCAAAGCTCGAAAAGCATTGTCCATTTCGGGTGTCCACTTAAGCAAACGTTTCCCGTTTGTGTAGCGTCCGGCGAGTGCATCTGTAAGCGGAGCTTGGATAGCTGCTGTTCCTGGTAAATGCAGACGATAAGAATTTATCATTCCTAACAAACGTCGAAGTTATCGGTAAGTCTTTGAACGTGACAGGTCCTGCAATGCAGCCAATTTTTCTGGCAAGAGAGAGATTACATCACGTGACACCTGAATCCGAGGAAAGCCACTTCACTTTTAACTAAAATGCACTTTTCTTCATTCAGCACCACACCAAAATCTTCTAATCTTTGTCGCACTTCAGCTACATGTTTGGTATGTGATTGTGCATCGCCAGATAACACTAAAATGTCTTCCAGATACGCAAAGACGAAAGGCAATCCCTGCAGCACTTCATCAATAAATCGTTGCCAGGTCTGGGCTGCAGTTTTTAGCCCAAAAGGCATCTGCAAGAACTCGAAAAGACCGAACAGCGTAATAACCGCTGTTTTAGGTATGTCCATTGGTGCTACTGGAATCTGATTATATGCTTTCCGGCAATCCAAGACTGTAAAAATTGTTGCGCCCGTCATTGCATATGTGAAATCATGAATATGAGGAATAGGATATTTGTCAGGAATGGTTCTGGCATTTAACCCACGATAATCCCCGCAAGGACGCCATGAACCGTCTTTTTTCCTCACCAAATGGAGTGGATCTGTCCAGGTACTGTCAGATCGTCGAATGATACCAGCGTTCAGCATTTCTCCGAAAACTGTCTTAATTTCCAAAAGCTTATCTGGTGAAATTCTACGGAGGTCTTGTACTTGTACGTATATAATGCAGTGTCTTATGTTTCACATTGTGTAAGATTGGCTGTTGCTGCAAATTGCTGATATGACCTATTGTCTTGTCTGCAGCACTGCCTACTACTTCGTTAACTCCATTACTATTGTCTTTACATGTAAGCTGGCCTAAAGACACGTCCACCAACAGTGCAAAACGAGCCAGAAAATCTGCTTCTAAGATAGGTGTGGAAATGTATGCAACTACAAAAGTCCCCTTGAAATCAGTTTCAAAACCTATGTCGATTATAAACTCCTTGTGACCTATTGTCTTGAATGTAGAATAATTGACAGCTAGCAGTTGTAAGGGCTCTATTGCTGACGTGTCAGGTGTAAAATATGTAGGAAGAGTGCTAACTTCTAAACCAGTGTCCACCAGAAAGACTAAACCTGACCGTTTGTCATTTATGTACAATCTATGCGATTTACTCACACATTTCTGTTCAAGCGCACGTTCAAATTGAGGATTACAAGATTTAGCATTTTCTGTGGGAACTAGGGTTGCCAGATTGAACTCGACGCCGGCCCAGAGACCAGACGTGCCCCCCTCCCCCTTGGCCAATGATTCACCCCGCCCCCCCCCCCCCAACTGCGACCAACCCCCCCCCCCAACCAGGATTACACGTAAATTCTAAAAGAAAAAAAGAAAAAAAAAAAAAACTCATCATCTCCTCCCTCCCAGCAAGTATCCCCCCCCCCCCGTCCGGTGGAATGTTGCTGGGGGGTGGCCTTCACATACCGCAGCTGACCGGCCAGGCCGCCAGTTGCTGTGGATCAACAATCGGCACACTTCAGTCGGCGTGGCAGCAGTATCAAAGCTGCTCACATCAACAGCTGCGCCTTCCAAGAGTTGCCGCTTGCGGCTCCGCAAACTGGTCACCAAGAAGAGCGCCAAATATCTAATAAACTTATGTAGCCACTCTTTATAATTTTCTTCCTGCATCCATTCTTCACGGAGCGAACTTAGATATCGTCTCTTCATTTCACTGTTATTACTCACTAATCTGAGTTAATGTAAGCTTGTCTGTTCACACACGATCCGAGTATTCCAAAAATTGCCGGTAAACTGATAACAAACAATGAACGAACGAACACAAATAATAGACGTCGCCAGTTGACACATTGCCGCAACAGTGTTTGCTTAATAATGCGCTAGCCGATTACTACCGACGCAACAGCGAAAAGTTTTCAGAGGAAGAATAGAAAAGTAGCGTTTTGTTGCAATAAGAAATTGACGTTTATAAAGTTATTCATAATTACTAAAAAGGAGCCGGCCGGGAATGGCCGAGCGCACTGAGGCGTCTTGCCACGGTGCGCGAGGCTGCTCCCGCCAGAGGTTCAAATCCCCCCCAGGGCATGGATGTTGTGTTCGTCCTTAGTTTAAGTTACTTTAAGTTCGATCTAGATCGTCGCTATATGAGTATAGTACTTAAAAAGCGTCGTAAAAAAAAGTTAAGATGAAGGTTACAGTCAAGCCCGGAGATGAGATTCATTGGCCCGTAGACCCGGAGAATTCATTCCACACCCGGGTACTCCGGGCGGCGCCCGGAGATCTGGCAACCCTAGTAGGAACATTACCGTTGTGCCGGGTTCTGACGACAGCTGCTAAGCGGTGTTTCCCGCGTCGTCGGCGCCTTTTGGAGATGACGCGACCCATGGCGCCTATTGTGGGCCGCCCTTGCCATTTGGGTAACTACACGGTTTCGTGCACTTCGTAGCCTGTGGTCCGAACCGCCTCTGGTACCAACAGATGCCGGGATTGTCCTCGTGAGCTTCAGTGTGTTTCTGAGTCGATAGATTAGCGGAACGCCGTGCCCGCGGCCATCTGTTCGTCTTCATCCGACGTTCTAATGCTTGCAATCGGTCGGCCAAATTTTCCAGCGTCGTTTGTAAATCTATTTGCGCTCCTGATAAATTCGGTGTTCGTCGACTGGATGCTGCAACGTAAAGTTGCTTATGTTTATCTGTCACCTCTAAAACCTGGTTACTTCGCGCGTCTCAGTATTTGTTGGTGTTAGAGAGACGCTACGGCTGCTGAGCCTACAGTGTCGTGTACGCGATCAGCTACACGTATCAATTTATCTAAACACTGACCTTCATGTGCTATTAGCGTTATTTGCACTTCCAAAGGTAGCTGTCGTTGCCAGATGTGGAGCAACAACTCGTTTGAAACTACATTAACCTCCACCATAGACCGTAAGTGTCACCAGTACTCTGATGGTGTTCTGTCGCCTCTTCTCTCATGATATAACAACTGTGTGATCTTCTGTACAGGTGTCTTGGTACTATGAGTGATCAACGCTGTCCTGAGAGCGAGGTAGGCGCGATGGCGTGGAGGTTGTTGAATAATATCAGAGACTACGGCTGTAGCCCTCTGATCCAAATTGCTGACGGCTAACGTAAATTGTTCTTGGTCGTCTGTAATTTTCTGCTGTGTGAAAATATTCTCTAAAATTGCGAACCATGTTTCCGGTTGCGTTGGCGAAAACTGAGGAGCTCGTAACTGTAACCGCGGTGCGGATGGCGCTAATGTCAAAAATGTTTGTAGAGTCTATGGGACTTAACTACGGGGTCATCAGTCCCTAAACTTACAAACTACTTATGAACTACTTATAACTAAGGACGGCACAAATATCCATGCCCGAGGAGGGATTCGAACCCCCGACCGTAGTGGCCGTGCAGACCGTGACTGGAGCGCCTGTCTCCTCGGCCACCGCAGCCGGCCGCTAATGTCACATTTTGAGTGTGGCCTTCCACTCTTGCATGCGTTTGCGGCATAGAAGATATCGCCGGAATTGGTAAATTCATTGTGTCTGAGCTATCATCATTGCTTGACGTAGAAACTTCCAGAAACTCTAGCTGCCGTTGTAGTTGCTGAATCTCTTCTTGAATTGCGAGAATCTATTTCTCCGCGTCTTCCATTGCTATTAACACGCTCTAAACAAGACCGATTATTGTGCGTGGACTATTTTTGTCGTGAGGTCACCAATTATGTAGAGGAATTCTTCATCTACACTTTTCTTTATTAAGAAACTCAAACTTCCACTTAAATAAACAAGAAGTAAAACAAGACTAAAGCAAGGAACAAATATAACTACTCGAACACTTTCACATCAAAGAGTATATTTAATCACAGCTGGAAATTAACTTATTCTCCAAACTCTTACATTAGACTATCTTGAAGCTTGGGGGCTTATAAGAAGTTTGGAGATAAATTTGCGAGAACAGTTAGATAATTTTGAAGACGTATTGAGAGCTGAAACTTCGTTTGTATCCCAAGTTGAACAGTAACAGGTGCCGAAAATATCGATGTCGACATACATCATACTGCCATTACGCAGAATATCTAAAAAACCAAAACAACACGATGAGACATGCAAAGACGAAGTGGGATTGTTGTCTGCGGAACCAAAGAGACTCTACTGTATTTCTGTCTATAAGTCATTATTAACACAGATTTAGTAAAAACAGAAACAAAAATCAATTGCAGTGAACATTTAATGAAGGATTCTGTTTTTTTGGACGCATAAAACTTGAATGAAATTAAGGAAAATTGGATTCCTAATGATGCATTAATGTCTCTTGCATCAATTGCAAATATCGCTCAGTGCAGTCAACGAAATTAGAATCTTTTGCAAAATGTTTTAATGAACTATCCAAAACTCTTTGAGATGAACACGTTCCATCTAGAGGACAAGTCTGAACAGCTCAGATTCGCAGAGTGAGGAAGAAGACGATGAACTTGAAGATGTCTTACACCATACTACAAAGGACGCCATTTGTTTTTCCCGAAGTGGTTTGGACGCCTGCCAGAGTTGCATACCATGTGCATGTAAACTTCTGCCGCACTATAATATGCACATCAGTACATACTCCTACTTATATGTTGCCTATTGTGGAATTCTCACAATTTCACTCACGTAAGTGACTTGTGAGAGACGGTTTTCTGTTCTGAAGCGCATCAAGACGAGACTTCGGTCTTTTCTGGGCCAAGAACTGTCAGATTCTAGCAGCGTCTACGACCAAGTTATTGACAGCTTAGCAAAAGATGAATAATTTGTACATTTTATTACCATCCGATAATATCCCATCTATCCTCAAAAAAATGTTCAAATGTTTGTAAATCTTATGGGACTTAACTACGGGGTCATCAGTCCCCAAACTTACAAACTACTTATGAACTACTTACGAACTAGGACGGCACAAATATCCATGCCTGAGGGGGGGATTCGAACCCCCGACGGTAGTGGCCGTGCAGACCGTGACTGAAGCGCCTCAGTCCCCTCGGCCGGCATCTAACCTCATCCCAGGCTTTTGGGTAGCCAGCCGGGCCCCTCTGCCCCATTCTGAACCTGAGCTGCAGCAGAAAGCAGGCACTACCACCGATGACGTCAGTCAGGCTGCAGGAGGAAATTTTCCCCCTGCGGCTCATGGCAGCCAGGAAGCTGCAGGACGCTTGAGTCGGGAGCTTCCTTGAACAGCCGGTAGGCTGCAGGATTACTCTTGGAACACGAATCTCCGAACTGCGTATGCGCGGTAGCAGCCCTGCAGCTCTTTGAACGAGCCCCCGGCCACAGGTGGGAGAAGGCGCTGCTGGAACACAACTTCAGCGTTGTGCATGCGCGTCAAGCAGTCTGGCTGCTGCTGGAACGAACCTAACACTACAAACAAAGATAAAATTTTCGGCTGGGGCAAATCTTGTTGACAGCTGCGACGACGACACGCAGTTCTCAGAACAGACGCAGCACCTTATCCAGAGAGTAAGTACTTTTCCATATTTCCATATCGTCCTCAGCATTCAAGGCATCTCCATACTTAACTTCAACACAATCGATTTAGTCGTAAAATCATAACAGACAGAGATACATTCGCGTTTTTAATATAAAATAGTGCAGATATACATCAGTGTCTCAACCCTTTTTAGAGCAGACACCACTTTGATTGCTTCGTTCTGAGCAAGGACTAAAGAGTCCAACAAAAATAAACCGTGTCAATCTAAAACCAAACTTTGATCGTGACGTTTTACACACTCGTTAAAATAAAATAAATAAAATAAAAAAAACATGTATTAATAATAATATTATGACATAGAATTTTAGTAGAAAATGAAGTGATTAACTGGCAGCGAAAGAAGGAATTAACGGTAATTTGCAAGAATCCGTATACATCGAAGTCGCTTGTAATCAGGCAATAAGAAGTAAAAAGAACACAATGTAACACAAACTGAGCAAATGTTGGCAATCAAATAGTCCCTTTATGCGGATACCACCCATCGGCTTTGACCAATTGAGTCATGAATTAGTTTCTATTTGTTTATTGATAGTCGATGATTATAATGTCCGAGGTAATATTTATTAGAATGCATTTTATTTTTTACGCGGTTCGTGTTTACCAATTTTATAGGAATGCATTTATTTCTTTACGTGTTACGTTTTAGTGCGATAAAATATTGTGTGAGGGGTAATATTTATTAGAATGCTTTTATTTATTTACCTACGCGTTTTGTGTTGAACATATATATATATATAAAGATCCAGGTTGCACTTAGCGCATACATACCATTTTTCGAAGCATGTTTTTTTCTCTAAACACACTCCGTTCTCTCGGCTTCATTGGTTAACAAGAGAAGATTGCAAAACGTAATTTCACTTTAACACTTCGCTAGTGTCCAGCGCCGTATTTCACCAGTTTAATAATTGTACTTCATTATTACTAAAGAAAGCTCTCCTCATGCTACATGGTATTCAAAAACTTCAATAAACGAGGCGTGTCCTACATTGTTCAGAACTGCAATTTACATATAATTGCTTGTTTTTTCTTCATTTTTATTTCAATATTGCTATTTCTATTGTTTTTCAAATTAGAATCTCCCTGTCCAATTCCCCTTAATTTCCGCGGTACTCCCGTTCAATTCTTTTACTTATTTTTATTTTATTTTTTCGCTTACATACAGTAATTGTGCAGTTGTTTATTTCATGTTGTTGTCAAAGCCGACAAGTTGTATCGTATACTGGACTTGACCCAACTTGTCTGATGCTGAGTAACATTTTTTTGTTTTCCCGCTTCACTCTTCCAAATTACCGAATTGAGAAATACAATGAATAAATATTTGAAATTTTATGTAATTCTGTGATCATATTTTGTTCTTACGGACGATGTTTGGTTCATGAACGAGAGGTTTGATCAAGTGATATAGATAAGAGACAGATTGTCGTCGAATTAAAGCTTCTTCCAGTAGTAAAACCCATTGCCATCAATTTTCATCCTCCGCGGGCCAGATAAAGAGTGCAGACAAGAAACAGTTAATTTGATACAGCGCTTGGGAATCGTATACGGAACGCTATATATCGATCGAGCTGCAGATCGATATATGGAAGAATCGACGGACGCGCGATGTATAAAACATTTGAGGGCTCCTGACATGTAGTTGTTTCAGTGCGCTGTGTGAAGGTAGTGCATGTTTTGTGATAAGTAGATTATCGTGGTTTGAACTGATTCCGCGGATTTCTTTCGTGGATGCATGTTTAGAACTGTGTTGAGTGTTTGGCCTGCTACCAAATGGTGACGCAAGAAAATGTGTTGGTTGTAACAGTGAGAGTAGTGTCAAACTCTACAAAAAACGTCTCAACCAAATTTTCCCTTTGAACTACACTGTAGTAACTAGAGAAAAAGGACAAGTTTTCGTACTGGTGAGCATACAAAAAAAGTATACTACTAATTGCATGTTAAGCGCCTGATTAGGCTACACTCTGAAGGCATGTGCTGCGCAAACGGAGCTGAACATCAAGACAATTAGCGACTATTTCCAATTATGTAAGGAGGTTTGTTATGTAACAGTGACCAACGACAGTGTCCCCATTGGTGGTTCGGGGCAACTTGTGGAGATAGACGAATCGCACCATGACGCGGAAGTACATCACGTCTTGGACTGTGTCCCGGAGTTTTACCCGCCTTGTTCATCATTCAGCTCAACTTAGTCATAAATCATGTTAGTTTTTTTAGTAATTTATATGCAAATAAAATATAAGTACTTGACATGCAACAAAGTACTTTTATCAGTTCTAGAGAATCATTTGTAAGAGGAAACCTAAACAAAAATAAACGCTCATGATTTATTATTTCTCCACGAACATACTATACGGTATACAAGTAATGACTGACATGTGAAATGTAACACAGTTTCCGATTTCGGCTTTGCTACCATATGTTCAAATGTTTGTAGAGCCTATGGTACGTAACTACGGAGACATAAGTCCCTAAACTTACAAACTACTTACGAACTAGCTTATACTAAAGAAGGCACAAACATCCATGCCCGAGGAGGGGATTCGAACCCACGACGGGAAATGGCCTCGCGCATCGCAGCATAGCGCCTCAATGTGCTCGGCCGCTCCGCCGCGGCGCTTTGCTACCATTCTTACTGTTACAATTAAAAACACCACACCAACGAACAATGTTTACGCACTGTTTACCTGCAAATGGCGGCTTCTGTCACGTTGACTGTGGGGACGCGACACTAGCGCCAGCCAGCGGTCTAGTTATTATTTAATTAGTCTATGGTGGGACCTCGTGCACCGACCAATGTATACAGCATACTGCACTCACCAAATAGTTTACTACGTACACCAAACAATTTACATTGTACAGAGCGTTTAGCAAGGAGGTGGGGGATGTGGCAGTGGGCGTCGTGAGGGAGGGAGGGAAATGGGCGGGGCTTGGTGAGGGATTGTTTCCTGTCGACAACGTTTCTATCAGGAATCGAATACAGAACGCTGTATCAACCAAACACAATATTTCGGCAGCCAGTTGGTCTGTCGAAATATTGTGTTTAATTGGCGATGGTATCCGGCTGCAAACCCGAGATGAATATTATCAGTTATTATGCCGGGAAAGTCTACGGCAACCACACTGAAAACGTATTTGCCTTTCCTTAGCCTATCTTCTAAGATACGTCGCAATGTGAGTATTGCCTACCGTGTTCCTACATTTCTCCTAAATCCAAACTGATCTTCCCCAGGGTTGGATTCCACCAGCGTTTCCATTCTTCTGTAAATAATTACTGTTAGTATTTTGCAACTATGATTTATTAAACTGATAGTTATGTAATTTTCACACTTGCCTGCACTTGCTTTCTTTGGAATTGGAATTACTATATTCTTCTTGAAGTCGGAGGGTGCTTCCCCGTCTCATACATCTTGCATACCAGGTGGAACAATTTCTTTATGACTGGCTCTCCTAACGATATCGGCAGTTCAGACGGAATATCATGTATTCCAGGGGCCTTTTATCGACTCAAATCTTACAGCGCTCTGTCAAATTCTTCTCGTAGTAGCGTATGTCCTATCTCCTCTTCCTGCACTTCGTTTCCATTTCTAGAATAATACCTTTGTACAGGCCCTCTATATATTCCTTCCACATTTCCGCTTTCCCTTCTTTGCTTAGTACTGGTTTTCCAACTGACTTCTTGTCTCCAAATACCTTTTTTTATTTTCGTGTAGGCGGTATCTATCTTTCCCCCGGTTACTTTCTTCTACGGTTCTGCATTTGTCCTCTAGCCACTCCTGCTTTGCCAGTCTGCACTTCCTGTCAATCTCATTTTTCAGAAGCCTGCTTCCTCCTGTCATCAATTACGTCCAGTATATCCTGTGTTATCCAGGGATTTCTATTAGGCCTTGTCCTACTGTCTATATGATCTTCTGCTGCTTTCACTAGTCTATCTCTCAGAGCTACCCATTCTTCTTCTACTGTATTACTTTCCGCCGTTTCAGCCAAAACCTTGTCTAAAGCTCCTCTGAAACCCTCAACCACCTCTGTTTCCTTAAGTTTGTACAGGTTCCATCTCCTAACTTTTATAGTGTTTATGTCACTCAGCCCACATCTCCAGATGATCTAAAACGGCGCATCGAGGACGCATGTCGCTCCGTCACACCGGCGATGTTACATCTCGTCCACAGATCCTTTCGACGGCGCATTGAGGAACATGGACACTCATTTGAACCTCTCATGTAAATCAACTTCCCACCGCCATAACATCCATCACCCACCACACAGCCATGTATTATGTACAGCGTGTGGTATCTGCCCCTGAAACTTTGAGGGTTGTAGCTCCCAAACTAACAGTGATAGGAATGTAGTTTAAATTGATTGGGACGCAGCTGGTTTCAACGATTCCAATGCACGATAGAAAAAACTATTGTTCTATTTAAAAAATATATCTTTGTGCTGTAACTCTGTGGAAAATGATACAATAAACTATGTTCATAGCTCCGCAGAAAGTGTAACTTTTCTTGTGTTGACCTACTGCATTAACATTTCCCGTCACGTATTATTTTATAAGTTACAGAGGCAATGTATATATATATATTTTAAATACGTCAAATGAAAGCTCGGCAAACAGCTAGGGCAAAGCTATGTTGGCTCAGGCAATCTAACCTAGGCGCAACGTTAAGTGACAGTAAACAGCGTCGTCTCCAGGTTTTGTGTTTCCATGTTGATACAACGTAATTTGTACCCCCATCCTTGTTTGATATAGGTACGTCGATTCTGTGTGGGAAATAAGGTGACGAATAACGAGGACAAAAACTGCAGCACAATCAAAATAAGAAGCACACACAATTAAAATTACTTACACGAAATTATTGCTAACGCAGACGAAAGTCGTAGTACACGGGAATTGGGCAGCTGCATGACGTGTTGATATTAGAAGCGGCGCGGTGGACGGCGGGAGGTGAAGGAATCAACGGATTCCTCCTTACGACTGTATGACAGCCATCTCTCGCTGACTTTGACCCCCAGGCTGCAGACGGCGGTAAGTCCTTACATAAAAGAAGTCGAACAAAAGCTACGCAAAATAACCAGAACACAAGAATCTCCACATACCACTCACCATCAGTGCAGAAATGTTACATCACTGATTTACTGCCGTCCAGGCTGTCAGGTATCAGACACTGAAGGTACTAAAACTGTTGTAGGTAGCTGTATAAGACAAGTACAACGTGCCGAACACAGAAAAGACAAGACATTAAGAAACTTCAAACACAAGACGGAAAAAGGGCAGCCCACACAAGGCATACCACAGACACATGTACAATAGCTTGTACAATAATACTTACAGCTTATAAATGCAACTATTCGTGTATTACAGAACATACGTAGATAGCTGAAATGCAGAAATCAGGTCATTTTGGAGCAGTCACGATTATACAAGGTTATTAAATTCCTTGTGGTCTCCCATGAACCACAGACATTGCCGAGGTGGGGTGGCTTGCGTGCCTCAACGATACAGATAGCCGTACCGTAGGTGCAACCACAGCGGAGGGGTATCTGTGGAGAGGCCAGACAAACGTGTGGTTCCTGAAGAGGGGCAGCAGCCTTTTCAGTAGTTACAGGGGCAACAGTCTGGATGATTGACTGAGCTGGCCTTGTAACATCAGCTAATGTGGCTTTGCTACACAGCTACTGTGAACGGCTGAAAGCAAGGGGAAACTACAGCCGTTATTTTTCCCGAGGACATGCAGCTCTACTGTATGAACATATGATGATGGCATCCTCTCGGGTAAAATATTCCGGAGGTAAAATAGTCCCCCATTCGGATCTCCGGGCGGGGACTACTCAGGAGGATGTGATCATCAGGAAAGACAATACTGGCATTCTACGGGTCGGAGCGTGGAATGTTAGATCCCTTAATCGAGTAGGAAAATTAGAAAATTTAAAAAGGGAAATGGATAGGTTGAAGTTAGATATAGTGGGGATTAGTGAAGTTCGGTGGCAGGATGAACAGGATTTCTGGTCAGGTGAGTACAGGATTATAAATACAAAATCAGTTGGGGGTATCACAGGAGTAGGACTGATAATGAATAGGAAAATAGGAATGCGGGTAAACTACTATGAGCAGCACAGTGATCGCATTATCATTGTCAAGATAGGTACGAAGCCAACACCGACAACAGTAGTACAGGTTTATATGCCAACTAGCTCTGCCGATGATGAGGAGATCGAAGAAATATATGAGGAGCTAAACGAAATTATTCAGACAATTAAGGGAGAGGAAAACTTAATTGTTATGGGAGACTGGAATTCGGTAGTAGGACAAGGAAGGGAAGGGAAGATAGTGGGTGAATATGGTCTGGGCAAAAGGAATGAAAGAGGAAGCCGCCTGGTAGAATTTTGCACGGAACATAATTTAGTTATAACAAACACCTGGTTTAAGAACCACAAAAGAAGGTTGTATACGTGGAAGAGACCAGGAGACACCGGGAGATACCAGATAGATTTTATAATGGTAAGACATAGATTTCGGAACCAGGTTTTGAAGTGTAGGACATACCCAGGGGCAGACATAGACTCTGACCATAACTTGTTGGTTATGAACTGTAGGCTGAAACTGAAGAAACTACAGAAAGGTAGGAAAATAAGGAGATGGGACCTAGATAAATTGAAGGAACCTGAAGTTCTTAAGAATTTCAGAGGAAGCTTCAGGCAACAATTGACAGAAACAGGGGAAAATAAAACAGTTGAGGAGGAATGGGTAAAATTGAGAGATGAAATAGTGAAGGCAGCAGAGGACAAAATAGGTAGGAAGGCAAGACCTACAAAGAATCCTTGGATATCACAGGAGATACTAAATTTAATCGATGAAAGGAGAAAGTATAAAAATGCAGTAAATGAAACAGGCAAAATGGAGTACAGACGACTAAGAAATGAGATTGACAGGAAGTGCAAAATGGCTAAGCAGGAATGGCTAGAAGGCAAATGCAAGGATGTAGAAGACTGTATAAATAGGGGAAAAATAGATACAGCCTACCGGAAAATAAAAGAAACATTTGGCGATAAGAAAAACAGCTCTATGAATATCAAGGACACTGATGGAAAACCAGTTCTCAGCAAAGAAGGGAAAGCTGAAAGGTGGAAAGAGTATATAGAGGGGCTCTACAAAGGAAACGAACTTCGAGACACTATTGTAGGAAGGGAAGAGGATGTAGATGATGATGAAATAGGAGATACTATACTGAGAGATGAATTTGACAGAGCACTGAATGATCTAAGTCGAAACAAGGCCCCTGGAGTAGATGATATCCCGTCAGAGCTACTGAAGTCTCTGGGAGAACCAGCCATGACAAAATTGTTTCACATTGTGTGTAAGATGTATGAGACAGGTGAAGTACCCTCAGACTTTAAGAAAAATGTTATAATCCCCATTCCAAAGAAAGCGGGTGCAGACAGGTGTGAAAACTACAGAATCATCAGTTTAATAAGTCATGGTTGCAAAATATTAACAAGAATTATATACAGAAGGATGGAAAAGCTGGTAGAAGCCGACCTCGGGGAAGATCAGTTTGGGTTCAGGAGAAATGTAGGAACACGGGAGGCAATACTCACATTACGGCTTATCCTAGAAGATAGATTAAGAAAAGGCAAACCAACATTTCTAGCTTTTGTAGATTTGGAGAAGGCTTTTGACAATGTTGATTGGAATAAACTCTTTCAAGTTCTGAAGCAAGCAGGAGTAAAATATAGGGAACGTAAGGTTATTTACAACTTGTACAATAACCAGACAGCGGTTGTCAGAGTTGAAGGGCATGAAAGGGATGCATTGGTTGGAAAGGGAGTAAGACAGGGTTGTAGCCTTTCCCCAATGTTGTTCAATTTGTACATTGAGCAAGCTATAAAGGAAAGCAAGGAGAAATTTGGAGAAGGAATTAAAGTTCAGGGTGAAGAATTAAAAACATTGCGTTTTGCCGACGACATAGTAATTCTGTCAGATACAGCAAAGGACCTGGAAGAGCAATTGAACGGAATGGACAGTGTGCTGAAAGGTGCATATAAGATGAACATTAACAAGAGTAAAACAAGGGTAATGGAGTGCAGTGTAAGAAAATCAGGTGATGCTGAAGGAATTAGATTAGGTAACGAAACAATAAAGGAGGTAGATGAGTTTTGTTA
Organism: Locusta migratoria; assembly: GCA_026315105.1. Classification (NCBI taxonomy): domain Eukaryota; kingdom Metazoa; phylum Arthropoda; class Insecta; order Orthoptera; family Acrididae; genus Locusta; species Locusta migratoria. Next base: position 399,166,106 of record CM048750.1, on the reverse strand, counting down.
CTTGGGCAGTAAAATAACAAATGATGGTCGCAGTACAGATGATATAAAATGCAGAATGGCAATGGGTAGAAAGGCGTTTTTGAAAAAGAGAAATTTGTTAACATCGAATATTGATTTAAGCCTAAGGAAGTCCTTTCTGAAGGCATTTGTATGGAGTGTTGCCTTGTATGGGAGTGAAACATGGACGATAAGCAGTGTGGACAGAAAGAGGATAGAGGCTTTTGAAATGTGGTGCTACAGAAGAATGCTGAAGATTAGGTGGGTGGATCGCGTAACTAATGAGGAGGTACTGAACCGAATTGGGGAGAAAAGAAATTTCTGGCATACCTTGACTAAAAGAAGGGATAGATTGGTAGGACACATTCTTAGACATCAAGGAATTGTGAATTTAGCGTTGGAGGGAAGTGTGTGGGGTAAAAATCGCAGAGGGAGACCAAGAGACGCGTATAGTAAGCAGATTCAAGTGGATGTGGGTTGTCGTTCTTATGAGGAGATGAAAAGGCTTGCTCAGGATAGAGTAGGGTGGAGAGCTGCATCAAACCAGTCTCTGGACTGAAGACCACAACAACAACAACAGCGTGAAACATTTCCTGTGGCGTTGTCTTTCTAAGATATATGGATGTTTCTTAATAACAATAATAAAAAAATTATAATAATCTGAAATGTTCTCCTTTACAGTTTTCCCATCAACATATAACTGAATCCGCCGCCGAATGAAATATTAGAACTAAAAGAGGCATTTAATGAGAAATGAAAAGTTTTCCCTCTTTTGCCCAAGAAAAGGTATGAAAATTCCGGTTTTGTCGAAAGAAATTATGGTCAAGCAATAGTTATCAGATGCAAACAAAATAACAATGAATTACTCTTTTCGTCAGAATCATAGCAACAGTTCTGGCGCGACGCACGAAGGAAGGAAAATTAGAAGAATATGGATAACGATGAAAGGTAAGTGCCACTGCAATCGAAACTTGTGAGGAGTTGTAATACGCCATGTAGCGAACTGCCTTGTGTCGTGTTTGCACGACTGATCCTAGTTGTGTGTGTATGTGAAGGCAGAGAACACCATTATGTGAGAACTGAGACTGTGAGGCCCCTGTTAAAATACCGAAACGGAGAAAGACAGCAGGGCTCTAAGTGAGGATGAAATAAACTTCCAACACCAAGAAATATAGCGCGAAAATCCGAATTTATAATTGAAATAGGCGTTTTAGATGCCAATATTTTCATTGACACTTTATGGGGTGGACTATGCTCTAGTAGCACTGTGTATACAAAATCTGAAAGGTTTAAGAGACCTTGCAAAGCAATATATTAAAAAAATCTCAATTAAGAACTTAATATCAACTTCTTATAGCTTTTGACTGGATAATTATTTGTTTGTAAAAAAAAAAAAAAAAAAAAAAAAAAAAAAAAAAAAAAAAAAAAATGAAAATAATGCAATTTCGGCTTTTGTTCTTTATTAAATGAATATATATCTGCTGGAGCCTAAGTCAAAAGCTCAAGTCACGTATAGGACCCCCTCCACCCTGTGAAATACGTAATTTCGTTAAAGAATTAATGTGTATTTACTTACAGTACATACCTTGACTTATTTTGAGTTCCATGTATGTTTTTATAGAGTAATTTACTATGAGTGATATTCTATAAAATACGAATTGTATGTTGGCTGCATGATTGGGGACTCATGTTTGGAGCTAAAGTGGTCATCTGATTGGTCTAGAATAATCAAATGGACAAACATGGTGTTTGTAACGCCTCTGGTGGCTAAAATGCTAAACTACCTACAACCTAACGTATGTGGTTCCTCTACCGGAATTAGTGTGAACTTGAGAGGCTAATTTTGCATTATTTTGGCGTTTGTAACGCCTCTGGTGGCTGAAATGCGAAACCTCATGGATACGAAACGTTTGTGGCACCTCTACTGGAACTATTATCAACTTGAAAAGCTTGTCTGTTGCTTGAAATGATATGTAATACACTATATGAAATCATAGTATATTGGTTATTTCCTTTCTTTAGTTCTGTAATTTGTCCCTGAAAGTACAGTGTGTCTTGTACATGGCATGTGTAATAAATATTGTACATTTTGTGAATGCTTGGAGATATTTAAGTATTTGATCTTTGCTGTATTTCTCCATCACTTACGATTTCTTTGGTTTCTTTCGAGTGAGTAATAGTTTGGCGCCAGTTTCAAGTTGACCTTTTTGAAAGGCTAGTGATTTTGGTGGTGACATACGAAAATGATTGAAGTATTTGTACGATTTGAAGGGAGATATACAAGCCATAAATATTGGTGCATGGCTAACTGATTGATTGCGAAGGCGAGAATATGTGAGGTGTGCCAACTGCCAATGAAGCTTGTAAAAGAAGGAAACTACCGCCGATGGTTATATTTGGAAGTGTCGTGTGAAAGGGAAAAAAGGGCATGAGAAGCAATGTTCCATCAGAAAAGGTTACTCGTTTGCAGGTAGCAAACTGCATGTTACAAGCATTCTGAAAATTACATATTTCTGTGTTTTTCAATTAAGTGACAAATTCAAATCCAACGAGCTAAAAATTGGCAGTCAATTTGTTGTTGATTGGAAGGAATACTGCAGGGAAATTTTGCTTCTGTCTGTCTAGAGGAGAATAAAAAAACTTGTGTAGTGTTTTTCTTTGTATATATAACTCGCACACAAGACAGGTACTGTTAGAGTTGGCTTCGGTTTCATGGTTTCGAAACCAGGTTTCGATACACACAACAGTTTCAGTGTTTCAAAACCGGCATCTTTCACGGTTTCGAAACCACGCGGTTTCATTTCGTTCTGTTTCGGATCACATTCGCGGTCGATTGTCGATATACTGAAACCGTTCCTTCCTCTCGGTTTCACGGTATCGTGTCGGTTTCACGATTTCATGTTGGTTTCACAACACAGGTGTTTCAAACCACTAACGCAGAAAGGCGGAACAGATTAATGGTATCGAAATGTGGTGTTTCATTTTACTGAAGCTCCACACAGATACACACATAACTTACTAGTATATAAACCATTTAGAGAGTGTCAAATAGTAGTTGACACTCTTGAGTCTGCAGCTTATGATTATTGATATCAAGATTCGTTTGCAAGAGACTGCTGTATTCCGAAATGACATAATGTCTGATTTATAAATGTAAAAGAACAATAAAACAACGTTCACTATTTGCATTGAAATAACCAGTTAAATTCTAGGTTTGTCTACCATATTAAAAACACACGAGTGAAACTACATTCTTCAAAATAAGATACAACATGAAGCCTGAAATGACATTTTTTATACTAACAAGGGTAGATCGCATATTTAATCTCGTATTAAAAAAAGTTGGTTTCTTATGAGCGAAAACGAAGTTACCTACTGTCGTTATAATTTTTCGACGCTCATGTTAATTGCGGCGGTGGTGTAACGGTCAAGACGTACAAGTGGTGAACTTGCCTCTTACTTTATTATTTTTGTAATTACACGCCATTACTTGTGATTATTTAGTGTGCCCTTTATTTCCTATAATTTATTTAGTATGTATAGTAAGTAGCATTTATGATCCATCACTATAATATGCGTACCGTATTGCAGTTTGTGAGTTCCTAACGGGGTAAACTTTTACCTACCATACCGGCGGCCTCGTGTTACTATGTTGGCAACATCAACACACGGGAGAGAATCTTTATCAACATGTTCCGTTCAGACCAAGAAGTAAATATATATTCTATGTTTGACAGGTTCTTGTATGTACCCTTCTCCACATAGTGAAAAATATTGCCCTCCTAGAACGAAGATTTCACGAAAAACATACATTGCTTCACGGTTTCGTGGTTTCGAAACAGTGTTTCGAAACCACAGATGGTACGGTTTCATTCGTTTCAAAACCGTCAGATGTTTCAGTTTTCCCATCTCTAGGTACTGTACTACGTGTGTGTGACCGTGCTTGTTATATGGCCTGTTTGCCAATCATTACATGAGCTCTTTGTTAACAGAAAGTCACAGAGGAATCGACTTTATCCGTCGATTGCCATGATTAGAAGAATGTTTTTGTTGTACCACTGAGGGCAGCACATACAACTCGGCTGTATAGTACATGTCACCACATTACGCATGAGCAAAATGACGCCACATGCACAAGAACCAGTATAAAAACGGTACCTGCTGCTGAGTTATTCAGCAGTTGTCCGCTCACCTGGAGATGACTGGACGTCTCTGAGACGAAATATCATGGCAGAATGTTGGCGGCACCTCGCTGCAGTCCCAAAAGTTATTGGAAGAAGATATACTCCGACAAAACTTCAGAAGTCAGGATATGATTCAAGACATCCACAGATTAGATAAATTACCTGACGGTTATTCCATGTCAATCCAACACACCTCTCAACCTGACCCTCTCAGATTTCTTTCAAATTTGGTGCATTTAATGACCCATATAAGAAATGGAAAAATACCAATTTGCAGGGTTGTATTACAAGTGCGAAGAAAGTTACAGGTTTCAAAAGTTTGGATTTGTGCGAAATTTACATGCGTCTGTAATTCTGCTTCTAATTAAGTTACAGAAATGAAAATTGGAAAGCTAATGAATAGACCTTTACACTGATATGCCACATGGCAGGTTTCTGAATATTTTTTATTCTAAAGGTCATTGACCTTGACTTTTGACCTTGAATATCTCAAAACACCCCATCTTCAAATTTTCTGGAAAAAATATATTTTATTGTTCCATTAGTTACTACAAATATGGTAAATATCAAGATGACACACCAAAGGCATCATTCACAAAAAATTATTTTGTCAACTTAAGTACACCATCAACATGCAGCAAGCAGCTTTTAGCCTAGATCCATTTTTCTGCTAGAAAACCAGCCAATAGCAGTTACTTTTATTCTGACCAATTCTGTAATATTTCTAGCTGTGAACAGCTAATCAGAGAGACTTTCATTTCAACCAATCAACTTTAACCTGTTTTAGTAAACAGCTGACCAGAGAGACTTTCATTTCAACCAATCATGGTTAACCTGTTTTAGTCAACAGACAATCAGAGATACTTATTTAATCACCATTAGACTGTTTTATGGCTGTGGGTTGTTCAGTCAAAGTTCTGTGTACATGTGTTCTAAAGAAACATTTAGTAATAATTTGTAAAAATGGATTTCACGTTAAAATGCTATTGTTGTAATCCATTTAGGGAAGTAAGTCATGCAAGAGTGCAGAATAATTCAAGGAATGTTCAGGAGTGGATCATAAACAAATCTCCTAATGTATTTTAGGTGGAAAAATTTGCAGTAAATATCTGAAATCCCAACAAGCACTGCAGATGTTGCCTCAGTTGAGCCAGGTACTTCCAGAGAAGATTTAAGTGAAGATGAGGTAGCTTCAGATCTGCCACTCGATTCTTTAAATAGCAGCCTTCAGTACTTAGGTGAATCTCCTGTGAAGAAAAAGAGGCTTCAGAGAAAAGTACCCAAAGAAAAAACTGGAAAAAATAGCTCTGTGTTGGAACATACTTATGTGGTACAACTGGAAAAAGAAAAGGGTGAAAATGGAGAAAGTGATATCATCGCCCAGCTGAAAGATAAGTTTCACAATTCAGACCGCATGTGCGACAAACTACAAATTCTAACTGTATTTCCAAAGAGTTGGTGTATAAGGAAACTTATGAAAGAATTTTCTGCTTCAGATTACATGGTACAGAAAACAAAACAGTAGCAGGATATGGTATATTGGTGACACCTAATCCAAAGCCAGGTAAGACATTATGTGAGAAAACCGTTGAGCGTGTGCGTGATTTTTACTGAGATTATGACGTGAGCTTATGATGCCAGGAAGAAAAGATTTTGTGTCTGTGAAAGAAAATGGAATTACAGTACAGAAGCAGCTAGTGTTGCACAACCTTAAGGAACTGTATTCCTATTTCAAGGATAAATACCCAGATATTAATATTGGATTCTCTAACTTTTGTGAGTTGAGGCCAAAGCACTGTGTTCTTGCCAATGCCAGTGGGATCCATACTGTTTGTGTTGTGTCTCACACCAGAATTTCAAGTTAATGATTGGAGGTTGTAAACTGAATGTGCTAACAAACACACATTACCATCATACAAGCACTGTGTAGCATTTCTTACATGCTATCCTGCACTATCGGCATGTTACCTAGGTTCATGTTCCTATTGTCCAAGTGTGACAAGACTAACTGATTATCTGTATGATCTGTTTAGTTAGAACTGTAAAAAAAAAAAAAAAAAAAAAAAAAAAAAAGTGATAAAAAATCCTTAAAATATTGATTGTCAAGTGTAGACTGACACGTTCCACATCATTACGAAATGTCGTATATATGATCTATGGAACAAGTATTAATCTAATCTAATCTAATTGACGAAGTTACATATAAGTGCTGGTTAACTATGGGCAGGATAATTCTAGAGGCTATTACAAAGTCAACACGTGATTTCATCGAAGTGTTTACATCAAGGTTCTTACTGCACCCCTTTATTTTAAGAATTGTTTTGAAAATCAAAACAGTTTTTCCCATCAAAATGACACCTATTACAACACAGAATTGCTCGTACCCATCGACATTCTTTGATCCAGTCAGAAAAAAATCTTTTTGAAAATGAAAACAACTTTTCCCATTAAAAGACTGCTGTCAAACAGAATTGCTCGAACCCATCGACATTCTTTGATCCAGTCAGAAAGTGTACATACTGGCCCTCCATGCACTATGGTCCAGTGTATGTATGGTACTAGCGTCTTCTACCAGCATTGCACCACCAGTCTCATCTTTCTTTTTGTGTTGCTTTCCCAATACTGGTACCTGATAAATGATCACTAAGGTTCACATGATTGATAAAATCGTTTCGCTTGCAGATTTTAAGGCCTGTCCACGGTTTAAAGGAGAATAATGTGAAGAATGTGGCCTCCGCGATGCTAAGCAAAATATTTGTTAAGACAGGGCTCTTTAGCAGCTAACAATGCTGCAAACGCAAATTTACAATCGTGATTCTGTGCGATTGTGGCTAACGTCGTTATCTCTTTCTGGCAGGAAGCTTCAGACAACGGAGACCGGGCCAGTGACGTCACACTCGGCTGACTTCCTGGAATTCAAGAAGATGGCCAGGGAGTTCCGCGAGGCAAGTGGTCCACGACTGTTGTAGCTGTAGTCGGTGGCAGCAGCCCCGAAAATGCCTTGAGGGACTCCTGCTAGATTATTGATATTTCCCATATAAATGAATGTTTTTCTGTATGTCCTCTATGTGTTCATAAACCATTCATTCCATTGCAATGAAACTTTGGTGAACTCTTCACCGTACGCCCACGAAGTTTCCTGACCCAAAAACAGAAGAGCACGACCCATAGCTCAGGTGATATGACATAATGAATAATGATAGGTCACCACGTGATAATACCCAAATTTATGCGTCATTTATTGGAAAATGGCAGTAGTTAGGGACCTGAAACAAAGTTTGCAAGTAATTTCGGACGTTATATGACGAGTTTTGTAACTGATCCCCTCCCTCCACAAAATGCTGAAACGAAAAGAAGTCTACCGCTCACAACAGTTTCGCTGTAGATGCCGTAAAACTGTCGCATCAGACATGACGTTGTCTCAAATAAAGTTCGCATTACAGATTTGCATGTTACTATTTATTTTTGTCTACAAGTCTCCCTTACTTCTCTTTCATCCAAAAGTAAGCAATCTGTTTTCTTAATCTCTACCTATATAAAAGCGAAAGTGCACTCACTCACTGACTAAACACGAAATCTCTAAAACTATGAAGCTGAAATTTGGCAAGAATGGAGTTTATAGGTAGAAAACGTCAGCTAAGAAAGTATTCTGTGATAGGTGCATGGCGGAGCATACTTCTCCTATAGACTCACGAAATCTGTAGTTTCATTCGGATCTTCACGAAATTTCGCACGCTTGACCTTCAAAACAAGAGGAAGGTCACAGTCTACCTTAAGTTTCATACGATGCATGGGGCAGCAACGTAAAAATGGATCCCTAAATACCTTGGTCGCACCATAACTTGAGAACGGCTCGACCGATTACACAGAACTTTATTATTATTATTATTATTATTATTCTCAGAACAAGGGTTGTATGAAATAAACCTGGAACATTTGAGAACAACAAAGTACATTTTTCAATGTGACCCTGCGTTTCTATCGCATAGAAATCTATAGTTTTGTTCCGATAGTGATGAAATTTGGTACACCCTACCTTAAAAACAAGAGGAGTGTCACTGTCGGTATAAAATTTCGTTCGATGCATGATGGAGGGTACTTAACTTATGGAAGTTTAGAAAATTCATAGTTTTGCTCCAATCTTTATGAATTTCCGCACACATGACCTTTAAGCCAAGAGGAAGATCACTGGGTACATAAATGTTTGTATGGTACATGACAGTGGGTACCTCGCAGAAAACTTTGCTGAGAGAGGGAAAGATGGAAACGAATAAAAAGATGGGAGAGAAAGAAGTGGATGCAGAGAGAGGGGGAAGGGGATGTGGACTACGAGAGTGTAGGATAAACAAACACCCAAGCAACGCCGGGCGTACAGCTAGTAGTAATATAAATATTAATAACCGACAGTACTACACATTCATAATAAGGCTCTGTAGACAAGCATTCTTATACAACAAAGTACTCGGGGAAAAATGAGAAAACCCTCAAAGTCTACTGCCAGAGATCAGAAACAGTTTTTAGTTTATATATATATATATATATATATATATATATATATATATATATATATATATATATATATATATATTCCTGTGTCGAAGGAAGATAGTACTTACTACATAGACTGAGAGAAGGGGCACTAAATTAAATCAGCGATGATGTCATCAGTAATGCTATCGATCAGTTGTTGGGTTTCCCCACCCCTTCCCATTCGATGTCATTCACTGACATACGCAATTTGCCCTAATTTTAAAATTTAGGGAAATTCAAAATAGAGCCAAGTTCCCCTCCCCTTTCCTCTACTACGTAAGTGGGTAACACTTACTTATTCATGGCAGCTGCCCCGGGATACAGTTAGCAGCTGTAAGGCAGTCTTCAACATGGCCACCCGGCTCTATGACGTATTTGCTTGAACTTGACAAAAGATTTAGAAACTGCCCATTCTCTTCCTGCACATCTGCTTATAGCTGACAAACATTAGCTGACACCCTGGTGTGCTTTATACATGGCGAATCACGTAAGACATAACACTCTTTTTATTTCGTGAACTGTTACACAAATCGAAACACATTTTTCGGCACATTCTAGAGCGTCGGGGGGTACACATATTTTTACTTGATGAACGGTTTTAGCACCAGTATCAACTGAGACATTGAAATAAGTACTTTTTGTATGGAACAACTTACTTCTTATAACTGCATTTTAGTTTATTAATGTTGACATTGAAACCTCTAGTAAATAAATTTGAGAAAGGTCCTAGAGTTTGAGGATATTGTGGCTGGAATCGACGTTACCACTGCAAACGTCCTGGACCTTGCAGTAAAATTGTATACCATATAAAGTAAGTCTGTGCGACTACAGTAATATTTCTATTCCTGTTGAACAATCTTAAGACCTACATTGGATGCAGGTTCAGTTACAAATATTGTACACTGGAATATATGGCACAAGCTAGAATGTACCGTATCACAAAGGGTTTAGGAAAACTTTCCTGCTCAAAAGAACTAGCCCATCAGATGAGATATCATACACTATACTCGGTGTCACGTACGAAGTCGGCCCAGTTTTCAGCCGTTCAGTGCACCCCCCTCCATTACCGCAATGACAGCCAATAACGTTCATTGCTTGGCGCATGGCTGGCCGCGAGTTGCGCAATGTTTCTCAACTGTTGGCGCTCCGCCGTGGCTCCTCCCCTCCACGCTTCCCCTATAGCTCCGCCTCTATGTGCGGAAGCGCCTTCTTATATGACGCCAGGTATATATACACATGGTAACGTATTTTATTCAGGAATTGGTTTAGCCGAGGCAGAATTACCGTGCACACTAAGGCGCCTTGCTGCAGTGTGCGCAGCCATTCGCCGTCGGAGGTTCGATTCCTCCATCGGCCATGAGTGTGTGTGTGTGTGTGTGTGTGTGTGTTGTTCTTGGGATAAGTTAGTTGTTTGTAAGTTTAGGGACGGATGACCACTGCAGCTAGGTCCCATAACTTCACAAACATTTGAACATTTGAATTGCAGTTGTTGTTGTTGTTGTTGTTGTTGTCTTCAGTCCGCAGACTGGTTTGATGCAGCTCTCCACGCTACCCTGTCCTGTGCAAATCTCTTCATCTGAGAATACGTTCGGCAACCTACATCCTTTTGAATCTGCTTACTATATTCGTCCCTCGGTCTTCCTCGACGATTTTTACCCCACACGCTTCCCTTCTAATGCTAAGTTGACCATTCTTTGATGTTTCAGAATGTGTCCCACCAATGTATCTCTTCTCTTAGTCAGGATATGCCAGAAACTCCTTTTCTCCCTAATTTGGTTAAGCATCTCCATATTAGTTACGTGATATACCCATCTAATTTTCATTATTCGTCTGTAGAACCACATTTTAAAAGCTTCTATAATCTTTTTGTTTGAACTCCTTATCGTCCACGTTTCACTCCCATACAATGCTACACTCCAGACAAAAGCTTTCAGAATGGACTTCCTAACATTTCAATTAATATTGGATGTTAAAAAGTTTCGCTTCTTTAGAAACGCTTTTCTTCCCATAGCCATACTGCATTTTATATCTTCTTTACTTCGGCCATCAGAAGTTATCTTGCTTCCCAAATAACAAAATTCATCTACTGCTTTTATTGTCTAATTACCTAATCTAAATCCTTCAGCATCGCCTGATTTTCTGACATTGCATTCCATTACCTTCGTTTTACTCTTGTTAATGTTCATCTTATATCTTCCTTTCAAGACACTGTCCATCCCATTCAATTGCTCTTCCAGATCCTTTGCGGTCTCTGACAGAATTACTATGTCATCGGCAAACCGCAATGTTTTTATTTCTTCTTCCTACACTTTAATGCCCTCTCCAAATTTCTCCTTCCATTCCTTCACTGCCTGCTCAATGTACAAATTGAACAACATTCAACATTGGGGAAAGTATACAAACCTGTCTTACTCCCTTCCCAACCTCTGCATTCCTTTCTTGCCCTTCGACTCTAATAACCGCTTTCTCGTTTTTGTATAGGTTGAATGTAACTCTTCGCTCCCTATATTTTACCCCTGCTACCTTTAGAATTTGGAAGAGTGTATTCCAGTCGACATTCTCAAAAGCTTTCTCCAAACATACAAACGCTAAAAACGTAGGTTTCCCTTTCCTTAGCCTATCTTCTAAGATAAGTTGTAATGTGAGTGTTGCCTCCCGTGTTCCTACATTTCTCCTAAATCCAAACTGATCTTCCCCGAGGTCAGCTTCTACCAGCTTTTCCATTCCAGATATTGGTTACAATTGTAATTTCTGTGCATTACAGGTTAACACCATGGAGCTACCATAATAGTGAAAATGTCATTCTCTTTGCTCTCTAATATGGTGTGTGATCAGCTCGAACAACCAGTACAGTTGCACACCTGCGTGGCACGGACAGTATGAGGTTAGCAATCAGCTCGTCAGGGATATCTGGCCTTCTCCCACGAGTGCAACATCCAGCGCTGCAGCCGTAGTGGGAGGTGCTGGTCTGGCTGCCACGTGCATTCCAGACCTGCTCGATCCGTGAACAAGCTGGCCACTCCGTTCGTCCAGTTCCCACAGCTTGAAGCATGTTGTCCACCAGCACAGCTCCGTGGGACCAGTGTTATCGTCAATCAGAAGGAACCCATGGCACCAGCAGAACGTAGAAGAATCTGGTCTCTACACCTCTGAGCAGTCAAAGCCCCTTTTTGAACGACATAGACGTCCGTACTTCCCCAAACACTAACTCCTGCCCACACAATTCATCCACCAACATAATATGGTTGTAACATGATTTGCGGGTGAAACGGAAACTTGCGTAATTAAGTTAAATTTCTGTATTTTTGTATCGATTTTATAAAATAGACACAAGTCGCTACAATTATTTATTGAATTTAACCAGCTTCACTCTGTACAGAAGAGCATCGTCACAATGTATATTTTGGTAATAATTGATAGCTGTCGATTTATATAATCATATTACAGTACTGTAATTTAAAATAGTTGTAGTGTGACAACTGGATGAAATGTGATTATATAAATCGACAGCTATCGATTATTATCAAAATATACATTTTGACGATGCTCTTGTTTATAAATTGAAACCGGTTAAATTCAATAAATAATTGTAGCAACTTGTGGCTGTTTTAGAAATTCAAATTTATTTTAACAGTCACTTTGCCATATATGCAATGCCTCCTCTTTCTAAAATTTCTGTATATTTACGTTATACCTCAATTTTTAAGATCCCCTCTCTGTACTAAGCCGCCTTGAGCGTGTGGAAACATGATCAGGAGTCCGTAGATGATGACATGGTAGGAGAACAGGTTTAGACAAATCGACGGTACTTTTATTAAAGTACTTCCAAATTGGATTCTTTTCTCCTCGATGTGAGATTTTCTACCTAAAAAAGAAAAACTAAAGGAAGTTAGGCAATAAGTAAAGTGAACTCGATACAGCAGCGTTTCGATATTTATAGTCCCGGAATTACGAGTTTACCATAAATACGATCGTCATAAAACAAAACAACTGGGGGTACATTCTATCTTCACAGAAAAAGGCACTCCACCATTATAACGTGAAATAAATAGTGAAAAGACTAAAAATCATTTAGACTGCCGTAAATGGTTATTTCAAAACTTTATTTTAGAAAAGATCATATTTTTTTACACTTTATTCTTTTCAAGGCCAATTTTCTTCTTTTTCACACGTAAACTTCGATAGTTCACCTCCAATTAATGAGATTACTGTATAGCTATCACAAATTCCACAGTTCTGCATACCTTCTTCTAGAAAGACAATTTTTAGTCTTTAACTACACTACGATAGATACTACGAAATGTCAGAGCCTCAACATGACTACCACAATACGAAATACGCAGAAAGCAATAATTTGTTTTCTTCCAAAAGCAGCCCTTTTGATTTTGTTCTTGAGAGTGCTAGCTTGAAGTTGCCATCTTCATTTCCGTTTCCTGCAGTCGATATATCCTGTTTTTGGCATTCCTGAATACAGAGCTGCTTCAATCAGTGCTGCAGAAAATATTTTGAAAAATTAAGTCTAGTCCGACTGACAGCATGATTGTTGTCAGTATAAATTTACACAAAATAAACAGGAAACGATGTGGCCGGCCGCGGTGGCCGAGGGGACTAAGGCGCTCCAGTCACGGTCTGCACGGCCACTACGGTCGGGGGTTCGAAACCCCCCTCGGGCATGGATATTTGTGCCGTCCTAGTTCTTAAGTAGTTCATAAGTAGTTTGTAAGTTTAGGGACTGATGACCCCGTAGTTAAGTCCCATAAGCTTAACAAACATTTGAACATTTGATTTGAAATAGTGTGTACCACATGATCAATGTTTCCTAAACCCATATTAGTTACTAAAACAAGCTCCTCCCTTTCAAGGAAACTCAATAATAAAACATTACAGGATAACAATAAGATAATTCGTTCCATTACGTACAATACTGATTAGGTTAAATTGTTATTAACATACTATCTAATATATAAAGCAGAGTGTCCGAATGTGTGTATGTGTTCAATACAAATCTACAGTTTTGTTCCAATCTTTATGAAATTTTGTACGCATAAGCTTCAATCCATGAGGACGGTCGCCGTAACTGTAAGAATCACGTACGACATATAGCCCTGGAGAATGGCGTATTTTATCACAGCCGTCCACAAAGCGAGCACGAAGAGTCTCTACATTTGGTACCAGGGTTGCGTAGACAAGAGCTTTCATATGCCCTCGTAAATGAAAGTCAGGAGAGCGTTGGAGGCCATGGAATTGGTCCGCCTCTACCAATCCGTCGATCATCGAATCTGTTGTTGAGAAGTGTACGAACACGTCAACTGCAATGTGCAGGAGCTCCATCGTGCATGAACCACATGTAGTGTCGTACTTGTAAAGGCACATGTTCTAGCAGCACAGGTAGAGTATCCCGTATGAAATCATGATAACGTGCTCCAGTGAGCGTAGGTGGAAGAACATGAGGCCCAATCAAGACATCACCCACAATTCCTGCCCAAACATTCACAGAAAATCTGTGTTGATGACGTGATTGCATAACTGCGTGCGGATTCTTGTCAGCCCACACATGTTGATTGTGAAAATTTACAATTTGATCACAATGGAATGAAGCCTCATCCGTAATACTAAAATGAGCTCTAACATGGAAATTAAGCGTTTCTGGACACATGCCCACATAAAATATTTTCTTTATTTGTGTGTGAGGAATGTTTTCTGAAAGTTTGGCCGTACCTTTTTGTAACACATTTTATATGTTCCAATCCTCGCACAAGAAATAATTGACCTATCGTTTCCTGTACGTGGCTGTGTTGTTTCTAAGAGGTACAACATATTTCAAAATGTTGACCATCGACTGAAACACACACTTGCAGTAGGCGTTGGAAGGAACGATGAAAAGCATGTTAGAGCACGCAACGGCGATTCACGATGAATATCGTTTGGCGTAGTTTAGATTCTTCATAGACTGCATTTTTGCGTGCCTCCCAAAGAAATGTATCAAGGGCGGTCAGATTGGGGAACCCCACAGGCCATTTTACAACAAATTTTCGTCCTATTCAGCGCCTAGGAAATTTTTCCTTCAGTGTTTGGATTGCAACATGGGACGCGTGAGACGGATATTCGTCACATTGCAGCCACATAAACTTTCTAATATCCCATGGTATCTCCTCTTGAAGAACTGGAAGAATGTTTGTATGGAAGTCTGTGTACGAATGTTCATTTAGCGTGCCTGGGACAAAGTAAAGTCCCGCGATACAATTGATTATGATGCCGCACCATATGTTAACGCTTCAGCTCGTTGATTTTGCACCTGTTGAACACATTGGGGATTTTTGGCTGCCCAGTAGGAAATGTTACGCAAATTTACATTAACCGAGGTTAGCTTCATCATAAAGAGCATGTGGTGTCGCACAAGTATAAAGTGCGCGCCACCTACTTTCGCCGCACGCTGCCAGGCACGCACGGCGCGGCGTTCTTACGACGACAGCCACGAGCGTCCTCTGCCACAACTCCGCTCGTGGCCACCGCTGAACGACATCGTTCACTTGGGACTGAGATAGGAACCAGTTAACACTTCGGAATCAGATAGGCATCAGTAAAGACATGGCTATCGGACAGGCACTAGGCAAGCCTCTAGCTCAACTACGTATCAGCATTCTGCATTACTGAGCTATGTAAAAGTTAAGTATTGTATAAATTCTGTGCAATATATATCTCGTTCTAATTTACTCTAGTGTTTCTAGTTTCTGCTGTCCCACTGGCTGCTCACATTCGTACCTGCACAAGCGTCCATCCTTTATTACTGTGTCGGTCTCTTTCTACTCAGCCACCGACACCTACGACGGAAACGAGACACAAAAGCGGCGACGAGGCTGGGACACAAAAGAGCACATGTTGCGAAAACTGAGTGTTGTCTCTCATCTGCTGAAGGAAAAACCGAGAAAATTCTGTACGACGTTCGAAATCACAGACCCCGTGTGACGGATGGAGTGACAGGTGATACGGGTGGAATCTGTGTCAAAGCAAGATGCGAACGACACTTGTCTGGCTGATTTCATATTTCTTGGCTATATGTTTCATACCACTGTGTGGATTCATTAGCGCTGTAGCCAGGATAACTTCTTTGGATTCTCTGTTGATTGCAGTCTTTTTTCCTGTACGCACTAGCGTCTTCATGATTCGTTCATTTGCCTGGTGCATCGGTCATTGGCGATCCTGGTAGATACTCGTGTATTGTTTGCACGGCATTTCTTTTACCTTCACCATATAAATGTAGTATACCCAACCTCTCCTCGTCCGTGTACATGTCTGTACACAATGGATGTTGAAGCGGAAGTGAGCGGCCGGCAGTGCAAACAAGTCGACAGTCAGATGTTCTGACATACTGGTGAGAGCTCCGCTTGGCACTGCCTGCTCTTCTGACGCCAGCCACCGTGCCCTCAAATTTTACATTTCTCACATTAACATACGCTATATCATTTTAATTCTCTTCTCTCTTTTTGTCAACTGCACAGTACTTACACGACCGTTAAACTTGCTTGAACTACAGGTGTTATGGGGGAAAGTAAATTGATTTTCTAAATTCCTACCTCACGTAGCTCACATAGCGCGACCCCTCAACAAGTTGCGAAAAAGGGGCACTTTCGCACATAGGAAAGCGGATGGCTCTGAAGAGCCAATTTCATATACTTCTTAGACTCCGACTGCGCCTCAGCACAATTACGCATTGAGGAGGAGGCGATGGCCATATAGTCTGCTGTCAAAAAGATCCATGTGTACCTCTTTGGGACAAAATTCACCATAATCCGTGATCATAAGTCTTTAGCCACATTATTCGGGTCGTGTTCCAACCTCCCAGATTTAAGTGCTCAACGCCTTCTGCGCTGGGCACTATTTCTGAGTTTCTACAAGCACACCGTCCGGTACAAACACACGGGACAGCATCCTAATGCAAACGCCTTTTTTGATTTCCCATCTCGCCATGATTACGAATTTGACTAACAGAAAGTTCTCTGCTTCCATATAGACACTACACGACAATATCCTCTCCATGGCTCCCCCCATAACTGCAGCCCATGTCACTACTGCCACCCACCTGGTTCCAACCCTATGGCAGGTCCTCCACTATGTGAAACATGAAAAGCCAACCTACCTAACTCGCAGGTTGACAATTGAACTAAGCTCCCAGAAACATTTGTCCCATGAGATCCGAGTAGTTGATGCCGTCCAACTACTGGATACAGAGACTGACACACATCGGGTAATCGTTCCAGCTGAGTTACAATGTCGAGGCTAGAGTTTGCTGCACTGAGAACATTGGGTGATGTCCCAGATGAAGGCCTTGGCTCACCAAGGTGTCAATAATGACAAGATGGTCAACAGCTATACACTGTGCACCTGACACCACATACCACTCTCACAATCTTTAGCATCCTCACCTACACCCCTCCTTCCATGGGGCCGAATCCACCTCAACTTAGTTGGCTTGTTTTCGTGATCAATGTGGCTACTCATTGTGGACAAAGTCCCACTTTGTTGTAGACATGTCGTCCACCGCGACCAACGCTACTCTCACATCATTGGCCCAGGTTTTGGCGACCAAAAGATTGCCTCACACTTTAGTTACAGACAATGAATGACGATTTACAGCATATGCCTGCCAACAGTCCAAAACACATCCGAGCCCACCATTCCACCGATCTCCAAACAGTGAAGCAGAACGTCTCGCTAGAACATTCAAACAGCAAATGAAGAAAGATTTTAACTCATGAGCCACTACACACTCTCTCACTCTGTTGTTCGGTACTTTCTGCACCACAACAACTGACGGCCATAGCCCTGCTGAATGCCTTCGAGAGTGGCATCATGGACCCTGCTTCACCTTATGACACCCCCCCCCCCCCCAATTCCCAAAACGCCTCGCATTATGCACCTGGCACAGATGTATGGGCTCAGTTTTGTGGGACCACAGTAGTGTGGCTACCAGGAACAGTAGTAGAGACACGTTCCAATGCAGGGAGGGTTCGAGCATCACCATCACAACCAGCTCCGACCTGGACCACAGGATTCGTTTGCTGCCACAACCCCTCCCCACCTAACCAACAGAGACCATGATGCCTCTGATCCGGTACCATCGGTAACAGGTGCTGACCCCCTATGTGCTCCCTGCAGTTACACTTCATATCCAAGACGCCTGGTAGCATCCTGTGCTGACTCCACGTCTGTACGAGGGTATTTCGGAAAGTAAGGATACTTCGTACACCAGAGGAACAGAAGAGATTTGGAGAGCAAGTTGGCAACACTGGTGTTAACCTTGAACCGTTAGCTTCCTCCTCGCGATCGTTCGGCGGTTGAACGTTGCTTCTGGTTGGAGTAGGTCGTGTTTAAAATGGCTGCGCCGATTCAGAATCCCGCCAAATGCGAAGTGCGCTCTGTCATACGGTTTCTTCATGCAAAAGGTCAGCTACCAGCGCATATTCACAAAGAAATTGTTTCTGTTTATGGGAACATTATGAATCGACAAAAGTAAAGAAATGGTGTCGTCATTTCTCTGAAGATAGAACCGATGTTCATGACGAACAAAGAACAGGTCAGTCATGTGCGTTCTCTGATGCCCTTCTTCAAAGAACGGAGGAAGCAATTCGTGCGAATAGACGTCTCAAATTGAAACAATTGCATCAGATCATACCGGACGTGTCAATGAGAACTCTTTATGACATTGTGACTGTCTGGTCAGGGTACAGGAAATTGTGTGCGCACTGGGTTTCAAAAATGTTAACGGAAGAACACAAAAAGAATAGGATGGACTTTGCACTGGACTTTCTCACAAGGAGGTGATGAGTTCCTTGATCACATTGTGACAGGTGACGAGACGTGTGTTATCACCGTACACCTGAATCCAAGCAACGATCAATGCAATGGCGCCATTCGAATTCACCAAAAGCCAAGAAATGAAAAATGTCGATTTCAGCGAAGAAAATCATGGCTTCTGTTTTTTCGGACAGAAAAGGCATTTTTCTGTTGGAATTTATGCCCCCTGGAACGGCAATTAATGCTACTGCATATTGTCAGACTATGAAACGTCTTAGAAGGGCAATTCAAAACAAACGCAGGGAAATGCTGAAAAATGGAGTCCGCTTGCTTCGTGACAATGCTCGGCCTCACACAGCGCTCGTAACCAAGGTAGTACTCAAACAATTCAAATGGGACGTATTGGACCATCTGCCATACAGCTTGGACCTTGCGCCCACCGACTTCCGTTACCTGAAGTCACATCTTGGTGGAAAATCATTCCACGACAATGAAGAGATCAAAGATGAAGTTGAAATGTGGTTCCGACAACAGACGGCAACCTTTATGACTGTGGGATACAAAAGCTTGTGCACTGACTTAACAAATGTTTGATTAACGGGTTTGATTATGTCGAAAAACAACAAATAATCCAGTTAATAAGAAGTAACTGAAGTTTTCTAAATAAATGTTCTATTTAGTAAATGTGAGACATTGTATCTTTACTTTTCTAAATTCCCCCTACAATGGAAACCACAGAAGACCTCCCCTCCCCCACAACGACCACTGAAGGATCTGACTCTTCAGCCATCTCCTTTTTCTGACCATCGTGGCATCGCTCAGGACATTTCTTCCTGTAAGAGTCTGGGAGGAGGGGGAAGACTGGTATCTTGGACCAACCAGAAGCACAGACAAAAATATACAGATGGGAAACGTCCTTAAGGACCCGGTCACACGTGCAGGGGTGTGGGGTGGGCTTTTTTTAAGCTGTTCTGTAAGATGTCCCACTGAAGTCAGAAACAGCCCTTTAAAACTGGTCAGAAGAGGCGACAGGTAGCGGCTGTCCCCACCACCAATTCCCCTCAAACGCCGGCACACCGGACACATCTGTGGCCTCGTGGCAGGTGGCACGAGTCCTCCCCTCAGCCTCCCGTCCATGCTACCCTCTGATGTGCGAGAGGCACCCTCAGAAGCGCCTCTAGTGTGTCTACCGGTACTAAGCTAGGGAACCACCTGACATCTGCTGGCATCTTATGGAACTACGTGTAGACCGTAGGACAGTGGGTTTCCTCTCTGTATAGTTACTCTGTGATGGAAGCCACGGGCCTGGACTCCTAACAGGGGGCCTGGCATTCGCACACTCGGCTCTCTTGAACTCGACGCCACCACCTGGCGGCCACTGTTCAGGAAGATGCTCTGCACACCACCAGGCACTCCTGTGCTCCCGCTTACACTGCGAGCGTCACATCATGTCACGCGTTGCTCGGTTATGCGGTCCTGTCGTTTTCTTGCTCGCCTTTGTCTGTAGTCTGGTGTTGTGGGTCCCACGCTAATCTCTTTCGTTGGCTGGCCCCTACCTAGCGCTGTCATCCTGCTTGCTCGCAGAGCCCATTCCCGTGCAGGCGGCTCCACTGCCGGCTCTCGCACGCCTCTGCTCCACCGGTGGTTCGGCAGAGCCATCGTCCCAATAATAGCAGACATAGCTATCATTATGTCTATCTTTAAGCCTCAAATTTAACAGCAAAGAATGATGTGGCGATTTTGTGATGTACAACAATATACTGACAGATATTACAACGACTAAGAGCTGCCACCGAAAGTTAGGGCTACCTTTTGATCTTTAACCGTATATCACACTCGGTGTAGCATTCTGGCAGGGAAATACAAATCTGTTTTTATTTATTTATTTATTTGCCCGTGCGACAGCTTTAGGCTGCATAAGGCATGTTCCATATATACATATGTAATATATAATACATTATTATACAGATTTTTACATTGATATATGACATATTGATATAAGTAATGTATAGAACATTATAATACTGCCATTTACATCTATCACATTTGCTTTAAGATTACAAGTAGATTTATTAGTTTTACAGCACATAAAAGATAGTATCCTAAATTACCAAATTATTTGTGAACATACTGTGGTAAATACAAAATAGTTTGTGGGTTGTTTAGTACATCAAATCATCCTTTGAACTGTTTTGAAATTCAGAAATGTTGTAGAATGCCTTTTCTTTCAGCCATTTTTCAGTCTTTATTTTAAAGGTATTAAGTGAGACATGATGTGCTTGAACAGGTAAAGTATTAAATAATTTTATGCCCAGATAGTTATAGCTAGTCTGTGTTTTCTTTAAGCTAGCTGTGGGCATATCTATCTTCATCTGCCTAGTTTTATATTGGTGTATAGCTTCCCATAAGGTGTAATTATTTAAGTTTTCTTTAATCTTTAGGAGGCAATGACATATAAAGAGTGATGGGACTGTCAATATTTTTAATTCTTTTAAAAGTGGTCTGCAGGAAGTTTTAGAGTTTGTTACTCCAGAAATAGATCTGATAACTTTTTTTGCCAGATGAAAATTTTTTTGGCCCTAGAGAATGACCCCGTAGAAGGATGCCATATTGCAGATGTTTTGTCGCTGGATCACTCGGAGAACGATTGTCGCAGTATTTGTTAAAGCTGTCTTGTTTAAGGAGGTGTAGGATCAACAATTCTGATGCCCTCAGCAGCAGGACCAATGTGAAGGCTGCCTATTCACATTCTAGAAGAGCAAATAAACAGACAGTTTTTAATGTAAAGTGAACTATAGTCTGCAGTAAATTTGGGGGCACTATCAATCTGTGATCTCCATTGTCTTCGAGGCACCATCACATTTGGGATCCAATGCTAAAATGTTTGTAAATCTAAGGGACTTAACTATGTTGGTCATCAGTCCCAAGGCTTACAAAATACTTACACTAATTTAAAGTAACTTACAACTTACGCTAAGGACAACACAAACACCCATGACCGAGGGACAACTCGTACTCCCGACGGCGAACGGCCGCCCGCACAGATGCAGGGCGCCTTAGTGCACACGGCTATTGGGGTTTTACCTGTTTTGGGTCCACCTCAATCTCTGTGGCAAGAGCAGCTGTGGCTCTTGTGATGCCCTAAAACCGGCCGTGGCTCTACTCCACTCCATGTAACCCAACCTGCTCAAATCAGTTAATGTATTTTTTCTATGTGAAAGGCATCTATTTTCTTTCACAAATTTTTTAACAAATATCCTTAAGTCTATCTTTTTCTGTTATAAAACAGCCCAGACTCAGCAGTATTGCACTTAATTTTTTGATTATTTAGTTAAAAGTGGCACTGACACTGGAGGCAAAATAAGATAATTAGCTTAAACCTCTCACTGGGTGATCTGATTTCAACTGCATCGAAATCATTATGCAAATACAGATTTAACAAAATTATGAAACTGTTTGCTATGTACTCTGTTTTACAAGAGTTGAGCCCCATGTGGATACGTGAAACTTTCCCTGCTTTTTTCCATAACTTATTTACACCTTTCACTTGACGTTCAGTCATAACTGAAAATGAATATTATTAAGAAATTATATTAGTAACACAAAAATTCCGTTGTATCTCTAAGTTCAAACAACATTTCAAGGGGGATGGGCCCTCTGTGTCTTCCCTCGTGCCTGGGCATATGGCATAATTTCAAACTAACGTGTCATTTCTCGTGTAATGCAATATGATACTACATATATCTATTCCAGATCTCCATCCCAGGTCCAGATACCACTGCTCTGGGGAATTTGGGTTAAATAGTGAGGGAAGTGAGATACTTCGAGATTTTTTTACTTTTGTTTTTCAAGCTGCCATATAAGTCAAGATCTTTGACTCGGATTAGAACAGAATCACCTTTT
This sequence comes from Locusta migratoria, assembly GCA_026315105.1. Lineage (NCBI taxonomy): Eukaryota > Metazoa > Arthropoda > Insecta > Orthoptera > Acrididae > Locusta > Locusta migratoria. Next base: position 399,143,697 of record CM048750.1, on the reverse strand, counting down.
CTCGTGATGTGATAAGAGCAATTTTCATTCTCGTCCCCATCTTTTATTCTACCATAATTTATTAGCTTAGAATTTTTTTTTTCAAATGTTTGTAAATCTATCGCACCAAACTGCACGGTCATCAGTCCGTAGCTTACTTAAACTAAGGTAAACTAACCTAAGGATAACACAACATACACCCATGCCCCAGAGGCAGGACTCAAACCCCGACGGCAAACGGCCGCGCACACCGCAGCTCGGCACCCCAATGCGTACGGCTAATCCACTGTGACATTAGCTTAGTCGACAGGGGTTCTGAGTCAGACTGTCTTCAAACTTTGATCATGCAAAGGAAATAACATTTGTTTACGTTTTGGATAGTCTCTTAGTACTTACTTTCATAAGTTTGAGAAAGTCGTTTTTCAATGTCTATTTTTGTTCCAGAGATATTTGGGGTGGAAAGTTTGACACACTCTGTGTACTGAAATATATAGTTTACAAGCTGCCTGAGTATTTACTTAGCCGGCCGCGGTGACCGAGGGGACTAAGGCGCTCCAGTCATGGTCTGCACGGCCACTATGGTCGGGGGTTCGAATCCCCCCTCGGGCATGGATATTTGTGCCGTCCTAGTTCGTAAGTATTTCATAAGTAGTTTGTAAGTTTAGGGACTGATGACCCCATAGTTAAGTCCCATAGACTATACAGTACAGTATTTATTTATTCCATTATTCTGTTAGCGGTTCATGGTGTGGGTTACTGTAGCCATGTCCTATTTAATGAACCAAGAGCAAGTGGCCAAGTAAGTGGGTCTGATAGTTGGCGTACCAGTTACTTTGGAATAAGGTTGGGCATCTCGGACACATTGTGCTTAGATGGCAAGGACTACAAAATCCATTGGATAGTCCAAAACCGTTAGGTTAAAACCCTGGGCAAGTAAGGCTAGCAACCTGCTTCCCACGTACTTCAATATCATGCTGGCAACAATCAGAGCAAAAAGCCTCGAAACTAAAAAGCCTCGAACCTTTGAAGGTGACAGAGTCACACCTGTAATTGACAGACCACGGACTCCTTGAATATGACTTGGCAAACGACCTGGAATGAGATGGGAGCTATTAATATCAATCGGGATTGCACTGGTAAGAAGGTAGAGCTGGCTGAGGCTTCAAGTGGGGTTAGATGTTTTAGCTGTTAGTGACGTTAGAGCAAGTGGAGAGGAAGAGGAGGAGGTAGGAGAATAGTCTACCTGTCAGGAGTCAAAGCAGGAAGAGCCCAGTTGGTGTAGGCTTCACATCAGGAAAGTAATCTAACCCAACATAATTGCAATAAGGCATCTAAATGAACGAATATTAAGCCGAAGTCTATGTAATAAGTATTATTGAATAAATCGTCTCTAGTAAGAAATCCAAGCATTTCCGAACCTAAAATGACTAGACTTTTTTGTTCCTTTACCTCTACTCGATCACTCCCTAGTTTGTACATTAGAGGATTAGATGACGCTGTATAAAATGACACTTTCATTGGTTGTGAAAGACATCGTCCCACTCCTAGAAAGTTTCTTTTTAGTTTCTAATCTCCTGTAAAATGAGTGGTGCAGATTACATTGTTACCTATTGCCCAGTTGGATGGAACTTTCAGATATTTCTAATATGCTTATGTGACTTTTCATACGGCCTTCTTGTCTGTACAGGTCACAAAACAGATATACAAGATCGGAAGGAATATTGAAGAGCAACATATGCAGATCCGAGAGCAAATGCTACAATTACGAAGGAATGATATTGACAAACTCCTGCAAAGTGTAGATGTGGATCCTTCTATGGACAATAAGTGGAAGGGTTATATGTGTGAAATATATACATTAGGTGACAACTGGAGGTAAGATTGTACCACCAAACATTCTGCTATAAAATAAGTAGAAATGTTTTGTATACGTATTTCTTGATAAACAGAAAATAACTGCTATAATTGTAAGCAGTCCTATCACGAGAAGGAGTAGTAGCACCTAGAGTTTGGGGAAGTATGACAATAAAGATGTACACTTCTAAACACTGCATAAACCAATTCTAAACAACGTAACGACTCATGTGGTTACTGGGGACTAGTTCCGACATTGCAGTTGCAAATAGCATTTGTGGGATGGGAATCAAATATCGAAGTACTTTATAATATGCAAAACGTTTGCCAGTTAAATAGTTGCACCAGTAACTAATATACTACCTGAGAAAAGCACTCCCAGCTCAAGGACAAACTGCATAACATAACCGTAGATATATTCGCTCTCAGCTGGCTTCTAACAGGTACATTGTGTTTGCCTTCCAATGACTTCAAGAAGCGTTACGTATGTCAGATCCCCATCTGCACTGTTATGCCCCCTCGCAGTATGAATTGCCGTACTGCTGCCTGATTCCTGCCCCAGTGGTGTAAGGTTTTAGGCCAACTGCCATATGTATGAAATGAAGGCAAATTAAAAACGAGATGGGAAATTCAAACTAGCCAGGGTATGTGTAATAGCAAAACGGCAGATATTAAACCTGTAGGTTGTTTAACTTAGTTGAATGGTTCTGCATTGTAGGCATATCATTTGTCTTATCATTTGGTGATCCAAGATCACCACTTGCCTTATTTGGTTTTTTCCCAGTTCTACGATGCCATAATCCAAGACAATATACTCGAGGACATGTGCCGAAGCTGTGTGGTAATCAGGTCAGTTGTACTACTGATTTTCCTCGAACCCAATGACTTTAGAAACCGAGAACTGAATTCTTTTCAGCCCTATGACATAGAATGCAGGACTGACACAGACCAGACTGAGTGGACTGTCGAAGGTCGCTGCCGAGAACACCAGCAACACGGCAGGCTGCCGCAGACAGAGTGACATGGAATGGATGGTGGCCACACAAAGGTTCTCACACAGGCGGTCAGTCTCATCAAGGAATTTATCGAGAATTCGTACCACAGGGGCATCTCAAGTGTAATGCAATGAGTCAAAAGTCAAATTGCTGTGGGGACAATGTGGAAAAATGGCGTGATATATGTAAAGTGTGCGTTTTGTAATTAAGATTAGTTTCCACATTATGACCATGTTCCTGATATGACCATCAAGTTAGGAACCAGAAATTCCGCTGAACAGCACCAGCACACCAGCATCTAGTGTGGGAAGCCACCTAGTGGTTGAGGCGATTACTTTTAGCCAAGCAAGTTGAGCAATATGGCGTCAGTTGCCCGACTTGAGTTCTAGTTTGTGTGTGTGTGTGTGTGTGTGTGTGTGTGTGTGTGGTTCAGTGGCCTGTTGCAAATCTTTCACTCGGAAGCCACTTTGGCGACTTGCATGTCCCTAGCCTACCCCAGTTATTCAACTGGGGAAAGGGGACCTACGGCTTAACGTGGAATCCGAACCATGTGTCGTTTTTAGCGACTCCTCACATCGTTGAGAGGTGTAGGATGGGTTACAACACAGACTGGAAATATCCGAGATCCGACTGGGTTTCGAACCCACAACCGTGCGGCGTCCAGTCTTGTACTTTACTCCAAGACCTCTGTGCCTGACTTTGTGTTCTAGTGCAATCGCTTCTTAACTTCCTGTGGTAAACCTCCTGCTTTAAGTAGGAGTTTTGTAACGAGTTTATCAATAAAATCTTCGTTGTTCATTCAGTTCTTCACAGTGCAGGCATGTCAGTTGGTGGATCACATGGGTACTATCGCAAGTGGCTCTGCCTTTGATCGTGTACACCTTCCAGGTTACAGGACTGGAGTAAGTGGTGGTGGAAGGATGCATAGGGCAGGTTTTACAACGGGGGCGGTTACAAGGGTAGGAGCCAGAAGGTAGGTAAGGGGGTTTGGGGATTTCTAGAAAAATAATCCTACTCCTAATGACCCAGCTCCCCAAGACATCATTCAAATTGAACCCTGCCTAGAACAGGTCCGTCCTCGTCACAGTGAGACCCACCTGCTCTTCCTCAAAACCACCCTCTTCAAACCTTCCAGGAATTCCTTACTTCCCACCTTGCCTCTCAGTCTTTCCTGAGAAACCTTAATCCTACTCCCAACATTACCGCAGCTGAATCCTGAGCTATCCGTGATCTGAAGCTAACCATTCCATCGTCATTCTCCCAGCCGACAAGGGATCCACGACCGTGGTACTTGATCGGCGGGAGTATGTGGATGAGGGACTGCGTCAGCTTTCAAACAGTACCACATGTAAAGTCTTTCATGGCAATTGCATCCCTGATGTCCAGGCAGAGCTTCAAGGAATCCTCAATACCTTAGGCCCCCCACAAAACCTTTCACCGAACTCCATTAACCTCATGACCACACCGACACCCTGCACCCCCACCTTCTACCTACTTCCCAAGATTCACAAAACCGATCATCCTGGCCGCCCCATTGTGGCCGGTAACCAAGCAGCTACAGAACGAATCTCTGCCTACATAGACCAACACCTTCAACCCATCATGTGCAGTCTCCCATCCTTCATCAAAGACACGAACCACTTCCTCGATCGCCTGAAATCCTTACCCAGCCTGTTAAGTCCAGAAACCATCCTTGTAACCATTGTTGCCACTTCCTTATACACAAATATCCCACATGCCCAGGGCCTTGCTGCGATGGAGTATTGCCTTTCACGCCGACGACCCACTTCCCTACCTAAAACCTCTTTCCTTAATACCCAAGCCAGCTTCATCCTAACCCACAACTTCTTCACTTTTGAGAGCCAGACATACCAACAACTAAAGGGAACAGCCATAAGAACCAGGATGGCCCCCTCATACGCAAACTTATTCATAGGACGCTTAGAGGAAGCCCTCCTGGATACCCAAGCCTGTCAACCCAAAGTTTGGTATAGATTCTTTGATGACACCATCATGATCTGGACACACAGTGAAGAAGAAGTCCAGAATTTCCTCTTCAACCTCATCTCCTCTGGTCCCATCAAATTCACCTTGTCCTATTCCAAATCCCATGCCACTTTCCTCGATGATACCCTTGTAACTGTCCCCGTTGTAAAACCTGCCCTATGCACCCTTCCACCACCACTTACTCCAGTGCCGTAACCCGGAAGGCATTCACGATCAAAGGCAGAGCCACTTGAGATAGTACCTACGTGATCTACTAACTGACATGCCTGCACTGTGAAGCGTTCTATGTGGGAATGACCAGCAACAAACTGTCCATTTGCATGAACGGTCACAGCAGACAGTGTTTGTTGGTAATGAGGATCACCCTGTGGCTAAATACACCTTGGTGCACGGCCAGCACATCTTGGCACAGTGCTACACCATCCGGGTTATCTGGATACTTCCCACCGACACCAATCCTTCATAACTCCAGAGATGGGAACTAGCCCTTCAGCATATTCTCTCTTCCCGTTGCCCACCTGGTCTTAACCTCCGCTAAATTTGAATTCCCACCAGCCATCTTTAACATCTTAACATCGGTTCTCTGGTCAGAGCCTCTGCCTCTAGTGGCATCTCTAACTTCTTAACCTCTTTGGTTTCTATAGTATGTGTGCCTAGGTGTGTTTGCGTCTGTGTAAATGTATGGATGTGTGTGTATTTGTTTACCTTCCTTTTCTTCCCCCAAGGTAAGTCTTTCCTCTCCCGGGATTGGAATGGCTCCTTACCCCCTTCCTTAAAACCCTCATCATTTCCTTTTCCCTCTCCTTCCCTTCTGCCTGAAGAAGCAACTGGGTTGCGAAAGCTTGCGTTTGTGTGTGTGTGTGTGTGTGTGTGTGTGTGTGTGTGTGTGTTCTATTTATTTGTGCTGCTGTCACACCTGTGCTCCTTCGCCTGGTGAGTAATCTTCGTCTATTTTTTATATATAATTTTTCCTGCTAGGAATTTTTCGTCTATAATATTCGCATTATATGTATATAATATATTGTGTGTGTGTTTGTGTGTGTTTATATTATAATATATGTTTCATTTATATTTTGATGTGGTTTATGTAGACGAATTCATTTTTAATCAAAATCCCTCTTTCAGTTCACTTTTGAATAATGAAATGGTATTTATTATTTTGTTTAGTTTAGAAGAGAATTGTTTAATTCGAGCAGAATTGGTTTACTAAACAGCTGTAGTTTATAAAGTCACACGATAAAAGGTGGCAACATGGTGAGCGCATGTTTCTCATGTGCCCACAGAGCATACTTCTGAAGTTTCATTTTTTTTCTCGGTAAAACTAGTTTTTACAAGGAATTGATTCAGTTTTTCCTGCTCTATTAGCCTGGGAATGATTTAGAAGTAGATTCGGCTGACGGCAGTGTGCTCTCCCGGCAGCCTGGACCGCCAGCCGCCGCCCTGGGAGGAGCGCCCTCTGCCGCCGCCGCCCTCTCGCATCCCCCTGCGGGTCTCCCCAGTTGCCAGCGTGCCGCCTGCCCGCAGCAGTGCCCAATGCCCCAACGGCCTGGCGCCAGAGAAGTGTCTCTGCCAGAAGCCCAAATAACTCTCCTCCAGTACAGTGCATGGCTGCTTATTTTTAGCTGCATATTAATCTAGTAGCAGAAACATTATTTTCTCAGTTTACTTATTGATTGTTAATAGAAATGTAAATGTTTGTTCATGTAAAACTGTCCAAAAATTATAAACCTGTTGCTCAGAAATTCTGATATTACTCTACAGTCAAATACAGCACAGTTTTTACCGATTTATTTTTTTACTAGCTTAAACCCGCAGCTCTGCTCGCGTGTTGGTTGATTATGATAGATATTGCACGAAACGTCAAATCAATTTTTTTTAAAGAGATGTATTAAAAGAAATTTCTTTTTTACTGTGGTATTTATTTATTCTTATATATCTTTATTCATATGCTTATCCTTACAGGGAAAGAGCTGAACACATCAGGTTCGTTCGAAGAGTTGCCAGAAAGCTACTACGCATGCGCGGCAATGGTGACGTCATGTGTCCGTGCTTGGTGTTTGGACTCTCTGAACACCTATCGCGTTTTATTTAGCCTTTTTGCCACCTTCGCTAGTGTAGCGTGAAAAGACAGCAGAAAGAACAACAACGGCGCGAATGTTATTTACATCACATTTGATTTGTTTATTTACAACTTATCTTTTACAAAATTATACGAAATATGTTTAGCAAGATACTTAAATGAAAGATACACTTACAGAAAAATATATACAATATGGCACAGTATAGGCCGCCTTCTTACAAAGGAAAGTTGTTGGTACTTTTTCTCGGATTATATTTTCTTTAAATATCTTCGCCATATAATGACTTTTTGTAAGGAGAAACATTTTAATAACTTATTGTATAATACTGTCCTGAGTTCTCACTTTGTTTTCTCTTGTCAGGTCCAGGTGATTCCAAATTCGTGTATTATGGTTATTATATAGCTGTTTCTCCCACACAGGAACCACTTGTATTACGCACACAGGAAATTTCGTGGTGTAGAAACTCTACATTGGCTGTTAATAGAGTTTTGCAAGAACCACAGAGAGCGATTTAAACGGAAACAGCAAATGCTGGGCGATAGGGTGGCTCATTTGAAAGAAAATTGTGGAAAAGCATTCACCGCAGTGTAATACGAGAACAAATGTAGATGACTGTTAAAGGCATACAAAACATCACTAATAATAATAATAAGTCCTATCTTTGAGAGAACAACGTTCAATTTATACTGTCTAGCCGTGATAAACGCTCAACGAGGTCAACAAATGCCTCAGACCGGGATAAGCACTGTCACCCAAAATATAAAAATCTTAGCACTTTTCTTCAGTGGTTTCCAAAGTTTACTCGTTCTGAATGCTCTGATCTCGTGGACCGATCGAGAAGTAGTCTCTAATGCGTCTCTCGCGGAAACCGACTGTAAGTAAACCGGGAAAAAATTCTGTACCTTCATTGGGCCTATTTATTATGCCATGGGTCCCATCTATTGCACCTGGCATTCCTTTATTGCGCAAATGGGACTCGGTCATCTTTCCTCTGTATAACGTCCACTTACAGGCTACTAATAAATTTCGCATTTTTTTTATTTTTTATTTTTTTTTATTTTCCAAACACAACGAGCCGAAAAACGTTGAACCTGGCTGTTACATTACGGAAACCTACAGCTTCAAGGCCAACAAACCACAAAAAGAATCAGATTATGTTGTAATAAGAGTTGTAATAGTATTATTCTTGCGTCCTGGTATTTAAAAGAAATGTTAGACAAATTCCATACCTGAGAAACGTGGCACAAAGTTTAAAAAAATCACGCTCAAAAAAGGAAATAAATTCTGATTTCTGCCTTTTGTTTCGGCGCAACAACATTGCGTAGAAATCGACGTCACTGGATACGAAATCTGAATCTCTACATTTGGAATAAATGTGATTTTGAATTCTGTCACCTTCTACATGTGATATAAGAATAAATAAGACCGTACAATTACAGAAGAAACACACAGTAGATATGTGCCCACATCTAAAATAACTTCCATTTTGAACAAGGGAGCGTCATGTATTCCAAGTAAAAAGAGAGCCACGTGCATGCGCGAATCTGGCTGCCAGAAAAATTTCCTCGGGCAGCATCTGGCTACTTGGCTCTGCTTGCAAGCAACTCTTCGAACAGCTGGCGCCCCATTTCAAGTAGCCAGATTCGGGGCCAGGCGCTCTTCAAACGCGAACTTTCGTACTGCGCATGCGCGGTAGCCAGAAAGCAACTCTTCGAACGAAGCCATCGTAGCACGCATAACAGGCGACTAGAGACAGCTTAGGAGGGCACCCAAGATTTCCCGACCGCCCGATAGATGTCTCTATGGTTACGCTACCGTACTGACTCGATGCAGAACTCGCCGTTGTTCATTCTGGCATAATATGTAAACTGTTTCGTGTTAAGGTTGCCCAGTTCCATTTCAAAGTGACAGTGCACTGACACTGCATCACAAGGAGATTTACCTTGTCATTACAAATGAAATTGTACTGTAGCAATAAGATGTTGTAATGAATTTAATAATGAAGCCTTACAATGTTTATCGTCAACATGGTGTAATGGATAGCGTTCTAGATTGTCAATACAAGGGATCGTAGTTCGTAACCACACACTTCCTTTAATTTTTTTTTAAATATTTTATTTAAACACATTCTAGGAGTTGCTTATTAATGTAAGGCAAGTATGATTTGCAGTGTTCTACATTATTTATATTCCCTTGTGATTAGAAAATGGACGCAAATATACACTCTCGGAAATCGTCACATATCTGGAAAGAAACACAAAAATTTGTGATAAGGAAGAACATGATTTTTCCTTCTATAGGCTACGTTTCACTCGAAGCTATTTTTTCGTACTTCGTTCTGAAATCAGACGGAAATGTAAAAACGTCGAATGTTGCAGAATATACTCGCATTACTTTCATAAGAAAGAGGCAGAATGCGTTCAAACTGCCCGCATCGAGGCAAGTAATGTTTACCCCAGAATGCAATTCTTTTGGCTCTCGCAAACTTGTGATGCTATTGGTTGTTCTCATTTCGCACAGAGCTCTGGTAGCGTAACCGTAGAGACATCTATCGGGCGGTCGGGAAGTCTTGGGTGCCCTCCTAAGCTGCCTCTAGTCGCCTGTGCACGCATAGACCAAAGATATGGTCTGTGGCATCACGTTTCGCTTTATGTAACCTCCTTGCTGTAGAGTCGCAAACACAGACATATATTACGCAAACGTCACTGCTGGCCGAAGGCGGGAGAGCTTAGGTTCGTTCCAGCAGCTGCCAGACGGCTAATTTCAAGCGCTAAGAAACAGATATTACTGTGCATGCGCAGCTACTATCAAACCCTTGTTTGATACTTGCACTGCTGGAACGCTTTTTCCACTGTTTCTGGCTGCCGGCGAAGGTGAGTTTAAAGAAATAATTAAAATACTTTCCTTCCTAATAACGAAGAAGTGTAAACGAGAAATATCTGATCTCAAGTGGTATTGCAGTGACTTGGAAATAATCAAAAAATACGCTACAAACACACACGTATCACGTGATGGCTACCCCCTCTCTAACTCAGGACTTTCTGCGCATGCGCAAATTGGCAGCTTGACGGCGCCTGAAATAATTTGCCGGGTAGCGTCTGGCTGCTTGCAGCAACTGCTGGAACGCCAAACAGCCACACTCAAAGTAGCAAGAAGCAGGAGAAGGCGCTGCTGGAACACAATTTCAGTCTGGCAGCTGCAGGAACGAACCTCTTACACCGCGTCCACACATTGGTACCAATGTTGGCCAATATTTTTGAGGCAGCGCCCACACATTGGAGACAACATTCAGTTGAATTCGTCGAGAACCAACGTAAACATATCTGACGCACAAATCGCGGCCGATGTATTAACGGTTGTGAGAGTGAACAATTACATTTTGTAACTGAAAATCAAAAAAGGTAACATGTGTAAAAGATGATCGGGTGTGTTGTATCACTTCCTACCGAACATTAATTACAAAATCAGTATGTTTTAAAATATGTTAAAAGTAATCTATACACATTATTAAAATTTAGACCTGCGCTTTAAGTGACTGAGCTTAAAATAAAAAAGGATACCGATATGTTTTGGAGGGACACTACACTTGCTAAAGTTCTTTTGGTATTGAAGGTTGTCTCTTCTTTTCTTGCTACAGGAGACAGTTTTAGAAGTCTACACTTCCTTTCTAAAATAACCATGTCATTGAGGTCACTGGTAGTGCTTGAAATTTGCAAAGCAATATGTGGGACTTGACAGGAAATGTTGATTTTAAAAATTGCATTCAGTAATTGTGTCAAAATTTTAAAAAATATTTCATTGATCACGCCTAAGTTTTGCCGTGGCATTTCGATTTTTGTGGTTGCTTTCACAAATGAATCACTTTCTGGTACAGTTATAATGTTTACAATGCGATTTTAAAACTTCAAAATAAACGGCGTCGAAGAACGAACGATGAAAGAAACAGTTTAGAGACGAGCAGACGACAAAGACAGAATGAAATGTTGGCGCCAATGTGTGGACGACATACCCACAATGGCCCAACGTCCTTTGATGTTTGATCGAAATACCGACAAGCAACGGAGCCGTACCAACGTTGGCGCCAACGTTGGTTCCAATGCTGTTTCACCGATCCCCACATTGGGCGAACCATAGACCATAGATAGTTTATTTATGGTCTATGGGCGAACACAGTTGGCACCAACGTTGGTGCCGTAAGTTCACGACTATGGGAGCCAGCGTGACGTCATGACGTGTACGTGCTGTATCGAAGAGGCCACGTATCGACTATTGTGAATTTCGAGATACTGCGTAGCGCCTTATTCAATTCGTTGTTCTAGCGTTTTGCGTTTCCTTCAGACATCGTTACAGTTATCTTGTTTTCAATAGCTTTTCTTAGTATGTCGATTTACTATGAGAGCACAATGAGAGAAAAGCTGGAAGATTTCAGCGTTAATAATGTCGGAAAGTTGTGTGGCTACTGCGAAATACGTAAATAAGTTGATATGCTTCTTACGCATTTGAAGAGCATCGGCTACTCTTACTCCGTGAGAGATAGCACACAGCATCTAAAATACGCAGGTGAAGCCAGAAGTAAGGTAATGTCTTTTTTCGTTTTCGTTACTGTAGCCCTATATCGCTAAATTTTATTGTAATCTTTCCTTGTGATCACGAAAACGCATTTTGGAGGGTCTACCAGTTGCACATAGCTAAACAAAAGTAATTGCAACATATGTAGCCGATAAAATAATGTGTGTTCAGTTGTTTAATAAGTTCCTCTGCTTCGTTGTCTGTGAGAAAATAATTTTTCACAGTGTCATGTCCGATTCTTTGGCCGTTTCGTTATAACCATTTTATATGTACATTTGCAGGTTGTCCAAAATTCTTCTTCGCCCAAAGTAAAGGGAAGGTTGAGATCCGATTTTACGGATTTCCATCTTCTATAGTAAGCACAAGTCACCGTAAATGTATTCTTGGACCTAAGCATTATAAAGACAATGAGGCGGCAGTTCCAGATCACCTGGTTGGTAATCTCATTACTTCCTTTATTATCCATCTGTAAGTAAGAATAAGTGTTCGTTTACAGCGTAAACTAAGAAACGTAAGGCGTAATTGAAGACGGGGTATATGCTGTCCTGCAATTCACTATTAATTTGGTATTATAAAAACCGGGGAAAAAGGGAGGTGACAAACCATCTCCCTCAACAAGTGACTTCTTCAATTCAAACGTTTTTGCAATCTCTCCACCCCCCCCCCCCCACACTGTTCTTTGGAAGTTGTTTCTTAAAGTTGCTTTAATTATTTTTGTTGTTTTACTATCAAATTATAATTTGTTTGATGTAAATCAGTGCATTTCTGTTAATCAACTCTTACGCTTTTTTGAAGTCCATAAAAGTAAATATAGGTCTATATTAAGATACTCTCCTCATTGTCTGTTTCAAGTATTTCTTCTGCCCCTTTTTAAAAACACCTTGGATAAGAGCTTGTAGGTCACTGGTAGGAGGGAGAGTCTCCTATAGTTCTTAGCGTCTGTTTGCTTCTTTTTTATATAGTGGATGTATTAGTGCAGATGTCCATACCCTAATGGTGAACTGTGTTTTCCAAATTTGATTGAATATTTCTGATATAGTATCAGGTGTCACCAGAGTACTTCCATAGTTAAGTAAATATATGAACTTCTCCAGATGAGTTATTGTTTTTGAGTAATTGTATTATTTCTCTTATTGTTGGTGGTTTTGACTCTAATGATGAAATCAAATAATAAGAAAGAAATTGTTGCTCATAATCTGTGTAGCATGAAAATTTGTTTTAAGATCTATTTATTTACTAACAATCTATTCCCTTGCAAATTTTTAAAGTGTTAGTTACAAAAATTAAACATAGTGAGCATAAATTTACCTGAATTATTTGCATATTGCATGCGCAACTGTTAGTACTAGCATAATTGCAACTTTTGTATTCTGTTGCAGATAATTTTAACATGAAGCAAAACTTGACTCAATGCTGATTTTTTTTTGTGTGTGGCATTTCTGGCCATTAGATCCCAGTTGGGATCGTGTTTGGCCTGTCTGGTGCAAATTTTTTACGCGACGCCACTGGAGCGTCTTGTGATTGAGTCAATGAAGAATCACTAGATAAAGTGATAAAATAACTGAATAACTAAAATATTGTATTAATTATCAACAACAATCAACCTTTCATAACTTCTTGAGAAGCAGACCAGATCAAATCTCTCCCTCACCTCTGCCCCTAGCACCTACTAATTGCTCTTGCAGAATCACATATACCCAATGGAGGTGTCTGATCACTGCTGAAATATGTTTCTATCTTTTTAAAAGTTGACGCCACTGCTAACTGAGGTCCATTGCCTATAGGGTTTGATACCTTCACATCATGTTGCGAGATTTCAAGGTGTTCAGTCATTTTTGCAACTGTTTCAGTACTGCAATTATATGTCAGATTTATTAAGTTCTTACAGATCTCTCTTGCCCATTACGTGCTGCAAAATTAGTACTTGATGTTTCAGAAATGATGAGCCATGCATTTGCTCTAGATTGCTGCTAGTATTCTGTGACCCCTGTGCTGCAGTGTTTGTGTACTATAACTGCTTCTTGAACAAAACCCATATGTTTCATCTAAACAAATTGAGGATTAATCCTGTAAGTGCAATTTAATTTGTCAAATTCCCATTCAGAGAAGAAACAAAAGTTGGCACAAAAGTATTTGCACAGAAGCTTAAACTTTAGGAAATCTGGACATGGACAATCAGGTTTTGTGAAATCTACTTTGTAAAAACATTCCTCAATTTCTGCACTGCTTACGTGAAACAGTCCTGTAGCCGCCATAGTTACTGATTCTGCACTTAAGTCAATTTTTTCATATCACATCATCACTTGCTTAACAAAATTTGGTGTCTTCCTATACAGAAATAAAGGGATGTCTTTGCTGTACAATTTAACTTGCAATACTTTTCAATGAGGCTAGGAAGGTAACTGTTAACTAAAATTGTAACGAGGCCTGTTAATTCTGTGTTTGTATTATGCTCTAGGTGTGAATGTTTCACCAATTTGTTCATTACTTAAACAGCAAACATACTTTGTACTTGAAAGCCTTCACCCACCTTTGATGCACTGGAACCCATTGTTTATCAAAGTACTGCAAAGCAGAATCATTTGGTTTATCGAAAACATGGATTCTCAACTTTAGTAAATTATCAATATACTCTTGCATGAAAGACGACTCTACAATACCGTTCCACAGATTAAAAATTCTAGCTCGCATTTTTTGTTCTTTTGTGTGTCACCATAAACACCTTTCTCGCAAGACCGCATACACACACACACACACACACACACACACACACACACACGCGCGTGCCCGTAAGTTGAGGCCTGATTGATTTCGGGATCAGAGAGTGTATTGTAGGGATAACTCCCATCTGTGCAGTTCAGAAAAGCTGGTGGTGGATGGGAGGATCCAGATGGCCCAGGTTGTGAAGGCCGGGCCACTTGTGAAAGCAGCCACGTAATTTACCAACTGCGCTGCAAACACTGTACAGCTTTCTATATTGGCATGACCATCAACCAGCTGTCCATTAGGATGAATGGCCACCGCCAAACTGTGGCCAAAAACAAGGTGGACCACCCTGTGGCACAGCATGCAGCAGAGCACATGCTTGATTTCAATGGCTGCTTCACAACCCGGGCCATCTGGATCCTCCCATCCACCACCAGCTTTTCTGAACTACACAGATGGGAGTTATCCCTACAATACATTCTCCGATCCCGAAATCGACAAGGCCTCAACCTACGATAACTTCCCTACATTTTTTTTCTCCATACCTTATATTTCCTACCTCTCTATCCCAAACCTCGCCTATTTTGAGTGGTGTGTGATTGTGTGCGCGCGCGCGTTTGTGTGTGTGTGTGTTTGTGTGTATGCAGTCTTGTGTACTTGCAGTGTGCATGCATTCTCTATATATTTATTTTATTTTCTCCCCTAAGCTGCATCTCGTTATTCCCATCTAACCTATCCCCACCACCATGACGTAACCTTCCTATCCCCTCCCCCCCCCCCCTCCCAGCCCATCCCCGATTCGCTGCAGAGCGTGATTCAAAGTGCGGCAGTCGGAGGTGATGGTTGTATGACTGTGTTGTGTGCCTGTGTGATTGCGTGAGTGTTCTATTTTCTTTCGTATGTGCCTGTCGCAGCTCTTCGCCACATCTTTGCGGTGAGTTGTAAACTGTCCTCAATATATATTGTTAGTTACCGTTTACTGTATTTTTGTCTTTGTGCAAGATTTCAACAAAAATTGACTGCATTTGCAATACATTCTTAAAACAATAACAAATTAAGATCAGTAATTGTGTAAACAGGGATGTGCATTTTTTATGTCTTCATGCCATGCATTACTTCTGTCTACATTTCTGCAGCATTTTAAATTTTTGTGTCCTAAAAATTCCTATAATCTATTTTAGGTCTTTGATTTCTTCCAAAATGTTATCCTTGTCACTATTAGGCACTGAAATTTTTCCAAAGTTCTAGAGAGGACTGTCTATCTTGTTAATGCCAGCACGCAATGATGGGAAACTAAAATGGCAGAACGGCTTGTTTGTTTATTAGCTAATAACACTGTTTTACTTTCAAATATTGTACTTTAAAAAATCATGCTTTACTACAACCAATTTTGCTGCTCTCACAAGTGACCAAACAACTATTATTTCAAAGATACTTGTAACTTCGCTAAGCCAACAATACCTGAAAATCACTAAAATAAACAGTTTTGCTCCCATATCTAATCTGATATATATAATTTCCAAATATTTTAGAAATTTGAACAGAATTTCGTAGTATTAGACAATGTTGAGTATCAAATAAAATGAGATGAAATATTGCCGTCCGCGGTGGCCGAGGAGACTGAGGCGCTCCAGTCACGGTCTGCAAGGCCACTATGGTCGGGGGTCCGAATCCCCCCTCGAGCATGGATATTTGTGCCGTCATAGTTCGTAAGTAGTTCATAAGTAGTTTGTAGGTGTAGGGACTGATGACCCCGTAGTTAAGTCCCATAAGCTGTACAAACATTTGAACATTTTGAGATGAAATATTAAAGTACAGTAGTTGGAAAAATTACAAGCAGTGTACTAGCCCTTCAACTTCTATGAGCAGTGTCGCATGTTTTGTGTGCAAGGAAGACTACTTTTCTTAAGTACATTCTCATTAGTTACGGTGTAAGTTTGTGATAAGTATTGTACCTCTGTTACCCATCAGTAATGCCTTATAAGAAACAATACCCACAGTGATTAATGCATTGCATTGCTTTAAATTACAATATTTATATCTTGGTTTAGAATGTAATTTCAATAAAAAGATTGAAAACTACCAAGGGCACCCATTCCCAATGACAAGGGGACCCTGTCTCCGTATCTCTCAGGAAAAGGAAAAAATTTAGTGCAGTCAGCAGTTTTTCTTCCCACAAACTTATTTTAAAGTATGCATTGTAATAACAGAACTAAGTTTTTAACAGGTTCGTACTTGAACTTCATTATGACTACTTAAAAGTAATTTCTTGCCTTGCAAACTGTTACAAATACTTTTCTCCCTGGTTTGGCTTTCCTTAGAAATTATCATATGGGCACTCTACAGAACATCATAGCTCTCTGGCTGACATGATGCCATGTTGGGTTTGTGTGCTGCTAGGATTTCTTATTGATTTATTTGCTGAGAGACTGGTAAAAGGTAAAGAAGTCAATACTCTGAAGACTGGTGTGAATACCACAGTGGTTTACTAGGCATGGTCCTGTTGGACGTGGTGTGCCATTGCATTCCTCCAATCTTTGAATTGACTTACCCAGTCGGTTAAAGGGGGGCTTACAGTTTACCTGAGCTCCAAATCAGCATTTTTGCCAGAGGTGAAAGAAGTGAAGTGACATATAA
Source organism: Locusta migratoria (assembly GCA_026315105.1). Classification (NCBI taxonomy): domain Eukaryota; kingdom Metazoa; phylum Arthropoda; class Insecta; order Orthoptera; family Acrididae; genus Locusta; species Locusta migratoria. Next base: position 399,126,869 of record CM048750.1, on the reverse strand, counting down.
AAATCCTAGAACTGAGCAGGGATCAAACCTGCAACCTTTGGATTCATAGTCTAGCACTCGACTATATTACCGAGAACCACCTGTGAGATTGAACTGAGATTATGAGATGCAGACAAGAAATCTACCAATCATCTTTTTGTCTAGTTGTTACTATGTGGAAGCCCCCCAGCTCTTTTGTGGGTACGTGTGTGGCATGCACGGGGCCACCGAGCTGAGGCAGCCTTTTTTCCACCCCAGGCTGCTTCACTTTCCCTCCCGGTTTATGCCTTCGCCTGGAGATGGGTGTCTTTCATGAGTTAAGGGCGTTTCTTGTTGTAGTTTCTCTTATTCCTTCGTTCCTTCCTGTCCTAACCTTTGTTTCTATCTTCCTCTCCTTGCTGTACTCTCCTAGCCTTCTTCTCCTCCTCATTAGTCTCCGCTTCGGCGTTTGAGACACTTCCTTCCTTCTTTCTCTTCACTTCCTCTATTCTTCTTCTTTCCTCCCTGTGCGTGTCTGAAGGCTGACCCACGCATTATCATGCGTAGCAGGTGACTGGGTAATGCGTAATTCCCCGCCCCGGGTAGACAAGTAGAGCACGTATGTACCCCCTGGTAAAGGCCAGGCCCAGGGAGGGGTGATTACCCGAGCTGGTACCTTCCGAACATGCCGATTGGTCCCTCCGTCATTTCTCGGGAGGTGTGACCTGAGGTGTGAACAATCACCTAAGGCAGGTAAGCTCTCAGAGAGGGCCCCCATTAGGAAGGAGCGCGCCATCGGAGACGCCGGTAATCACGGGGGACACTTCCGCAATGACTTCCTTCTCTTCTTCAGTGACGTTGACCCAGAAACGACAGATAGATTCGCCTCAGCAAAAGAAGACTCTGCCTAATCTACCGAAATTTCTTGTTGTCTCTCGCACCGACGGTAAAGATTTCAATTCTGTAAATCCTTTCGTCATTCAGAAAGGTGTTGATGCAATTGCTGTCCCTGTTAAAACCTGTTCGTGTCAGCGCAATGGCACATTGTTGCTGGAAGCGGACAGTGCCTTCCAGGCCCAAAATCTGATACAAACTACATTGTTACACACCTTTCCAGTCAAGGTAGAAGCGCACCGCACATTCAACTCGTCACGGGGGGTAGTTTTTACGAGATCCCTTGACGGGTTGTCTGACGAAGACATACAAACCTATATGTCCGATCAGGTTGTAACAGCCGTCCATAGGGTGTTGAAAAAGGTAGATAACCAGCTGACACCGACTCGTACTGTGTTTTTGACGTTCGACAGAGTTGAACTCCCGTCGAAGGTCAAAGCATGGTATGAAGTCATCTCCGTCCGCCCTTACGTAGCTAACCCAACGCGCTGTGTTCAATGCCACAGATACAACCACACCCATCAATCTTGCCCTAATACAGCAAAATGTCACTTGTGGTAGGGACGCCCATGAGGGGGATTGCCCACCTCCGTCCCCTCACTGCCTTAACTGCAATGGTGATCATGCGGCTTCCTCTCGAGACTGCCCTGTATATAAGGATGAAAAGGTCATCCAGCAAATTCGGGTTACGGAAAAGGTATCAACATCTGTCGCTCGAAAGTTGTTGGCGAGTCGAAAGCCCACTGTCCTCCCAGCGGGCACATACGGTAAGGTCCTCACCTCTACTCGACCTACTAAGGATTCAAGTACCCAGACTTGTGATTTCACTTGCGCTGACACAGTTGTGCGATCTGCCAACCCGAAGATTCACGTCCCCACTTCCTCCTGCTGCTTCTAAAGTTCTGTTTTTGTTAACCGCTAGTAAACTGCGGGCACCTAAACAAGATTCCCGGACCTTGAAAAAGGAACCCGTCCGTGAAGATTTTCTGCGTTCTCAGGCTTCTCAACCGTCAACTGCCTCTTCTCACCGTCACTCTTCCAGAAGAGCCAACAAGAAAAAGAGTTCCTCTCCTTCCCCGCCGAGGCGTTACCTATCCGTCACGCCGCCCAACAGTAGTTGGCCCCGATCATCTTCTGTCTCACCGGGACGCACTACTGTTAGCCGGGCAACCGGCATTCTACCGGCGACGGAAGCTGCCCCTCCTGATAAAGTCGGGAAGGTGGCAGATGTATCGTTCGAACCTATGGAACATGACTCTCTGCCTCTAGATGGCGACAGTAGTGCTCCCTCGAAATCCGGTCCTCAGCGGCCGTCGAGGTGACCCCACCTGGCTGTTCCTTTTTATCTTTCCTTCTCTTATTTTTTATCATGGCGCTCCTTCAATGGAATATTCGCGGCTTTCTTTCCAATTGGGAGGAATTAAAACTACTCCTTCGATTGCACTGCCCGCTTCTAGTTTGTCTCCAAGAAACTAAGTTACATCCACATGATCGTGCAGACTTACCCCACTACACTTCTGTGCATTTCGACCTGCCACCTGTGGAAGGTACCCCAGCCCATGGAGGGGTTCTGATGCTTTCGGGACGACGTCTATCACCATCCCATTTCATTGCATACTCACCTACAGGCAGTTGCCGTCCGCATCACTCTACCCACCTTTTCCTTTTCCCTCTGTAATATCTATTCACTATCGTCATCCGCCCTTACTAGGGCAGATGTGCTACACCTCGTTGACCAGCTCCCTTCACCTTTCGTGTTGGTAGGCGACTTTAATGCCCACCACCCCCTATGGGGCTCTTCGGCACCTTGTCCGAGAGGCTCCCTTTTGGTGGACCTTCTCCAACACCTCAATCTTGCCTGCGTCAACAACGGTGCACCGACCTTCCTTTCCGACACGACACACACTTATTCCCATATAGACCTCGCAATATGCATTACTCAGCTTGCTGGTCGGTTTGAGTGGTATGCACTTTCTGACACGTACTCCAGTGACCATTTCCCTTGTGTCATCCACTTCCTGCATCATTCCCCATCTCCTTGTCCCACCAGTTGGAACATTTCTAAAGCCGACTGAGGGCTTTATTCTTCCATGGCAGTTTTTCACAATCAGGACTTTTCCAGCTGTGACAGACAGGTCGAATACCTCATAGAGGTTATTCTCACAGCTGTCGAACATTCCATACCTCGTGCATCCTCTCCTCCATGTCATGTCCCAGTCCCTTGGTGGGCTGCAATCTGCCGCGACGCTCTTAGAGCCCGGCAACGTGCTTTATGTACCTTCCACCACCACCCAATGTTGGAGAATTGTATAAATTATAAACGACTGCGAGCACAATGTCGTAAAGTTATAAACGACAGCAAAAAAGCTTGCTGGACTGCTTTTACTAGTTCTTTTAACCGTTTTACTCCCTCCACAGTTGATTGGGGTGGCCTACGCCGTTTATCCGGCATCGAGGTCCACTCCCCGATTCCTGGCCTGACCGTGGAGAACGCAGTCCTTGTGGAACCCGTTGATGTTTCCAATGCACTGGGCCGTTCCTTTGCGGAGGTTTCGAGCTCTGCTCATTACCACCCTGCCTTCCTCCCTTGCAAACAGGCAGAGGAGGCACGACCGCCTTCTTTCCACTCTTTTAATCGTGAAAATTATAATGTCTCCTTCACCATGCAGGAACTAGACCGTGCTCTCGCCCTGTCCCGCTCTTCTGCTCCTGGCCCCGATTCCATCCATATTGAGATGCTGAAGAACCTCTCTCCTGTGGGCAAGTGTTTACTTCTTAGTACCTACAATCGTATATGGACTGAAGGTCAGGATCCCACAAGTTGGCGTGAAGCTATTGTTGTCCCCATCCCCAAACCAGGGAAGGACAAACATCTTCCTTCCAGTTATCGCCCTATTTCTCTGACGAGCTGCGTCTGTAAGGTGATGGAATGCATGGTTAACGCTTGGTTAGTCTGGCTCCTTGAATCTTGCCGCCTCCTAACAAATGTCCAATGCGGTTTTCGTCGACACCGCTCTGCTGCTGATCACCTCGTTACCTTGTCGACTTTCATTATGAATAACTTTCTGAAGAAGTGTCAAACGGTAGCAGTGTTCTTCAACTTGGAGAAGGCATACGATACCTGTTGGAGAGCGGGCATTCTCCGCACATTGCACACATGGGGCCTTCGGGGCCGCCTCCCTCTTTTTATTCAAGCGTTTTTGGTGGATCGCAAGTTCCGGGTACGGGTGGGCTCTGTTTTGTCAGATACCTTTCGGCAGGAGAATGGGGTACCGCAGGGCTCCGTCTTGAGTGTGGCTGTCTTTGCCATTGCAATCAATCTGATCGTAGATTGCCTGTCAGCCGACGTTTCCAGATCCCTTTTTGTAGACTATTTCGCAATTTATTGCATCGCCCAGCAGACGTGTCTCTTGGAGCGTTGTCTTCAACGCTGTCTTCACCGTCTATATTCCTGGAGCATCGCGAATGGCTTCTGATTCTCCACTGAGAAAACGGTGTGTATAAACTTCTGGAGATACAAGGAATTTCTTCCACCTTCTTTACGTCTCGGCCCTGTTGCTCTCCCTTTCGTGGAGACTACGAAATTCTTGGGACTCGTGTTGGATCATAAACTTTGCTGGTCCACACACGTGTCTTACCTGGCTGCCCGTTGTGCCCGATCCCTTAACGTTCTTCGTGTCCTCAGTGGCACGTCATGGGGAGCGGAACGTACCGTCCTGCTTCACCTTTACCAGGCCATTGTTCATTCGAAGCTCGACTATGGAAGCCTTGTATACTCTTCTGCACGGCCGTCGATTCTCCGCCATCTCAACTCTATTCACCATCGGGTATTACGTTTGGCGACCGGTGCATTTTATACCAGCCCTAATGAAAGTCTGTATGCCGAGGCTGCTGTATTACCCTTGACCACTCGGCGTGACATACTCTTGTGTCAGTACGCATGCCGCCTGCGGTCGATGCCGAACCATCCATCTTACCGATTATTTTTGACGACTCATTCGATCGCCAATATCAGTTGTCTGCGATTGCCTTGCTTCCATCTGGAGTTCGGTTTCGTCGCCTGCTACAGCGGCTCGATTTTACCCTTCCTTCCACCTTTCGGTTGAGCGAAAGCCCATTGCCACCGTGGCATCAGGCCCAGGTTCACACTCACCTTGAACTTAGTTCGCTCCCCAAGGAGAGCACTCTGGATTTGGTATACCGCTCGAGGCTTGTCGAACTCCGTTCGCGGTTCGATACTGCCATATTTATTTACACTGATGGTTCTAAGAGCACTGACGGTGTCGGATCTGCCTTTGTCGTCGGGGACAACCGTTTCCAATACAAGCTCCCTGACCGATGCTCAAATTTCACGGCTGAGCTTTTCGCCCTCCACCAGGCCGTTTTGTATACCTGCCGCCACCGCCAACCTTTCTATGCCATATGCTCGGACTCTCTTAGTGCCCTGCAAAGTCTTAAGGACCCTTTCTCGAACCATCCTCTCGTGTATCGGATCCAACGCTCCCTCCAGTTGCTAGCAGATGACAGGTGTCACGTTTCTTTCCTGTGTCTGCATGGCCACTACGGTCGGGGGTTCGAATCCCCCCTCGGGCATGGATATTTGTGCCGTCCGTAGGATAAGCTAGTTGATAAGTAGTTTGTAAGTTTAGGGACTGATGACCCTGTAGTTAAGTCCCGTAAGCTAAACAAACATTCTTTCCTGTGGGTCCCTGGCCACGTGGGTGTGCCCGGGAATGAGACCGCCGACATAGCAGCCAAGGCAGCAGCTCTTTTGCGTCCCATCGGACGATGTTCAACGGGCTCTTCGCCGGAGTATCGTGTCGTCCTGGCACAGTGCATGGTTTTCAATGTACGACAATAAATTGAGAACTGTAAAACCGATCCCGACCGCTTGGAGGACCGCCTCACGCCCCTCTCGGCGAGAGGAGGTCATCCTGGCCCGGTTGCGGATCGGTCACTGCCGTTTCAGCCACCGTCATTTGCTAACCACCGATCCTGCACCACTGTGCCCCTGCGGTGAATTGCTGACGGTGCGACATGTTTTACTGTCTTGTGTTAATTTTAATCATTTCCGCGTAGCCCTTCACTCGTCTACTCTGGAGGAAATTTTAGCTGATGACACATGGGCAGCTGCTAGAGTTTTGCATTTTATCAACTTGGCCAATTTATCAAAGGCTATTTAACCCTTTTAATTGTTTTTTATCTTCTGTTTTTAGCCTTCTCTTGATATTCTAACTGGCAGTTACCAATTTTTTGAGATCTAGCAAATCTCTGTTCTTGTCTGGGCGCTAATGACCTTAGCAGTTGTGTGCCCTAAAACAACGCAAAAAAAAAACCAGAACTATGTGGAAGAAATTCAGAATGGATTTCATTACTTCCAGGATGCCTTTCCTGGTTTTAAAGTTTTAAGAACAACAGATAATTTAAATACAGAGAACACTTTCTTTAGTGTTATTTTTAAACAATATAATTTTGCACATGATGTCGTGTATTTTATCCCTTGGTTCCTGGATACAGACAGTAAATGTAAATCTTATTAGCTGATATGTTGTCCCAAACTTTAGTTTCCAATCAGGCTTCGTAATAATGGCCATGTTTCTCTACTTCGTGTTTGAAAATTTAGAGACTCAACAGTCTTAAACACAGTGGTGGATCCAGTATTTTGACTTGGGAGGGGCTCAACTCAGTTGAGCTAAAACCAAGTGCTTTTAGAGAGGACTAAACCAAGTTGAAAATGGTCTTTATAAAGAGAAAACCCACTCTGGATATGCTGCTGGTCCAATTACAGAAGCAGTCTTTACAAGATCTAAATCTATGTCAGAGGTATTTATGATATGATTTTAAATGGCAGATTCACATAAAAAAAAAAAAAAAACGCAACACAGAAGAAAGTGCTTACGCTACAGCCTATATTTACTTACACACAACATTTCTGCACAGTTAAATTTTACTAACCACATTGGCAACAGGAGTGTACAAATATGGGCAAGGAAATGTTTGCTTTGCAATGGTAATTAATATACTGGCTGGATAATTACATATTTCATGATCAATATGAAAGGTTATTCCACTCATTCTTTCTGATGGGGTTTTCAAGGAGCATTCAATGGTCATCAGCACAGTACACTGCAGATGTGATAAGTACAATTTTACCTTCCAGATAGTTTATCACTTTTGCTGCAGCTGATGCTTATAAGCGTCCGCGCTCACTGTAGGATAGCGTCAGCTGCAGCAAAAGTGTTAATTGCATACTTTTTCTAATTCTATTGCAAGGTAAAATAAATCAGTCAACACTCTGAAGATTAGGTTGAATTATATAATGCTTTAGTAGATACGCTCCTTTTTTGTAGGCAGTATACCATTCAGTTTAAAATGAATATTGAACCATGGTGGAACTCTGCATTTTTCACACCGATAGCAGTGTGAAAAGTTAAAAGTGACAGATAAAACTCTGGTTTGACTGGGGATTGAACCTGTGACAGTATAATATAGTCTGCTCAGTTGTGTGGTTTGAATCTATAAAGTAGTAACTTCTTTTACAAAATGAAAGAGTGCAGTTTCTCTGGACCTACAGTTGAGGAACAATGGAGGAATCTTTGTTTTCGCCCCTGTGCTGTGAATAGGTGTAAATTCTATCCAACTGTTTTCTTTTCCTGTTTTCATAAATAGGTTAGATTTTCCTGGCCATCAGTTTGTATAGTTATACAGAAATAGATATCTAACAAAAAATGGATATTTATGATCTTCAACATCTTCTCTTCGAGCCAATGTTCTGTTAAGTTCAGCACAGAAATAAATTGCAGTTAAGTCTCTTAACAATTTTGTTGAAGCACTCGGATATTTGCACACAACTGTTAAGCTCGTTACACCACCGGGTGGTTATTTCTCTATTGTGCTCTTTTTTTTTAAAAGTTGCAGGAGACATCATAAAGTAAGGATGCATGTGCTGCTAACTTCCTGTTTGATACACACAGGGGTGATGTGCTTTTTGTGTTTTTACCCATAAATAATTGTTGCTCCTTTCTGTTGCTCATCTTCCATCATTTTAGTTTCATTTCTACTTGCACATTTTTTCGCCTCTAATTGAGGAATATGTGTAACCATCTTTTTTCAGATGTAGACCATACAGACTGATTGCTTTTTTTAAACACCTCTGTCCTTACAATAGAGGTGTCACCATAAAGCTTGTGAGATGTGTTCTAGATTTTCAAATGAAAAATTTTGACAATGGAAGGTCCAGATTGAAATGTCAATAATATGGGGATAGATAATAACTTGCTGTAAAATCGATCACTGAACTGTCAACACACCCACACACATAAGACACTCACATTCACACTACTTAAATTTCGACTGCAGCCTTCATCAGAAAAGAGTTAACTTCACACATGACAGCCAACACTGGCTGCTACGACACAGGTAGCTTTCATGTGTGGATAAGTGATTGTGTGAATGTACTGTTTTCTGACTGCAGTTAAAATTTTAAATATCTGGTTTGAATGTTTGTCTTTTATGTCTGTTGGTAGCTCAGTGACTTTCGTCTTAAGAGTTTCAACCTACAAATTTCTTTGATAAAAAAGCATTCTACAATATTTTCACTTTTCTATATGCTCTTAACGCTAGGTTCCAAAGTTGAATTGAGCATATGATAACCAAAATATGGCTTCCACAAGAATAAACAAGCTTTAGCCTATTGGTGCCATTTTCTTCATGCGACAAGATTTCGGCATAGTTTAAACTTTCCCGTCGTAATGAGAAGCAACATATATTTGATGTAATCTTGCTTTTGCAAGTAACTGTTGGCATAAACTAAGTAATACAATGACATTATCTGTTACACTCTTCCATTTTAAAACTCTTATTATATACATCAAATCATTTGCTTTCGGTTATCACACGTATATGGACTTGTATAATAGCAACGGACATATTTTTATGTTTAAATTAATCTTTGTAAACTAGCTCTGAAATACATTCTTTATTAGCTAAACACATGTAATGATTATTCATTCATTCACAGTTGTACCCAGCAGTATATAAATTATGTATCTATTTGCTACCAATTTCGTAGTATTCCATGGCTAAACTGTTCCACACGATGTTTACAGTACGGCAACAACCCAGTCAGCGAATAGGTAGATTTTCTACAAAACGATTACTTCCTGAGTTTTTTCAATGGTATGTCGGGAATATTTGTATTAAAATCTAGCTCCTTTTAATCCTGCTTTGACGAAATACGTAACTATGCCGCGGTACTGTATGTCTTTATGGAGTTGGAGACGTCAAAACAAAACTGTCATTCAGCTTCTCGAATGTTAACCGAAGTCGAAAGATCGATATATGGCTTCTGCCTTCTTTGATACAGCATGGCTACGTCATAATGACGTCACGTGGGTTTCCATGGTCGTGAACATAGCTCTCCCGCCGAAAGCGGGTAACCTACTTTTCACCCTGTTCCAGGTGAACGTGATGTCATCGTGACGTAAAACTGAAATAAATCGACTAAATGTGTGGGTATATCGAAAGTAGTAGCTGAACCTTCGACTGTAGAACCGCGAACTTCATTTGAAAATGGAAAGTGGAAACTATGCGGTATGCAGCTAAAGAATGTTGGAAATTGTGGATTCTATTGTGTAATGTGCATAACGAGTGTAAAACTTAGTGTTTTTCAAGAGTAACTCCTAATTGTGATGGCAATATTGAAACAACGAGTTCATAATTTTGCCTGCTTGTTGTTCAAAATCAGTTCTGTAATTGAGGTTTACATCTCCTAGAGAAACAAATATCACTTGAATTGAATAACATCACCTGTATATTGCACAAAATATATTAAGTTTGTTGAAATTTTAGAAATTTCATGCCTATGTTCATGAACAAAACATTACACCTTTTTCTGAAACTTGCATTTTAGGAAAATGATACAGGTTTCATTGTAAACAAGTGGGAGCAGTGCTTGTGGTTGTGCTTCAGTGCTTTCTTGGATAATTAATACTACAAATATTTAGGTAGAGTAAAATGTCAAATAAAATAAAGAGAAGTAATAGGTGTATCTTGTATGATAAATAAATTAGACTGTGCTATATAGAATTGACGCCACAGACTTTGTTGTGTATGTCTATTTTCATTGTACAGTGATTGTAGATCTTGAGATTTATTGCTTTTACCCCATTCATGTACGTTACAAAAAACATTTCCCATTATTTGCTACATGTTCCTGTACTGCACATGTCCTGTACTTCGCAAAATGAGATAAATATATTGAAAAGAAAGACAGTTGGTAAATATTTATTTGTTCAACTGAAAGGTGATTTATTTTTCACATTTCATGATTGTGATGTCAGAAAAATATAATTTCAAACAAAAATGTTACTTCATAAGTAAGAAGCAACATGTGAAAAAAATTATGGAACAATTAGCCTATAAATTTTAGAGCTGTTCAGATACATTTGATTTTAATAACAAAAAAGTGCTTCATGTTAAGTGTTCCGTCTTCAGATTTCTTCATTTCTGTGTGATAGCAATTTTTTAACACATATATTTTTGAGTTCCAAGAGAATGTAGACTTACCGTAACTAAAGTTTTGTGTTAGTTCATATTACACTGTCTGTAGCCCACATAAGCTGTTTTTCTTTATAAGTGAATGGTTTTTAAGCAACTGAATAAATATGACACTGTTTTCATATTCAGCTATATTTTTGTGTGTCACCTCCAAAATATAAAAACACCTTGAGTAATCATGCCAAATCACCATAAAATTTAGGGGATAACTCACTGTAAAGACGAACTTTCAGCCGCCGACAGACACCAATGAAAGACACACACACACACAATTTTAAATTTTCAACTGCGGCCCTCCTCAGAAAGACAACACTCATCCACACACTCAGGCACACTCATCCCCCCCGTCATCCATCTCTGGCCACCCAACACAGCCTGTGTGACTGTATTGGGTGGCCAGAGATGGCTGGTGTGTGTGGGTGAGCATGCCTAAGTGAGTGTGGATGAGTGTTCTCTTTCTGAGGAAGGCTGCAGCCGAAAATTTAGAATTGTTTGTGTGTCTTTTATTTGTGTCTGTCAGCAGCTCAACATTCGTCTTTACGGTGAGTTGTTCCCTATCTACATTATTATTAACAGTCCTTACTGGACCTTCCATTGTCGTTAATATTTAGGGAACCTATACAATTGGTATTAAGAGAATGAACTTAGTCAAAATAGGCTGCTATGATACATTAAACAGCACATAGTTGCTGACAACTGTATGCCGTTGAGGTTATTTCTCTCAAATAGCTCATGGATCATTCCATGTAAAACAATCCTCTATACCAAAATAATTCAAGAGTATTACAAAAATAACTTTTCTGAATCAGGAGGCACCTTCTCATAATTTAACAGCTTACAGTGTATATTAAAAGTAATGAAGTAGCCTCATTTTTAACATATTTGAATTTAACCATTGTAGGATAGCTCCGTAAAGAGTGATTACAGCTAGTAGGATGACTGTCTTGTTTTCTTATCACAACTATTTCCCTGACTGGTTGATTAATTATTCAGATATTTCAAGGAAATTTTGAAGCAAATAAGGGGAGTTTTTCCATGTGTACTGTATCAAATGAAAACATAAGAACTTTCATCACACATGCAACACACAACATGATTTTCTTTGTTACACTAAATTAATTGAATTATCAATTTGAAAACTTCTGTAAGTAAGGTAATGCACGTGGTTTACATTTTTGTATAAGGCTTGATTACGGATGCCTCGTATACGACTCAGCAGCACCATCCGCCTTGAGGATCCTTGACCCGCCTTCCGCACCAGCTCTGTGCCAAGTCTTCTAGCCGAAGCAGGGATTCCTCCATTACACTTCTGCCGGCAGCAGCTTCTCGCTAGCTATGTTGCTCGAATCCATGCCACGCCACACCATACAAATCGCAGGCTTTTGTTTCCGACTGTTACCCCTCCTTTTCCACCACGTCGACCTAGATCAGGTCTTCCGATCGCGATCCGGGTTCATACACTCCTCTCCTCACTTAATTCCCTACCTCTCCCTGAGGTTTTTTCCTGCCCATCCCATCTTCCTCCTTGGTTCATCCCCCGTTTGAAGCTCCACCTGCAATTGTCCTGCGATACAAAGGCATTAGTCTCACCACTTACACTCCGTTGCAAGTTTCTGGCACTTCTTGCTGCTCATCGTGATGCAGAAGTCCTGTACACTGATGGCTCCCTGGTATATGGCAGAGCCAGTTACGCTTTTATTCATGGCGACCACACAGAACAACGGTCCCTGCCGCCTGGCTGTAGTATTTTTACAGCTGAACTGATCGCCATTTCTCATGCTCTTGACCACCTCAAAATGTGCCCCCGGAAGTTGTATGTCATGTACAGCGACTCCCTTAGTGGCCTGCAAGCCCTTTCCAACTATTTTTCTTCCCATCCGTTGGTGCAATCCATCCAAAACGCCATCGCTTCACTCGGCAAGTCTGGATGTGCGGTGGACTTTATCTGGACCCCTGGCCACATTGGCATCCCAGGGAACGAGTGTGTCGATCGGCTGGCTAAGCTCGCCACCACCGCTCCTCCCCTGGATATTGGTATCCCAGAACGGGATATCCGAATGGATTTGCGCCACAGGGTTTTTGAGGCTTGGGACACGCAATGGGCAACACTGAGCACTCCCAACAAGCTCAGAGCGATCAAGTCCTCTACGGCCGTCTGGAAGTCGTCTTTCAGGCCTTCCCTTAGGGACTCTGTTGTCCTGTGTCGCCTACGTATTGTCCATACGTGGTTGACGCATGGCTACCTTTTACGTCAAGAGGACCCACCGAATTGCCGTTGTGGAAGTTAGTTGACAGTGGTCCACATCCTGTCGGACTGTCCGTTTTTAGCCGCCTTGCGGCAGTCTTTTAATCTTCCTACTGCGCCTGCCTTGATTTTATCTGACAATGCCTCTATGGCTGACCGAGTTTTAGGTTTTATACGTGCAGCTGGATTTTATCATTCTATTTAGTGGTGGGCTTGTGCCTGGTATCTCAGGCTCCCACATCTCATATTTTACTATGATGTTTTTCTTACTTTTACCCTGTTTTTACCTCAGTTTTTAGTCTGGGCAGAGTGACTGGCTCATCTTGTATTTGTTTGTGATCAGCCAGCCACTGTTCCCTGCTCTGTTAGCTTAGTTTAACACTTGATACTCTCAACACTGAGGAAGACAGGAATAAGAGAGACCAAGTTCATAGTCACAGTATGCTCTTCCGGGTTTTAATTTGTATTTTACCTTTTCCTACTTGGATATCTTGTCTTCTATGGAACAGGGGACTGATAACCATGTAGTTTAGTCCCCTATGAACCACAAACAACAACAACAACAACAACAACAACTTTTCTTTATAGCAACACTTTTTTGTGCCAAAAATTGCATTGTGTGTATGACACTACTTTATGACAATATAGACTATTACTGTTTCTGCAACAATGCTATACACTATGTAAACTAGGGTTTTTTTTTTATTTGCTTTCCTAGTTTTAAGAATGTCCCTAGTGACAATCAGTCTGGAACCCAATTTACATTTCCTGTTTTCCATCTGGTCCATTATACAACAATTATATCTGTAAGTACCGTGCTGGACTACAGATTTCGGTGGAAATGGTAGGACAAAAGTATGCAGATTACTGTTCAGTGGAGTGTAAAATGTTTAAATTATGAAGGATGGAACAAAGACATAGCCAAAATCATCAGCCAGGGCAAAGTATCTCCGGGCCAGTTGCCTCATAATTTGAAAAGGGGGGGATAAAGTCTGTATAAAGAAACAAAAGCTAATGTGATGCAGTGTTACCTTTGTGATATTAGCAGAACTGAACTAGGTGAAGAGGGGGCATTTACCAAAAAAGGTCACACTGAGGGGAAAGAAGTGATGCCAAAATGTATGATGATAATAACACCTTCAACCCTATGAAGAGATTGTGAAGGTATATACTGATTGTGTGATTCCAAAATCTTATTTTGGTATGAAATATAGTTTTCTTAAGTGTCCCATGTTTTTAGGTAACTTACATGTGAAAAACTAAGCTTTCTTTATTTTGTTGACTCCTCATCCATTCCCTTAAAACCCACATCCTTACCTTTTCCCCTCCTTCCTTCGTCTTTTCCTGAGGTTGTGAAAGCTTAATTGTTTGTTTGTGTGTGTTTTTATTTGTATTTTTGTGTCTATCAACGAGCCTGTGCTTTGGGTAAGTTACTTGATCTCTATTTTTTATACATATTTATCCCACCTGGAAAGTTTCCTTTTATAATATTCGTTTCATCATATTGTTTATATAGATAGAAAATAATAGTGGCTCTATCACACTCCCGTGGGGCACGCCTGACGGTACACTCGTCCCTGATGAACACTTGCCGGCGAGAACAATGTTCTGCATTCTATTACTTAGGAAGTCTTCTAGCCAGTCACAAATCTGTGAACCTATTCCATATGCTCGTATCTTCATTAGCAGTCTGCAGAATGGCACCGCGTCTAATATGCCTTTTTGAAATCGAGAAAAACACAATCCGCCTGTTACCCTTCATCCATAGGTCGCAAGATGTTATGTGAGAAAAGGGCACAAACGATGTATCCTAAACCTGTGCTGATTCATAGAAAGAAGCTTTTTTGTCTCAAGGAAATTTGTTATATTTGAGCTGAGAATATGCACCAAAACTCAACAGGAAACTGATGTCAACGCAATTGGCCTGTAATTATGTGGGTCAGTTCTTTTACCTTTCTTATAAACGGGAGCCACCTGCACTTTTTTCCATTCACTAAGAACTTTGAACTGAGCTAAAAATATGGTACGCGATAAATGCAGAAGCCAATGCCGCAGAATACTCTTTGTAAAACTGGTATTGAATCCGGATCAGGAGATTTTTTTGTATTCAGCTTCTCAGCTGCTTCTCTACATCGGAAATACCTATTACTATGTCCTCCATTTGGGAGTTAGTGAGTTGATCAAATGATGGTATGTTTGTACGTCCCTCCTGCATGAAAGATTTCTGAAAGGTTAAATTTAGAACTTCAGCTTTCCGTTTGCTTTCTTCTCTTACTGCCTTGGAGAGATCAACGAGTGACTCGATAGTGGCCTTTATCCCGCTTATCGATTTTACATAGGGCTAGAATTTATTCGTTTCTCGAAAATATCTTTTGCTAAGGTATGGCTGTGATAATTATTGTTAGCTTTGTGCATCGAACTTTTTATAGATGCACGAATTTCTACTAACTCTTGACTGTCTTCGTTTACGTGTTCTTTTTTGAATCGTGAGTGCAACAGCCTTTGTTTCCTCAGTAGCTTTCTAATATTATTATTATAACATGGTAGATCTTTTACATCTTTAATGGACTTTAAAAAGTAAAGCAGTCAACAATCCGAAGATTGGTTTGAACACCACAGTGCTTTACTACGCACGGTCCTGTTTGGAGGTGGTATGCTGTTGCCTTCCTCCGACCTGACTTACCCAGCCAGTTATAGGGGGACCTACAGTTTAACGTGGGTTCCGAATTACAGTGCTACTCGGTATTTTTCACATTAGCAATAATGACAGAGGTGAAAGAAGTGGAAAGTGACAGATAAAAATCCTAGGACCTTGCGGGGATCGAACCCGCAACCTTTGGATCTGTAGTCTGGCACTCTATCACTGTGAACCGAGGCATACTAATTGACTTTATAGGCACATATTTCTCTAACCCTTGACTTACAATGCATTTGAATTAAGTCCACAATTCCTCTACATTCGTTGTACAGGAACTAAACGATGTCCATTCATTTTCTAAGTGTGATGCTAACAATTGCTTATCGGCTCTTTCTAACAAAAACACGCTCTTGGTCTCCTTGATTGGATTAAAAACTTTGGTCACCATTGATCCTATGGTGATATCATGATCACTAACGCCTGTCACTACAATGACATACTTAATGTTCAAATGTTTGTATAGTTTATGGGACTTAACTACGGGGTCATCAGTCCCTAAACTTACAAACCACTTATGAACTAGCTAATACTAAGGACGGCACAAATATCCATGCCCGAGGGGGGATTTGAACACCCCCCCCCCCCGACATACTTAATAAGGTCGGGCCTTTTTGTAGCTATGAGGTCTAAAATATTTCCAATGCGTGTGGGATGTTGGTTTAACTGCTCAAGACAGTTTTCGTAAAACGTGCCCAATAGTAGTTCGCAAGACTGCCTGAAATGAAACTAGAGAGATGCCAATCTGTACTCTTAAGGTTGAAGTCTCCCCCAAGTAATATTGCATGGCCTGGATACCTAAGCACTACCTGGCCTAGACGTTCCTTTGCTCCGAAACTGCTACAGCAGCACTGGTGGGGGGAGGGCAAAAAGACCCTACCACTATAACTTTACTTCTCATAGAGCTGTTATATGTGCCCAGATAACTTCACAGTTGCTCTCAACCTCGACCTCGGTAGAAACTATAATACCTTTTTTCACTGCTATGAATACTCCCCTTCCAGTTGTGTCCAATCTGTCTTTCCGATATATATTCATGCCTTGCTAAGTATTTCCGAGCTTCCCACATTATGATTTAGCTAGCTTTTGGTGCCTAATACTATCTGTGCACAATAATTTCCCTGCAGCGCGATAAATTCTGGAACTTTGCTGTTTATTCTTTGAAAGTACGGCTAATATTTTGACAGTCGAATTATTGTTCTCAATTCGCTGTCTAAATGTTGAATGGCAAGTGTTCATCAGGACGAATTAATCTGTAGTTTGATCAAGTTACTATATGCTCTTCAGTTAGCGATGACGTGCAGTTTTACTGATTTTCTTGTTATGTTGACAGTGTGGAAACTTGTCTACAGCTAGAACTTATGCGTTATTAGTGTCATAGCAACATTAGTTTCGCAGACTTCTCTTTCCGAAATGTAAATCAGCTACGATTATATCAATGTTTAGACTTGCTGGAACATGCTGCTTTTGACGAAATCCAACCACAGAATCTCACTGGCAGATTTCAACTTAAGATCTTGTCTTCAAATTAGCTTTACTGGAAAAGTAAGATCATTGTTTCTTTAGTGAAAAGGAAAATAAATGACATTCATTGACATTCTGTGTTTTTATATTTAATGTCTAAAACCAATACTAATTATATATATATATTTGTCACATTAAATTTTGTCCTAAAATGCCAGTAAGTCTGTACCAGTCATAAGAATTACCATCTTTTGTACTTGGTTGCCACCCAATCTCTGCAGCATCACAATATTAAAAAAGATTATGAATTCCATCGTTCATTCTCATTACTCTGCATTTCATGGTCAGTTCTTGTTACTACAAGGCTTCAAAATAAATTTGGCATGAAACACATTAACGAGCCATACATTGCGTTTTGCTGATGACATTGTAATTCTGTCAGAGATAGCGAACGACCTGGAAGAGCAGTTGAATGGAATGGACAGTGTGTTGAAGAGAGCGTACAAAATGAACATTAACAAGAGCAAAACAAAAATAATGGAATGCGGTCTTAGAAAATCAGGCGATGCTGAAGGAATTAGATTAGGTAACGAAACAATGAAGGTGGTAGATGAGTTTTGTTACTTGGGTAGTAGAATAACATGCGATGGTCGCAGTACAGAGGATATAAAATACAGAATGGCAATGGGAAGAAAAGCATTTTTGAAAAAGAGAAATTTGCTAACATCGAATATTAATTTAAGTGTAAGGAAGTCTTTTCTGAAGGCATTTGTGTGGAGTGTTGCCTTGTACGGGAGTGAAACATGGACGATAAGCAGTGCGGACAGGAAGAGAATAGAGGCTTTTGAAATGTGGTGCTACAGAAGAATGTTGAAGATTAGTTGGGTAGATCACATAACTAATGAAGAGGTACTGAACAGAATTGGCGAGAAAAGGAGTTTTTGGCATACCCTAACTAAAAGAAGGGATCGCTTGGTAGGACACATTCTTAGACATAGAGGAATCGTAAATTTAGCATTGGAGGGAAGTGTGTGGGGTAAAAATCGCAGAGGGAGGCCAAGAGACGCGTATAGTAAGCAGATTCAAATAGATGTGGGTTGTCGTTCTTATGAGGAGATGAAAAGGCTTGCTCAGGATAGAGTAGGGTGGAGAGCTGCATCAAACCAGTCTCCGGACTGAAGACCATAACAACAACTTCCAGTAACTGCCGTGGTGAGAGTGCCCGCCAGTACGCAGGAGCAGCTGTGCTGAACTGCTGGGCTTGTACCTTCCAAAAGCCGGTTAGCCAGCCAAGAGCCCCTGCTGTCTCCGTGCCATTGTCACTGCATGCCATTGTCAGGCACTCCGTGCAACTGTTGCAACCCCGTGACCTACCGGTACTGGTTCCCCGGCAGTGCCGTATTCAGCCGCAATCGTCGTGAAGGACCTCGCGCCTCAATTTATCGTTATCTCCGGTACCGCCGCTGCGGCTGCGGCATCTGCAATTATGTAATGTTGCAACATTTCATCTCTTCAGCGGTGACTGTTAATTTCCTGCCTTCCAATGATTGTGTATTAATTCCAGTTGTATTTTGCGTATTAGTAATGAAGATAACAAAAGTTTTTTTAACCCTTAACTGGTACCATACGTTTGAGAGACGGCTGTCGAAATTCCTGGTGGCCATCTCCTCCCTATCCGGGCTCGGTCAGCCCTTTACTTCCATGTACCTTTCAGTTTGAGTGGTCACCTCCTGCAATGAAGGCGGAGTGCCGATCGCGCTGTTTGACCCTGAGTAATTGCGTCACTAATTCACAGAATATTGAGCCACAACCAGGTTTATCTCACCAATCAAAACAGCCCAAAGAGCCTGGTTATTATCAACAAGTTTGGACAGGAAATGATCCAAATTTAGAAATGTATGTTTAGTAACAAGGCTCAGCTCAGCTGCTAGCATTTGACAGGGCATGCGACGCATGTCTCACATTGAATGTACGCCCCTGGTTGTGAGACTAATTTTAAAATACCCTCTCTCTCTCTCTCCCTATCAGACACATATAAATTTTATTACAGTCATTATCATATATAACTGATACAGGAAACATCCAAAATATGCTCCAAAGCTAAAGTCGCTTCTTAGAAAAAACTTTTTAATATACTTCCATCTAACTATTAATACTAATAATGCACAATTAGTTTCAGTGCTTTATGGTGTCATTTTCAAGTGCCCATGATTACAAAAATATTACAATGATTAAACCGCATTATGTAGTGAAAAGTTGGAAAATTTACCACAAAATAAAAAATAAAAAAGAGAATTCAGTCTGAATGCCCTGTGTTCAGCTGTGGGCACATTTGTTTAATCCTCTATCATTATAAAGGATGAAATACTTTCCCACAGCTGAATTTAATTCAATTTGTAACTGTTTCTCAGCTTGGCCAGATGCAATGGCATATCAACCGAGGAGCAGGAGGGGCAGTTGCCCAAAACTTCACTGTGGAAGGCGAAGTCAGTTTGTAAGGGATGAAACTGTTAAGGTCTCCGTCCCTAGTCTTACAAAGTCATTCTAAATACAACGCACACACCCATTCCCGAGGGAGAACTCGAAAGGCAGCATACTCCGTGATGTTGTGACCCAGATCACTAGGCCGTTCCCACGCAACGCACATGTTTGATTGTCATTTTGATAAATGTAGAGTTCCATACTCCCAATACAAATTTTGGTAAATTTATAAACGTTTCACTGCATAATGTGGTTGAATCAGTGTAATATTTTTTGTAATCATAGGCTCCTGAGAATGACGCCATAGTCTGCCGAATCACACATAATTGTAGGCAGTGAAAGTTGGCTCAAGCCGGAAATAAGTTCAGCAGAAGTTTTTGCAACAGATCTAACTGTTTTCAGAAAGGATGGATTAAACAAAATAGGTTGTTGTCAAAAGTAGTCTTTCGTGTAGCGAAGTTGAAGTTGATAGTTCCTGTGAGTTATTATGGGTAAAGGTTGTACCTAAAAATCATAAGAAGTTAATAATTGGTTCCTTTTATCAGCCTCCCGACTCTGACGATACAATAGCAGAAAGGTTCAAAGAAAACCTGAGTCAAATTACAAAAACGTATCCAACTCATACAATAATAGTAGGCGGAGATTTTAATTTACCCTCAATCTGTTGGCGCAATTATATTTTCAAATCAGGAGGTATGCATAAAACATCATGTGAAATTGTACTCAACGCATTCTCTGAGAATTACTTTGAACAATTAGTTCATGAGCCAACTAGAATTGCAAATGGATGTGAAAATACTCTTGATATCTTAGCAACAAACAATCCTGAGGTCATAACGAGCATAAAAACAGATACAGGTATTAGTGAACACAGAGCTGTCATAGCGAGATTAAATGTCAAAAGTCCCAAAGTTACCAAAAATAAACGAATTGTATATTTTTTCCACAAAGCAGATAGAAATAAAATACATTTCTTCTTGAAAGATAGCTTCCACTAGTTTCTAACACTAAATGTAGGTGTAGACCAGATGTGGCTCAAATTCAAAGAAGTGTTATCGACAGCAATTGACGGTTTTATACCAAATAAATTAATAAAAGTAGGTGATCCTCCTTGGTACACAAAACAGGTCAAGACATTGTTGCAAAAGCAACGGAAAAGGCATAATAAATTTAAACAAACACAAAATCCCCAGTATTGGCGATCCTACACAGAAGCTTGAAATTTAGCGAGGACTTCAATGTGAGACGCCTACAATACTTATCACAATGAAACTCTTTCTCGAAATTTGACTGAAAACCCCAAGAGATTATGGTCATATATTAAATATACTAGGGGCAAAATACAAACAATACCCTCACTACATGATAGTAATGGAGATCCTGCCGATGACAGCGCTACTAAAGCAGAGTTACTAAACATAGCTTTTAGAAACTCATTTACCAAAGAAGACGAAACCAATATTCCAGATTTCGAATTACGAACGGATGCCGTAATGGGTAACGTAGAAGTAGATATCATCGGAGTAGTGAAGCAACTAAAATCACTTAACAAGAACAAGTCTTCTGGTCCAGATTGTATACCCATTAGATTTCTATCTGATTATGCTGAAGCGATAGCTCCTTACTTAACAGCCATATACAACCGCTCTCTCAAAGAAGGATCTGTACCAAAAGATTGGAAAGTTGCACAGGTCATACCGATATTCAAGAAAGGCAGTAGGAGTAACCCATTAAACTACAGGCCTATTTCATTGACTTCAATCTGCAGCAGGGTTTTGGAACATATCCTGTATTCAAATATTATGAATTATCTCGAACAGAATGATCTATTGGCCCAAGGAACTGCCTCCCTTCGTTGTTCAAGCATTTTTGACATCTGCGGAAGTTGCTCGTTACACTCATTTTCAGACTTCAGTACTCCCTTTTGCCTGCTTCACTTGATGAATTTTTATATTTTCATCATTTAAGTTCAGTATATCCTGTGTTATCCGAGGATTTCTACTAGGCGTTTTCCTTTTGCCTATATGATCCTCTGTGGTTGTCACTACTCTATCAGAGCTACCCATTCTCCTTCTACTATATTGCTTATCCTCTTTCAGACAATCCTTGCCTAATGCTCCCTCTAAAGTTCTCAACCACCTCTGGTTTCTTCAGTTTGTTCAGATTCCATCTCCTTAATTTTCTACCTTTTTGCAGTCTATTAAGTCTTAATCTACAGTTCACAACCAATAAATTGTGGTCAGAGTCTATATCTGCTTCTGGATTGTCTTACAATTTAAAACCTGGTCCTAAACATTTGCCTTGCCATTATAAAGTCAATCTGGTATCCCCCTGTGTTTCCTGGGCTCTTCCATGTATATAACCTTATTTCATGATGATTAAAACAAGTGTTTGTGATTATTAAATAGTGCTCTGCTCAAAATTCTACCATATTCCTACAGATGTTGTCCCCTGTTAGCAGTGACTGAAATATGGGATGAGAGGAGAGGACAAAATGTAGTAGTTGTTACGAGATGTTTTAGTCAAAGGCAAAAATAGCTGCCATTAAAAATACTCTCCCATAATTTCTGACGGCAGCATAGTTTAGTCACTGGCTCTGCCTAAAGTAAGTTGAAGTGGGAGAATGACTGCCCCCCATCACCCCCCTCTCCTTTTTGGTTGATACAGCATTGCTATTTACATTTATGCTATATTTGTCGTTGTAGCTAATAGTTGTCATAGTTGTTTTTGATTGTGGGGGATCACAGTCAAATACAAGTTTTTGAAGAACATTAGAGTGTCATCAAATATTTTTAATTCACAGTAATGACTTTGATAGAAAAAGTTATTTCAGGCATGCTTGGGAGACTTGTCTTTGTTGTATCACCGTAGATTTAGTTTCATAAAACAGATTGTCTAGTTTCATAATCGAGCACAACTTGAAAATGTACTGCATCACTGCACAGAAAAGAGACATCACAGCAAATTAAAATCTATTTCATGGTCAGTGTACTGGTACACTTCTGCTTTGCTTTCATTCACGCATCACGTAGCATTATCATTTACAGTAGGCTAATAAAAGCCAGAACTATAATTGTGAATTAAAAAACAAATTGATGACAGTCAAATACCTGGCATTAGCTTAAGAACAAAAGGTTGGCTGTTTATTTCTTAATAAGGAGCGATTTCAAAGTTTTTGATTAGGTCTGAACCTAACAGATCAACTGCAAGTGAAACCAGTTGCAAAATAATTCATATTTGTCCATGTCACAAGTCGTCATCTGTATATTTACGAATATGTTGTGAACACGGTGTTGAGTGACATGATTCAACTACAAAACTCTATAGCAGTTGACCTAAACACACCTTCCTGTAACTTCCGGCACTCCCAGTATTTAGGGCAGAGCTATTTCCTCCATATTTATGATACAACATCAGCTCAGATCAACCTTCACTATCGCCATCAAACAATTCATTAAAAACTTTTTTCACCTGGAGTTTTTCTCCCTTCAAGACCACTTACTATTAAATTTCTCCCTTGTCCACAAGTATGGTAATAACTTCATAATCTTCCCATACCACCACCAGTCATCAACAGAAAACTCATATTTATCTTACCAATCAGTATTAATCTCATCACCAATCCGTTATCTTCCTTATTACTCCATAAATCATCTGAACCCTTAGTATCACTGCCCTCATCAGACTCAAATACACTACTGCATTACTGACAAGGTGAAGATATTAGCCGCAACGGCACAATTACCATACTTCCATAATTTGAAATTTCACCGCCCTCAGACAATTTATAATTTATTTTCCTTGAAGTATGAGAAGTTTTTACCACAAACAACTTCATCAACATCCACAGAGTTCAAAACTTCATTACGAGTAACACCATTTACATTTCAAGATTCACCTTGTAACGGTAAATCACAATATCCTCAACCTCCTTAG
Organism: Locusta migratoria; assembly: GCA_026315105.1. Lineage (NCBI taxonomy): Eukaryota > Metazoa > Arthropoda > Insecta > Orthoptera > Acrididae > Locusta > Locusta migratoria. Next base: position 399,103,638 of record CM048750.1, on the reverse strand, counting down.
GTACTCCACAAATGCTTCCGCTACTGCATCCCAACTCATAAGCACTTCCTTAATATCCAAAGATTTCTTACCTTCACCTGCTCCAGATTTAGTCCCGTGAAATCATTCTCATCCTCTTCAATAAAATAAACCAGTCAAACCCACGTCGTCATTAAACATCCGTTCATAATTCACACTGTCATTTCATCAATTGAAATAAATGCACAAATACCATCTTCAGAAATATCATTCTCTACAGCTTCAACCTTCGCAAGCACGGTATATGTAAAATCACCTTCATCTCCCTTTATCAATAAATCACCCATATCTGATGATACATGTGATCAAAAGTATCCGGACACCCCCAAAAACATATGTTTCTCATATTAGGTGAATTGTGGTGCCACCTGCTGCCAAGTTCTCCATATCAGCAACCTCAGCAGTCATCAGACATCGTGAGAAAGATGAATGGGGCACTCCATGGACTTCGAACGTGGTCAGGTGACTGCTGTCACTTGTGCCAGAAATCTATGGGGAGAAGTGGAAACATGAAGGGACACATACAGCATGATAGCTTACAAGCTGACCTCCTCTGTTTGCTGACTGAGACTGCCAACAACTGAAGAGGGTCATACAGTGCAATAGGCCAGAGTCTATCCAAACCATCACATAGGAATTCCAAACTGCATCAGGATCCACTGCAAGTACTACGACATTTAGGAGGCATGTGAGAAAACTTGGATTTCATGGTATAGCTGCTGCCCATAAGGCACACATCACACAGATCAGTGCTAAACGACTCCTCACTTGGTGTAAAGAGGGTAAACATTGGATGACTGAACAGTGGAAAACTGTTGGTGATACAATGGCAGAGTGTGGGTATAGAAAATGCCCGGTGAACATCATCTGCCAGTGTGTGTAGTACCAACAGTAAAATTTGGTGGTGGTGCTGTTATGGTGTGGTTGTCTTTTTCGTGAAAAGGCCTTACACCCCTTGTTGTTTTCCATGGCTCTATCACAGTACTGGCCTACATTGATGTTTAAGCTCCTTCTTGCTTCTCACTGTTGAAGAAAAAAATGTTCAAATATGTGTAAATGTAAGGGACTTAGCTGCTTTCATTATCACTAGGCTTACAAACTACTTAAACTAACTTATGCTAAGGACAACACACACACTCACGCCCGAGGGATAACTCAAAATCTGATGGCTAGCAACCCCGTGCTCTGCAGTAAGGTGCCTTAGAGCTCTTGGCCACTCCACTGCGGCACTGTTAAGGAGCAATTCGGGGATGGCAATTGCATCATTCAACATGAATGGGTCTTGAGCTTTATTTACTTTCTCACCAGGGTCCAAAATGCCAAGAGATAAATTGTAGTCACTTTCAATGTCTGTTGTAATCAGTTTAGTACTGTACATCCTTTTCCTTTGCTGTTTCTTTGTACCCTGGAACTGTGTTCTCCATGTCACCAATATTTACCCCAATACATCACTTCATGTGACTGATATGGCTAGTGGAAAAGAGTTGGTTTGAACAAGGCAGGTATAACTGTTATATTTGGTTTTCCATGCTATTTTGTAGGTGTGTGAAGTTACCATATGGTGACACATTTTATTGAATAACTTGGTGGTTTGGAGGTGGTTGGGTTTGAACCACTCTTCTCTTGCTGGAGCTCATTCCTGTATATACTTTATTGAGTGGCTGGCCATTATGAGACACTGGGCTGTGCTGCAGTGGCCAGCGAGTCAGCTGTGTGATTGCAGCAAGCCTCAACCTACATTAACCTATGTTCCTCCCAGAATCTGTACCCAACAATTCTTCTATCCTACAATTCTCCACTTTCTTGTTTATTCCATAGTGTGTGTGTGTGTGTGTGTGTGTGTGTGTGTGTGTGTGTTTGAATGTTAGCTGAAAATATATGTACGCCAAGAAATAGGGGGGTTTCTTTCTTATGTGTGACTCCAATAGGTCTCAGCCATTTCCTTCCTTTATTATATGTTTAAATATTACTCAAGAGAGAGAGAGAGAGAGAGAGAGAGAGAGAGAGAGAGAGAGAGAGAGAGAGAGAATGACAAGTACTTCCCTTAGCTCAGTACTGCCAATAGCCAAATTAATTATTCTATCAGGTAAAAGAGAAGAGGGTGGAGAATGGGGATAGAAGGGAAGGGCTACCCCTAATCCAGACTATGAAGTAAGGCTGATATGTTACATATATGTTACTTGAAATTATTTAATGTTGTTGTTGTTATGGTCTTCAGTCCAGAGACTGGTTTGATGCAGCTCTCCACCCTACTCTATCCTGAGCAAGCCTTTTCATCTCCTCATAAGAACGGCAACCCACATCCAATTGAATCTGCTTACTATATGCGTCTCTTGGTCTCCTGCGATTTTTACCCCACACACTTCCCTCCAATGCTAAATTTACGATTCCCCGATGTCTAAGAATGTGTCCTACCAAGCGATCCCTTCTTTTAGTCAGGGTATGCCTAAAATTCCTTTTCTCACCAATTCTGTTCAGTACCTCTTCATTAGTTATGCGATCTACCCACCTAATCTTCAGCATTCTTCTGTAGCACAACATTTAAAAGCCTCTATTCTCTTCCTATCCACACTGCTTATCATCCATGTTTCACTCCCGTTCAAGGCAACACTCCACACAAATGCCTTCAGAAAAGACTTCCTTACACTTAAATTAATATTCAATGTTAGCAAATTTCTCTTTTTCAAAAATGCTTTTCTTCCCATTGCCATTCTACATTTTATATCCTCTGTACTGCGGCCATCGTATGTTATTTTACTACCCAAGTAACAAAACTCATCTAATCTACCACCTCCATTGTTTTGTTACCTAATCTAATTCTTTCAGCATCGCCTGATTTTCTAAGACCGCATTCCATTATTTTTGTTTTGCTCTTGTTAATGTTCATTTTATATGCTCTCTTCAACACACTGTCCATTCCATTCAACTGGTCTTCCAGGTCCTTTGCTGTCTCTGATAGAATTACAATGTCATCAGCAAAACGCAATGTTTTTATTTCTTCCCCCTGAACTTTAATCCCTATTCCAAATTTTTCCTTGCTTTCCTTCACCGCCTGCTCGATATACAAATTGAATAACATCGGAGAAAGGCTACAACCCTGTCTTACTCCCTTCCCAAATGATGCTACCCTTTCATGCCCTTCGAGTCTAATAACTGCGGTCTGGCTTTTGTACAAGTTGTAAATAACTCTCCTTTCCCTGTATTTTACCCCTGCTGACTTCAGAACTTGAAAGAGTGTATTCCAGTCAACATTGTCAAATGCTTTCTCCAAATCTACAAAAGCTAAAAATGTAGGTTTGCCTTTCCTTAACCTATCTTCTAAGATAAGGCGTAAAGTGAGTATTGCCTCCCGGGTTCCTACATTCCTCCTGAATCCAAAGTGATCTTCCCCAAGGTCAGCTTCTACCAGCTTTTCCATTCTCCTGTAGATAATTCGTGTTAAAATTTTGCAACCATGACTTATCAAACTAATGGTTCTGTAATTTTCACACCTGCCTGCGCCTGATTTCTTTGGAATGGGAATTATTACATTTTTCTTAAAGTCTGAGGGTATTTCGCCTGTCTCATACATCCTACACACCAGTTCAAATAGTCTTGCCATGGCTGGCTCTCCCAGAGACTTTAGTAGCTCTGAGGGTATGTCATCTACTCCTGGGGCCTTGTTCCGACCTAGGTCTCTCAAGGCTCTGTCAAATTCATCTCTCAGTATAGTATCTCCTATTTCATCTTGATCTACTTCCTCTTCCCTTCCTACAACATTGTCTCTAAGTTCATTTCCTTTGTAGAGCTGCTCTATGTACTCTTTCCACCTTTCAGCTTTCCCTTCGTTGCTGAGAACTGGTTTCCCATCTGAGTTCTTGATATTTGTAGAGTTGCTTTTCTGGTCCCCAAATGTCTCTCTTATTTTCCTGTAGGCGGTATGTACTTTTCCCCTTCTTATACATTCTTCTACAGATTTGCATTTGGCTTCTAGCCACTCCTGCTTAGCCATTTTGCATTTCCTGTCAATCTCATTTTTTAGTCGTCTGTACTCCATTTTGTCTGTTTCATTTACTGCATTTTTATATTTTCCCCTTTCATCAATTTAATTTAGTATTTCCTGTGATATCCAAGGATTTTTTGTAGGTCTAGCCTTTCTACCTATTTTGTCCTCTGCTGCCTTCACTATTTCATCTCTCAATGCTACCCATTCCTCTTCTACTGTTTTATTTCCCCCAGTTTCTGTCAATTGTTGCCTAAATCTCCCTCTGAAATTCTCCAGAACTTCACTTTCCTTCAATTTATCTAAGTCCCATCTCCTTATTTTCCTACCTTTCTGCAGTTTTTTCAGTTTCAGCCTACAGTTCATGACTAACAAGTTATGGTCAGAGTCTATATCTGCCCCTGGGTATGTCTTACAGTTTATCACCTGGTTCTGGAATCTATGTTTTACCATTATAAACTCTATCTGATACCTTCCGGTGTCTCCTGGTCTCTTCCACGTATACAACCTTCTTTTGTGATTCTTAAACCACGTGTTTGTTACGATTAAATCATGTTCCGTGCAAAATTCTACCAGGCGATTTCCTCTTTCATTCCTCCTGCCCAGTCCATATTCACCTACTATTTTTCCTTCTCTTCCTTTTCCTACTACCGAATTCCAGTCTCCCATAACAATTAAGTTTTCCTCTCCCTTAACTGTCTGGATAATTTCCTTTAGCTCCTCATATATTTCTTCGATCTCCTCATCATCGGCAGAGCTAGTTGGCATATAAACCTGTACTACTGTTGTCGGTGTTGGATTCATATCTATCTTGACAATGATTATGCGATCATTGTGCTGCTCATAGTAGTTTACCCGCATTCCTATTTTCTTATTCATTATTAGTCCTACTCCTGTAATGCCCCCAACTGATTTTGTATTTATAATCCTGTACTCACCTGACCAGAAATCCTGTTCATCCTGCCACCAAACTTCACTAATACCCACTATATCTAACTTCAACCTATCCATTTCCCTTTTTAAATTTTCTAATTTTCCTACCCGATTAAGGGATCTAACATTCCACGCTCCGATCCGTAGAATGCCATTATTGTCTTCTCTGATAACAGCCTCCTGAGTAGTCCCCGCCCGGAGATCCGAATGGGGGACTATTTTACCTCCAGAATTTTTTAACCTGAGAGGATGCCATCATCATATTTACATACAGTAAAGCTGCATGTCCTTGGGAAAAGTAATGGCTGTAGTTTCCCCTTGCTTTAGTTAATGTTACAAGGCCAGCTCAGTCAATCATCCAGACTGTTGCCCCTGTAACTACTGAAAAGGCTGCTGCCCCTCTTCAGGAACCACATGTTTGTCTGGCCTCTCCACAGATACCCCTCCGCTGTGGTTACACCTACAGTACGGCTATCTGCATCGTTGAGGCACGCAAGCCACCCCACCTCGGCAATGTCTGTGGTTCATTTACAAATTGCATGGAAAATATCATTATTTCAAATGAGATTAATTTATATAACGGACACAGTTTTATTTACAGAAATTTGAGACTAACAATCCAAAAGCAAACACTTTCATAAAGCAGTATATTTTAACATTACTGTTAACTAGTTATATATTGGTAAGTAAAATATTTTTGCTTCATGGTATACATTTTTCACAAACATTATACAAAATCATTTGCAGGTACTTGTTTACATACATTACAATTTATGGAAAATGGCAAAAGTCAATTCCATGTAATTGTACAATACTTTTCTTTAAATGCTTATGATACATTTTAATTATGATGATGTATCGGAAGCCCAGTTCTTTTCTCAGAAAAATATTCTCAATCGACATATGATTATGCTTTGACATTATTTTCTTTACAAATGCATATTGTCAACCATCAGCTGTTTATTGTATTTAGAACTTTACCAGTTTCAGATATTACCCATCATCAGAAAAGTCAAATTATAATAATGGAAAGTCAAGGTTGGTACTAATAATATAGTAAGGACAGTTTACAACTCTCCGCAAAGAAGTGGCGACGAGCTGCGACAGGCACATACAGAAGACACACACATACAACACTTTCAGCTATCGGCCATGGCCTTCTTCAGAAAATAGAAGACTCACACAATCACACAGGCACACAACACAGTCATACAACCATCACCTCTGGCTGCCACACTTCGAATCACATTCTGCAGCGAGTAAATCGGGGATGGGTGGGGAGGGGAGGGGAGAGGGAATAGGAAGGTTACATCACGATGGTGGTGGGGATGGGTTAGATGGGAATAACAAGATGCAGCTCAGGAATGGAGTGGGGAGGCAGGTGAGGAGAGAAAAATAAAATAAAATAAACCGTATAACTATATGTTAAAAAAATTGCGTGTACACTGCATATACACTAGACCGCATGCTCACACACACACACACACACACACACACACACACACACACACACACACACAATCACACATTTACCCACCACCCAAAAAAGGTGAGGTTTGGGATAAAGAGATAGGAAGTGTAAGATATGGGAAAAAAGGGGAAGTTATTGTAGGTTGACACCTGGATGATTTCAGGATCGAAGAATGTACTGTAGGGATAACAACCAACTGTGCAGTTCAGAAAAGCTGATGGTGGATGGGAGGATCCAGATGGCCCAGGTTGTGAAGCAGCCATTGAAATCAAGGATGTGCTCCACTGCATGCTGTGCCACAGGGTGGTGCACCTTGTTTTTGGCCACAGTTTGGCGGTGGCCATTTATTCGGATGGATAGCTCGTTGTTGGTCATGCCAATATAGAAAGTTGCACAGTGTTTGCAGCACAGTTGGTAAGTTACGTGGCTGCTTTCACAGGTGGCCTGGCGTCTGATAGGGTAGGATAAGCCTGTGACAGGACTGGAATAGGAAGTGCTGGGTGGATGGATTGGACAGGTCTTGCAGCTGGGTCTTCAACAAGGATGTGATACCTGTAGCAGTGAGTTGGGTTTTGGGGTGGCATAAGGATGAACTAGGTAGTTGCGGAGGTTGGGAGGGCGAGGGAACACCACTTTAGGAGGGGTGGGAAGGATCTTGGGCAGGATGTCTCTCATTTCTGGGCACGAGGATAGAAAACCAAAACCTTGGTGAAGGACGCAATTTAGTTGTTTGAGTCCAGGGTAGTACTGGGTGACAAGGGGAGTGCTCTTTTGTGGATGGTTACTGGTGTTAGGAGGAGGATTTGTGATGTGTGAGGATATGGCATGGGGTGTCTGTTTGCGGAATAGGTCTGTTGGGTAGTTTCTGTCTGAGAAGGCCTTTGTGAGACCCTCAGCATATTCAGAAAGGGAGTTCTTGTCACTGCAGATATGCTGTCCAATGGTGACCAGGCTGTAAGGGAGGGATGTTTTTATGTGGAAGGGATGGCAACTGTCAAAGTGTAGGTACTGTTGGTGGTTGGTAGGTTTAATATGGATGGAAGTGTGGATGGAGCCATCAGTGAGGTGGAGGTTGACATCTAGGAATGTGGCATAGTAGGGTGAGGAAGACCAGGTGAAGTGGATGGGGGAGAAGGAATTGAGGTTCTCAAGAAAGGAGGATAGGGTGTCCTGGCCCTGAGTCCAGATCATGAAAATATCATCAATGAACCTGAACCAGGCCAGAAGTTTGGAGTTTTGGGATTTTAGGAAGGATTCCTCCTGACAGCCCATAAACAGGTTGGCATAGGTGGGTGCCATGCGTGTGCCCATGGCTGTGACTTCAATTTGATGGCAAACTTTCTTGTAAACTTTGTAAACTGTCCTTACTATATGAAAAGTCAAATTAAATAGACTGATTACATTGGTGCATTTTCTATCACAATATCTATGTCAAACAATAAAATATACGTAAAGTGTCACTCGACATTAGGTCTAGTGACACTTCACATATCTTTTGTCATTTGACATTGATATGGTGACAGAAAATGCACCAATGTAATCAGTCTGTTTCATTTTAATATACTGATGATGGATAATATCGAAAACTGGTAAAGTTCTAAATACAATAAACAGCTGACAATTGACAATATGCCTTTTTAAAAGTATATTACGGCTGTTAACACACATCTCAGTAAAAATTTGTACATTATTTTCCATAAATATAAAAAATGTAATGTGTCTTCAACTCTCATGATCACTGCCAGGTTCATTTTCAACAATGGAACTGTTGTCTTCTGATGCAGAGCTTCCAACTGGTTCTTCAACCTCACCCATGAGAATTCTGTATTTCTTAGCTATTGCTTCCCAATCTGTCACATTTTCTATCTTTGTGATTTTCTTAAAGTTTAGATTCATTCTCAAAGAGCTCAAGGGTACACCACTCACAGTGACTAAACCTGAAATCAATTTCAGCACACATAATTAAGACAACTTAGTGTTAATTATTTCTACATCTACCATATTATTATTCACATTGTAATTATTGACTCTTTTTTCAATAAATTTATTAAGACAACATTTTAACAATTTTGTTATGTAGGTGTAGAAATTTACTTTTAAATTTTTATTAAAACACACTATTTCAGTCAATAAAAAGGCCTGAAATCCATTCTTAAATGCACAGTTTGCAGTGTAATGGCTTTACACTAGGAAAGCAAAGGTGCAAGTGCTTCCAACAGGATGATACCATTACAACAAGGGAAGTAAACTTTTTGCAGTGAGTTATTTCAGTATGCTGAGATGACTGGATGGATGCGTGAGTGGAAAGTCAGCGTTGCGCTACCTGTATGGGGAGGTGTGCGGGCGAATGGCCAAATAGAGCCCAGCTCCTAACATCAAAGAGAATCATTATATCAAAATACTTTGTATTCTTTGATTTGTAAGGAAGAGAAGAGTTTTTTTGTAATGCTCTTAGTGTAATGTTCAGACACAGTTGCTGTAAGAGCTATACATACATGTTAAAGAGAGTGGCATATTTATTTAGTAGAGGAAGAATAATTTTGAATTGCACCCACTTCTCTCCCAAAGGTGATTGAAATTTTAACCTTTACGAAGGTGCACAGATGAGGGGAACTGACTACCACAACCTCTTCCTTAGAAGATAACGTACATCAAGAGATAATTCTGAAGCAAGTAAGTGATCCTGTGGACTTAGACACAAAACCACTCCCTTATAACAAGAACCAGACCCTATTACACTGCAAGTTGGTAAATGTGTATCAAGAGGTTCTTGAAGTGTTTGAGAGATGTCAAATCCAACAAAATGAAATAAATACCAGTATACCATATCCCATAATAAGGCTCATAAAAAGAATCTAAACCAGTAAAAATTATAAGTCGAATTTAAATTGATTTATTCAACTATGAAAAATTAGAAAGAGCACTTTTACAACTGATCAATTTACACAAAGCAAAACAGTTATAATTGCATCAGACAATAGGAAAGAGTTAGTAACCAACTGAAGTAATTCCTTGGATTACTTTTTGGTAGGGAATGAGGCATTTACTAAGCAAATGTTCTTGAGGTTTGTGCCTCAATAGCCCAGATCACATAAGAAAAGAGATTACCCACCCATAAATTGAAACAGGCAGCTGTATTAATAGCTTTTCTGTTTGGCAAGAGATGTTGCAGTATATGGACAGTATACACATCAAAGAATAGGTAATGCTGTGTCTAAAGTGAATTATTGTGGCCTTGTGGGTAACACTGTTGACAGTATTCTCAACCGGAGTGCTGCATGCCAAATGCATTCACTCCATTGCTGCCTCTAGTGTTCATCCGAGCTACTTTTCTCAGGTTCTTCATCAATAAACGAATTTTAACTTGTGAAATACAACAAATGAATTTCATTTCTATCATTGGGATACTTGTTACAGTTACATGAGACAGTTTTAATGTTTTAGATTTTGACAATCCTTTAGAGAAATTTTACATGTACAGAGTGGTCTTGCTCAAAGTGATATTTCTTTAATATCAAACAACTGAAATTAGAGAAAGGATTAACTATATTTGTGAGAAGGATAGGTTGCTATCCACCACAGAGACATCTCTAAGAGCTGCAGAAAGGTACACATAACAGATTATAATTTACAAAAAAGCTTTCGGCCATTGTGGTCTTCATCAGACAGACAAACACACAGTCAGTCTCTCTCTCTCTCTCTCTCTCTCTCTCTCTCTCTCTCTCTCTCTCTCTCTCTCTCACACACACACACACACACACACACACACACACACACACAAAGGCCATCTCTCTCTGGCCACATGGCCAGACTGCAGGACACAGTGCAGCTGAGATGGAAGCAATAAGTGGGGGGTGAGGAGGCAGCAAGGTGAAGGAAACAGGAAGAAGCGAGAGGAGGCTGTGTAGCAGTCATTGAAGTGAACCACATCATGCAGGGCTGCATGCTCTGCTACAGGATGGCCGAACTGTCTCCAGACCACAGTCTGACAATGGCCACTCATGCAGGCACACAGCCTGTTACTGGTCATGCCCATGTAGAAGCTACACTGTGGTTGTACCTCAGTTTATAGGTCATATGACTGCTTCCACAGGTGGCCTTGCATTTTAATGGATAGGAAATGCATATGACTGGACTGGAGTAGGTAGTGGTGGGAGATGGTGGATAAGACCTATTTTGCATCTAGGTCTATTGCAGGGATAGGTTAAGAGCTATGGGGCAATGGGTTGGGAGTAATAATAGAGTAGGGATGGACAAGGATAATATGTAGATTTGGTAGGTGATGGAATACCACTGTAAGAGGGGTGGAGATGGTGCTGGGTAGAATACTTCTCATTTCAGGGCAGGATCTGAGGTAGTCAAAACCCTGGCAGAGAATATGGTTTAATTGCTCCAGTCCTGGGTGGTACTGGGTTGCAAGAGGGGTGCTCGTGTTTGGCCAGACATTAGGAGTGAGGGAGATGGTGGGTGACTGGACAAGCAGGGCACGTAAAATCCATTTCTGGACAAGGTTGGAAGGGTAATTACAGTCAGTGAAGGCCTTAGTGAGACCTTTGGCATATTTGGAGAGGGGTTGCTTGTCACTGTAGACACAATGACCACAGGCTGTGTAGGGTGGTCAATTATTTGTTCGTTTATTTTCTCTCTTTCTGGTACTTTTATGTGTGCTGTGTGTGTTGGGAGTAATTTGCTACTACTTTTTTTCCAAAATTTATTATTGCATGTCATAAGGGTGTGCCTCAGAATGTACTGTTTGGTGAATCTGCAGTATGTTTCTTGGGTGACAATTTTCTCGTTGTTCTTGGGAACTGTATTCGTTAGCTGTTAGGCGCTATCTCTGGCAGCAGAAGGCAGAGCTCGGCTGGCATTGCCCAGGGAAACTGCTCGCTGGCAACACGTTTATGGCGGCAGTTTGCGAGGCAGAACCTATCTGTCTGTGAGCTCACTACCTGAGGTGGCTCCACTATCTGGAAAACATATGATAATGTATCGCTTCCCTTTTAGATAGCGGGCAGTGTGGGCTGCATTCCGTGGTGTTCCTATCATCATGGAGCCTCTTAGTATAGGGCTTTGGGGAGGTTATCTTCTAAGTATCAGTTAGCCTTCCCTGTCTGCAGAATTACAGCCAGTGGCTGACTCGGGTCTTGATTTTTTTAGGGTGATATACTGCCTGGCATCCTGTGGGATTTTAGCATGCAATGGAGTCTTCTCTTGTCTGGTGTTTCATGTACCCTTTCCACTTTGCTCTTTTATCTGTGGCTATTTGGGCTATGAGCTTGCTAGATAAGACTTTAAATTCCTTTTAGTGCAAAAGGCTGGGAAACGTTGTCCGTGATAAATTTTCGAAAGGACAGTTGTCTCCAGTGGCATCCTCTGGAGGGTAGTTTAGGGGGGCAGTGACACCAAGTTTTCGCATGGGTGGACAAAGAGTCGGTGCACTATTCTCGAGTAGGCTCCGGCTAGTTTGGACATTTTCTTTTAGATAGGACCTGAAGAGTTTAAATCACTCTTATGGGATGAGTCCTGAGTGTTTGTTGGACTTAATTTTTCTGAGGTTTCCTCCTGCAGTGGATTGCAGACTTTGAAAATTTCACATGTTGATCCAGAGAGTAACTCAGTTGCAGTTGTTCATTCTGCAAAACAGCTGCGTTTTATATTCTTGTTCGGTTGAGACTTGAGATTAGGCAGCCACCAAAATATTGGCTGTACTGACATGCTAGTGGTTTATGCAATTCCATTCTGGGGAGAGTTGTACTCAATACTTACATTTTGCACTTGAGTTTGTGAGTGTATGTCCTAGCCAACACTGAAAGCATTTACCTGACAACTGCTATCTGCCATGATAGTGGGGCCATTATAGTTAAATGTCGATATTGCTTCATGGGTCATATTGAGATTCTCAGGTGGAAGAATTTATTCTATTTCAGCTCCACTGCTTCAACATCGTCCAGTCGCCAGCAAGATCCAGCGTCAATAGATCAAGCTGACTCAAGGTTATTGGTAAAGTGATGCTTGCTATTTGCTAGGGTTGTTATATATAGTTGCAGTAATCACCCATCAGTGTGTATGTGCATGTGTTTGATCGATGTTTGAGTTCTCTCTCCTATAACACCCCCCAGGGGGCCCACAGCTCTTTTGTGGGTACGTGTGTGGCGCGCACGGGGCCCCGAGCCGAAGCGACCTTTCTTCCGTCCCAGGCCGCTTCCCTCTTTCCCCCCCGGTTTGTGCCTTCGCCCGGAGACGGGCGTTTTTCATCAGTCAACGGTTTCTTTTTCGCTTCCTGTCTTCTCTTCTTGGTCCTCTTCCTTTCCTGTTCTTCAGCCTTCTCCTATTTTTCCTTTCTCCTTGTTCTTGACTCACCCTTTAATCTCCGCCTCGGCGTTTGAGATTCTCCCTCCTCCTTCATCCCTTTCTCTCCTTCCTCCTTCCCTGTGCGTGTCTGAAGGTCGACCCACGCTCTGCGTAGCCGGTGACGGGGTAAGGCGTAACTCCCCGCCCCGGGTAGACATGTAGGGCACGTACGTACCCCCTGGTAAAGGCCGGGCCCAGGGAGGGGTGATTACCCGAGCTGATACCTTTCGAACATGCCAATTGGTCCCTCCGTCCGTTCTCGGGAGGTGTGACCTGAGATGCGAACAGTCACCTAAGGCGGGTGCGCCTTCAGTGAGGGCCCCCACAAGAAAGGAGCGCGCCATTGGAGACGCCGGTAATCATGGGGGACACCTCCGCTATGAAACCTTCCATATCATCTATAACCCTGACCCATAAGCGGAAACATGATTCTCAGCCACAGAAAGCATTGCCAAACATTCCTAGGTTCCTGGTGGTATCACGTACCGACGATAAGGATTTTTCTGCAGTAAATCCGTTCATTATTCAGAAGGGTGTCGATGCGATCGCTGGTCCCTTGAAGACCTGCTCTAGGCAGCGCAACGGGACCTTGTTGCTCGAAATAGAAAATGCATTCCAGACGCAGAAGTTACTTCGAGCTACCCTTGTACATACTTTCCCTGTGAAAGTGGAGGCTCACCGCACCCTCAACTCTTCACGAGGGGTAGTGTTTTCTAGATCACTGGATGGGTTATCGGACAAGGAGATATTGAACTATATGTCCGATCAGGGAGTCACGGATGTTCATCGCGTGATGAAAAAGATTAACAATGACCTCGTGCCAACCCGTACTGTCTTCTTGACTTTTGACAAGGTTGACCTACCATCGAAAGTGAAAGCGGGCTACGAGGTCATTTCCGTCCGCCCGTACATACCAAATCCTACACGCTGCTTCCATTGCCAAAGGTACAATCATACCAGTAAATCTTATCCAAATGCAGCCAAGTACGCCACCTGTGGCAGGGACGCTCATGAGGGTGAATGTCTACCTCCATCCCCTCGCTGCATTAATTGCATGGGTGAACATGCTGCTTCTTCACGGGACTGCCCCGTTTATAAAGAAGAGCGGGTCATCCAAGACATTCGCGTGAAGGAGAAGGTCTCGACCTATGCCGCTCAGAAGTTATTAGCTAGAAGGAAGCCCGCAGTACTCCCATCAGGTACTTTCAGCCAGGTCCTCGCCTCCCCTAGACCAACTAATGAGGTAGGCATTCAGACTTGCGATTTAACGTTCAGTGACACTGTCGTCAGGTCGGCTAGCCCGAAAATTGCTCGTTCCACCTCTCCGATCCCTTCTACCCGTTCTACGTGAATTTGTCGACCAGTTCACACACATCCCGGGCACCCAAATCTGCTGCCTGGAGTTCAAAAAGGGAACCCGTCCGTGAAGATTTTCTCAAGACTCAGACTTCTCAATCGTCAACCGCTTCTTCAACCCGTCATGCTTCTAAGAAGGCTTCCAAAAACGAACAGCCCCCCCCCTTCCTCGCCGCGGCGTGACTCTTTGGTCATCCCATCCAACAGTTGCCGGCCTCGGCCGTCTTCTGTTTCACCGGGACGCTCCGTTTGCCGGGCACCCGGCCGTCTACCGGCGGTGGAACCTGCCCCTCCTGATCAACTCCGGGAGGTGGCAGACGCGTCGATCGAACCAATGGAACATGACCCTTTGCCACTAGATGGCGATAGCAATGCTCCCTCGAAATCCGGTCCTCAGCGGCCGTCGAGGTGACCCCGCTTGCTAGTTGGTTTTTATCCTTATTTCATTTTTATCATGGCGCTCCTTCAATGGAATATTCGCGGCATTCGTTCCAATCGGGAGGAGTTAAAACTACTCCTTCGGTTGCACTGCCCCCTTATCGTCTGTCTTCAAGAAACTAAGTTGCGTCCAAGTGATCGTGCAGACTTTCCACACTACACCTCCGTGCGGTTCGACCTGCCACCCGTGGAAGGTATCCCAGCCCATGGAGGGGTTCTGATGCTCCTTCGAGACGACGTATATTTCCATCCCATTTCCTTGCATACTCACCTACAGGCAGTTGCCGTCCGCATCACTTTATCCACATTTACCTTTTCCCTCTGTAATATCTATTCGCCATCGTCATCTGCCCTTACCAGGGCAGATGTGCTACACCTTGTTGACCAGCTTCCTTCACCTTTCGTGTTGGTAGGCGACTTCAATGCCCACCACCCCCTATGGGGCTCTCCGGCACCTTGTCAGAGAGGCTCCCTTTTGGTGGACCTTCTCCAACACCTCGATCTTGTCTGCCTCAACACCGGTGCACCGACCTTCCTTTCAGACACAACACACACCTATTCCCATATAGACCTTGCAATATGCACTCCTCAGCTTGCCGGTCGGTTTGAGTGGTATGCACTTTCTGACACGTACTCAAGTGACCATTTCCCTTGTATCATCCACTTCCTGCATCATTCCCCATCTCCTCGTCCCACCAGTTGGAACATTTCTAAAGCCGACTGGGGGCTTTATTCTTCCATGGCTGTTTTTCACAATCAGAATTTTCCCAACTGTGACAGTCAGGTCGACTACCTCACAGAGGTTATTCTCACCGCTGCTGAACGTTCCATACCTCGTACATCCTCTTCTCCACGTCGTGTCCAGGTCCCTTGGTGGACTGCAGCCTGCCGCGACGCGCTTAGAGCCCGGCGCCGTGCTTTACGCACCTTCCGCCGCCACCCAACTTTGGAGAATTGCATCAATTATAAACATATGAGAGCGCAGTGCCGTCGTATCATAAATGACAGCAAGAAAGCTTGCTGGACTGCTTTTACTAGTTCTTTTAACCGTTTTACTCCCTCCACGGTTGCCTGGGGTGGCCTATGCCGTTTGTCCGGCATCAAGGTCTGCTCCCCGATTCCTGGCCTGACCGTGGAGAACGCAGTCCTCGTGGACCCCGCTGATGTTTCAAACGCATTGGGTCGTTTCTTTGCGGAGGTTTCCAGCTCTGCCCATTACCACCCTGCCTTTCTCCCTCGCAAACGGGTAGAGGAGGCACGGCCGCCTTCCTTCCACTCTTTTAATCGTGAAAATTATAACGTCGCCTTCACCATGCAGGAGCTAGACCGTGCTCTCGCCCTGTCCCGGTCTTCTGCTCCCGGGCCCGATTCCATTCATATTGAGATGCTGAAGTACCTCTCTCATGCGGGCAAGTGCTTTCTTCTTAGTACCTACAATCGCATATGGACTGAAGGTCATGTTCTCACAAGTTGGCGTGAAGCCATTGTTGTCCCCATCCCCAAACCAGGGAAGGACAAACACCTTCCTTCCAGTTATTGCCCCATTTCTCTGACGAGCTGCGTCTGTAAGGTGATGGAACGTATGGTTAATGCTCGGTTGGTCTGGCTCCTCGAATCTCGCCGCCTCCTGACTAATATCCAATGCGGTTTTCGTCGACACCGCTCTGCTGCGGATCACCTCGTTATGTTGTCGACCTTCATTATGAACAACTTTCTAAAGAAGCGACAAACAGTAGCAGTGTTCTTCGACTTGGAGAGGGCATACGATACCTGTTGGAGAGTGGGCATTCTCCGCACATTGCACACATGGGGCCTTCGGGGCCGCCTTCCTCTTTTCATTCAAGCGTTTTTGGCGGATCGCAAGTTCCGGGTACGGGTGGGCTCTGTTTTGTCACATACCTTTTGCCATGAGAATGGGGTACCACAGGGCTCCGTCTTGAGTGTGGCGCTCTTTGCCATTGCAATCTATCCGATCGTAGATTGCCGTTCAGCCGACGTCTCTGGATCTCTCTTTGTTGACGATTTCGCAATTTATTGCAGCGCCCAGCGGACGTGTCTCTTGGAGCGTTCTCTCCAATGCTGTCTTGACCATCTATATTCCTGGAGCATCGCAAACGGCTTCCGATTCTCCACTGAGAAAACCGTGTGTATCAATTTCTGGAGATACAAGGAATTTCTTCCACCTTCTCTACGCCTCGGCCCTGTTGCTCTCCCTTTCGTGGAGACTACAAAATTCTTGGGACTCATGTTGGATCGGAAACTTTGCTGGTCCACACACGTGTCCTACCTGGCTGCCCGTTGTGCCCGATCCCTTAACGTTCTTCGTGTCCTCAGTGGCACGTCATAGGGAGCGGATCGTACTGTCCTGCTTCACCTTTACCAGGCCATTGTTCAGTCGAAGCTCGACTACGGGAGCCTTGTATACTCTTCAGCACGGCCGTCGATTCTCCGCCGTCTCAACTCTATCCACCATCGGGGATTACGTCTGGTGACCGGTGCATTTTATACCAGCCCTGTTGAAAGTCTGTATGCCGAGGCTGCTGTATTACCCTTGACCACTCGACGTGACATACTCTTGTGTCGGTACGCATGCCGCCAACAGTCAATGCCCAACCATCCAGCTTACCGATTATTTTTTGATGACTCACTCGATCGCCAATATCAGATGTCTGCAATTGCCTTGCTTCCACCTGGAGTTCGGTTTCGCCGCCTGCTACAGCGGCTCGATTTTACCCTTCCTTCCACCCTTCGGTTGAGCGAAAGCCCATTGCCATCGTGGCATCAGGCCCAGGTTCACACACACCTTGAACTTAGTTCGCTCCCCAAGGAGAGCACTCCGGATTTGGTATACCGCTCGAGGCTTGTCGAACTCCGTTCACGGTTCGATAACGCCATATTTATTTACACTGATGGGTCCAAGAGCACTGCCGGTGTCGGATCTGCCTTCGTCGTTGGGGACAATCGTTTCCAATACAAGCTACCTGACCGGTGCTCGAACTTCACGGCTGAGCTTTTCGCCCTCCACCAGGCCGTTTTGTATACCTGCCGCCACCGCCAACCTTTCTATGCCATATGTTCTGACTCCCTTAGTGCCCTGCAGAGTCTTAAGGACCCTTTCTCGAACCATCCTCTCGTGTATCGGATCCAACGCTCACTCCAGTTGCTAGCAGATGACAGCTGTCACGTTTCTTTCCTGTGGGTCCCTGGCCATGTTGGTGTGCCCGGGAATGAGGCCGCCGACATAGCAGCCAAGGCAGCAGCTCTCTTGCCTCACATGGCTACCTTTTGCGTCCCATCGGACGATGTTCAACGGGCTCTTCGCCGGAGTATCGTGTCGCAATGGCACAGTGCGTGGCTTTCACTGTACAACAATAAATTGCGAACTATCAAACCGATCCCAACCACTTGGGGGACCTCCTCACGCTCCTCTCGGCGGGAGGAGGTCATCCTGGCCCGGTTGCAGATCGGTCACTGCCGTTTCAGCCACCGTCACTTGCTATCCGCCGAACCTGCACCGCTATGCTCCTGCGGTGAACTGCTGACAGTGCGACATGTTTTACAGACTTGTGTTAATTTTAATCATCTCCGTGTAGCCCTTCACTTTCCGTCTACTCTGGAGGAAATTTTAGCTGATGACACACGAGCAGCTGCTCGAGTTTTGCGTTTTATCAACTTGGCCAACCTATCCAAGGATATTTAACCCTTTTAATTGTCTTTTATTTTTCGTTTTTAGCCTCTTGTTGATGTTCTGACAGTCATCATTTTTTTTGAGATCATAGCGAATCTATGTTCTTGGCTGGGCGCTAATGACCATAGAAATTGTGCGCCCTAAAACCACAAAAAAAAATCAATCTCCTATAACTAATTTCTTAGAGCCTCTGTCCACCTTTCTAATTTTTCCCAATAGGACAATGCCATATGTATAGCCAAATATTTCACTGTGTTAATTAATTTAGTGCTAAAAATGTCACACATAAAATTTGCTGGTCACACATGTATTTTGCAGTGTTAATTGATTTTACTGCATTTTATGTCCTTTTCATAAATATTTGTATTCATTTGTAACACGATGCTTAACTACACTTTCAACTGTGATTTCATATACAAAATCTTATAACAATTGTTAACTATCCCCCAAATTTCTGTGCTTTAATTAATAAATGTATTTGTTTAAATCAAAAATTTACTTTCCCTTACAAATTCCTAACTCACTATTTTGGAGGGGGTAATGAGATAAATGGGTAGAGGACTGTGTTTATTATTTGGTGCACTCTGATCAATTATCTTGCCACCGTGCTTATAGAATTAGGGTGTTGTATCTTTTTCATGTTTTTAATAAAAAATATGGTGGGGACCCTTGATATTAACTTTAATGAGGATTATATTTAAAAATGATCTGCATATCTGTTATTTTGCAGATTAGTATACCAGTGGACCATCTCTGAGAAGTAAAAAATATATCCACTCGGTGGGGTTATCCCTCCTTTTTGATGCGACGTCATACAGCTGTATGGAAGGCACTTTTTGGTGTGAAAAGGATCACAGCTGTCAAAAAGAGGTCTCGTAGTGTTGATGGTTGGTAGGTTTGATGTGGACAGAAATACTCATGTGGTCATTCTTGAGATGGAGGTCAACATTGAGGAAGGTGGCCCATTGGGCTGAGTATGAACAGGTTGAGGTTTTGGAGCAATTTAGATGTCCACACCTTCAGTTCAGATTATGAAGATGTCATCAATGAATCTGAATCAGATAAGGGTTTTGGGATTCTGTGTAATCAGGAAGGATTCTTATAGGTGGGCATTGAACTGGTTGGCTTAGAAAGGTGCTATTTGGTTGCCCTTCGATGAACCAAGAATTTGTTTGTATGTGATGCCTTCAAATGAGAAGTAATTGTGGGTGAGGACATAGTTGTTCATGGTGAGGGGGAAGAAGGTTGTGGGCTTGGAGTCAGTTGGGTGTTGTGGAAGGCAGTGCTCAACAGCAGGAAAGTTGTGAGCTTTGGGGATGTGGGTGTAGAGGGAAGGCACGTCATGGCAGGATACATAGTGGTGAACGAACAGGAACTGTGGAGACTTGGAGGAGGAGGGTATATTGCAGGTAATAGGTTGAAGGTGTTGATCCATAAGAGCAGAGATTCTCTCAGTGGCAGAGCCACAACTGACCACAATCGTACCTTCAGGGTGGTTGGGTTTGTGGACTTTAGGGAGCATGTATAAGGTGGGGGTGTGGAGTGTAGAGTGTAGAGTGTAGGAGGGGTGAGGGAGAGATTGACTCCAGGGAGAGGCCCTAGGATGGGCCTAAAGATTTGAAGAGGGAGGGAGCTCATGTTGGACTTTTGGAATGGTCATTAATTAATTACATTTCAAAATTAAGCATTCTGTAGAATTTTAAAAAAATTGAAAATTTGGGAGCAGTTGGAATGGATCCCAAGTCCACAAAATTAAAACACCATGCACTAACCAAATGAGCTATTTTTACATGCAAATTTTTTTCACCTGAAATGACTTACAACATAGTAGCAAAAACTTCTGATCATGTCTTATCTTTTCCTATGACCTACTCAAGTGGGATATTGCAGAAATATGAAAGGTATATCTAGCTGTATCTCAATTGCACAATTTGAGCAAAATTGATGAGACCCATCCAGCAACCCCTCCTGGTAAGATAAAACCTTATTTCCTATACAAAACAGATACTATGATATTTATATATGGAACTATGATATACACTACATTTAGTGCATCAAACAGGAACTAGGAAAACAATTTCATTACGTGAAGGTTTACAGAATTTTGTTAAAAACAGCCACAATCTCTTCAGCCAGATTTACATTTAAATTTCGATATATATTTCCACTTTACATACACGGGATGAAGTAAAGTCCTATAGTGGAATTTCCAATGATGCCACATCATACAATTATGACCCATGGTAATTGGTGTTGTGCTTGACAAAGCCAACATGGATTTTCTGCTGTCCAGTAACGCATGTTACTTAAATTTTTGTGGTTCATAAAACTTGCTTTGAGTGCAAAGGGCAGATACCTATTCCAGAAATAAGGTGTAACCATCAAGACACTCCAAAGAACTGATTAAATTGTATATGACGCTGTAAATCACATCCTCTATGTGCCTGATGTAATTCCAGGTGATAAGGGTGGAATTTATTTACTACAAGGTGTAAATAACACTCATCAGGCTGATCCCATATTCCTTGATAATACGTTCAATGTCTTCATGTGTATAGGTAAGTGTCCTTGCCAGAACAATTCCTTATTGTACTCTGAAAGTTTATACGTAATGTTGGAGGAGGTGACATGACCTGCTGATAGAAATCATGGTTCTACTAGGTCTGCAGTGCAGACGAGGAAACAGTCTTAAGTCTCAAGACAACAACATAACCTGAACATAGTTAGGTCTGATAATTTAAAGAACTGAACCCAATAATGGTTGTACAACAATAGCAATTAAACACAATTTCTCCCTCATCTGCAATGACTTTAAATGTTCAAACTTCTTTGGAATAACAAATAAACTAATAATTGACTTGCATAGCAATAATAAATTTATTATTACTTATTACCTATTGGAGCAACACGGCCTTTATTAACTTTTGTTAGCCACTGTGCTGCCATTTTTGATCTTGCACTGCCTTTAGGCCTCTGGAGACCAATCATTTGCACCAGATTGGGTCTTTTATGTATAGTCACTGAAAAATTTGAGATATTTGTGTTATTGAAACTTATTGTTAATAATTACATAATTATGTAACTGTGCAGCTGGTCTCTAAATCTAAATATGTGGCATAACAGTTTATAATTTGTATCCACTGTTCCTCTTTTCTTTAATAAAAACAAGCTACAACAACTTTTTAGACTCATGTTCAAAGAAAACAGAACACCTTAAAAACTGGAGATAGAACATTCATATTTGCAGGACATGTAAATTAGTATTTTCTGCAGAAGTGATTAGCATTTGAATCATGCCAGCCCAAGGGTTCAAGGATACGATAGGATGTTTAGAGTGCACAACAGGGAGGTCTTTAATGCCCTGACGAAATTATTAGATGACAAGTGTACATGGAGTCAACAGTAATTAAAAACAGGCAACAGGAGGATGAACTGCATGGTCAGCAAAACAAATGCACAAACACATATTGCAAATCAGCAATGTAAGTTGGCCTACTAAAGTATACAATTTTGAAAGTAATTAAAACACAATATCAGAGTATAGCAGTTTGCTGATCTCTGATATAAAAGGTATCAGCAAGCCATTCTTTAACATACTAAAACCTCCAGCCTAAATGCTTAGGCCAGAGTCGAGAAAGTTCATAAAATTGAAAAGCTTTCATCACACTCGCCTTTTTATCAGCTAAAAAAGTGCACAGGGCATAACTAAGATTAACCACTGCCCTCTCAGCACAATATCAAATAAACTCACTTAAAATGTGTACAGTGTACGCTACAGGCATCACAAATCGGTGTACTCGCTAGATGGAATAAAAAGCTGTGGGTCAAAGGGATGTGTCCAATGCGGAGGTACGTCTGGTCACTTCAAACTGCCTGAATGATTGGCAGAAGTTTCACAAGTCGGACAGTTGGTTTAACCACCTGCAATTTATTATCCGTCACTGCCAGCCACATCTCCTTCCACAACTGAAGGAACCTCTGGTGCAGCACAGAGTAGATGTCCTGTAAGGAAAAGGCACACTCTTTGACATTTGGGTCACAGCAGTCCACCTCGGCAACCACTATAACACCTCCTTACCCCAGTTATAGTTGCTCATGAATCAACTGTGTGATAGTTTCAGCCAGGTACATGACCCGCAGTGATTGTAGGGCACTAAGGGAATTGGAGCAGAGTAGAAATTTTGTAACTCGAGCACACCAGATGTGTTCTAGTGCCTTGAGGATGGAATGCAGCTCTGCTGAAAAAACCAAGTAGGCAGTGGGCAGGCGAATCCCTATGATATGATCTGGAAACTCTACAGAACGCCCAGCAGAGTCCCTTTGTTTGGCTCTATCATTGTACACCATTGTATAATCATTATGCCTATTTAAAATGTTAAAAAATTCAGACTGAAACATTATGTCTCAGGTGCAATTTTTTTTACAATCCGTTAAATCTAAAAGGAGTCTGGACCTCCGTAATAACCAAGGGGTATATCTACTCCAGCCTCAACATAAAACAGTTAAATCTGACACACCTGTATCTAAAAAGCAGTCCTTAACAAGAATCCCAAAAGGCCGCATAGCTCGAAGCTGATGACAGAAAAGCCTTTCCATAGGCGGCCGAGTAACGGTATTGTAAGCAGGTGTATATGGAGTGGGCAATGTGGCATACACTTGACACACCATGGAGCGGTGGTTCAGCACTCTCAGTGCAAAGGCTTGGTATAGGTCTGCTCCGAAATGCCCCAGTAGCCAACCAAATCCCTTCATGGTGCACCATGTTGAACATTTATAGGTATGATGGTCTTGCAGACCCATATACTGTGCAGCCATAATCAAGTCAAGATACTACAAAGGCTCTGTAAAACTGAAGCAGACGAGTCCTGTCAGCTTCCCATGAAGTGTAACTAAGACACTTTAAAACAATTAGTGCTTTGAGGCACTGTCTCTTCAAGTCTTTGAGATGCAGCAACCAGGTAAGTTTAGATTCAAACATAAGACCCAGAAAACACACTGTATCTTTAAAATTAAGAACAGTTCAGGTAAGTTAAAAATAGAATGTGAATTATTAAAAAAAACACACACAGACTTCCCGGTGGAAAACTAAAACTGGTCTTTTGTGCCCATTTGTCCAGCCTTCGGAGAGTTAGCTGCAACTGACGAGTTGTTCTTGCAAGGCTGCAGGAAGAACAGAAGATAGAGAAGTCATCAACAAATAATGAAACTGCACAGGACTTTTCACAGCAGAAGCAATACCGTTAATGGCTATAGCAAACAACATCACACTTAAAACGCTACCCTGAGGGACACCATTTTCCTGCTTGAAGCAGTCAGAAAGCATGCTACCAACTTGATACCAAAAATAATGTGGAGAAAGGAAAGAACAAATAAAAATGGGAAGACAATCAAGAAATCCCCATTCGTAAAGCTGACTCCAAGTATTATTGCTGGCCTTCTCAGTATCAAAAATACACCCAGAAGGTGATGAGGGTGCAGGAAAGCCCGTTGTATAGCTGCCTTCAGAAAGACCTGGTTATCAAAAGGTGGAATGATATCTCCTGAACACATACTGGAAGCGACTAAGGAGCTGCCTGGTTGCCAACATCCAGACAAGGTGGCGGTTGACCATCCACTCTAAGATCTTTCCCACGCAACTAGTGAGGGCAACACTGTGATAACTGACTGGGCATCTGCGATCTTCCCATGTTTTAAAAGGGGGATAAAAATTGCTTCTCTCTGAGTCAGGAAAGTGACCTGATGAACAAATGTCATTAAAAAGATGGAGGAGGCTTTCTTTATTTCACTGTTAGGTGCTGTAGTGTAAGGTAGTGGACCCTATCATTGGGAATGTGTCACATGCTGCAGACCAAGCAGAATCAGCTCCCACAGTGTGAAAGGGCAGTTACAATCCTGAGGACCAGTAGACCTGAAGTCCAAAGTACTCCTCTCAGCAACCACTCTATGGCACTGGAATGCCGGACCCTGATTGGCAGTGGCTGTGCCATTGGCCAAATAGATAGCCATGGTCTGGGCAATGTCTAGTGGGCTGGTTTGGTGAATGCCATCCACCATTACAGCAGCCACTGGACACCTCCCTGCTTTCCCAGAAATATGGTCTGTGGAATGTTTAATGGAGCAGGTAATGGTACTCAGAAATTGTTGCCAAGATCTCTTTCAACTCTCTCTTATAATTTGGCAACATTTTGAGCTCACCGACCAAAAGGCTGCAAGGATATCTGCAGTTGGCCGGCTCTTAAATCTATGCAGAGTTGCATGCCTGGCCCTAACTGCTGAGCGACTCTCAGCAGTCCATCAAGGGACAGGCTGCCGATTTGGATGTCCTACAAACAGTGGCATAGATGCTTCAGCTGCACTGTGCATTGCTTGAGTGATACAGTCCACCCATTCCTGAAGATTGCCATGAGTTTCGAGCTCAGTGAATTGGCTTTCCTGATCACCTATTGAGGTGGTCTGCCTTCAGGCTCTACTTTGTCTGGCAGGTGAAGCAAGATGGGGAAATAGTCACTGCCATGCAGGTTATCGACCACTTTCCATTGGTTAGTTTGGGTGAGGGTGAGGGCTGGAGAGCTAAGTGAGAGGTCTATGACCGAGAACGACCCCATTGCAGGACAATAGTGTGTGGACTGTCCTGTGTTTAATAAATGCGCACTCAATGACAAGAGATGCCTTTCGGTTGCTTTACCCTGGGACAGATACTGGCAGAGCCCCAAAGCACATTGTGTGCATTAAAATCGCCGCAGAGGATAAAAGGGTGGGGCCGCTACATCAAATATGCCATGAGGTGGCAGGTAGGGAGCACACAGCCAAATGTTCAAACTACAACAGCTTGTAAATGTGTGGTGAGAGAGAGGGGCTCAGAGTGATAGGCAGTATTAGTAAATATACACACTCCGCCTCTTGCTCTGTCTCCGCTGAGATCATTCTTCTTATGCGGAACATAGCCATGGAGCTCAGGGTTGTCAGTAGATTTCAAGTTGCTCTCTTGGAGGCATATACAGATTAGTCTACCCTGAGTCAATAAACGTAGTTCCTCCACATGTGTCCACTCCCAAAACCCTCGACATTCCACTGCAGTACTGGAGCCATTTATCACGGAGGTTGGATCTTTACCCTCTCTTTCTTCCTAGATGGAGACACTGAACATGGTGGAGGTTCAGAATTGGGGTGAAATGTTTGCCCCTGAGGGATATCCAGGTTCATGAGGTCTGGAGCTGGATCAGATGAAGCATCAGGTAGTATAACTTCAACATAATCTGACAGTTTCATTGCTGGTTTTGCCTGTGACTCTGTTTTGTTGGTAATTTTCTTTGGTTTAGGTGTGGATGTAGAGGATGTGCTTGCAACTGTGGTGATGCTTGTGGTGGTGGTGGTGGTGGTGGTGGCTGGTCTTGCAGTAAGAAGTACCACAGGCTCTGCAGAGGCAGTATCTGTACCTTTATTGGTGCCTACATTAACAACCTCCATTTGTGTGGAGGCATCAGCTCTGGCAACTAACTTTTGGAGTACAGAAGCGAAGTAGGTAGTAAACACAGGAGGTTGCATAGCCTTAAAGGTCTTCTTAGCCTCAGCATAGGAGATACACGTAGATGTTTTAATTTGCTGTATCTTCTTCTCCTGAAGATAAACTGTACAGTCTCTACTCTAGACTGGGTGATTGCCTGAACATTAAACACATTTCACAAACCCTTCGTGTGCTGTTTTCCCACATTTGACTTCGTTATCCCAAGGTGGTGTGTCCCAAAGTGCTGGCACTTGAAACAGTGCATGGGATTAGGGATGTAGGGTCAGACATTTAAGTGCAGAAAACCCACCTCACCTTAATATCTCAAGTAGTCGAGGGCTATTGAAGGTGAGGATGAAGGATTCTGACTTGAGCAGTTCTCCATCCACCCTTTTCTCAAACTTCCACACGTCAACAATGCCTTCTGCAGTCCATTCTTCCTTCAGTTCATCCACTGGGATGTCAATCAGATCCATACAGTAGCTATGCCCTTCAGGGTATTGTGTAGATCTGTTTCAATTTGATATTCCCCAAGACTCATTACTGTTTGAAGTTTGGACACCTGTTGGGAAGTTGATGTTTCCACCAGCAGGGTGCCATTCTGCAATCCTTTTACTGATTTCAAGTTACCAGCAATTCCTTCAAGACCTCTGTTTATTTTAAAAATGAATGTGTCTCAGCAACCTTTTTTTTTTTTATATAGAAGGGCTATACCTCTTCAAACAAACCTTCCTTTCTCTTCATGACAAGAAACACATTCTGGTTAACAGCCTGTATTCTGTTACTCAGAAAATGGATTTTTTTAAGAACCTAAGTCCAGAAGTCTGGATACCCTAGCCATCTTTTTTAATTGGGTGTTAGTACCCCCCCCCCCCCCCATGGTACACCCATCCCACTAGGATGTGGAAAATTATTCGATAAGTCCATCTTGATCCCATGAGCAGCTAGGGAACTAAATGTCCACCTAGGTAGAGTTTTGTATGCCTAGGTAGGCCTTATACAACTGATGTTTGGCAGTATCCCCAAAGCTTGCTCGCTAGTGACTGTTCCACTTCAACAGCGATGCATCTCATCAGCATGTAGCACACCTTGAGACTGAAGTGTTTTTTATAGAGGCTTGTAGCATCCTCATGACCCATGCAGTCAAGCCAAGATCCCCATTTCCTAAAACACACAATGTTCCACCACCACACCACACGGTGGTCACTGAAGTGTGCCCAGAGGTTACGGTGTCAGAGGACTGGTGGCACTTACCAGCTCCCAGCTCAGGGACCTTGAGTTCACGAAGCCTGTACCCAGCAAATTAATGCTGCACCCCCTGAGGGGAAGGGTTCAAGATGAACAGTGATATTGCATCACAACACATTCTAGTAAAATGTGCCTGTAACCCTTGCAGACACTATAAACTGAAGTTATGGATAAGTGTGACTTGAGCAGACTTGCAGGATGTCTCACAGGCATATGCACAAACCTACCGGGTGTGAGTGAAGAATGGTTTGTGGAAGGCTGTAGGACACAACAAGATGTTATAAGTAGCATCATTCAGACCACTGTTCTGAAAGATCATCACCTCAGCCATATGGTATTGCAAGACACACCTGCATCCTCTTTGGCTCTGGCAAAACAATGTAACAGTATAACACATTTACACTATCAGGAATGACAGTCTGTGGCCATTTGTTAGAGAATGGGTTATAAGCACATCATATACTTCTCCACCTACTTTTGTGGTGGAGAAACATGTTAAAAGGAAATGGTGCTTGGAACTGGGGACAGGAATGGCATCAGATAGCATTTTCAGGTGAAGCAGGTTCCATTTGTTTGAAAATGACAACCACATTTTCTTTCATCACGGTCAGGGTAAGTGGCACCAGATTGTCTGCATTCTCACAAGACACACAGCACCACCTCAAAAACTTATGGTGTGGGGTGCAAGCACAAACCACAGTTAGTGCACATCCAAGGCACTGTGACCAGTTTGACCAACATGAATTATATCCAGTGACCCGCAGCCGTATCCTTTTTGCACGATACCACAGACGCCATATTTTAGCAAGACAATGCACGACTACATGTTGCTGAACAAACGTGTGGCTTCTTGGTGTCACAGGATGTCAGCTTTGGACTTGGGTTGCCTGATCACCAGACATGTTTCCAACAGAAAATGTGTATGCTATTGTGAAACAATAGATGCAGTGTTGTGACCCACAGCCAAACACTAGAGATAAAGTCTGGAACCAGGTGAATGCAAAATGGAGAACTATACCTCAGGACACCATTCGCACCTTATACACAGTGATGCCACCATATATGGAATGGGTTATCAGAGACCTATGCCTACTAAGCAACCAAACACATTTTGAACTGAGGTAGTTGAAATGCTAATCATTTCTTCAGAACATAATAATGACCATATCTTTGATATCTCAAACTTTTCTGTTTTTTTTTTTTTTTTTTTTTTTTTTTTTTTTTTTTTTTTTTCTGAACATGAGTATATTTCCAAAACGGTTCATTTTACCTTCAAAATCGTTTTTTTAATTAATTAATTTTTATATTTTTTATGTTCTTATTTATTTATTATAAATTTTTTACTAGATCAATAAATATTATTCATACAGAAATAAGTCTAATAAAAATGATACACTACTTACAAAATAAATACACAAAAATTTTGGTTTCTATTAATAAGAAAAATATATACACAGAACTTCCTGTTAGACGCTACAGCTTTAGAAAACTAAACAGTAGATGAGATTAACTATTACTACTATAACTTAACACAATAACAACTTACTCATCTTTTTGCATAAACAAAGGACATAATGAAACCATGTAGTAACAAGGTTTAATGGTGGTGGAGTAGTCAGAGTATGATGCATGTTTTGAATTAGCTTTGCTAAACCATATTTCCACTCGGTATCTGATTGTGCTTGAATACGCTGGTATGTGTCACTCATCATAGCAGTAAGCAGATTCATTAAAACAACAACAGAGACCAGCATGTAAACCATGAACATGGCCTTAAAAAGAGCATTCGTCCAATCTGGCTGAGTGCTGATAGTATGTTTTCTAACATTTTCAACTGTTGTCTTTCTAAACACAGCAAAACACAGCAATTCAAACACTTCCAGTGGTGTGAGATGAACTGAAACAGGCATACAAAAGGCAACTCAGTTTTTAACATGAAGTGATCCTTATGGTCTCAGCATTTTTTTTCATTGTTATCACTTTAAACAAATGATATATTCATGATTTTCTATGGAAAGCATACAAGTAAACATATAATTTAATGTGAATTTGAAATAAAACAACACTTTAAATATTACTCTGAAAATCATAATATATGTCATAAAAATTCAAAGAGAAATACTATAATTGAAAACCTATTTAGTGGAAAACGGTTTTAAAACAAAATACCATACATAAGATGAAAAATCGATTCTTCAAGCACATTCACTACAGATATATTTTCAAAACTAAAATAGTATTCGATGATATAGCATTAAGTTCTTTCAGATTTATAGTGACAATGGTTGATGAAAAGTAAATTAACAATTAAATGTAGCAAATGAAGCTTAGAAAACACACGAACAGAAGAGAGTGCAATGAATAAATCAGTGATAAGGGTGTGAGAGCTTACAAACAATTACAAAAAGAATGAAGAAGGATAAGGATTTAATACCCATAGTTAAAGAGGAGGGTGAGGAAGGCTGGGACATGTATAAAGTGCTTGGAGACTTTTTTTCCCCATAGAACACCTATTCTTCCAAAGAAATTATGACATTTGACTGGCAAATAAAATATGTCTGAGCATTTATATGTTCTGTAATAACATAGATACCAGTCCAAACATTTATATTTTCTGTAAAAAGATAGATAAATAAAGCTTCAAATTATAAGAAATCAACAGTTTTGATTTCACATATATTAAATGGAAGGTATAATAATGTAGAATTTTTATCAATGAAACATAATTTTCAGACATGTGAATCACTGAATAGCACAGTACAAATATTAATTTCAAACTACAACATCACTAGAATGGGACAAAGAAAAATCTTTTTCTGCAAATGAATGATGATGTATATGAATTAAACTTTTGCCTGAATATAAGGAGGGGAAAAAAAAAAAAAAAAAAAAAAAAAAAAAAAAAAAAAAAAAAAAAAAAAAAAAAAAAGGAATCGGTGATACATCTGTGTAACAAGAAAAGCTGTAGGGCCTAAATGAAAGAAAAATCCAGAAAGTAAGTGTTATCTAATATTAAATTACTTTAAACCATCAACAGAAAACTACCATGTGTTTAGCAGGAATCAGGAAGCATGATTAAAAAGTAATATCCCTAATTCTGAAAAAGAGAGGAGAGAATTTCAAGGAAATGGGAATAATTAAGAAATGAAGAAAGAAAGTCCCCTATGTTTGTCACATCAAAGAAGAGAAGGAGAAAATTCCTCAACCAAACATTGAATTAAATTCCATTGAAGAACAGTGTAACAAGTTTTGGAGAATGTTGGAATGCCACACTGTCTTCCTGATGCCAATGTCCAGCATATGGGTGCCATCATTATTTAAGACTAAAGGTGAGACATGAGGATGTTAGGATGGTTAACAAAGAAGGACAGGAAGTGAAGAGCATACAAGAACTCAAGCACATGAGGAAAGAATATTTTGAGGAGCTGTTGAATCCCAACAGAAATGTTGAGAGTTACATTAAACAAGAACAGACAGAGGATGGAGAAAAAGACTTAATGTGGAGAGAAGTGGGAGAAGCATTGAAAGCCGTCAAAGGAGGATAAGCACCAGGACTGAATGAAGTCAGTGTGGAAATGTCGAGGGCAGCTGGCGTTGTGGGGGTTTAATAGTTCTACTGGCTTATGATGGCAATATGGAAGGAAAGAAAGACACCAGAAAGAAAGACTGGAAAAAAGGAATAATTGTTCTGATTTTTAAGAAAGGATGCAAGAAATTATGTAAAAGTTATAGGGGAGTGACTTCAATGTGTCATATGGCCAAGGTATATGAGAACATATTGGAAAGAAGAGCACTGAAGAAAGTGGAAAAAGGGTTGAGTGAAGAGCAGTATGGATTCAGACAAGGGAGGTCCACAGTAGACCTGTATTTTAATGTAAGGCAGCTACAAGAGAACCGTTATGAGTTTGATAGAGATTTTGTAATGGTCTTCCTCGACATGGAAAAAGCATTTGATAGTGTGGAAAGAAGCAAAGTATGAAAAGTACCGGAGAGGCTATCTGCTTGGAGAATAAGGGAGATTTACCAAGCAAGTGTGAGTAGGGGGAAAGGGAAAAGACTCGTTTGAGCAGAAGAATGGACTAAAACAAGGGAATGCTCTATCTCCTCCACAATTCATCATTGTAATGGGTGAAATAATGGCAGGGGTTGCAACATGAAAAGGAGAGCATGTGACAGCAATTGTGTTTGCCGATGACATACTGGTGTGGAGTAATGGAGACGTACAAGAGAGACGAAATGCATGGGAGGAGGTGATGACTCAGTATGGAATGAAATTTAATACTAACAAGTGTGAAATTATGGTGACAATAAGGAATAAGGAAAGAGCAGGAACAGATGAAAATATTGGAGGGGAAATAGTAAAGAGTTTGGACAGTTTTAAAGGTCTGGGAAATATGGTTGAAGAAAGTGTGGGAAATGATATGGAGATCAGTGAAAGAGGGAAGCAAGCCAACAGGTTCCTGCAAAGCGTGGAACAAAGACATACTCCAGAAGAGTAAGCAGGTCATATACTGACAGTATTATGCTCCAATACTCACATATTCATCAGGAATGTGGGTTATGAAGAAAAGGCAGGTGAGCAGAATATAGGTGTGCGAGGTGAAATTCTACAGAAGTAGGATTGGAGTAACCAGAATGGATAGAATGAGAAATGAGAGAGTGAGTGAAATTGTGAAGCAGAACCTCTACAAGTGACCATAGAGCTGTAAAGACTGAGATGGTATGGACATGTCAAGAGAATGGAAGATGGCAGAATTGCAAAGAAGGCCCATGAGATGGAAACTGGAGGCAGGAGACCAAGAGGAAGACCAAGAGATAGATGGATCATGGGAGTAAAGGAGGAGTGGAGAAGAGAGAAGAACAGGACAAAGTGAAAGAGGAAAAGTGCTGGGAGGATAGGGAGCGATGGAGAGGCCTATGTTCCAAGCAGACCCAACCAGAGGCTGAAAACTGTAGTGGATGACGATGATTGTTTGTGATACCAGACAATGCCACAGACGTACACATGCCATCATTCAAGACAAAATGCCACCCCACCTCCCATCATAGGTGTTCTTCAGACATTAACCACCACAGACAGCACCTCAAATGGGACTCTCCCTTAAACATCTCCACTGCAGTGCCAAGGAAGTAAATGACTTCCTGTCATGAGATGAAATATGATGTTATCACTTTGAACCTGAAACAAATTGACAAAATCTCCAAGTAGAAGCCTGCAGGAACTCTGGCACCCAAAAACTCTAAGGGCTTTTGTAAGAGGATTTGGTTATTTGGTTGATTGGTTTGTGAGTTAAATGGACCAAACTACATAGGTTATTGGTCCCTTCACTAGAATTTAAAAAGGTTATGATCACCATTTTATTCAAAAAGGCTTATAAACTTCCTGTAATATGGGACAATGGTGAACACGTGTGATAGACACAGATCTTGATCACCGTTCATAAAGGGATCAAAACAAAATGACATGACAGTTCACCTGTGGCATCATTCTGCTTCACGACAATGCAAGGTTCTTTCATCAAATGCAGTCCAAAAGCTCTCAAACAGTAAAATAGGAGATCCTCAGTAACCTTCAATACAGTTCATACATGCCTTCTCATGAATATGATAAGCTAAAAAAGGCTAAAAAAATTAGCCTTAGACAATGATAAGAAGCAGGATTTTTACATGATGATAATTTTCTGCCTTTTCTTGGGAGGGTGCCAACTGTAGAAGAAAAAAAAATGTGTCTCTTTAGAATGCTTTGAAGACAGACCCCAGAGAAAAACATAGAAAATCAAATGAGTAAGCAAGGTATGATGATATCTACAAAATCAAAAAAGGTGGGAAACATCAATAAAGCAAGGTGAATCTTCTCTAAAATTGTAAATCGATAGAAAGCAAAGCTAAAAATCACAGCCTCTGTTCAAGTAGAACATTTTAATAGTAGTTAAAGTAGAAGATAGTATAAAATTAATTGAACAGAAAAACTTGAATACAAAGTTCAACAGTGAGCCACCAAATAAGAGGTTATATTGTAAGATTTTTTCCCAGCTGTAAGTCAAATGAAGAGTTCACGATTCATGAACAATATATTGACAGAGTTGAGAATTTTTTAGTAATGAATTAATTAGAGAAAAAGCCATGTTACATCATGTGACAGAAGTGTCTTCTGCTATGGGATAGCAGAGTAGGTTGTACAATGGTTATCTGGAGTATGTGATAAAATTACTCAGTGTTAACTAGATGTTGCATGCTTTGGTTATGGATACAGAAAAAATCTACGATTCAAAAAATATAAAATGTGCGCATTGTCTGGAAGAAGATCTTCCCCACGGAAATTACTTCAGGATATGTATACTGTGTAACAACAGACAAGGGATGAATTGCAAAATGAAGGGATTATCGTACTTATCAAATGGAATATCAAAGTCAAATTGTAAGGACAGATTATGGATAAGTACAGTAGTAACTTGGTACTTCAAACCACAAATCAACTAGCAAATGAAAATACTTTCCTCCATTCTAGAATGCATAAATGCCCTTCTACATGATTAAGAGATAAATTGCTTGCTGTACAATTCACTGTGCAGTGACAAATGTTATTGGAATGAGATATGCACAGATACATATTGCAAGTACACAAGGTAAAAAGAGCAATGGATCAGCAGAGCTGTCATTTGTACTCCAGTGACTTGTGTGAAAACATTTTGACATGATGATGGTCTCACAACAGGAATTGACAGACTTTTAACACAGAATGCAATTTCAACTGGACTCATGGGACATTCCATTTCAGAATTCATGAGACAATTCAATATTCTTACAGCCAAAGTGTCAACAGTGTCCTAAGAATACACAATATCAGGCACTAGCTCTCACCTCAGACAACGTGTTCGCCGACAGCCTGCTCTTTAATGATTGGGAACAGTGGTCTTCATGTAGAGTTGTCAGTATTAACAAACAAGCAACATGGGATTAAATAACTACAGAAATAAATGTGGGACCTACAAGGAATGTATTAGTTAGGACAGTGCAGCACAACTTGGCTATAATGAGCTCTGGAAGTAGACAGTTGACTCAAGTGCCTTTGCCAACAACATGACATCACCTACAGCATCTCTCCTGGGCTTGTGACCACATTGTTTGAGTCTCAGATGACAAGGAAACCATGGCTTGACCAGACAAGTCCCTACTTGAGTAGGTAAAATCTGATTATAGGGTCTGACTGTAGTGCAGACCCCACAAAGTCATGGAGCAAGGCACTGTGACAGCTGCTGGTGGCTGCATAATGGTTTAGGTTATTGTCACATCAAATGGACTGAGTCTTCTGGTCCAACTGAACCATTCATTGACTGGAAGTGGTTTTATTTGGCTAATGGAGACTCTTTGTATCAATTTATAGAACAGATTATAATGCATCATAACACTGGGCTACAATTGTTCACAGTTAGATTTAAGAACTTTCTGGACAATTCCAGCAAATGATTTGGCCACTCCACTCACCTGACATGAATCCTTTTGAATATTTATGGGTCATAATCAGAATGTCAGTTTGTGCCAAAATCGTGCATTAGAAACAATTCCACTATCGTGGACAGCTACAGACACAGCATTCTCAATATTCCTGCTGGGGACTTGTCTACTTGTTGACTCCATACCACACAACTTGCTAACAATGGAACATCTGGGTAGGAATGCAAGAATTTAATGAGGAAAGTTTGCAACTCACTGTAAAGACTTCATCAGAACATGACACATATTTTCATTTGTACATTCACACAGCCACACAACTATCTTCTACACTGTTGCTGCTAAACTTTCATTCTGGCACAAACTCAATTATCACAACATATTAACCAGATTGCTAGTTCACCTGTGTTGTCATCGAAGACCTAAGTTTTTTACAACTTTTCTTCCCATTACATTGCACATTTCCATTTCTGAATAATTGTTTTGATCTCATATCATGTTACTGCAGTTTCATTCAACTCTGTACATGTTATTTTCATGAGTTCTATACAGTTGGTACATATCCCAATGGATGGGTAAGTTATGATCTATTATTAATATTCACATCCGTCCCATGGGAGAATCTTGGGCAGTATAGGGAGGAAACATCAGTGGCACTGAATGTCTGAGTAAGGCCTGGAGGAGGCATGCTCAATTAATTAAATAAGTAGTTAAATGATGACTGACTATAATAATTGGGGGATCTACTTTTGAATCTTAATTTGGTATAATTGTTTCATTTTTTTTAAACTATAGTGTTATTTTCTTCAACACTTTCCTCTCTCATTAACAATTAAAGAACTTCTGGTTCCACACCTGAATGTTTATACCACCTTTTCACTTACAACTATTGCCTCCCACTGTAAATTTTATTCCATAAAAAGGAAACTGAATTGTGGTTCAATCCAAATCATTCCTTTTCCTCTCTCAAATTTTCTTTTCCTTTTTATGACTGTGGCAGCCTGAAAAAATTTATCCATTACCTAACCCAGTATAGTTGAAATAAAATCAGGATTGTGTCAGTTTATTCACCCTGTGAAGGAACAGATCAAGATGAGATTGGCATATTTTACAATTCACTCATTGATCTAGTTGTTACAGTAAAGGACAAGGACAGTGTTTTTACCATAAGCGACTTCAACACTAGGACAGAGAATCAAGCGGCAGGGTATGAAAAGGTTATGAGTAAGTTTGGAGAGGATATGGAGGCCAATAGGAATGGAAAAGAGCTCTTGAATTTCTTTTCCAGTATGGACTTCATTATCACAAACCCCTTTTTTAAGTGTAAGAGGATCAATTGAAGACTGGATGCCACCTGTCAGCTTGTTGAGTTGTGGCATCAGTGTTGCACAATAATCTTTAGTTGTCTGTGTTTACAGGTGGTGTGTCATGCTCTTGAGATTGAAGTTAAATGTTTGTGGTCTTTTTTGGCTTTAATGTTCATATGATGAGTGACATTCTTCATATTCATGTAGTGTGGTTGCTTCTCTTAAAAGTTTTTTTCTGCATTCTAAATGTTTTAGTAGTGTGAAATTTCCATATTAGTTCACGTTTCTATAGTTTCAAGAGTTTAATTGTTCTGTTTTGAAAGAATTCATTTGATGAATAAAATTTAATTATTTCTTACTGCATTATGCACTGGGAAGAGACTATGTTTGGCCAGAATAATTTTTTTTTAGTCGCTTGGTGTTATAGCTGATTGCATTCAGTTTACAAGATGTCGAGATGTTGGCAACCAATAAAGATAACGAAAGTCATGGCATGGAAGGGTGGGGAGGTTATGTGTGTGGTTTGTTTTTTGTCATAGTGTTTTGTATGCTGGGACATATTTCTGGCAAGGGTTGCTTTAAAGAAAAAAAATTGTAGTGAATGTTTCCATAAAGTTCAGATTACTGTAAGAAAGATTTTCAGTGGCATTTCCTTAGTGTGTGTAGATTGGTAACATGCCAATTGCATGTAGGTGGTGTGATGTGGTGTGACTATTGGTTTTGTCAAAGCCAACAAATGTGATAAGCAAGAAACTGGTTGTAGTGACAGACTGATCTGTAGCATAGCTTGAAGTATAGGTTAGGTTTGCAGGCAACAATATGATTGTGAGTTGATGAAGCCTAGGAATGTGAAATGCGAAAACCTGGTTGTGTTGACAGACTGATCTGTAGCATAACCCAAAGTCTACGCTCGGTTCGGAGGCAACAGTATAATTGTGAGTTGATGAAGCCAACAGATGTGAAAATACAAAAGTGATTGTGGTGCAGGAGATTATTAGAATAGAACATTTGAAATTACTGCAATATTGATACTATTTCTGTTTTGTTTGTTGCTTGAAGGGGTGAGGGATAAATTGGTAACACTGTCTTCATTTGAGGTGTATTATACGTCAATTTAAATATTCAATACCATTTTAATGTTAATGAGATTTGGATGGGAGTTAATTGGTATTGTTTTCTTGATTTTAAGTGTAGTGTAGGTTAAATGAAGTTTTTGATATTGTTTTTATGGCATGGGTTTTGGATGTTGATTGGTATCGCTGTCTTCATTTGAGATGTAGGTCAATTGAAGTATTCCATACTGTCTATAGAGTCTTTGGTCATCCTCAGTTTCCATTTTACATTTTTTAAATTATATTGTTGTGTGATATTGATTGGCTTTTTGTCAATTTTCCCATTTAGAATGTCCTCACCCAAAAACCCCACATTCCCTCACTTGTTCCATTTTTATCATTTTATTGGTTTTACATTAATTTTTGCATGTTTATAAGTGCATTTGTTGGTGTTTTTCATGAATGTTTTGGTCGCCATATTGGCTACAAGTATATATGTCATTCCTGTCATGTTGATGTTCTCATGGATCAAGAACATTCAGTGGCATACCTGCAAAGGCAAGGGAACCAGATTTGTCATTTATTAGATAATAACAGATCAGGAATTCAGCCAGGGACACCCATGTTTTCAAAGGGTTCTTTGCTGACACTGATCATTATTTAATCTACAGTGAAACTGGTGTTATGAGGCAAAAAGGGCACACAGTCAAGCCCTTATGCAGAAGGATAAGAATGGAGAAGCTTCAGGACAGGAAAACCCGGCACAAATATATAAAAATTATCTCAGAAGGATACCAGTTAGTTGAATGTAGTAATTTACAGACATTGGAAGAGGAATGGACAAGGTACAGGGACACACTAGTAGAAGTCGCTAAATAATGACTTGGAACAGTAGTGTGCATAGGAAAGAAGAAGCAGACAGCTTGGTGAAATGACACAATCAAGACAGCCTGTAAAAGGAAAAAGAAGGCATTTGAAAAATGGCTCCATACTAGAACTCAGGAAGGCAGAAATTTATGTTGGAGAAAGAAACAAAGCTAAACAAATAATTGAAGAATCAAGAAGAAATATATTAAACACTTTGGGTCAAGCTGTGCTGAAACTATTATGAAGCATAATTAACAGTTTTAGAAAAGGAGTGAAGAAAAAATTAATAAGTATTTTGGACAGGTCAGGAAAGCTGCTGCCTTGTGCAGATGGAGGAAATACTTTGAAGAGTTTCTCAATGTAAGCGAAATGTTCAACGATGTGTCAGATTTTGAGGTACAATATGATAGGAATGATGATGGAAACAGGATCACTCTCACAAGTGGAGAGAATGGTCAATTGATTGAAATGCAATAAAGTCAGAACTCATCAAATACAGTGCAATGTGAGGTCTCAAATTGTTACAAAAGTTAATTGAAATGGCATGGGAGTCAGGACAGGGTCCATATAACTGGATGAAATCAGTAATCACAGATTCTTCAGTTTCTCCCGGCGTATTTGAAGATCAAAATATCCACGGGTGTACTGCCGGTCTATAGTGTCCAACGGGCACAATATTTCGGCGATCAAACATGTCGCCATCATCAGGTGAACTGACGGACTGAGCTCCTGGAAACGCGCCGGTACGGAGATCCGCACGCTACGGCTGCTTGAAGGGAATTGGGTTCTAGCCTGGTAGCGGGCCCTTTAAATACCCTCAGCCCGCGGAGCGACCCCTCCGCGGTCCGCGCCCCGCGCCGTGGCCACGCAGTGGAACCGATTGCGCCGGCGTCTGAGAAGACGTCGGTGTGAGGGCTCTGTCCGCCGTGGTCGTCACTTCGTTACGTTTGCTAGATTTACTAACCCAATCGCTGGTTCCCAAGCTTTGCTAAGATTATAGCCAGAGTCACGGTTTATGAGGTCGTCACTTGTGCGAATTTTAATGACCTCTCTAACGACGCAGCCCCAGTATCTCGACGTCAGTACCAGAATCCTAGTGTGTTCATACTCCATGGCGTGATTCTCAGACAAACAATGTTCAGCAACCGCCGACTTGCTCGGATACATCAATCGTGTGTGCCTCTGGTGTTCAACGCATCGATCCTTGACGGTACGCATCGTCTGTCCAATATATGACCTTCTACACTGATACGGAATCTGGTACACGCCCGCCTTCCTCAAACCGAGATCATCTTTAGCGCTCCCCACCAGTGCACGAATTTTATTCGGCGGACAAAAAACAGTTCCAACCTGGTGTTTTCTCAAAATGTGGGCGATCTTCCCTGAGAGTGCGCCGGTATATGGAACGAACGCAGTGCCTACATCCTCCCTTGCGTTTTCATCCGTTTCCACATGTTGTGTTGTAGTGGTTGGGCGGAGAGCCCGCTGAATCTGCCACTCTGAGTACCCATTTTTTCGAAATAAGTTCTCAGTTGTTCCAATTCCTGGGGTAGACTCTCTGCGTCCGAGATAGTGCGCGCCCTATGTACTAGAGTTTTAAGTACCCCATTCCTCTGTGAAGGGTGGTGACAGCTGTCTGCGTGTAAATACAGATCAGTGTGCGTTGTCTTCCGATATACACTATGACCCAGGGTGCCATCAGCTCTTCTCTTGACCAAGACATCAAGGAACGGCAATTTACTCTCCGTTTCAGTCTCCATAGTGAATTTGATGTTGGGGTGTATGGAGTTCAGATGTGTAAGGAAGTCAAGGAGTTTATCCATACCATGTGGCCAGATGACGAAAGTGTCGTCCACATAACGGAAAAAGTAAGTGGGTTTCCATTCAGATGATGCCAGGGCTTCCTCCTCAAAATTCTCCATGTACAAATTTGCAACCACAGGGGAGAGTGGGCTACCCATGGCGACTCCCTCCATTTGTTCGTAGTATTCGCCATTGAAAAGAAAATACGTGGAGGTCAAGACATGCCTAAAAAGTTCGGTGGTCTTCTCGTCAAATTTCTGACCAATCAATTCTAGTGACTCTCGAAGGGGCACCCTCGTAAACAACGAAACGACGTCAAAACTCACCATGATATCTGACTCATCCAGCCTGAAGTTGTTAAGGCGTTTCACAAAATCCACGGAATTACGGATGTGATGAGGGCATTTACCCACATAAGGACTTAATATTCCCGTCAAGTATTTGGCCAACAAATATTTAGGTGCTCTGATGTTACTGACAATGGGACGTAACGGCACCCCATCTTTGTGAACCTTAGGGAGTCCATAAAGTCTTGGCGGTACCGGACCTTGAGGTAGCAGTTTCTTGGCGAAACCCTCCGGTAAATCCGCATCCTTGAGAAGCGCCCTCGTCTTGTTTTCCACCTTCTTTGTGGGGTCCACGCTGATTTTCTGGTAGGAATCGTCATTTAGCAGGCTCTGCATCTTTTCAGTGTAGTCCTTATGGGAGACAACAACTGTAGCATTGCCTTTGTCAGCCGGTAAGACAACAATATCAGGGCGCTCCCTCAGGTCACGAATGGCCGCCCTCTCTTTACTAGTGATGTTCGACTTCATGGGCTTGGATTTCGTCAATGCACGACAAGTTTCACGACGTATTTCCTCAGCTGAATCAGGCGGAAGTCGAGCTGCAACCTGTTCAACAGCACTAATAATTTCTGCGACCGGTGTGAACTTGGGGGTAGGAGCAAAGTTGAGTCCTTTCTCTAAAACTGAGACCGCATCATCACTCAACTCCATACCACTCAGATTGATGACGGTCTTGCACGGAACCTGCAGAGAAGGCTTGTCAAGGAGGCGTGAGAACTTAGCTGTTTGACGTCCCGTTGCCTTCTTATGGGCGGAATCTGTTGCAA
This sequence comes from Locusta migratoria, assembly GCA_026315105.1. NCBI lineage: Eukaryota > Metazoa > Arthropoda > Insecta > Orthoptera > Acrididae > Locusta > Locusta migratoria. The sequence continues at coordinate 399,063,054 of CM048750.1, read as the reverse complement.
CCGAAGTAACACCATCAATCCAATCCCAGGAAAAAGACGTGAAGTGACTAGCCAGTTGCAAATGCAGATGGAATAGTTCCAGAGAGACGAACTCAAGACTACGGCGGGTGAAATGCACTCTCACAAAGCAATGCGAGGCCGGCCCGTTTTTTAATTCTCTTGGCTGCTGCAGAATCGATGTGATGTGTAACATTAGCAAAATTTGGAACAACATTCTCAGAACGACATCTCTTTAGAAAAGCAAGAGTACTTAGCAAACGACATCTACGGTGGCGCAACTTTTCAAATTTCTTCATGCTGCGATACATCTTCTCCCCGTAAAGGTGTATGATGTGATTCTTCAGTTTCACCCGGCGTATTTGATGATCAAAATATCCACGGGTGTAATGCCGGTCTATAGTGTCCAACGGGCACAATATTTCGGCGATCAAACATGTCGCCATCATCAGGTGAACTGACGGACTGAGCTCCTGGAAACGCGCCAGTACGGAGATCCGCACGCTACAGCTGCTCGAAGGGAACTGGGTTCTAGCCCGGTAGCGGGCCCTTTAAATACCCTCGGCCCGCGGAGTGACCCCTCGGCGGTCCGCGCACCGCGCCGCAGCCGCGCAGTGGAACCGATTGCGCCAGCGTCTGAGAAGACGTCGGTGTGAGGGCTCTGTCCGCCATGGTCGTCACTTCGTTACGTTTGCTAGATTTACTCTTAATTAACCCAATCGCTGGTTCCCAAGCTTTGCTAAGATTATAGCCAGAGTCACGGTTTATGAGGTCGTCACTTGTGCGAATTTCAATGGCCTCTCTAACGACGCAGTCCCAGTATCTCAACGTCTGTACCAGAATCCTAGTGTGTTCATACTCCATGGCGTGATTCTCAGACAAACAATGTTCAGCGACCGCCAACTTGCTCGGATACATCAATCGTGTGTGCCTCTGGTGTTCAACGCATCAATCCTCGACGGTACGCATCGTCTGTCCAATATATGACTTTCCACGGAATCTGGTACACGCCCGCCTTCCTCAAACCGAGATCATCTTTAGCGCTCCCCACCAGTGCACGAATTTTATTCGTATTTTTGTCCGCCGAATAAAATTCGTGCACTGGTGGGGAGCGCTAAAGATGATCTCGGTTTGAGGAAGGCGGGCGTGTACCAGATTCCGTGTCAGTGTGGAAAGTCATATATTGGACAGACGATGCGTACCGTCGAGGATCGATGCGTTGAACACCAGAGGCACACACGATTGATGTATCCGAGCAAGTCGGCGGTCGCTGAACATTGTTTGTCTGAGAATCACGCCATGGAGTATGAACACACTAGGATTCTGGTACAGACGTCGAGATACTGGGACTGCGTCGTTAGAGAGGCCATTGAAATTCGCACAAGTGACGACCTCATAAACCGTGACTCTGGCTATAATCTTAGCAAAGCTTGGGAACCAGCAATTGGGTTAATTAAGAGTAAATCTAGCAAACGTAACGAAGTGACAACCACGGTGGACAGAGCCCTCACACCGACGTCTTCTCAGACGCCGGCGCAATCGGTTCCACTGCGCGGCCGCGGCGCGGGGCGCGGACCGCCGAGGGGTCACTCCGCGGGCCGAGGGTATTTAAAGGGCCCGCTACCGGGCTAGAACCCAGTTCCCTTCGAGCAGCCGTAACGTGCGGATCTCCGTACCGGCGTGTTTCCAGGAGCTCAGTCCGTCAGTTCACCTGATGATGGCGACATGTTTGATCGCCGAAATATTGTGCCCGTTGGACACTATAGACCGGCAGTACACCCGTGGATATTTTGATCAGTAATCACAGAAATTTTCAAGCATGGAAACAGGAAATATTGTAACAACTACAGAGGTATGTCTTTAATTAGTGTTGTGAGAAAAATATTCTCAGGTATTGCTGAAAGGAGAATGTGAGTATTAGTTAAAGAGAAGTTACATCAAAATCAGTGTCAGTTTAGGCCTCTTGGAGGCTGTCAGGACCAGATCTTTAGTTTTGATAATGGAGGAAGTCTAAAAAAAATACCCATTATTACCTAACTTCAGTTTGTGAATGTTTAATAGTTTTGCACATTCACCTAGGTTATCCTTTAATTGTTTTTTTAAATGACTCGTTTTGTCAGAATATAAGAATTACCTAGTAAAAACTTTCATTGTTACCACAAATATAAAAATAATTTTTATGGTAAATATACTTGATAAGGTAGTGCAACTACAATTTTGGTAACAGCAAATTACATGATAATTTTGCTGAATGGATAAACCCATGGATCAAACGTGTTGCAAAGTCATTAAAAATGTGGTGTCTTACTGGATGGAATATGATGAATAGCTGATTGTTGTGGACTGGACTGGAGGAGTCCAGAGTCCTTAAGAACTAAAGGTGGAAGGTAGTGCAGTAATCGAGAGAGAGATAATTTTTTTTTTTTTTTTTTTTTTTTTTTTTTTTTTTTTTTTTTTTTTTTTAAATCACACAAGTTGATTGCTCCATTTTCTGTTTTTAATCTGCTGAATTCCACTACATGACAATGATTGGACACACATTTCAACATGAAGAAAGATGCGGCGGACAGGTTTAATTAATATATGTCATTACTGGAGGCCACTAAAGATATTTTATATTCAATAACACAAGATGTGTTTGGTGAAAAATGATCATCTTATTGTAGTTGCATAGATGGAAAAAATCTTCATAATTGTAAAGTACCGTAACTTCAGACATCACGCCTTCAGAAATGAAGAACTGGAAACTACTGGATCATCTATCATACAGCCCTGACTTAGCACCATCAGATTTTTATCTGTTTCTAAACCTGAAGGAATTGCATGGAAAATCATGACACACTGAAAGAAACTGTTGCTAATTCATTTAACAGTCCGGTAGCAAAGTTATTTGATGTTGGACCCAAAATCTGGTACCAAGAGTTGACAAATCTTTAAAGGTCATGGTGACTGCCTTGAAAACTGAAGAAATCTATATGTTACAGTTTGTGATACAATTTACATTCATAAATGAAGTTTCTTGTACTCCATTAGAAACAAATTTTACTTTAACAATGACACTAGTAAAAAAAATGTACTGATATATAATGTTTCATAAATGGTAGCTAAAATTAAAGGATGGGTGTGAGTGATTATATATTTGAAAATTATTTTTTTAATCAATTGCTAGCATTGACCAGTATGTTTCTTACTGAATCTTACATTCTAAAATGCTCAATGATATCTAAAATTCTCTCATGGTCTTTCAAATTGGGGCCACTAAATACAAGAGTGGTCATAAGTTATTGTCTTTCTATTGAACTCATAGGAATCTAGGTTATTATCAATAATGCTTAAGTTGTCTGAAAGATGTGCATTTACTGGAACTCTAAGAAAGAAAAACAAATATTAGTATAACAGCTATTTCAATGCCAACAATGGAAGGCCCAGAAAGGAATGTTAATAATAATTTGTAGATAGGGAAGAACTCACCGTAAAGATGAACGTTTATTTGTATCTGTAGGCGGATCAATGTTCGTCTTTACAGTGAGTTGTTCCCTATCTACATATTATTATTAAGGTATTTTAATGCAACATATTAAAGAGATTGTTTAAAAGAACATCTATAATAGGGGTAGAAAATAATTCACCACAAAGACTACCACTTAGCTGCTGACAGGCATGTAAAATAGACAATCACAGGTGCACAACATAAATTTTCAGACATAGTCTTCATCAAAAAAAGAAACACAAAAATTCACACAATCACTTACACATAACTCAAGCTAACGACCACCAACTTTGCTCAAAAACACATAAGACACATTTCTTGGAGGGATAAAAAATATATAAAAGGACAAAATAAACAAAATTTAAAATTTCAGCAGTCAGATAATGCATTAATTAATACAGTTCAAACTGGCTATTTTTATATAATAAAAAACAATAATAACATTCACACTAACAACAACTGTGCTACTGGTACTCCTGAAAGTACACACACACACACACACACACACACACACACACACACACACACACACACACACAAAATAGCTTTTCTTCATCAATAATGTTTTGCACAGTTTATAGCCTCAAAGAAGCATGACACTAAAAGTGATTGAAGATACAAGTTTAATGACAAAATTTACTTTCTGCACATGTTGCTCACTGAATTAATTCTGAAGATGACTGACATGTACTTTCCTTCCAATGTTTATGTTGGCCACTTGTTTTCATTCTGCCTTTATAAGATTCCATTAGTGGTTGTACACTCATTTAAGTGCTACTTATTCAGCTTACATACATAAAAATGTAGTTAATGGAAATTTGTGAAAAATTCTTCAGGTTGTTTGCCCAAGCATATATTATTAACAAAATAAGATTCATTAATTTTTAAGGCACATTCATATTCTGTTACTAATCATTAAACATGCATGTGTTTTTTAAACAATCACTCATATAAAATAGTTAGAGCTATAGTCACACAATTAATAAAATTAAAAACAACACAATATTGTCATACTGTTTAAATGACTTGCTGGATTCATGCTAGAGCCCCTCAGTTCCATCAGTACAATAGTTGCAGTTCTCAATAAAACAATCACTCAAAAAAGTTTTGAATTTATGCAAGCACATTATTGTCTTAATGTTCTTGGGTAACTAGCATGAAGTTTTGTTCCTGCTGGCAAGAAACTTTTTGCTTCCATGCTGTATGAGTTAACTATATGTGTTTATCTTGAGTCTTCTATGACTTGAATGAGTAAATATTTTGGTTTCTTGGTGAAAGTTTGTTTTTGGTATAAAAATTATTAATATGAACACTATTACTTTAAAAAATGTAAAGGCATGGCAGGAGAAAAATATGCAGTTTTTAAGTGAAGTGTTACATGAGAAATGAGGTCCTATGTTTCTCATGGCTGACAGGCGTAGGTGAGACTGGTTATTTCACTTTATCTGCAACATCTTTTATTGTAAAATTATAGACAGCACTAAATTTTTCTCACACCTAATGACTTGTTGTAGCTATTTCCTTTGTGTGTGTGTGTGTGTGTGTGTGTGTGTGTGTGTGTGTGTGTGTGTGTTTGTGTGTATGCATGAGCTCACACTCCCACACTTTAGACTGGATACTTGCATTAAACCTGCTATTTAAAAAAATAATGTTGGATGCTTGTATTCTAAGAAGCCAAATCGTATAATGTAAATCAAGTAGTTTGAGAAACTTCAATAGAATTCATTTTAATGAGTTTTGAAAACATAGGTTCGTATTGGAAAGTCAATTAACTGCTATTTGAATCAGAAATGAAAGTAACAGTAATGTTTGCTGAATGATTTTACAATTTATTTGATAATAGTGATCTCCAGTTTCAATGTACTCTGAGATCATCATCAGACTGATTTGTCTCAACGTTGATGCCGAGGTGATGAGTGTGCGAACATGACTGTTATTATCATACCTGAGAATACATTTTGATCAGAGAAAATAATATTATAAGAAAGTGGAACTAAAGTGTTTACTTTTTTAACTACACCATTTACCTTACCCTTTCAATGACATTTTACCTGTCTGTCCTACAACAGACCTGACAGATTATGAGAAAATGCAAAAACTGCTTGGAAATTTATTCTTATCTGAAAGAGAAAGATAAATGTAACATCAAACAATACAGATAATTAAAGACAACCACATAAAAATTAGAGCTGATGGTGCACAATAGAGTATGACATATTTCCAATTATGGAAACTGAAGAAAGTAAAAAATCAACAAGTTATCTTATAAACAATGTTTTACTATATTTTCTTCAGTTATTGATTGTGTGATTTGGTTTTACACATTTTAAAATGTTTACCCATTCATTGAATAATTCTTCACTGCTCTTAAAATTCGTGAGACTGCATTCTGAAGTAATTTGATTTGACGTATTTGAACAAATTAAAAACTTTATCATTCAATGAAATACTTGTCCCTAGTTAAACCCTTCATCACTTAGAAAGCATTATAATATGGTAACATTTTTCTGTATGAATAATAGTATGGAGGTGCTACAGGGCTCAAATCTTGGCCAACTGGTTTTCTTGGTAAACTGCAATCACATACCACGAAACATGATAGATACCTCCAAACTTTCACTCTTTCTAGATGATGCCGATGTAGCGGTATTACAGAAAGCATGAAACATTATGTAAGTGATGTACCTGAAGTGCAGTTGACAAAAATAATAAATTTTGCAAATATAATGACACAGAGCAAAACTCTACTCACAATATGACAGCAGGAGAGAACATATATGAAAGATGTTGAAATGTGAAAGCTTTCAGGGCCAATGGCTCCTTCTTATGACTAAAAGGTTGAAGGCAATTGAAGAGGGATGAAGAAAAAGGATTGGCATCATTTATAAAATAGGAAGAATTATACAAAAGTTGCCTAGGAACTTGGGTCAGGCGAGACTTATGAGACAGAATGAAAAGGAAGTACTCTGATTGTGTGCACTCTCTTGATGGTGATTACGTGGGGCATGTTTCATTGGTGCTTTCTTTTGTTAAGGTTTTTACCGATGTTGTGGCGTTGCTATTCGCCACAATGGCGGCGGTCTACACACATAGCCGTGAAACTTCAAGAAGAGGCGATAAATCGCTCCACACTACTTCGGCCACCGCAGCCTCAGTACCTTCTTTGCCTGCTTCAGGTGCCAGCCAATAAGAAGACAGGGGCTCAGCTAGATATGCTCTCCCACCACAGCCACAACAGTCAGTAAAAGAGTACGGAGGAGTACAACAGTTCTATTCAGTACCGGGAAGTTAATCGAGTCAACAGAAGAGAATTATACACGCAAGCCAGCAGTCTTAATAAATGCCACAACATTTTCCATTGAAATGACTCTAAGTGAAGCGTAGCACACTGTATATTAGATAGGACTTTTACCATCAGAAGCACATCCAAGTTAACTATCATTTTCATGTGTAGTGAAAGAACATGCAACTAATCAATTATTTTAGTTGCAGATGTTGTCCACATCCTTGCTAAGTCACAAAAACTGGTGATGACAATTTTTGATGTTTGAACTGTGCTTATCGTTTCCCTTTCAAGCCCAAGTTTGCGAGAATTTTGCTATTTGAGTACTTGTGGATATTTTGTTGCGGGCGGCATCTACATTAGCTTATAGCATTTTGATTTCTTGTACAGTTTCTTGTTTGCTTAAAGTACAGCTGTGGCATCTCCTGTGACTAACCCTATTGCCATCCACACTGGTGCAACTAATCCATTGTTTGTGCCTCTGCCGCTATCTCCATTCCCAGAGGATATAATGCAAATTATTCAGTTTCATATGCAGTCCATTCACCAACTTACAAACATTGTGACATATTTCATCAAAAGTCAGAAACAACCTGCAGCAGCCGCTGTCACACACCAGCAATCAACCACGGTGCAATCACCTGCCACACAACCTGCAATCTTGTCATCATTACAACAGTTTGACGTAAAAATAGAGTATACATGTGCCATCTATTCCGACCCTGCAGTTGTTATTATTTTAATATTCACAGAATATATGACTTCAACTGTGAATGGGCAAAGCTGAATATGTGTACCCATCCGGCATTTGAACCCAGGTCTCCTGAGGGGATTTGAAATGATAAGAATAACAAGGAAAAATAAAAATAGGAAAATAAGGAAAAAGACAGGGAAAAAAAGGAAAAAGCAAAGTTAGGAAAAAAGGGAAAAATAAAGTTGGGAAAAAGGAAAACATAAGGTTGTAAAAAGAGGAAAAAATAAGGTCGGACAAAAAGGAAAAATAAAGTTATGAAAAAAAAGGATGGATTAGAATATTGTGGAGGTTGTGTGCGTGCCGGAACACCAATGCAAGATTCTTCCGACCCCTACTAAAGTGGTGTTTCGACGCCCACCCAACGTCCACAACATCCTTGTCCGTCCCTATGCAACTCCCAACCCCAATCCCTTACCACAGGGATCATATCCCTGTGGAAGACACCGATGCAAAACCTGTCCAGTCCACCCACCCAGCACTTCCTATTACTCCCGTCACAGGCTTATCCTACCCCATCACAGGTTGGGTTACCTGTGAAAGCATGCTGCAATCATTGCACAGCGTTTTATATCGGTATAACGACAAACCAACTGTCCGTCAGAATGAATGGCCACCACCAAACTGAGGCAAAATACAAGATAGACCACCCTGTGGCACAGCATGCAGCTGAGCACAGCACTCTGGATTTCAATGGCTGCTTCAGTACCTAAGCCATCTGGATCCTCCCCTCCACCACCAGCTCTCCTGAACTGCGCAGGTGGGAGATGTCCCTTCAACACATTCTACGGTCCCGCAACCATCCTGGCCTCAATGTAAGATAACTTCCCATCCCTGCTCCCTATGCCTAACAACTCCTCCCCCTCCCCCTTCCCCGAAATTATTCTGTATCCACGTCTTCTTACAACTGTGCATCACCACTTACAATATCCCCTTGATTTATCATTTTATTTTTACTTATTTTTTATTTTCTCCTATTTTCCTAACTTTATTTTATCCTATTTTTCCTAACAGTGATGTTTCCTTTTTTCCTAACTTTATTTTTTCCTTTTTTCCTAACTTTGCTTTTTCCTTTTTTTTCTAACTTTATTTTTCCTTTTTTCTCCTATTTTTCTTTTTCTTTATTATTCTTATCATTTTAAATCCCCCTACTCCCTCCCCACACTCCTCTACACCTCCCTTTTATCCTTTCCCGCCCCTTTCCTTCACTGTATTCAGTACCACAATTCAAATTCCCACCAATCAGAGCCTTTAAATTCCATAATGCAGTGCGGAACTTTCCATCCCCACCTTTACCCAGCATCCTTCCCCCTCCACTCCCGACCTCACTCAAAGTCTAGCTTGTATTGCTGGAGGGTCAGACATGATAGTTGTGTGTGTATAGTTGTCTGAATGATTGCAGCAATGTATGTGTTTATTTTTCTGGTGAAGGCCATTGGCGAAAATTTAAGTTGCATGAATGTGATTGTCTATTTTCATGTCTGTCAGCAGCTCAGCAAGTCTCTTTTCAGTGAGTTGTTTCCTATCCTCCATTATTGGTACTCCAAAATCTGACAGACATAATTTATTTCCACTATTATATAAAAATCATATCTTTTCTAAGAAGTCCTAAACAGATGAAATGACCACTAGATGTAAACAATGTTGAGGAAATTTAGAGTGCCTTTGAAGCTGACTACAGAACAATTCTGCTGCTGCCAGCTTACAGATCACAAAGGTTAAAATAAGAGAAATTAGGGCTCATACAAAGGCAATGACAAGTTGTGGGATGAGGTACCCTCTGCCACACACCTTACGGTGAATTACAGAATTTTTACATATGTAGATACAGATATAGATGAGTGCATGGATGAAATGTATAGCAAAGAGTGCAAAATGTGTAACTCAATATTTCTGTTTTTGATCTCTTACTCACAAAACATATCCATTACCAGCGTGCAATGGGTGCATCTGTTGACAACATTCTCAAATAAACTCAATTCTTCAGCATCATAATTACTACAACTTTGTAACTGGTGAGAAGGTAAATAATAAATCTTCAGCACTCTTGTTTAAGATGCTATAAAAGTAAACTTCAGAAAAACTGAATATTATCATAGGTACCTCATTTACCTAACACGAAATAACACAAATTTCTAATTAAATTAGTACCTTTAACTTATCCAGGCAGGAATTAGTGCAGCTTGTTCCTGGCCTGTCCAGGAGAACGTACATCCCATCTGATAACATTACAGAACATCCTCTTTAATTGTTTTTGTCCTGTAAGAAATGACAGTGTGAGTTTCTATGAGTGTTATGTGTCTCACGTGCTAAGTTGAAGATTGTAGCAGACTGGCCGCAGCTGACCCCCTGCGGCTGCGAGCCTGCTGCAAGGAGCAAGCTATGAGGAGCGAGCCTAAAGGCTGAGATGACTGGCTCTAATATGAATATATGATGATGGTATCCTCTCAGGTAAAATATTCCAGAGGTAAAATAGTCCCCAATTTAGATCACCAGGCAGGGACTACTCAGGTGGATGTTATCATCAGGAAAAACAACAATGACTTACTATGAACTGAAGTGTGGAATGTTAGATCTCTTAAACGGGTAGGGAAATGAAGAGATTGAAGTTAGATATAGTGGGGATTAGTGGAGTTCAATGAAAAGATAAATAGGATTTCTGGTCAGGTGAGTACAGGGTTATTAATAAAAATTTGTTGGGAGTATTACAAGAGTACTTCTAATAACAAATAAGAAAATATCAATGTGGATGTACTAATTTGGTTGTTGTACCATAGTGGCTCCTTTCCATCTTTTACAATCTTGCTTGGTACATACTCATTTAATGCATATTGTACAATGACTATGAACTTTGACCACTTTTCCTCAACACTATCTGTACTTGAGATAAAACTTCTGTGTTGAGCGATCAAGTATTCTGTGCTCAAGGTAATTTTCAGATAATGCACTCAAAACAATTTCACTGGATTCCTTGTCCCTGCCACCCATCATAAGCGTTTGGGTCTCCCAGTCTATATCTGGTAAATTAAAATCTCCTTCCAAAATTATAACATGATCAGGACATCTGCTCGAAATATTTTCCAAATTTTCCTTCAGGTGTTCTGACTCAACGGCTGCTAAGGCGGGAGGCCTAAAACATCCAGTTACCATGTTCAAGCCTGCTTTAACTGTGACCTTCACCTAAATTATTTCACACTTTGGATCTCCATCTATTTCCTTCGATAGTAGTGCACTTTTTATCGCTATAAACATGCCTCCCTCTTCATTGTGCAGCCTATCTCTGCGGTAAACATTCGAGTCTGAGTTTAGAATCTCATTACTGTTTACATCTGGTTTCAGCCAACTTTCCGTCCCTAGTACTACTTGGGCATTGTGACCGTTTATTAATGAGAGAACTTCTGGGACCTTTCTATAGATGCTCCTGCAGTTAACTACTACTACATTGATCTTTTCATTGCCTGTTGTGTTCTGCCTACTGCTACCTTGTTGTGACTCAGATGTGTCTTGTCGGGCCCAGGGAGGGAATTCTCCAACCTAAAAAACTCCCATGTGCAATCCACATGTACTCCGCTACCCTTGTAGCTGCTTTCTGTGTGTAGTGCACGCCTAACCTATACAATGGAACCCTACCTCCACGCGATAGCGGATGTCGAGAAATTTGCACCCCAGATCTCCACAGAATCATCTGAGCCTCTGGTTCAAGCCTTCCACTTGGCTCCAAACCAGAGGGCTACGATCGGTTCTGGCAACGACACCGCAAATAGTTAGCTCAGATTCCACCCCGTGAATGAGGCTTTCAGCCTTCACCAACTCCACCAGCCGCCTGTATGAACTGAGAATGACCTCTGAACCCAGCCGGCAGGAGTCATTGGTGCCGACATGAGCAACAATTTGTAGTCGGGTGAACCCAATGTTCTCTATCGCTGCCGAAAGGGCCTCCTCCACATCTTGGATGAGACACCCCCAGTAAGCAAACAGAGTGCACACTGGCCTTCTTCCCTGACCTTTCTGCTATTTCCCTAAGGGAAACACCCTTAGGGAAACATCACCCGCCGAACATTGGAGCTCCCAATCACTAATATACGCCTCCCCCTGTGTGCCTGCTCAGACCCTGCTGAAGGAGCAGCCACATGTCCACTCACAGGCAGATCGGGTGCACGGCTAGCCTCCACATTGACCTTTCGTCCTGAGTGACGTGAACAACGGTCCCTGCCACCCAGCTGTAGCATTTTCACAGCTGAACTGATCCCCATATCTCATGCTCTTTGACAACCTATGAGCATGCCCCATGAAGTCGTATGTTGTCCATAGTGACTCCCTGAGTGTCCTACAAGCCCATGACAAGTATTTCTCTGCCCATCCCTCGGTGTACCACATTGAAGATATATTGATTTTTGCTAAATCAAACAAACAACATGAGGAACATTTAAAAGCCATTCTCAAGCATTTAGATGTGTACAGAATTGTAATAAATGAGGCTTAAACGTATGCTCAGACAAAGCCAAGTGATGTTTCTTGGTTACACTGTGACTTTGGCTGGAATAATTCCACTTTGGGAAAAAATTACAGCTATCACGAAGATGGTCCAGCCAACCAATTATCAACACCTTCAAAGATTTCTTGGGGCTGTGAACTTTTATCAGCAGCACTTGCCAAAAGCAGCTAAAAAGCAGGCACCTTTCACTGCAGCACTAGTGGGCAAGAATGCGACAGGCTGACAATCATTAAAATGGACCCCAGAAATGCAAGTGGCATTCAAACACATTAAAACAGACTTACAGAATGCAGTGCTATTAACACACTCAGATTCTCAGGCACCAGTAGCTATAGTGGTTGATGCCAGTCAGCAAGCTTTAGGAGTAGCCCTACAACAGAAAGTAAATGGGAAATTGCAATCTTTATGATTCTTCTCCCGTAAACTCACAGCGGCACAAGTCAACTGGAGTGCATATGATAGAGAACTACTAACAATGTATGAAGCTTTAAAGTACTTCTGTCCGCAAGTGGAAGCAAAACCATTCACTACCATATATATACTGACTACAAATATATCACTTTTACTTTCTACAAAAACAAAGACAGTTGCTCACTGCAGCAGTTCCGACAGTTAGAATTTATAGCTCAGTTTACGACAGACATGAGGCATATCAGAGGAACGGAAAACATGGTCATAGATTGTTTGTCAAGAGTTGATTCTATTTGTCAGACGATTGACTATGAACAATTGGCTGATGCACAAAAAGTGGACCCGCAACTTGAAACATATCACAAGAATGCTATGATTACAACAAGTACAGCCAGCTGGAGGGAATATTTATATTTGATGCGACGTATCTCAAGGTAGACCTAGACCATTTGTGCCTGAGACAGAAAGTTTTTTCGATGTCATTCACAGCTTTGCTCACCCTAGAGCAAACACAAGTGTCAAGCTTATGATAGATCACTTTATATGTCCAGGAATTAAGAGAGATTCCAGAGTTGGGCAAAGTAATGCTTGCAGTGCCAAAGATGTAAAATTGGTCGGCACGTCCACAAACAGATTGGAGATTTTCCACTTACAACGACAAGATTTACACATGTACACTTCGACATTGTAGGTCCATTATTACCTTCAGAAAGATACCGCTATCTCCTTACCATGATTGACCATTACACAAGATGAGCAGAAGCAGTGCCACTCACAGATATTTCAGCAGAATCTGTGCACAGGTATTTCTAGCAACTTGGATTACATGTTTTGGCTGTCCATTACATGTGACCACTGAACAAGGCTGCTAATTCGAGTCTGTACTGCTCTTAGAATTGGCCAATCTGTGTGGTTTCTGCCATCATCGCACAACTGCTTACCACCTGGCCAGTAACGTTTGCATAGAACCTTAAAGGCTGCATTAATGTGTCATTCACAATCGTGAACTTCTGCTTTGCCTCTAGAGTTACTGGGTTTGCAAACTGCATTTAAAACAGATTTGGGAGCTTCCACAGTGGATTTGGTTTATGGGGAGATCTTGAGGCTGCCATCAGAATTCTTTAATGCTCAGGTTGAGACACCACAAGAGGACTTATCACAGTTCTGCAGATGGTATGCAGACAAATAGCTACACTACGTCCATCACCTGCATCATGACATGGAGAAGGAAAACCATTCATCCATAAGGACTTTTACACCTGCACCCATGTCATGCTCAGAACAGACACAATATGACCATCACTGCAGCCTCCATATTTGGAGCCACATAAAGTGCTACTGAGAGGTTACCATACAATACAAATTGACTCTAATGGAAAGTGGCAAACAGTATCATTGGAGTATCATTGGAACGGGTGAAGCCAACACATGTTGCTGACTGAAGAAAACATGCAACAGAGAGATCATGAATCGGCAGTACTTGTACAACAACCACAGCATGAAGGTGACATGGTGGAAGAATGTGACAGCCAACCTCCCATACTAACAAGAGGAACCGAAGAGGAACACAGTACCGACGGTATATTCTAGGGCTAGCTAACGTGTCAAGTACAAGTACCCCTACATCCCTAGAGTTCCGCTCTACCGCAGGGGGGCTGTGTGGGAATCACCGTCAGAAGATTGATTTTAGCACAGTGAATTTTAATATTTATTCTTTAGAAGAGCTAACTTTACCTCTGTTTTCTTTACTCTTTGCTTGCTTACTCTCTGGTTTTTATTTCAGTTCAATTTATGTTGTCTTGTAAAATAAAAGTTTTCTGATGTTCATAATGAAGCTGATTTTTATTAATTAAATAAATAGCAACGCCGGCTAGACACTACATGCCCTTTGAAACATGTTTTCCTTTACAATGTCCTAAACAAAGTACTATCACTAATAGGCAGTCTGGGAGGTTAACAAGAGCAATATTAATATCTGTTGGAAATCGATGTACTTAATTAAGACTGTATTATCTTTATCTGATTTTCTGTTTTGTAAACTCCTTTTGTTTTATATGTTCTGTGATATGGTAAATAAAATGTTGTGTTGTATTGACAAATTGCTGCACTACTACTGTCATTCACTACAGTATCTTTTGGTGCAAAAATCTGGGAGGACTCCACGATTGATGCCTGACATCCAAGAATTTTTACTCACTTCATGCGCCAATATCACGAAGGGTTCACTGCAGTGGTTTTTTATGCCAGATGACAAAATCATCCATTGACAAAGCATGCATACAGAGCTAAGTTCAACTGGGTTGTAATGTCATATATATCACAGTACAATTTGTAGAAGCAGTTAATTACATTGTTGTGCACTTTACTGGTATTGTTGCTATTCTGTAGGCACTTAAGAACTGATAAATGTTACATCTTGCACTACATCTGTAGCTTGTTTATGACCAGTGCTGGCATCTGTTGATTGTTAATCGAACTACATTGACGATATAGTAATAAGGACATGACTGAGAGCTTCTTGTATGTACCCTTGTCTGGTTAGTAAATTAATTATCATCGTAAAGCGAAAATTTTGTTGCCAACATTAGCACACTAAGCCCTTAAGTAGGGTGTAACCCTTGTCATGCATCTATTTACAAACAATTTAGACAGTAAGCCACATGACATTTACATATGATTATCATTGCAATTATATGACACATTCTACATCCTAGCGATACAGTCCTCACAGAGTTTCATGGACCTCAAAAATAAATAAATAAAATAAATCTGGTCATGCAGGGAATTATGAGGACAGCTAAAACTGCTCCGAGAGCAGCAATAAAATTCATATTCCCCTGCTTGACCACACTCTCGGAAATTGTCACATATGTGGAAAGAGACACAAATATTTGTGATAAGGTAGAACATGAATTTTACTTCTATACATTTCATTCGAAGCTATTTAAGCTTACTTTCCTACCTGAGCATATATTCATGAATGGCAACAGAATGCAAAATAAACGGCAGACTATTTGTGACAAGTGAGAGTTTTTATACCATCCTTCATTCTGTAATCAGACGGAAATGTAAATAACATGTTGTAGAATATAATCGCATTACATTCATAAGAAAGAGGCAGAAAGCTTTCAAACTGCCGCACCAATGCAATGTTTACACCAGAATGCAATTCTATTGGCTCTCGCTATCTTGCGATGCTATTGGTTATTCTCATTTCGCACTCCCTAAGTCAGTTTACAACTTATCACAAAGACATGGCAACAACCTGCGACATGCCCCTACAAAAGACACACACATACAACACTTTCAGATATCGGCCATGGCCTTCTCCAGAAAATAGAACATTGACACAAGCACAGAGGCACACAACACAGGCATACAACCATCTACATCTACATCTACATGGGATACTCTGCAAATCACATTTAAGTGCCTGGCAGAGGGTTCATTGAACCACCGTTATACTATTTATCTCCCATTCCATTCTCGAATACCGCGTGGGAAGAAAGAACATCTGAATCTCTCTGTTAGTGCTCTGATTTCCCGTATTTTATTCTGATGATCATTTCTACCTACGTAAGTGGGAGTCAACAATATATTTTGGCATTCGGAGGAGAATGTTGGCGATTTGAGTTTCGTAAGTAGCCCACGCCGCAGCGATAAGCGCCGTTGTTGTAATGATTTCCAACCCCAAAACCTGTATCATTTCCATAACGCTGTCTCCCCTGTATCGTGACAATACAAAACAAGCTGCCCTTCTTTGGACTCTTTCGATGTCTTCCGTCAAATCCACCGATAGTCTACCCATACGTATTTCTAAACCCATTGTTCTCTTTCCCACCAGATTGGTTGAATTCTCAGAGGGAGGAGATCTGCTAACTGCAAATTTAGAACTTTGTACTTCCGGCTCAGATGCCCACAGAGGACCAGCTGAAATCATTTTGGGATCTACAGACAATTGGTATAACTGCACATCATGATACAGTAAAGACCAATAAAGATTCTGTCCTCCTCCAAGAATTTCAGGCATCTTATCTTCTGCAAGATCACCAAAGAGTTGTTTGTCTTCCTAAGAAACATAATGTTCTTTTATGTTCTATGAACCAATGCAGAAAGTAGATTTCGTAATCTACACAAAAGACTTATTAGCAATGAATCCTTAAAGGACATTTACCATCATCTTATGTTGGATTACATTACAAAGAATCATGTAGGACTCGTTTCTCCAGAAAAACCAAGTAATCCCATATTTTATCTCCCCCTCCAGGATGTTAAGAAGGAGAAATGCAGTAAAGTAAAGTGGAGGATCGTTTTCGATGTGTCTTCTCACAAGGGCAATGCACCCTTTCTCAGCAGTACTTTAGATGCGGGTCCAAATCTTTTGCCAGAAATTCTTGCTGTTCTGTTACGGTTCTAATCACATGCCATGGCTATTATCAGCAATATCATGCAAGCATTTCTTCAAATTGTCTTGCATGAAGAGGACAGGGATTTTAAAGATTTCTGTGGTACCAAGTTTTTCAAGACAGTCAAGGAAACCACCATATGTCAAGTGAATTAACAACTTACTGTTTCACGAGAATTCCATTCGGTCTGACATGATAGATACAACACTCAAAGAACACACTTCCAGGGATGATTTCGCGTTTGGGGCATATAACGACAATGAAGCTGTCGCTATGTATTATGAACTAACGACCCTCATGAAGTTACTGAACTTTCAATTAATGAAATGGGCCACTAATTCAGATCAGTTACAAGACATGTGGAAAACCAAAGGACGAGAGATTATTACAGATACTCAAGTATTAGGCGTATTTTGGGACACTGCAATGGACAACTTCTACTTTAATATAAATGATGTTATACAAAAATTACCTGATGGACCTACTTCTAAAAGGAAAGTATTACAGGCTGTAGCCAAATTTTACAACCCACTTGGACTATTCTCTCCTGTGTCAGTCATGGCAAAACAATTATTCCAAGAAACTTGGTGTATGGGAATTGACTGCAATGAATTGCTACCCCAAAATCTAGCCACATGATGGAATACTTGGGTGGCCTCATTATTTTTATTGTCTTTCATTCATATCCCACGATGGTTGGCAACTACTAAAGGTTGCAATGTTCATATTCACATGTTTTGTGATGCTTCGGAACATGCGTATGGGGCAGCTCTATACATCCACACTGTTTTACACGGCAACACAGTGATTCACTCAGTCTGTAGCAGAACAGACTTGCACCTGTTAAAAAAATAACAATGCCACATCTTGAACTTCCAGGTGCACTTGTGCGAGCACGATTACTGAAATATTTCTGTACAGCTACGGATTACATTGCTCACATCATATTATGGACGGACTCTACAGTGACCTTGGACTGGATACATAGTCATCCTAATCAATGGGAAACTTTCATCTGTAATAGAGTGACAGAAAAGCACACATATACGTCACCTCCTTAGTTGAGACATTGTCCAGGAGAGGAAAATCCAGCAGATCACCTAACACGAGGACTTCTTGGCAATCAAATCCAGTCTCCACATGTCTAGTGGAAAGGACTGCCATGGCTTACACACTAAGAAGAATGTTGATCATCTGGTACTCTAAATACACACCTTGAGCACCCAAAAGAGAGAAGGAATGTAAAACAAGTGATGAGACTTCCTATACCTTCCAGAACTGACAACAATCGAGCTCCAAAATGCATGCACATATTGGATCACAATAGTTCAATGCCAGTGTTTCACACGGAAAATCCACGCACTCCAAAATGATAAACCTATTCCGCAAGATTCTAAAATTGCACACTTTAACCCATTCACTGAAGGTGGATTCCTTCGTTTGGGTGGCAGATTACAGTTTTCAGATCTCACCTGTGATCAACGACACCCAATACTTCTTGAGGGATCACACTACATCACGAGACTCTCCATATTTTTTATTTATTTATTTATTTATTTTTTTTTTTTTTTTAACACATTGATCTTCATCATTTTGGAGTCAGAATAATGTAATACGAACTTCAGAGAGAATTTTGGATACTTAAAAGTTGTCAAACCATTAAATAGGTTCTACATACATGCTTACTGTGCAAGATTATGAAAAACTTAAAAGGACAACAAATTGAAGCTCTACCACCTGCAGATCGTATGAGACCATCTAAGCCTTTTACTGTCACTGAAATTGATTTTGCAGGCTCTCTTTTCATCAAGACAGGCATGACAATGGAAAAGGCGTATATAGCACTCTTCACTTTTGCAATAACACATGCGGTGCATTTAGAATTGTCCTCTAATATGAACACAGATACATTTTTGACGGCTTTCCAAAGATTTGCTAATAGACGTGGATTGCCACAGACCATCAACACCAACAATGCAAAGACCTTCCAAGCTGCCAATACAAAATTGTTGGAACTATGGAGCTTACTGACTGCCTCAGAGACCCATTGCTTCCTTGCCAAAAATGAAATAACTTGGAAGTTCATTGCACCACGTGTGTCTTGGTGCAGAGGATGGTGGAAGAGGGTGATTGGTACTGTCAAGTGATGTTTACAGAAACTTTTGGTAAGGTCTAGACTAACTGCAGAACAAATGTATACCACTTTGGTCTGTATGGAAGCTGCCGTAAACTCAAGGCCAATCACTCCAGGTGATAATGCAGAACCTGTGATGCCAAAACACTTTCTAGTAGGTGAAGGATTATAAAATGTGCCCAATGGAACAGAACCTATCATAACTCACAGCCTGGCCAAAGAGTTTAAACTATGCCAGAAACTAACAGACGACTTTTGGAAAATATGGACTGAGAAATATCTCATGGAGCGTAAATGTTTTTATGAAGTTAGAGGCACAGCCGCAAATTGTATTGTTTATGACTGGTGACCTGGCTTTGATTAAAGAGCATGGATGTCCACAACATATATGGAAGAAAGGGAAAATAGGAAAATGTGCACATGGAAGAGATCACAAAATAATACTATACACGTCAGGAGGTTAACCAAGGTGGGGAGGATGTTGGAAATCTATGTACTTAATTAAGACAGTATTATCTCTGATTTTCTATGTTATGTTTACTCCTTTTGTCTTATAGATTTTGTGATATGGTAAGTAAAATGTTCTGTTGTATTGACAAATTGCTGCACTACTACTGTCATTTGCTACTATATCAATGAGCCACAGACGGCGGTCGTGTCTGTGTGAGTGTGTGTATGTTTGTGTATCTCTAACAGATGAAGGCCTAAACGGCTGAAAGCTCTAATGTTTTATTCTGTTATTTGTGCCTTTCTGCAGCTCATTGGACTTCTCTGTGGTGAGTAAGCAACCTATCCTTCTCAAAAATATTGTTGAATCCTTCTTGGAATTTCCATTGTTCAATATTAATTTCTGGAGGATAAAGCAGGAATCCAATTAAAATGATGGAAACAGTCAGAATCAAGCTTCAGTGGACCATTAAAAACAATATTGTAAATGTCATTAAGAAGGAAAAATGTATGTGGTATGCAGAAAAAAATAGCTAATTCTCAGAATAAAATTAAAACCATTTGGGCAGTCATGAAGGAACTATCTCGTCAGCAGCACAGAGTTGAGTATATAAAGTTATTGGATAATGATAAGTTTTCTGTTACTGATAAGTCAGGTGTATGTGCAGTATTTAATAACCACTTCCTGATTATAGCTGGTGAATATATCAGAAACTTAGCTCCTACAGGTAATTACATACCACTCTAGAAAATAGTGTTCTGAGACTGTTATCTGAATTAGTTCTTTTTGATACTGACAAAGAGGAGAGTGGGTGGATAATTAAATCACTAAAGACTACAGACTCTTGTGGATATTGTGGGGTATCTAGCAGAATACTAAAGTATTGGCCCACCTCTGTCAGCCCAGTACTTGACCATATTTGTAATTTTTCCTTTCAGAATGGTCAATTTCCTGACGGATTAAAGTACTCAGTACTGAAACTACTGTATAAAAAGGGAGAAAGCAATAATGTAGACAACTTCAGACCTATTTTGATGCCATCAGTGTTTGCTAAAGGTACTGAAAAGGCTCTATATTTAAGGTTAACTGATCTTTTCAGTTCCCATAATTTGCTGTCAAATGTAGAGTTTGGTTTCAGAAGTGGTGTAACAACCAAAACTGCTATATTTTCTTTTCTCTGTGAGGCATTTCATGGATTAAATTAAAAAAAAAAAAAAAACAAAAAAAAAAAAAAAAAAAACAAAAAACTGAATGCTAGGTGTATTCTTCAATTTAACAAAAGCATTTGATTGTTTTGATTACAAGATATTCTGGCAGAAGTTGGAACATTTAAGAAGTAAGGGGAGTAGGTGACAATTACTTCACTTCTTACTTTGATAGCAGACAGCAGTGTTGAAAATGGCTACAATATGTACTCATAATGGGGTACATTTAGTTGGGGGAGGGGGATCTCAGGGTTCTGTTCTGGGCCCTCTGTTGATTCTCATTTATATAAATGATATGCCTTCTAGTATAATAGGTAATTCTAAGATATTTCTGTTTGCTGATGGCACTACTACCTTGGTAGTGAAGGATGTTGTAGGCAAGATTGACGCAGTATCAAATAATGTAATTTAAAAAATAAGTCCATGCCTTTTGGCAAATAAATTGATGATAAATCATAGTAAGACTAAGTTTTTACAGATTCTATCACACAATTCAACAAAAAATGACATTTCAGTTACACAGAATGGGCACATGATAAGTGAGACTGAACAGTTCAAATTTCCAGACATTCAGATAGGAAGTCAACTGTCGTGGAAACCAATGTTCAAAATGTTGTAAAAAATTAAATGTTGAGTTATTTATCATTCAAACAGTTTCTCAATTAAGTGATAGTTCAATATGAAAAGTAGTCTCTCTGGCTTATTTTCATTCACTAACGACATATGGTGTTATTATTTGGTGTAACTCCTCTGATTAAAAAAGAATGTTTCTTGTGCAGAAACAGGTAGTTCGAGCAATATGTGGGGTAAGCTTGTGTACCTCAACCCCTGTTTGTTAGCCTGGGAATTCTGATAGTGTCCTTTCAATACATAATTTCTTTGATGTCATTTGTTTTTAATCATGTTTGGTCATTTCCAAAAGTTAGCAGGTTTCATTCAGTTAATACCAGACACAAATGGAATTTGCATTTTGATCACACCTACTTGACCGTCGTGCAGAAAGATGAGCAGTATTCTGCCACATCCCTTTTCAATATACTGCCACAAGAATTCAAAAAGCTTAGTAGTAATCCACATACCTTCAAGGCTTAACTGAAAAGTCTTCTTATGGCTCACTCCAAAGGAATTCCTGGTAATTTTTTTAATGCTAATTTCTGATTCTTCTTACTTATGGGCTTAATTATGATGTTTCCATCAATTTTGTACCTTAGGGCAGTGTACTAAACCAAGTCCAACTGATGGTGCCCACTTCATGACACCTTAATCACATAATGGCATTCTCCCCTGTTTTCGAAGGTCACTTGTGATGTTTGGAATTTGATACACATCTGTGACCATATGATAATTCAGATACTGACAGTCACAACAGAACCTTCTCTTCTTTGATTAAGTACTAGAAACTCCCACGGGCTGACAGCTGTCATGAAACTATCACTGTTTGTAGGTGGTAAAGTGACTATTTATTGTAGAGTGACAGTCCATTCCCAGAAAGAAACCTATGCTGTGTTATTAACATAACTGGCAATTCTCCGGAGTGGTTGAATAATGCTGTATTTCCACCAACTATTTTTCTATTTATATACCTATCACTCCCTCACATATGTGACACCTTTTCCCTCAAATGCCACTAAATTGTTAGACTATCTTGGCCTAAAATACTTTATGCTGATATCACACTAAGAATCAGGTTTGTGCCGCAGTTGGAAAATGTTGTAGATCTGGGACTCCTTATATGTATAAGATGTAATGTGTGAATGTGTGTGCATTTTCTCCTTCTGAAGAAGTTATCAAACTGTTGAAATATTTATAGCATTCATTTTCAAAATATCTGACTGTGGCACACTGTCTCTTCCATATGTTTGTTGAAGGTGTGGGTGGATGTTTTGTGAAAAGTAGGTTGGTGCACCATTATTCAGAACCACAACATTTGACGGGTGCACAATGACACATCCTCCAAATATTCAAATACAATGACCAAGTACCAGGCCACATTGACACCAGAACAATATTTAAATTTGTTAGAATGTGTGGCATGAAAGTTTTCTTCATCACAAATCTGTTATTCTGAGCAGGCCATTATTTGTTAAATGTGCTTTATTTGTGAAAAGAATGGGGCATTCAATAAGATGCTGATCTGGGATACATCCACAGCACCTGTATTGTTGTTGATACACATAGACAAGTGGTGAGCAACTTGTTGGACAACTTCCTCTTCCACATCAATGGTGAAGCATATTAGGGCATTAGAAGTGTTTGTTTCCAAAACAAAATTGTTCAAAACTTGCAAAAATACATGATATGTAAAATGTGTGGCAAGTAAATTGTTCAGGGTATGATGCATTTTGTCAATTTTCACCATAGATGAGGGATTCTTAGTGCATCCAGTAAACACAAGTTGCCATTATGTAATGTACAACCTTTCTCAATCACTTGGTGTCATCTGATGTACAGTACGTGTGCTTCAATTCATTAGGCTGTTCTCTGATGATTTCACACAAGATATCATATTAACACAAGGAGTTTACTGAAGCACACAATTCTGTGTGTATTGCCCGCTATTGTTCAAAGTTATTTATTTTGCAAATGGAACAGGGGTTTATTATCAGATATTGCTGTCCTTTGCCCCTTTACACAACTGTTAATGATGTTATAGGAATTCAGAACCACTGTTTATATAGACTGGTGTTCACAATTTAAAAGATGAAACATTTACATGATGTGTTAGTGGCACTTAACAAAGTCACAGTCATTTATGATGGTACTAGAACATTAAAAATTTGGAGCTTGGTTCTTAAACATTGAGTGGATGCACTGTTTTTCATAACACTAGTGGGCACATGGTGTACTTTGTATACACATGAAAACTTGTATGAGCTAAATCACAGTTGAATTTCAATAGAATTAAGAAATGATAAAATAAACATATGTTACATGAGTTTAATTACTGTTTAATTAAACTGTAGAAAAATAACTTTCATTATACCACTCTGTTCTGTTGACTTACATAATATTTCAGGAATCATTGCAGGCTAAGTATTTCCCATAAAACCTTTGTTTCATTTGTGACTTCTTTAGGACCTGCTTTATTAGAATTACATATTTTCTTCTTCTCAAAGAAACTATTACCTGTGGAAAGTGATTGTTCATGCTCATCCTTTGAATCATGTTCTTCTTCAGAATCAGACTTGTGGTTACTTTATGTGAAAAGTTCTGAGTTCCTCCAAGTCATCATTATTTTCACTGTTTGGAACAGTGTATCTCTGGTTCATAGTAAAGCAGACACAAACACAATGTTTGCCAGCTTGGAGTATGCCCTGAAAGAGTGACAAGAACCTCTTTGTTACATGTTACATTTTGTTGAGTATAAAAAATAGCTTAAGAATATTAAGTAAGATATTACTTACATGACTGACCACTATGATGACACTCTTACTGTTTATTTTACATTACTGCTTCTGACTCAAACATATGGCAACAAAACTAATCAATGTGTTAGCAGAAGCTGTAATGAAGGAATGGGCAAGAGGTCATACTTGTAAAACAACATAATGGTACAAAATAAAGTTACTTGTGGTTTGCACTCCTTATATAGATGCACACCCACTCAAGGGTTGATAGTGTGTGTTACCACCACAAATGGCAATTCATGCTCTGAAATGTCCTCCATTTCTATCCAAAAGGCTAATAGGCAGTTTTTGTGGTTAGACATTCCAGTCCTCCGCCAATGTGGTTGACCACAGATGGATGGTAATTGTGGAATGTTTACATGCTATAATACGTCTCTCTGAATGCTTTCCACACATGCTGGATGGCATTAAAGTTGGGGGCAGTCCAGTCCATTAGCTGAATATACTCCATATATGCTCTTAAATTAAAATGCACGTTCTCATAGGAACAAACTATGCACAGCTGAAAAAATACCTGGAAAGATGCACATGGGCAATGTAATAACTTTATTAACACTAGAAAATACAACTATACACAACAAGTGTTTTGAATCATGGTGAAATGTCAACTGATGAGCTCCACTGAGTCCGGCTCAGCCCCGGTTCACTTAGGCGGTGCTGTCTAATTACTGTAGCGTCCCTATATTACTTTGCATGCGTTACGCGCAGCGGTAGTTTCAAATTTATGATGCACTGTCACAACACTTTTCCCCCTTTGGGAAATTCACTTCACATTGCAGATGTGTTGTACAGTGCAGAGACATCCATCGACTCTTCATGTGTTGGGACCAGGTCACGTGGTGCCACTCGATCGTATGGGTGAAAGTGCCCATGACTGAATGATGGGTGACATCTCTGAAGTATTGGCTGCCTCTCTGCTGGAGGCATACGTCCCCGGGACTGAATGATGGGTGATAGCTGCATTGCCTCTGGTGCATGCGACTGTGATGCTGGCACACCTCCCCGCACAGTCGGCTCATGTGATGGAAGCACATCATCTGCAGGATTATGTTGGATGCTCGGAGTTGTGAGCTGTAAAGGTGGAACCCATAGGTGGTGTCTATTGGCTTCTGAAGGAGTATGAATAGTCCTGTGTGGGGACAACGTTGACAATGGCAGGTCAACTGCCAGCAAACTTATCTGATCAAAATGGTGAACAACCATTCCCTGATCAGTCTGGTTGTCACACAACTGAAGGCCTCTAGTCCTTTTGATCCACTTGGCATGAGAGCCATATCCCCGTACCCAGACAGGGGCACCTACTCGGAACTTGTCAGGAGGGTGAGAAACAGCCCGAGACTGTCGGAAGCGAAGAAGATGTAACAATGTACGTGGCTGACAACCGTGTAAGAGCTTGGCCGGGCTGTGATCACCCATGGGTGTAAATCGATAAGAACTTAGAAAGTGAAGTAAAGCATCTTCTGTAGAAAACTCACTGAGGAACTTCTTTATCTGACATTTGAATGTGCGTACAAGACGCTTGACCTCCCCATTCGACTGTGGATGGAATGGCGGCGCCGTGACATGAGGGACACCGAGGTCAGAACAGAAATCTGCAAAAGCCTGTGAGGAAAACTGTGGTCCGTTGTCTGTGACTAGCGTAGAGGGTAGACCTTCAAGGGCGAAAATCTTCGCCAATGCATTTGTGGTTGCCGCAGTGGAAGGGGACGCACAGCGAACCACAAAAGGGAAATTGGAATAAGCATCAATGACAAGAAACCAGTAGGCACCGAGTAAAGGGGCAGCAAAATCGGCGTGGACCTGTTCCCACGGCCGCGCTGGGGCAGGCCACGGGGAAGGGTCAGCTCGGGGGGCTGCCGACTGTTGAGCACATTTGGTACACAGGGCGACCATGTGTGAAATGTCTGCATCAATTACTGGCCAGGAAACATGTCTGTGAGCCAGATTTTTAGTGCGGGAAATACCCCAATGTCCTTGGTGTAACAAATGAAGAACACGTTGACGCAGAGAAGCAGAAAACACCACCCTTGGAAATGCTCCATCTGTAGAGAGGAGAACCACCCCATCACGAACCGACAGTCTGAAAGGCGTAATAATTACGAAGCAGGTCAGAGGCCTTGCCAGAGGGTCTGTCAGGCCACCCTCGTTGAATGAACCTAATCACCTTGCAGAGAACTGGGTCTTCGGCTGAGGCTGAAGGTACATGGTCCCCCATAATTGGAAAACCATCAACCTCACGACGTTCGTCCTCATCCACGTGGAAATAGAGTAACTCATCACGGTCCAAAACGGGGTCAGTACCCATAGGCAGCCGCGATAAGGCATCAGCATTTGCGTGCTGGGCCGTGGGGCAGTAATGGATCTCATAGTGAAATTGAGACAAATATAAAGCCCAATGTTGCAAACTGTGTGCAGCTTTATCCGGAAGTGATGCTGAAGGATGAAACAGGAAGACAAGAGGCTTATGGTCAGTAATGAGATGAAACTTGGAATCATACAAGAAAACGTGAAATATTTTTAAGGCATACACTATGGCAAGTGCCTCTTTCTCAATCTGAGAATAATGCTTTTGAGCATCGTTGAGCGTCTTCGAAGCGCAAGCAATAGGCCGCTCTGATCCATCATCATATTGGTGTGCAAGGATGGCCCCAAGATCATATTGGGACACGTCCGTGGCAAACACCAGTTGCCACCCCGGAGCCGACTGAAGTTGATCTTTGAGGCGAATAAAAGCACGTTTACATTCGTTGGTCCAGTGGAAAGGAATGTTCTTATGGAGCAGCTGATTCAATGGATGAGCTACGTCAGCCACAGAAGGGAGGAGTTTATGATAGTAGGCAATTTTACCAAGAATTACCTGAAGGTCTTTAACATTGGACGGCCGTGGGAGGGCTGTGATAGCATCAACATGCTGACTTAAGGGGCGGATCCTGTCACGGGACAGTTGAAACCCCAGATACACAACAGAAGACTGAAAAAAACTGAGATTTAGTGAGATTACACTTTAACACCACAGACAGGAGAACTTGAAAAAGCGCGTGAAGATTGGCAAGGTGTTCATCCGTGGAAGCCCCCGTAACTACAATATCATCTTGATAGTTGATGCAACCAGGCACAGAAGCCGTCAGTTGTTCTAAAAAACGCTGAAAGATAGCTGGCATGCTAGCAACGCCGAAAGGCATCCGTTGGTATTGATACAGGCCAAACGGAGTGTTTAAGATGAGAAATTTTCTGGAATCTGCATCCAAAGGCAGTTGCTGATATGCCTCCGACAAATCAATTTTGGAGAACTGACCGCCCTCGAATTTGGCAAACAACTCGTCAGGATGAGGAAGCGGGTAAGTATCAATGAGACATTGGGCATTGACGTTTTTTTTTTTTTTTTTTTCTTCCAAATCACCACACAACCACAATTTGCCTTTAGGTTTGCAAACCACAACGAGGCGGGATGCCCATTCACTAGAAGTAACTAGTAGGAGAGCCCCCAAAGACACCAATCTATCTAATTCAGCCTTGACTGGGTCACGTAATGCGACTGGAAGGGGGCGGGCACAGAAAAATTTTGGGTGGGCCCGGGAAAATTTCGGGTGGGTCCCTGGTTTGAGCGTTATATGTGCCCTAAATTCGACAGTGCGGCGCAGGCCGGGAGAGAAAATCGAGGAAAATTCAGTATACAATGCAACTAACCGAGTGTAAGGAATATCATCAGATACCAGATGTACATCGTCCGTAATGGAGAATCCAAAAAGTCGAAAAGCATCATACCCAAACAAGTTTTCCGTTCCTGCATGATCAACAACAATAAAGGTGAGAGAACGAACGACCGACTTGTAAGAAGTGGACGCCTCAAATTGGCCGATAATTGGAATTTTCTGTTTGTTGTAAGTCCGCAAATTGCGCGTGACAGGAGACAACGGCGCAGAACCCAATTCCAAGTATGTGTGAGAATTAATGAGAGTGACAGCAGAAACTGTGTTTACCTGGATGAGAATATTTTTGTCAAGTACCTGAACATCTATATACAACTTACTAGTATCGGAAAGTACACAATTGACAGTCATAACAGAATCGTCGTCTTCAACGACAGCAGGAGTCTTGTTAGACCGGCAGACGGAGCCAATGTGACCTTTCTTATGACAGGTGTGACACGTGGCCCAGCATTGAGGGCAATCTACCCTCTCATGTTTTGATAAAGCAACATGGACAGGATGGAAGCGCTGAACGTACTTGATTTTGCTGCCACGGCTGCTGCATCTGTCGCTGCTGTTTTTTTTGTGCGCGGTTCTACCGCAACACGTCGCTGATGCGTGTGTACTGCGGTAACTTCCCCATCATATGAAACAGACGCTTCATCTGGTGCGGCATTAGACTGAACAGTACTGATGTCCATGTATTTGTCAATTTGGGCGCTGGTGGCACGAGACATTTCATACGACTGGGCAATACTCAATACTTCAGATAAAAAGGGATTCGGAAGCTGGAGGGTTATTGTCAGACTTCCTAATGCGGAACCAACCTAAGAATAGCATCTCTAACCATGGAATTGGCATAAGACTCATGATGCACGCCCGTAACAAATTGACATTTTCTACTATGGCCCTGTAATTCCGCGGCCCATGCACGATATGATTCATGCGGCTGCTAGCAGCACTTGTAAAAGGACACATGGGAACCAACAACATGGGTGTTTTGTGATAATATTTGGAGAGCATGTCATACATTTCAGTAAAAGATAAAGACGCTGGATCTCGTAGGGGGGGCCAGCTGAGATAATAGTTGATACACTTTTGGAGAAATCCACGAAAGAAATAATGATTTGCACAGCTGATCGTCGCCAACGTCGAAAGCCACAAAATGTTGCTGCAGCCGCTTTTCATAGTCCTCCCATTCTTCCGCAGCTTCCTCGTATGGAGGGAATGGAGGCAGAGAACACGGAGCGACTTGACTGGACAACGACGTTGACACAACTGACGTAAGCGTCTGTGGTAAGTTACGTAATGACGCTACGAGGGCAGTCTGTTGCTCGATGAGCATGCGCAATAGCTGGTCTAAGCTTTACATATTTATCAAAACACTGCTGACAACAACGCGTGGAATAGTTCACAACTCGTCGCCACTATAAGTGTAATATCTTTATTAACACTAGAAAATACAACTGTACACAACAAGTGTTTCGTATCATGGTTAAATGTCAACTGACGAGGTCTGCTGAGTCTGGGCGAGCCCCGGTTCACTTAGGCAGCACTGTCTAATTACTGTAACACTCCTATATTACTTTGCGTGCAGTGGTAGTTTTAAATTTATGACGTACTGTCACAACAGGGAAGGAGCATCATGTCACTGTAGCATTCACTAGTGAGCATACAGTGTTTAAAGATTTGCAATGCTGCTAAGATCATAGGGACTGAGCTAATGAGGAGTGGGAGGGGGGCAGTTAATTTGCTTATTACTAATGACAGCAGATTCAGACTACATTCACAGTCGATTCATCATATGCGGTGATTCTGGATATACCCTCAAATGGCAACAGGTGAGTATGTGCCCAGTAACATTGTTGAAAACAATCACTCAGGTCAATGTATATATGCGTACAAGAAAAAGAAATTCACAGATTATTCGTGATTAAAAATACACTTTACTATGTCAATAATAGATAACAACTCACTGTAAAGAGGCTCGCTGACAGGCAAGAAAATAGATAATCACATTCAGACAACTTAAATTTTTGGCAATGGCCTTCATCAGAAAAAGAAACACACACATTCACGCAATCACTCCGACAGCTAAACACACACACACACAATCACTATATGACACTGGAGTTGCCGGACATGATGGTTGTATGTGTATAGTTCGAGTGATTGCATGAATGTATGTGTTTCTTTTTCTGATGAAGGCCATGGCCGAACATATAAGTTATGTGAATGTGTTTATCTATTTTTGTGCCTGTCAGCAGCTCAGTGAACCTCTCTATGCTGAGTTGTTATTTATCCTTCATTATTGACATTCCAATCGGATTTTCCATTGTTAAAATACTTTCCAATGAGTTAAACTAGTCTATAACCTGGGTGAAAGTACATATACCTGTGTTAAGTGGCAATGTAGTTTCTCTCAATATAGTAAAACTTTTCAGTCCTTTGAAAGGTAAAGGTTTTGTACACTAGCATAGAACTTCACACCACTTCAGGAGGAAAAATCGTTTTAGGAAGCTCTTTAATGTGTAGCAACATGTAAACTACGTGTATTTTCATATTATGAAAGTACATATACTGATACTGCTGTTGTAGAAATTAAGGATGGTAACTACATACTACAATGAGTTTGGACTAGAGAAAAATATATTGGTATAAAAATAACATTTGAGTATCCGGTCAATGTGGTAACTGACTATGTACTAAATCAGTCTCGGTACAGAGGTATAGTATTTCCTTCGTGTCAGAGAGAGTTGTTATTGTTTGCTGTTATGTGATTACTGTTGTGATTGCCACAGTCCCCACCTCCACCTTGTTTATAGATAAGAGCTCAAAGAGGAGGAAATCGGTGAAATTGTCATTGTGAAGCTTTACATGAGGGTGCATAAGCACAGGTGTGCAGTAGCCAGTAAGATCATATTTCTCAGATGAGGCACAGTGGTGCAGGTGCAGATGACTGATGAGGTTATGGCTAGCACTTCCATGAGACCCAGCTGGACAATTTCTTAAGATAATGGTTTCAGAGCTATGGTGATATTGTCTACCATTGCCAAGGCTGTCATGTAGTTTAGGATGAAAACCCATCACAGCTGTCCTCTGCATCTTCTGTAATGTACAGTACACTGTGATGTATGGTGCATGCCTTCCAGCATTACATCAGCAAAGTTAGCATGTAGCTGTACAGAGAGCACAGTGTTTGTGAAGATCTAGCAGATTACACCAGGTTCATAAGCACCTCAGTAGCATAGACCACAATGTTGTGATCAGTGATGGTAGTGCAGCATCAGACATGCTCTGTAGCTCACTGATCCACGAGGTGCTGCCTGTGGGTTAGAATGTGAAGGCCACTATTGGCTGTAGTTTCATGCATAGTTGAAGTCGGGTAATTTACAAAAGTAATCATCAGAAATAAACTGTAACAAATATGCACATGAAACACAGTCAGTTGACTGAAGGAGTAAAATAGGGGCTGTGTGCAATTGTGCAGCATGACAAAAAGGGTCATCATCGGGCTGTGCTGGCGAGACTTGTGTTGTAGCTTTGTGTTGTAGGTCATGATGTCACACTTTGCAAAGGTTGGCCACAGTTGCATACATTCAAAAGAATCTGAGCAATGCATGGTAGCCTGCACATATCAAGATAGTATACATTATTTACTTGACAAGAAGGCAGTGTTGAAATCTATTAACCAAGGAAAGTTGCATATCGCAGATAAATTGTCACTGCCATGTTTGTGATAACATACTTGGATGATGGAAAAATCAATGTGTAAACAATTTTCACAGGACTTGGTGATTATTTGCACTTATTATACTAATAAGTCACAAAACAACAAAGAATGTTCTTGTGTTTCAACATCAAATGATTAAAATGAACAGTTAATGTTGGGATTATTGTCGAATCACTTAAAAAAGCAGAAGGTCACTTGAAATAACTCTGTGTCCGCTAATGTAGCTCCAGTTGTATTTACATTCTTGTGGAATTGACCTAATGTTAATTGCTAATGTCACTGATTCCAAATTGTCTTTCATCTCGGGTTACAATATCCATCACAAGAGTCAAACCAACCTGGACACTGACCAAAGAATTCTTGCATACAAAAATGGAATGAAAGACTTTTACTGACTAAAGGTGTCCTGCTGTCTGTGGATGAAGCCACATCTACTGTGAGATTTCCTTTGACAGACTCATCAAATGAGCCCATCCCTCCTACCTCTCAAGTTGAGAGTTCCTCAATTGGCCTAATGTAGAAACAGCCTTCAGCAATTCTGTCTTTCTCTCGCTTCCCTCACTACCAACATTTTTACTGTAGATGTCTCCTCCATGTTGGTGACATATACCTACATCTCTATGAAAGCACAAGTTTTGTACTTGCCTCCTCTTCCCTGTCAAGGTCGGACAATATTCAGTTACCCACATTGTACTTCTTCGATCATTCTAGAGCCCTCAGGATGAAGACTAGGCCATTTCATCAACCGTATTGGATGAGAATCCCCTCTCTTCATACGATTGAAGGCATAATCTTAGTGGGTCACACCCACCTGACTCAGTCACAATGACATGCCAAATCTGCACAACTTTGGCACATATATGGATACCAATACTACCTCAAATGCTATGCTTGTATGCCTGTGATCTCTCAGCCATCAGCTTGTCACTATGTCATGCTGAGGCCTTGCTCTTGGTCGCATTATCTCTCTGTGCTCTACATTATATGTGAGGCTGATTTGGGGGGGGGGGGGGGGGGGACACTCCACAGCACTATGGATACCAGCCAGGGAAGGAATCACTATACCAACACAGATAATCTTTGAATCAGACACTTTTCTCAATGCTGAGTTATTCAGCATATTCTTGGTTTGTTTCTGTGATGTGTTACAATTTGGTAATAAATCAGTACTTATAATTTGATGTTTGGTGTTAATAATATGTCTCCATTAAGTACCCACACTCTGATTGCAACATGTCTGTCTGTATGCCAGAACACTTTGACGTTTCCATAGAAAAGTCAATTACAGGTAAAATTGCTGAACAACCCACCTCACACTTATTTTGAAGGATAGCATACTTATTACCAACATTACTGCATAATTTCTAATGTGAGACTAACTTTGCAGTTACATCATTTATTTAATATGTTACCCTTTAAGGTACATCAAACACTAGAGCGCCAGAAAAATTTTAAGTGATGGCATAAATGGCTGGTCTTTGGAACCTGAAAGTAAGTTTTGAATGATAGTCAAATACTCTATGATTTACAAAATTCGTTACCCATTCCCACATGTAATTCAACGTGTATAAAAGGATGTTTACTTTGATGGTAATGCTTTTCTGTGACTTATTATAAATATAAACAGTTATGATGTGATTAGCATTGAAAGCAGTTTGTTGTTACAAAGTATTGCATAACATTTGTCTTAAAGCCTTTCAAAAATTTTGATGTTGGCAGATGACTGTGTGTGCACTGTGTTTTGTTGTTATGAATGCTGCACTTTCTTTGCAATCTCAAACTCTGGTTTACATTTTATTCCTGCAGTACAATTATATAGTAGTAGGTTAATATAAAATTCTTTATCAGACTTTTAGTTCTCACCAGCCTGAATAACAAATTTTCAGGGGAAAAAAATCATAAAAAATTTCTGTAATTCTAAATATTCCCAGGTTTTCTCTGGATGAAAAGTTCCTAGGTTTTTCTCAGTTCCCCTAAGCCATAAGCATCCTGCAGGTACTTATAGTGTGAGGACGCATAATGTTGCAAAAAGACATGGCCCAGCAAGTATGTGAACATAGTGTTTTCACCGTAAATGTTGTTGTGACACTATACACCTTCCTGATGTGTTTCTTTTCAGGGGTGCATCCAGCCACAACTTTTAATGTACCCTCATTTTGCCATTACAGCAGTTTATTATTGATTTAATTGTAAACATTAAAAAGTACTTGCAAGTACCAGCAGCAGAAATAAACTGGTGCACAGTAGATGAGATGCCTAGTGTGCAGTTCCGAAGATATCAAAATTGATAATTAACTAAAGATCTACTGAGATCGAAGTTGAAAGTAACTGTGAAGTTATCTGGGCACATATAACAAGTCTAAAAGAAGTAAAGTTAATAGTTGGGTGTTTTTCCCGCCCCCCCCCCCCCAAAAAAAAATGCTGCTGTAGCAGTTTTAGAATCATTCAAAGAAAGTCTACACCAGGTAGTGCCATAGGTATTTGGGCCATGTAATATTAGTCGGAGGAGACTTCAACCATAAGAGTATAGATTGGGACCTCGCTAGTTACATTTCAGGCGGTACAGACAAGCAGTCTTGTGAGCTACTTTTGGACACATTCTCCGAAAACTGTCTTGAGCAGTTAAACCGGCAACCCACGCGCAATGAAAATATTTTAGACCTTATAGCCATGAACAGGCCTGACCTTATTAACAATGTCTGTGTAGAGACAGGAATTAGTGATCATGATATTGTCATAGCGTCGATGGTGATTGATTTGATTTGATTTTCACAGGGAAGCCAAAACAGTCTTCATCCAACCCGCCACTGCCCGCACTGAAACTAAGTTTATTGTGCGGTATCGCTCCCTGTATATCTAGTAAAGGCAACCAATGCCCTTGAACAGTGCAAGGAGTCCCTTTACCAGTTCTTTATTAGACACAATTTCTTCGGGTCTAGTTGTCACAAATGTTCTGTGCCTTTTACTCTCCAATACAATGCATTCGAAGATTAGATGTGATGCAGTTTCATCACCGTCATCACAGATCCTACATTTAGGGTCCTCTTCTATTATTCCCACTGTATGTAGGTGTTTTTTGAAATTCCTATGGCCTGTCAACAGTCCAACCCTCCTGTTCAGGCCCACGATTGCAGAGCTTCTTTTAAAACATGGCTTTGGAATCATTACCTTGCCATGTTTTTGTTGGTAGACTTTGGTCCAATATTCTACGCGCTGTCTTCTGAGCCAGTTACGTAGCTCCAATTTGATCATTGCTTGGTGATTGTCAGGACAGGTTCTTGTTCAATAAATGGAGTGTCTGCCCCCATCCTGGCGCGTCGATGGTGACCAAAGTTCATAAACCAATCAAGAAGGCTAGGAGCATATTTTTGTTAGGAAGAGCAAATAAGCAAATGTTATGATCACACTTAGAAAATGAATGGGCATTGTTTAATTCCGGGACTATGGATGTAGAGGAATTGTGGACGAAATTTAAGTGCATTGTTAATAAAGAGTTAGAATAATATGTGCCAGTAAAGACGATTAAGGATGGAAAAGATCCACCATGGTATAATAATAATAATGTTAGAAAGCTGCTGAGAAAGCAAAGGCTGTTGCACTCTCGATTCAAAAAAGAACACGCAAATGATGACAGGCAAAAGTTTGTAGAGATTCGTGCATCTATAAAAAGATCAATGCGCGAAGCATACAATAATTATCACAGCCATACCTTAGCAAAAGATCTTTCCGAGAACCCAAAAAAATTCTGGTCCTATGTAAAAACGATAAGCGGGTCAAAGCCCACTGTCCAGTCACTCGTTGATCATTCTGGGGCAGTAATAGAAGAAAGCAAACGGAAAGCTGAAGTTCTAAATTTAATCTTTAAGAAATCTTTCACACAGGACGACTGCACAAATGTACCATCATTTGATCAACATACTAATTCTGAAATGGGGGACATAGCAATAGGTATTTCCAGTGTAGAGAAGCAGCTGAGAGAACTAAATACTAAAAAGTCTGCTGGTCCAAATGGAATACCAGTTCGGTTTTACAAAGACTATTCTGTGGCATTGGCCCTCTACTTAGCTTGCATTTATCACGAATCTTTAATTCAGTGCAAACTTCCTAGTGATTGGAAAAAAGTGCAGGTGACTCCCATTTATAAGAAAGGAAAGAGAACTGACCCACACAATTACATGCCAATATCGTTGACATCAGTTAAATGTAGAATTTTAGAGCATATTCTCAGTTCGAATATAATAAATTTCATTGAAACGGAAAAGCTTCTTTCCATGAATCAGCACGGGTTTAGGAAACATTGTTCATGTGAAACTCAGCTTGCCCTTTTCTCACATGACATCTTGCGAGCCATGGATGAAGGGCAACAGGCGGATTGTGTTTTTCTCGACTTCAAAATGGCGTTCGACGCGGACCCACACTGCAGACTGCTAACGAAGATACGAGCTTATGAAATAGGTTCACAGATTTGTGACTGACTCGAAGACTTCCTAAGTAATAGAACACAGTACATTGTTCTCGACGGCGAGTGTTCATCAGAGACGAGTGTATCGTCAAGCGTGCCCCAGGGGAGTGTGATAGGACCGCTATTATTTTCTATCTAAATGATCTGATGGACAGAGTAAGTTGTAATTTGCCGCTGTTTGCTGATGATCCTGTGGTGTATGGGAGGGTGTCGTCTGTAACTGACTGTAATAGCATACAGGATGACTTAGACAAAATTTCTTGTTGGTGCGAAGAATGGCAGGTAGCTCTCAATGTAGAAAAAATGTAAGGTGATGCACATGAGTAGAAAAAACAATCCCATAATGTTCGAATACAGTATTGGGTAGTGAGCTTCTTGATGCTGTCGCGTCGTTCAAATATCTAGGCGTAACATTGCAGAGCGATATGAAATTGATTGAGCATGTAAGGACAGTTGTGAGTAAGGCGGACAGCCGACTTCGGTTTATTGGGAGAATTTTGGGAAGATGTACTTCACCTGTAAAGGAGACCGCGTATAAAACGCTTGTGTGACCACGTCTTGAGTATGGGACCCGCAGCAGATCAGTTTAAAGGAAGACATAGAGGCGGTTCAGAGGCGAACAGCTAGATTTGTTAACGGTAGGTTCGACCAATGCGCGAGTGTCACGGAAATGCTCCGACAACTCAATTGGGGATCGCTGGAAGAAAGATGATGTTCTTTTCGTGAATTTCTGTTAAGTAAATTTAGAGGGCCGGAATTTGAAGCTGAGTGTAGTATGATCTTGCTGCCACCTACTTAAATTTCGTGTAAAGATCACAAAGACAAGATAAGGGAAATTAGGGCTCGTATGGAGGCATATAGGCATTCTTTTTTTTTTTTTTTCCTCGTTCAAATTGGGAGTGGAATAGGAATGGAAATGCCTAGTAGTGGTACAGTGTACCCTCCGCCATGCACCTTACAGTGAATTGCGGAGTATGTATGTAGATGTGGATGTAGAAGTAATTGCCAAATAAGGATAAGCTAATATACACTTTAATTTTGATTGCCTTGCATTTAGAAATATTTTTACATATTCTGCAAGCCACTGCGAAGTGTATGACAAAGGGGAATGTATCAACGTAACAGCTTTGCAACTTTTTTAAATTCCATTTGTGTTTGGATCACAAAAAGAATGACTTAAAATTTTTCTGCACGTGATGTAATTAATCTGACCTTGCCCTCATGATCCCTATCACTGTTCGCTTGCATAGGGGATTGATTGTCTTAGGGCATAATCTTATGGGGCAGTTTAGGTAAGACCAACAAAGTATTTATTCTACAAAAGCATGCAGTTTGGATATTTTTATATTTTGCACAAGCTTTTTCATAGGCTTACAGGTATCAACTTCAATACTAGAATATTTCCACTATAATACTATCTGTGCTTAACCTTAACACTGAATTTAAGATGAAGTATGAAACTTACACCCAGAATAACACAATTAAAAATAATTTCCATGTAGACCAAGTATTGCTGCCTACATTTCAGAATGGAATTTCAGTTTTCGGTGCCAATGGCTATAACAGTCTTTACAGACATTATCTACGGTGACTGCCTGTGCTTACTCAAGGAAAGCTTAACATGTTTCTCATTAATTTGTAAATGAGTGAGTGAATTGTTAGTGCATTCTCTGTGAAAAATCTCATTTATATGACTATCAGTGTGGACTGGATTAGTCGCAGTCAAAGGGCAATTATCATCTTGCCTGTAGAGGCTATACTGCCAGTTGGTCTCAAAGGGAAACACATATTTTGCTCTTCGCAGAAACAGGACTCAAACAGCAAAAATATTGTGCAAAATGGGAACAATTTGAGCAGCAGAGCAATGATTCTAATAAGAACACCACATAACATGTCTGTATGCAGAAGAATTTCCAAACATGAAAAATGGGAGAAATTCTGGATTGTAACTGAAAGGACTTCTGTACATGTTATTAACTCAGTTTTTGAAGGAACAGCACAGCACTATCTCCTTTACCCAGGTCAATACTTGGGTTTGTAAACCAGTAATGTGTGTAAATAAAAGTAATTGTTAGTTATAAGATTTCCGTATTTATTAACAAGATGACTCAAATTTTGTGTTAATAGAATGCTTTAGCATCTCCTCCAATAAACACTTTTGAACTTTACATGTGAGACAATGAGTCAGATTTGACAAAAAAAAAGTATTAAAGTTTGTAAGAATGACAGAATGGGTTGTGTATAGTGACATTTACTTGGCAAAATAATACTTAAGTATTGCATCAAACAATAAAAAGTTGTGCAAGTAACTAAGATCAACCAATGACAATCTGTCAAAACTACTTTGAAAGAGAAGCAATCTATATCAGTTCTAATGCATGGTATTTGCATGATCCAGGAATAATATTATCCACAGCTTCTTTCATAGTTCCCCAATGCCTTCTCAGCTTTATTAAATATGTACCTACACTTTACATATGTTGAAAATTAATGCAGTAGTTGAATAAATATTGAACTTCTTTTGTGGAGTTCACAGAACATCACTGAAAATTATAAGTTACCATTGCACATGATTTTAAAAAAGTAAGACACTGAACTGATCAATTTCAGTAAGAAAACAGTATCATAAAATGCAAACCATATCACAATTTATGAAAAAGAATCTGATTTATATACTGAACTGTAATGACTGGAGAAACTAAGCCCTGCTGCTCTTAGTTACAGTAAATATTGTGTATCTTCCTTTATGAGATTTTAACAATTGAATATTTGGTTGGATTATTGACATATAGGTTATCTTAAATTACTTAATGAAGTTGAGAATGATAATTAATTGAAGGGAAGCCAATGTTATATCAATTCAGAACTTTTTTTTACAAATAATGGAGTTTTATTTACATAAAGTAAAAGTTAACAATCAAAAGTCAATCACTTTCATAAATATTATTTTTTAAAATGTTACTACTAAGTAAGTAAAATATTTTAGTTCATCTTATACACTCTGTATAAAAGTTTTATAAAACAGTTTGCAAGCACTTCTTCCAACTTTTCAATATATATTACAACTTGTGCAAAATGGCAAAAGACAATTCCATGTAGTGGCACAGTACCAGTACTTTTCTTTAACTACTTAGGATTTATCTTAATTATGGTGTTGTATCGGAAGCCCAGTTGTTTCTTCAAAGAAAATATTCTGAATTTAAGAAATATACATACAGTATGTTTAGGATTTAACATAATGTTGCATAAATTCATATATCATCACCAATATAATGAGTCTTTAATTCTCATGATTATTGTTGGATTCATTTTCAACATTGGAAAGGTCATCATCTGATGCAGAGCTTCCAACTCGTTCTTCTACCTCACCCATTAGAATTCTGTATTTCTTAGCTATTGCTTCCCAGTCTGTCACATTTTCTATCCTTGTGACATTGTTAAAGCTTAACTGTGATCCCAGGGGGCTCAAGTGTACAACACTCAAAGCAACTGAATCTGAAACCAAAATAAATGGACACAATTAAGGATTCTTACTATAAATAATTTCTACAGCTACATTATTATTATGCAGAGTGTAAATTATCCCCTTCCTTTGCAAGAAAATTATTATGAGAGTACTTCATGATATACAAATAGACTGCTTGACTGATTATTGAAACAACAAAGTACAGTTATTACATATGATTGAAATCAGTTCTTGCTGTAACCTTAAATGTGACGCCAGAGATGTGCAGCAGCAGTAGGCCACCAGTGCACTATGGGGAATCTGTCAAAACATATCAGTGCAGGCTAGCTGTAGGAGGCGACATTTGTTCTGTTTACAGGGCAGTTCCTGGACCTAAGCAAGCACCTTGGTGCAGCCTGCATCCACTCTGAGTTCTAAGTGTGTCCTTGCCTCTGTTACTTGATGTACTGTCTTTGTGCTGTCTATGAGAAAGCTTCTTAAACACAGGATTGAAATCTTGCTTCTGTTGTTTGTGTTTCACATTTTGACACAATTGGCGATGAGTGCTGCATTCACTTTGGTGCGCTCAGTATCTTTAATTTTTTCGTCCATTCTACCACTTATGGAGTTGGGTTGTGAAACTCACATTTTGCACCACTAGACTCTCAGAGCAACTACAGAGAAACTTCGATTTTACATTCTCTGATTTTATATTTATCACAATTTTACAATGTAAATTCATAGCTCCCATGAAAAACCAATAAGATCAATGTTAAAAATTCCCCAATTTTGCATTTGTTTCTAGTAAGGTTAACCTCGATTCTACATTCTTACATAACATATCGCTTTACTTCATCTGTTTTTCCAACTGACATTTGATGTGACAAAATGCATTATAAGTGACTCAAAATGTAGACGATTCGCACTGCCTTTTGCGACGGAGTTTAGAGGTACGCAAAGATCCACTTTCAACAGTTTCTGTGTAGCGCGACTGCCATATAGCAATAGAAGTTAGCATACACTGTTCTTAACTCATGTTTCAGCACTTGTGTACTACAGGGGGATGACTCTTACATGTGCACAAGGGGGTACAGCAGTAAACTTTATATTTATTTATTGGTTTTTTTCTGTTACATAGGACCCAATTGAGGAGTGAGGCTCCATGGTTATCGAACAAGTCAATACATTAATTGTTACACAAGAATGGTAATAGAAAAATTTTAATTAGTCCTTTGCACAGGACAAGCTTAAGACAAAGTGAAAAGAATCAATAAAGAAAAAATGAATTAGCTTAATTGTTTAACTTTTCTAGGAGTTCCTCGACAGAATAAAAGTAGTGAGCCATGAGGTAACTCTTCAATTTAGATTTGAAAGCGTGTGGATTAGTGCTAAGATTCTTTAGTTCTTGTGGCAGCTTATTGAAAATGGATGCCACAGAATACTGCTCCCCTTTCTGCACAAGTGTTAAGGTGGTGTGATGCAAATGTAGACTAGACGTCTGTCTAGTATTCACCGAGTGAAAGCTACCAACTCGTAGGAATAAGCTGATATTATTAACAACAAATGACATTAAAGAAAAAACGTATTGTGACGCCACAGTCAAAATTCCCAGACTACTGAAAAGGGGTCGACATGACGTTCGACATTTGATTTCATAGCATCATTTGCTTATTTTGTTACATCAATAAGAAGGAACTGGCAATAATTCATTGGTGAGAAACTTATATAATAAAATGAGAAAATTATAAGTTATGAATTTAATATCGGTTAAACAATAAGTCTTAATAGGATCTGCAAAAATGTTGACACCACTCACTTTAAAGCAAACTTTATTTTGCTAGTACAGTTTGTAATCCAGAAGGAAAAAATATTTGAATCAACACATTACGTTTTTGGTGTATTTTTTACCTATTATGATGTAGTATATGGTATCTATTAACGAGTGAGTTATAAAAAAAAGTACTGTGACCCAAACAATGCACAGATGTAGATTATTGTGACTTCATTATATACAGTATACGGTTGTTATGTGCATTTGTGAGTTGTCCACGAGAAAATTCTTTTTTTATACATGAACTTTAATTTAAACTAAAAATTCCAAGCATTTTTTCTAGAAGAAAATATATGCATTTAACTACCAAAACTAGTTCACAATAATACAGGGACTCATGTTCAGTTATTTGCATCTCTTGGAATTCCAGTGATGCATTTAAATATTATTGTGAAGAGACTTTAAGACACTGAGAAGTAAGTTGCTTATACCATTTGCGAATCTTCTTCTAAGAAGAAGAAATCGATGAAGACATCACTTGAATCAACTCTCGCGACTTGGTTAAAGTAAGACTGCACAGCAAATGTTGCCATAGACGGCACTATCTTGATTGATATGGCCCT
Organism: Locusta migratoria; assembly: GCA_026315105.1. Classification (NCBI taxonomy): domain Eukaryota; kingdom Metazoa; phylum Arthropoda; class Insecta; order Orthoptera; family Acrididae; genus Locusta; species Locusta migratoria. Next base: position 399,021,304 of record CM048750.1, on the reverse strand, counting down.
ACATATTGCTACCCAGTTGGGAACTGATAATTTATGGGCATCTATGAGCGTTATTCTAGACTTAACTATTGTTCATTTAATTCTATGCACTTACATAGGTAATAGACAATGTAGGTCTAATTGATAGGATTAACATTTTTAATCATGTACATATGCCACTTACATTTGTTTTTGTTCATATATTGATTTTAACATTTTTCCTCGATTCTGTTTTTGTGTTTTACATTTCTTAAGTATGGACCACATAAAAACATAAAATATGGCTTTCACTGTATTACAAATATGGTAAATGTATTGTCTCAGCAGGCTTCCAGATCATCAATGTATCCATTGTCATTTCCGCATTACAATAATGCAGCCAAATACTGTGATGTTTATGAATAGCAGCTCTGGCCACATCTCTTCACTTCTGGTTTCACTGACAACATACGGTTTTGAACATGGCTTGTCTGAAAGCAGCAACTGTAAAAGTTTAATTTACTGCAAAAGGAAACAAGCAGCTCGACAAGTTGCTTAAATACAAAGTTACCAGTTTTTGACTCCATCTGAAGGTGTCTTCATCAGAAGTATAAAATTGAAGACCTCGGGGTAAATAATGATAGCCCTCAACTTACGTATTTTTAATGTATTTGGTGCTAACAATCATATCCGACTGAATGTTTCATTTTCTTCAAGTACTATATGAAGCTGCTGAGAGATGGCAAATATAGATACTAAAAAAATATTAAAAGATGTAATAGAAACTATTTTTCAAACATACAAGTTGTCATATCTCAGCACTTTATAAATCAGGGTTATCATCCCCTGAGGTCTTCAATTATGACATGAGATGCATAAAATTAGAGCATGTTGTGCTTAAGTGGTATAATATAACATCAAGTCTGCTCATAAAAAATACATGCCAGGGAAATACTTGTGGGTTTAAAACCACTCTGCTTTAAATTTCTTTAAACCTCAAGTTTTTCCCTTGTACATATTTTTTATGAACAAACTTGATTTTATTTTATACGACTTAACCACAAAATGCTCCAATTTTTTGCATCTCACGTCATAATTTTATACTTATGATGAAGACACAATTAGATGGTGTCGAAATTTGGTAAAGTTTATTTATTCGAAGCAAGTGCTGATTGTTACAGTAAGATAAAACAAACACGTGTATTGTGTTGTTGTTTCTTGGATTTGCCATTGTATGTACAAACTTTCATGCCAATTAGGTCACTTTGAGAACTGGCATTGCTTTGTATTGACAATCTTTTAAAGAATCTTGTGACACATACCATCAAAATGAGTCTTGGTGAGACACTGGTACAGAAGTTCCCATTTTTGTTCATAGGAGATGTGTTATTTCTCATTGCAAGGCTGGCATAGCAGTCACACAAATGTGCCCTACATTCCAAACAGAACAGTGATGCTCTGAACAACAACGAAGACGACAACCACCCCCACACCACTACTACTACAGCGATGGCAGCACAGGGCACTTCCATATTGCCCTTATTGTTTTCTGCAACACAACAGGGCAGGACAACTGAAATAATGGGCTAATTGCAAGAAGTATGAAAATAAGGGACATACAGCATCTGTTTGTTGCTCTCTACTACTTTGTATGTACATGGACGTTTATGTGAATTGTGGGTTACCATGTACCATATCAAATCAATTTAGTGTACCAGATGAAATGCTCAAGTTGTAATGGAGATGGAGGAAGTAGTGACATTACTAAATTCACAAGCTTATGTGGATCTGATACCTATGGCACTGTCTGTGGTTATTGATCATTTGTTAAATTACAACAAACAGTACCGCCAAATGGGGCGATTTCGGGTGATATGGTTGATCTTCTCTTTTCCGCTACATAGCAATGAGTTAACGCCAATTTCAACCTCTGTGCACTGCTTATTTTATGCATGACACTGTAATTATCATGTCCCACTCTTCTGAGTTTGGATGGATTGTTTACCGACGCAATAATCACTTGGACAGTCTCATTGTCAAAAGTTCTCGCTGCATTAAAGAGCAGAAACTTTCTGTTGTTGCAACTGGAAAAGTATTGTAGCATCAGTTTCGAATGAGACCAGTACGCTGCATTTTGTACTAGTTTGTCATGAATTTTGTGTGAAGTTTCAAAGTAACAGAGTTTTTTTTTTTTTTTTAAATTGTGTACTTTGTGGGGTGATTTCGGACAGTGCCAAGAATGTATAAAAGTAAGAAAGGTGTTAAAAATCAGTGTAATTATGACCCATAAATTTTAAAGAAACCAGTTCGAGATATTCAGTTTGGCAAATTAACATACAGAAATGCCTTTAACAAATAAAATTCCTTATCTCAGTCCTTATGCCTTATTTTAATGAAGGATGTCCTCAAAATATCTTAAATGTCACTAAAATCAAACAGAAAGAAAGTGGAATTTAAAAAAATTAGTTTGGGTCCAAAATCACCCCATACACTTCAAAACACCGAAACGAGATTGAAAATACACGTGTCTGAAATCACCCCAGTCCATGTGGTTCTTTCGGACACTTTATTTGTCTGTCTCAGGCAAAAGTAGATGCACAAGGACGTTCTGTTTCTAGGATATTTTCTTGGCTATACATATACCCCACCATTTCCGTAAAAAAATAAATCACCCTGTTTGATGGTATATTTCTGTTTGCAGACAGTTTATGGTCGCCATTCTGTGCAAATCTATAGTTTGTTCCTTGACTTTTTTTGTTTTAAATTTATTTGGATGATGTGAACACAGAAACCTTTACTACTTTAGGATTTTCCACTTCAGTTGCATTGTACCTGACTCCAGTCTAGCTACATAGGTGTTTGTGTGCTAAGTTCTCCTCCCTTCTTTCTGCAGGGTTAGGCTGTGCCACTAATTTTGAGGCCCACTTTACCCTCAAGTTTATGGAATGGCCCTTCTTTACATGTATGCAGCGGGTCTGCATGATCAAGTGAAAACAGAATTAGACAGATTATGTCACCTATTACACCAAATGAGTGGTCTTCTATGCTTGTGATTGTAAAATAAATGAGTAGCCAGCTTTGTCTCTGAGAAAACTTCTAAGTATCCATTAATGTTCAATCCATTACTGATACCTACCCATTGCCCTGGTTGAATAAGTTACTCATCTGGGGCCAATATTTATTTCTTAAATTGCCTGATGTCTATCTATATATTTTTCTAGATGAAGTGTCTAAATGCCTTATGATGGTTAAAACACCTTTTGGGTTACATCAATATCATTGCTCATTTGGTGTGGCTAGCAGCACACTGATTTTTCAATATTTTTTAGAACTGCCAATGTTTGTCCTTCATCTTAATGAAATAATCCTGACAGGGTTTCTACAGCTGAGTTATCTAAGCAATTTACATGCCTTATTTAGCCGGAATTGAGTTATCTAAGCAATTTACATGCCAGCTGGAGTCACAGCATAGGTAAAGAATATCATTTGGGGCCTCCTCTATCCCTGTGATCAGCAGTGAGATGTCATAGGAGTCAGTCGACATGTGCTTGATTCTTCTCTAGATGCAGCTGACACCAAAACATTTGCAGATCAGCAGATAATTCTGGTCAGTTGTTGGGAGCAGGATGCACAGCATAGAACCTGCATTCAATTACGTCCCAAATATATTCAATGGGGCTCAAATATGGGCTCGGGGGTGGCCGTCTCAGTCTTTGGACTTCCCCTGCAAGTTCCTGGAACCATTTCCAGGTGGCTTGTGAGCTGTACATTGGCATATTATCATCCTGAAATGCTGCAGAACCGTCAGATTATTGTAAGAATGGGTAGAGGTGGTTCCTTCCAGCAGAGGCGTGCAGCGGGCCTGAGCTGCTCGCCCGGGCTCATAGCCACGCCTCTCGGCCGGAACTGACCACACGCTGCTCGGCCTGCCGGCACGAGCCACACCGGACGGCGCTGGGTAGCGCGGGTACTCGCCTACCCGCCGAGCCCCGGTCCACCCGGCCACCTGTGGCGCTCTGCTGCTAGCCTGGGCACACGCCCACCAGCCGCTACATTGCACTCTTAGCGTGAAATACACTACTCCGATTTTCACACTGTAAAAACTGTTGACATTACAAACGACCATCCCACATCGGTTTATTAACTTCGTTTTTTCTTATAAGCTTTACTTTCCTTGGAAAAAATAACATGTCTGCTTTTCATTCTGCGTGAGTTTTTAGTTTCATAATGCTTTTCACTCGATTCTGAAGAAACCAGAATCTGGTTTTTGGACATCTGACAGTACAGCAACTTAGCTTTCTAACAAAGCATTCAACTTTTCATTTACAAATCATGTATTGAAAAAGTTAGATAGCGGGCAGCTTACTAACCGATGCATTTTAGAACACACATTAACGCGAGTGTAATAGAGCTGTCTCAAATCATGAGTAATTGCGAGTTAATGAGCAGCATCAATGCTGCGATAGCAAGTTACATGCATTCAGCATGTGTTCGAACAGCGTTTCTGTGGACATTTCGATAAATTGCTTGATGTTTCCTTGCTGCTAAGAAAAAAATAAGTAAATAAATAAAAATAAGAATAAACGTTCAGTTGCAATCGAGGTCATTAGAAACGATTAACTGGTAGAATGTTGGTAGGTACTGCTTATGCTTAATCACTCCAATGGAAGTAAACTAATTACTGTTCCTCGATACAGGTGTGTGGACCATTGTTGTTGTTTTCTTTTATTTTATATTCCTCCTTTTCCCTTTGGCTGGTGGTAGCTGAAACCCCAAGGGAGTCACCACTATTCGAGAGGTGACATTCAAGGTCGCAGTCGCTGGACAGTCTTCAATGTATCTTGAAACACTTGGGATTTTTCCTCATTGACTGAATTGTCAGTGTACTATCAGTTGCGAGGAAAAAAAAATTGACGTGCTCAGTAATGCACCTGGTAAAAGCAGAACGTCCAATTTTGTGGTGTAGAAGCAAAACGGTAGCCGAATCGGCCCGCGGCGAAAATATTAAACATGTTGAAAGTCATTGGATTCGTGTTAGCCGGCTCCAGCAAATTTGCAGGTAGTTTTATACTTTGCTCAGTATTTACTTACACTGTTTCACTTTAACTTCATATTAAACTATGTGATGGCTCTAACATAAAGAACAAGATTATTCCTTAAATCTCTTCAGTTCCTTGTTAATAGTAAATCTACGTATTTCATGTATGTGACAAAAAATTATATGCCCTACGATGATGTGATATTTAATTTTGTTCAAGGTTGTCCAACTAATTATGTAGCTAAAATTCTGCCAACGTAAACAGGAAATCTTTAAAAAGTCAGTACTTTGCAAACACGGAATTCGTCTGTTATTCTTTTTACGTTTCTAGAACTGTTGAAGGATGAGGAAGAACGTCTTTGGCACTTGCAGTGGGGTACTGTGCTCCTATCTGTGTCAGTGCCTGTGCGAGGTTTCAAAATTCTTCTCCCGCAACTGTGCTGAAGGGCCGAAAATCTATTGCAGACATTCTTACTTAATTCTCCAGCACAAAAGATTTTGCTGACCCTGGAATATTGCTACAACTGTTCAAATCAGTATTCAGATAAGCTTTGCAGCTATTCAGGTGCCATAACAGTGTAGTGGTACTCCCATCACGGAATGACAATAATTTACGGCAGCCATTACACTCTGCAAATCCCACAGGTTTATTTTCATTATCTACAATCAACATAAAATGCTCCCATACAATGCTGTCTCTAGATCTTTGTAAACGCTTGTAGATTCTCTCTGTGAGTTTCCTGGAAACGTCTTTTTTTTCTTCCTCGGATCGTCTACTCCTTGCATGTTGGTAAGATCTGTCCTGTTCGCTATTTATTTCAGACATAACGTTCAATAACTTATAAATGGCAATGTAAATAACATAAAAGGTGCATGAAGCCTACACTATGAGTATTACAACGTCTTGTTCAGAACTATCTGCATTCCCCCGCTCGCAGCGCCGCCTGTAGCGCTGTTGCACAAGCCCGGTGGGTACCCGCTCACCCGGCAAGTATCGGGACTCGACCGCGCATCGCAGCTCGCTAGCTGTGTACAGCGGTGCAATGGGGCTCGACTACCCGCAGTGCGGGCAGCAGAGCACAGCGGCCGGGCGCAGGCAAGCTCGGGCGGGTAAATGTGGCGCGCTGCACGGCTCTGCCTTCCAGAACAACTAATGAGCTCGTTACATAACAGGAAAATGTTCCCCAAACCATAACAGGAACACCACTGTCCTGAATGACACCTTCTTAGCATGCGAGACCCATTTCCATTGATTCATATGGTTCATATCACACATGGTGCCTTCCATCACCAAGGTGCAATTGAATAATGTTGTGACATTGTTCTAGCATTATTGGTGACAAGTGCTAGCCAATGTGCCTAATGATGATGATTTATTAATGACACCTGTGTGTTGTGATAGCTCCCATACTCCAAGAAACCCAAGTTGTTATCGATTGGCCACCAGGAGATATCTCTCTGTGTTGAAGTGAGCCGTGATTGTTTACACTGTGGCCCTTCTGTTACTATGGATAATCCATCTCAGATGTCACAATTTACAGTCACCAAGGGTGGTCGGATGACCAGTAGTGCATGTGCTGTGGACTGCGACACCCTTATTCAACCATTCATGTCACACCCAGGACATGACTGAACACATAAGGCCGAATTCCTGTGCCACTCCTGATATATAAATTTCCATTCATTGGGAACTGACCATCCTAACCTGTTCAAATGGTGTCAGCTCTCAATGCTCTTGCAATCACATCACTTGCACAATCACATCTCAGATCTGCTATACACCTGAGCCACTGTGCCCCACAACCCATTACATTTGCTAAACCAGTGCAGAGACAGCTGAATTAAAATCATATTTGATCATATCAATGTTCTCCAATCCTCCATTGTATATGTAAGGTTTGAGGATTCCCATTGCAGAGTTTAACTGTTACACAATCACACTGCTGCTGTCACAACTCCACCTTGCCCTACCAATGCCAATGTTAGAGATCTTTTTCAGGAAAAATCACCTACTGCCTCCTTCATAAACAGCTTCACAATTATATTCTTTTTAAGTGGACACTGACGTGACCTGTGACCATGCATTTACTCTCATGGAAACAAAATTGTAATTCATCTTCCTGTATGGCTTCTTTCCATTTTTGTCAGCTCCTAGCCCTGGCCACAAGCATCTCAGCACAAACTCAGAAGCATTGTCCCACTTTGGTATGAAGATGGTTCCAAGTATCCAATTGTATCTGTATAAAAAACATGTAACTCAGTGCAGTAACAATATTTCTGTGTTAATAGTACTTGTTATCCTTAAAAGATATGCAACTTGTTTTTGTACAGTCCTAAGTTCCATTTTACTGCTGACCACAAATCTTTGGCAACTTTTTTTCAATTCTTCTATATCGTTTCCTAACAAAGCAGCACATTGCCCACACTACTGGGCATTTTTTTTTATCTTATCATAACTATGAAGTGTATTTCAGGCCTGCAATGCAACATACAGATGTTGCTTATAATGGGGCTAGATCCTCTGTTTGATTATGGCGAACTACTCTGATTTCATCTGGATAATGGGGTGCACCAAATCAAGGAAGGGTTTTTCATCAAAGGGTCCTACAACACAGTGCTGTTATTGTTGATCCAGTACTGCATAAACTTGTTTACCACACTCAAACTGGCTGGTGGACAAACCTCTGGATGATGTTTCTGATCATCTGCATACTGTTTGGCCACGATAACTGCTGAGAGCTGCAGGAGGCATTTGTTGAACACACATTAGTGCTGCCATGGGGAGTGGAGAGCTGAGGGGGAAGGCAATATTGGCTGCTTGCAGCAGTGCAGGAATCATTACCCTAATAATGTGTATAGCAATACTTGGCAGCAAGGAGCATTGAAATGTTGGTAGCACTTGTAAATAAATAAATATCTTTCAGCTAGTGCAGACTTCTGACTCTTGTGGCAGCACCAATAAATTCGTCAAGTTATTGTGGCCAAATAGTATGTATTTGCCATTCACCACTGTCCCTCAGTTTTTGATGGTGTTGTCCTGTTAGACATGAACACATGTACTTTAGTTGACAGCACCTTGTCGCAGCCCATCCTTAGTGTACTTCCCAACAGCTTTGTGTGCTCAGCAATGCAAAGAGCTACATGCAACACTCTCTATGGCATGCACCACAGAATCGATAGGAATGTGACCATGTCCATTTTGCAGGACGATTTCTAATTTCATTTTGCAGGACACCCTTCATGCTTTTGATTGATAAATGCCCAGAACTTGATTCTCAAAATGTTCACTCTTTCTGTACCTGTCAAGACATATGTCACAACACTGCGCCACCTTTCCACCCCCAACCTAACATTGGGAGCAGGACACATCATCAGTACCTTCAAAGATCAGATGAAAAAGTATGTTATAAACTTCACGCATCATGGATCATCCGGTATAAAGACTTGAATTGATGGAGGATCGGCTCACAGTTGAGATTCTGCACGATCATCATCCATTCTGCTCCTGGTCGTGCTGTTGCATCATCATTCAATGGGGCCTCCTTCACTGCAGATCACTCGTAGCTTCTAGGTCTGAGCATTGGAATTTTTGGAGCTTAGTAACTGACTGAAGTGGAGTCCACTAACAGTCTAAAGCTTTTGCAGCCGGCACCTTTGTATGGCACACATCGACAATGGACTAGTGGTGCACTAGCATGATCAGCTACACCTTCCCATCATGGCAGAGACTTTGGAAACATCACCAACTGCTACAAAAGCTGTTGCCTACATCTCTTCCCTCAGAATGTTTTCAGCTCCACAGGACCCTGCTACTGTAGACATGGACCCGCCCACTTGGTGGATGGCACCATTTCCACCTATCATCAGAGTTGGTCACCCAAGCACCTGCTACTATCACCCCTGTTACTGATCGGACCAACACCTATGGACCTCCCAGCAGTTTCTCTGATGCCCCTGACTATGCATCTCACATCCACACTACAGTTCTATGACATGGAGGAACTCTTTGTCAAAATGCAACTGGTGTCACTAATTACCAGTCATCCCCTATGGTCCAGAGTGGGTGAGCAGCTGCCACATGTGTCCACATTCTCCTGGTTCACTGTGGAAGCTCCTGGACCTGTATTACCCACCATAGGGGCCATGAATGTTTCAACTGTCCTTGAATGCCCACATCAGTAGATTGCCTCTCCTCAGTGAGTAGACTATAGTCCATCCATCAGAGGCAGCATATGGAAGTTCTGCACATGACACAGCATATACCATGCTGTCTACAGGAAATTCCCAGATAGAACAGTGGCTCTAGTTATATGTGTGAGTGGTTGACTCTGTTAGTTGATGTATTGCCTTCGTATTTTCAATATATTGGATTTGCTGTCTTCCTACTGTTTTTTGTGTCTCACATTATGACAGTTTACTCCTAAGAATGATAAAAGTGCAGGTACATAATCACATTATCATGAAGTTCTGAAGTGTTTCATTGCTTTCTAACTTCAAAAACTTTCTTAACATAAAAATTTGGAATAAGCATTGCCAAAAACTGAGCCATCCACTCACAATGAAATTCTAAAGTATCAATGTTATTGCCATCAGGTATGAATTACTAACCAAGTGAACTTTTAGTGTTGCTTGTATCACTCATTTTGTAAACAGTGAGGCACATGTTAAACAAATGTTGTTCACATTACATACTTCCTTGTCAATGAGTGAGACTTTACAAAATTGAACAAAATGTAATTGCTTTGTTTAATAGTAAGGTTGTTGAGAACATCCAACCAAATGCAAAAGCATGGTGACTCAGCCTTTAAAAGCAAATGGAGATGTATGTTCTTAAGAAAACTGAGAAATCTGCTTATCAATCACTGAAATTGAAGAAAATGTGAAACCTCTGTGAGATTATTCTAAACAAAAAATAAAAATGAGCTGATAAAACAAGACTTTGATTTACAGTAATGTACAATGTATTAATTATCTGTTATTCCTCCACATCGGGTTTGAATTACAAAAATATTTGAACAATTTTCTCTGTTTTAGTTACTGTAACATCATGAACAGTGTACCCAGGACTGTGCCATGTGAGGAACTTTCATTAAAATCACTGACTGTTTTGTTGGTTCTTGACAGAATATTTTATTCATACTGAAAATTTATCAGTTTTCAGCTGTGTTTACCTGAAGATGGCATAACAGCTGAAAACCTGATGGTAAAAACAAAATTTGCAGAATATTACACATTATTTTGTCTGTTTAATTAAAAATGAACTTATATTAGTTTCACAAGGGTGGAGGGATCAAAACACAATTTGACTCTACGCGTACTAACCACAGTTGTCTCTCTGATCAGCCATAGTTTGATTGTCTTTTGATGATAAGAGCTTACATCACCTCATTTAATTATCCAAAGGTCACTGTAGAAAGTACTAACTGTAAAAATTATTCATTTCCCCTTTTGCAGTGTCAGCATTAAGGGCAGTTTCAAGTTGCATACTGTGAAATAACTGTGCCTTAGCATATGTCAAACTTTAAAACCCTTCTGAATGTACATATGTTATAATAAGGGTGAGCCTTTAACAATGTTAGCATCTGTGTTGAGACTTATGTTAAAGATGCTAACACTGTTAAAAGGCTCAGGCACTGAAGACATAAGTATACATCAGAAGATTTTTAAACTGTGGCACATGCTATAGCACAGTTAGTTTGGAGTATACAGCTTCAAAATGCCCTTAAACCCAACATTACAATAGAGAAAGACAGGTAATTGCTACTGTCTATGACCTATTTAAAACATGAAAATTCCATGAAGGATTCAAAAATATGTAGGAACTTGTGAAATCCCACGAGAAAGCATGAAAATCTGGCTGAAATGCGTGGAAAACCCATACAAAGCCCACCAGTTCTTCACGCTTTCTCACGGGATTTTCACACGTTTCTACATGTTTTTAACACTTTTCTCACGTGATTTTTGCAGTCTTGTCATTTTATTTCCTTACCTCTATGCTCACATAAAGGCTTATTTGTGATCTTGAATTTCTCAGCACAATTTAGCATGAATTTTATTTGTTTTTAATACTCCAGCATGGATCCTTGCCCCTTCTATCTGTTCCAATACAAAAAAAGTTTCACTATCCCTAACACAGTTCCACATCCTATTCCTCCATTGCTCATGGTACCCCCCTGCCCCCCTCAAAATGGCTTAACCATTAAATTACCCATTTCTGGCCGTCATCCCTCCCTCCTCAGTGACCTCCACCTGTTAATATTCTGTCAGTCCATAGCACTCACCAACCTAATCCTAAAAAACCATAAAAACCAGTCCCAAACATTCTTGCAGCACCTCACCTCCATCGAAAAAATCTCTTGCTCTGCAAGCCCAAATACATACATCCTATCTGCCAGACCAATACCCTTGCCCTCCAGTATTAGAGCAGCATTCACAATGCCACCTCAAAAAACTCACTAACCTTTTCACCTCCTACTCCGGTCTAGAGTTACCTTTATCCATCCCCTCAACAAGAGCCTCCAAACATACTCCACAGCCCCTCATAGCTGACAAACCTTGACTAGCAGACCTTTTACATTCATCACATCCTCATAAACTCCCTCACACAACCACACTAAATTCACACCCTAAACAGACGAGACACACAGTCATGAACCTCTCCTCCAAAAGCCTCAGTCACACAGAAATGTCAGTTCTTTCCAAAAGCCTTACCTTTTGCCCCACTCCCAAATTTAACCATGCCGGACTTGGTATGGACCTTCTCTTCTTCTCTTGATCCATATAATGGAAACACCATTTCACTACCAATCTCACCATCCAGACCCACTGTTGTGTTGTGTTCTTCAGTCCGCAGACTGGTTTGATGCAACTCTCCACGCTACCCTGTCCTGTGCAAGTCTCTTCATCTGAGAATAAGTTGGGCAAACTACGTCTTTTTGAATCTGCTTACTGTATTCATCCCTCTATGATTTTTACCCCACACAATTCTTTCTAATGCTAAGTTGACGATTCCATGACGTCTCAGAATGTGTCCCACCAATGTATCCCTTCTCTTAGTCAGGATATGCTAGAAACACCTTTTCTCCCTAATTCGGTTAAACTTCTCCACATTAGTTACGTGATATACCCATCTAATTTTCATTATTCGTCTGTAGCACCACATTTCAAATCTTCTATCATCTTTTTGTCTGAACTCCTTATTGTCCGCGTTTCACTCTCATACAATGCTACACTCCAGACAAATGTTTTCAGAAAGGACTTCCTAACAATTACATTAATATTGGATGTCAACAAATTTCACTTCTTCAGAAATGCTTTCCTTCCCATAGCCATTCTACATTTTATATCTTCTTTACTTCGGCCATCAGAAGTCATCTTGCTAAGCAAATAACAAACTCATCTACTACTTTTATTTTCTCCTGACCTAATCTAATTCCTGCAGCATCACCTGACTTTCTGACACTAGAATCCATTATCATTGTTTTAGTCTTATGGATGTTCATCTTATATCCTCTTTTCAAGACATTGTCCATTCCATGCAATTGCTCTTCCAGATCCTTTGCTGTCTATAACAGAATTACTATGTCATTGGCAAACTGCAAAGTTTTTATTTCTTCTACCTGTACTTTTATTCCCTCTACATATTTCTCCTTGCATTCCTTCAGTACTTGCTCAATGTGCAGATTGAACAATATCAGGGAAAGGCTACAACCCTGTCTACTCCCTTCCCAACCTCTGCATCCCTTTCATGCCCTTTGACTCTAATAACCCCTGTCTGGTTTTTGTGTAAGTTGAATATAAATCTTCACTCCCTATATTTTACTCTGTTACCTTCAGAATTTGAAAGAGTTCATTCCAGTCGACATTGTCAAAAGCTTTCTCCAAATCTACAAATGCTAGAAATGTAGGTTTGCCTTTCCTTCACCTATCTTCTAAGATAAGTCGTAATGTGAATATTGCCTCCCGTTCTGCTAAATCCAAACTGATCTTCCCCAAGGTTGGATTCCACAAGTTTTTCCATTCATCTGTAAATAATTCGTGTTAGTATTATTAAACTGATAGTTCTGTAATTTTCATATTTGACTGCATTTGCTTTCTTTGGAATTGGAATTCTTCTTGAAGTCAGAGGGTATTTCCCCAGTGTCACACATCTTGCACACCAGGTGTAACAATTTCTTCATGACTGGGTATCCTAACGATATCAGTAGTTCAGACGGAATATCATCTATTGCAGGGGCCTCCTGATTCGACCCAAATCTTTCAGCGGTCTGTCAAATTGTTCTCACAGTATCATATCTCCTATTCCTCCACTTCATCTTCCATTTCTAGAATACTACCTTGAAATTTATTTCCTTTGTACAGTTCCGTCTACATTTCAGCTTTCCCCTCTTTGATTAGTGCTGGTTTTCCGTCTGAGTTCTTGGTATTCATACAGCTACTTTTCTTTTCCAGACCCATACCAATAACAAAATTGAACCTGCCTGACCCAGTTCACTCCTCCATCCAGTCAATATTCACTAGTATTGCCCCCAAAACACCCCCTCTTTAACTTTTCAGAATTTCCTAACCACTAACCTGGCCCCCAACCTCACAGCCTCAGAAAGAAAAGCTATCCACCACCTAAAAGTGATCCTGACCCTTCAATGCTACGTGCTGTCAAAGGCTCTACCACTGTCAGGGTGGCCACCAAATCTTCATTTTCAAATTCAAGGTTTTTTCCAGGTTTTCCAGGTTAAAAATAATTATTTTCCAGGTTTTCACAAAACTTAATTTTGCTCAAACGGGTTAGCAAACAACTATACCGTAAAGAAACTAGTTACATATTTTAGAAAAAACATGTCGTCCAAGTTGAACCGTGTCACGTTGTAATATACACCAAGGAGTGGCGAAGCCATGATCTGTGTTGGGGAGGATGGGAGTGGGGGGGGGGGGGGGGAGGGGATGGGGCAGAGCTCGTAAAAATTGTGGCATTGCATCTTACACTGATCTAAAAACAATCAGCTCATATTATAAGGTTTTCCTCATGGTTTTGGGGGATCTGCAGCCCCATAGACCTCCTTCCCTTGCCCCAGATTCGACACTGGCACAATGTATAGTACAGGGTGTACATTTTAAGTTGACAAACCAAATAACTAGAAGAGAGAGAGAGAGAGAGAGAGAGAGAGAGAGAGAGAGAGAGAGAGAGAGAGAAACAGTATATATTCAACAACAGTTTTCACCATTATGAACAGCCGGCAGAGGCTTAGGAAATGATACTAAACTTGAAGTGTCTCCAACATTTGAGAGCGGTGTGGGTGGATAGTGTAAAATTTTAAATGGAAACTCCCATTGTTAATTGCAGATTCAGATTCTACAGACCAAATCATGTGTAGTTTGGTTGAATTTTTTTCTTTCAATTGGCAACATGTTGCACCGTAATTGTAAGAATTATTTGCCATACTGATGAAGAAATGTACCACTCAGGAAAGAAAAAGGTTAATCATATTGATGATGCTTCAGCACCCAACCAAATGATACCAGATATACATTTATTCCCGGCTAGTTCAATTAAATGTTTTGTTGGCAATTCATAACTGGTATTCAGACAAGGGCAATCTGGACTAAGGTATCACTTTGGAAGATTGCCCTGTCCACTGCGGGGGAGGGACTACTTTGGGGATCATTTGGTAGCGTTCTGAAGTATCATGAATATAGTTTTCATTTTTTGTATTTCCTGTTTAGTACATTTCTTCACCAGTATGACAAGTATTTCTTACTATTACAGCGCCATCTGACAAAAAGAAATTCCACCAGACCATACATGATGTGGGTTAAAGTGCCGTTTATGCGGCAGCGGCTAACCGTCGCTCTCGCTAGGTTAGGAATGGCAAATCAGCCAATCAGGAGTAGAGTTACAGTATGCCGGCCAATAAGATTGCGTGTTTCATGATGAGTAAATCTGGCGTCAATTTCAAAGTTTATTTGATGATTTCAGTATGGTGTTTGTATGATCGTAATTGATTTTCCATTTATAAGGGATTTTTAGATAATCGCCTTTTCGCAAAAGTCGCGTACCGTATTACAAAATTATACTTACATCTTTTTGGAGGACAATTAGCATGTCAAAAAGTCGGAATCAACAATGTTAGAACTGTATTTCAAACGGGTCCGGCTAGCGCTCACTAGGTGGCGTTGCATGTACGTAAGCTTTTTGAAAACCCATTAACATATAACGAGGGGAATAATCTTTTGTGTTAGCCATAAAGTAATTAATTAATGCTGTTCCTGTTCTATGGTTGACCGGTTTTTGATTTACCTTTGTCCGCTAAGTAAATTAATTATCCTCGTAATTGTTACCGCGACTCCTGATTGGCGCTAGCCGGGCCCGCATGAAAAACACTTCAGACATCAACAATAAGTACACGATGGCTATGTTTACTATATATGTATTACCAATGTCACGTCAGTCACATGAATCATCTATAATTATTACTAACGAAAATAGGCGCCACCTTTTGAAAATCTTGGGGTATGCACAGTGGCGTTCCCAGGTGTTTCCAAAGAAAAATAAATAAATACAAAACAAAGCCAAAAATTTACACAAAACATACACGCTATCGATTCCATATCACCGTCACCATAACGATTATAAGTTGAAGTCCTTTTGTATTTCACTATATACTTGTCCATTTTAACGATTTTCACACACAAGACATTAACCCTTTTAACCCCAAATTTTATTGATTTATGAACAAAATATTTCTTTGCATATATCTATAAATAATGATTGTATCAATGTATCTTTGCCAGAATTTTTGATTATTTTTAGTTTTTGGATGGAAATTTGGGATGACTACAGATGGCAGTGTGCAGGATATGTTTTCTTTATCGTATCTAATAACATTTTCAAACTGTTGACTACGAATTTAGACATTGGACAATTATTTAGTAATAAAGTTTTTAAATTATTTTGTTTCCTTTACTTTAATTCAATTATTTGAAAGTATTGTTGCATTTACTCCAACTTAAACATCAAGCAACGATATATATTTTGACAATGCATTGTAGCCTAATGCTTTTTGTTTCCTCAAGGTAACGGTAAAAAATGTAGTCACAATGAATTATTGGCAGCCCTGCAATGTTATTTACAATCTTTGAACAAATGATCGTGGCTAGACGGACAGATATAGATGAGGGGAGGGAAAGGATTAAGACGTAATTCCTTGCACAGGTGACACAGGTCAAAAAGAGCAGAAACTAAAGGCCGATTACTAAGTTCAGTTGTTGACAAATTGTTGAAGCCTGAAACTACAAATTCATTACTAGCTGTTGAGTTTGGAGAATTTTGTAGAGCTGCCAATTAAAACACAAAAACCTTCGCAAGTAGTTTTGAGGACTGTCTGTTTACAGAATGTTTTAGCTAGAAGGGATAGGGCAGTCTTTGCAGCAAGTATGTCGGCTCACTGGTAACATATGTGGTTGTCGAAAGGTTATCTCAAAAGATACCGGGAATTAAATTCGTAGTGTAAACATTTTCAATGTATTGTACCAAACCCACTTCATTTCTAGTTATTTAATACAATTAAAGGTTGCCGCCTTTAGTTTACAATATTGACTTAACAATTGGAATTCCATTAACATTCGGACTATTTAGAAAATGGTCACTTCACTCACATGTGAACGTGGATTTTAATGCCTACGAATTCAATTACCTGTTTAAAATAATCTATTTAGAGCGTTGTCTTACAAAAGCCAGCCGGCCGTCAGGGGGATGAGAGAGTCGATTTTAATTACAGTCAAGAAATATAATATAAAGAAAAAATGATACCAAAATTTTCAGTGGGTTATGCCGGCATACCCATTCAAATTTTGTGGTATGCTTGAGCGACCGAACATACCTGTGGTCGGCGCCTATACTAACGAAGCATCACAATACCAACTAAAAATTGCATGAAACTACACAGAGAACATCAATTTCATAAACAGAATTTTAGGACATACTCAGGAGCAGGATCTTGTTTTTCCAAGAACCTTAACTACGTCACTGAGATATACAGTGCATGTGACCTTGTCATAGGATCTCTTCGGGATGGAAAACATTATAGCTTTGGGTGAAATATAGGACAGCAAAACATCAGTCAGTCTTTTTTAATAACAAAAACTTAAGAGTTACTTTTCAAAATGCATAGATTAAAAACAAAGAAAAAGTAGAAAGCAACATCAATACACTCATTGGTACAAAATCTAAAACTACTGTATTCTTTCCATATGTGCAACCTCTGTATTTTGAGGGACAACTGTTGTATTGCTGTTACAGGATTGGCAGGGAGACTTAACACTGAACACCATTCCCTAAGAAGTGGAATATTACATAGGACCCTGTACTGATGGTAATCTCAAAGAAATGTACACATCAAAAACTATCTAAATGGAGAGCATTCTCCTACTCCTACCTCTATGGCAGAACATCAACAATGCAGTATCTAAAAGAAATGTTGGGATAGAACAGATCATTTCCATATCAACAGACAAAGATTTGAGCCCTATTGGTGTAGTTATTCAATGTTTATCCAGAATGCTTTTCCAGTACCAAAACACAAGAATGTTTAATGCTGTCTTTAGGAAAGTCTGTTTTAAAGTCTCCTTCTGAGTCACTGATGGAGGAGATATACAAGTAGTGTCACAGAAAATAACTACAGATTTTCCTGATATCAAATAGTTCATTCTACTGGTTTGTCTTGTCATCCTGTCAAAACGTGGATTGGGTGTGTTACAAAATTCTAACTAGTGGCCTAGAGTGTTTTGGCATTAATAGTATTGTAGCGATCTGAATGACAGCCACCACACAGTACAGCAAAATTCAGTGTTTCAGTGTGCTGCGATATAATAGTGCAGTAGCAAGTGAAATGGGTTTCGTAGTTCCGTGCTTTTCTATGTATTTGTACATCACAACAACCACCCAATGCAACACAGTGTTCGCCTCCCGATGCAGTTCCTTCTCTAATGCGGATGACACATTCTGGCTGTCGGGTGTGCTTTCCATTGCACCGCTTTCAACCAGGGGGTTGACGTGGCGATCTGAATGACAGCCACGAAATTGAGTATTTCAGTGTGCCGCAATATAATAGAGCAGTGGCAAGTGAAACAGGTTTCATAGTTTCGTGCTTGGCCGCTAGGGGCACTGTGTTTTTATGCTTTTATACATTTTCTATGTGTATGTTTATTCTTTGTTTTTCATGATTTTGATATATGTTTATTTGCTCCTTGTAAATACTTCTTATCCTCTTGAGTCGATGAGAAAATTCCTTGCCTCCTTATTCGTTCAAAGCCTGCAATTAATTTTACACACAAATTAAGTGATAAGTATTAAACTACCGTTTACTCTGTTTCAAGAACACGCCAAAAAGCTTGTTGGTACAATAACCCCTACAGTATCCATCTTGCAAGGATCAAATATAGCTCAATAACACAAAGCAGAAGGACTCATTAGCATACAATATCTTAGATGTGACAATAATCTCAGAATGGGAAACTTAACATGTGCGGAGCCACAGGAATTGGTAGTGGACCCCACTGTTGTTTCTAAATTACACAAATTACCTTCCAAATTGTAATTTTGTCAGCAACAGCAAAGGACCTGAAAGAGCAATTGAATGGAATGGACAGTGCCTTGAAAGGAGCATATAAGATGAACATGAACAAAACAAGGGTAATGGAATGTAGTTAAAAATGGTGAAGGGCTCAGATTAGACAGGAAAACAATAAAGGTGGTAGATGAGTTTTGTTATTTGGGTATTAAAATAACATACAATGGTTGCAGTACAGAGGATATCAAATTCAGAATGATAATGGGAAGAAAAGTGTTTCTAAAAATTGAAATTTGTTAACAGCGAATATTAATTTAAATGTTAAGAAGGATTTTCTGAAGGCATTTGTGTGGAGTGTTGCCTTGTATAGTAGTAAAACATGGCCAGTAAATAGTTCAGACAGTAAGAGGAAATGTGGTGGTACAAAAGAACGCTGAAGATTAGGTGGGTAGATCATCCAACTAATGAGGAATAGTGAACAGAATTAGGGGGAAAAGGAATTTCTGGCATATCTTGACTAAAAGGAGGACTTGACTGGTAGGGCACATTCTTAGACACAAAGGAATCATGAATTTAGAATTGGAGGGAAGTGTGTGTAGTAAAAACTGCTGAGGGAGAACAAGAGACGAATACAGTACACATTTTCAAATAGACGTGAGTGGTTGTTCTTATGAGGAGATGAAAAAAAATTGATCAGAATAGGGTAGGGTGGAGAGCTGCATCAAACCAGTCTTCAGACTAAAGACCACAATAATAACAACCTTCCAAGAATTTCCTAGGGTAAGTAAAACACTGTAAAATTTGCTGGTGGTGCAAGCAAAGTACTCAAAGGGCAAAATTGAGCCCTAAAATACACAGTTCAGGTGATAAAGTTTTCATCTCACATAGTCATACAGTTTCCAACAAGCAATAATGATCTTTTTGCACCAAATGTAGATGTTGGTGGACATGCAGGGAATGAAGCACAGTGGACTCCTGTCGGATAAGAAGTTAAAATGGAGTAAATACAACCATGTGTTATTCTCTTAGAAACATTTCCCATGGTGTGACCTAAATTATTTGCACCACTGTTTTCTTATGGCACTAGCTTCAGGGATAATGGGCATTAGGTATATGAGTAGATAAACATTGTCTTGCAAATGCCTTTTGAACAAAGTCAAAATTCTTATTCTTACTTCCCTATATGCTTACTTTATTTTTTATTTTTTTTATTTGTTTTTTCTGTTCCATAGGACCCACT
The DNA here is from genome assembly GCA_026315105.1 of Locusta migratoria. NCBI lineage: Eukaryota > Metazoa > Arthropoda > Insecta > Orthoptera > Acrididae > Locusta > Locusta migratoria. Next base: position 399,001,503 of record CM048750.1, on the reverse strand, counting down.
TCAGGAGTAAGACTCCATGGTCATGGAACAAGTCAATACATTGTTACACAAGAATGGTAATAGAAAAATTTTAAGACAAAGTGAAAAGAATCAATAAAGAAAAAATGAATTAGCTTAATTGTTTAACTTTTCTAGGAGTTCCTCGACAGAATAAAGGGAGTGAGCCACGAGGTAACTCTTCAATTTAGATTTGAAAGCATGTGGATTAGTGCTAAGATTCTTAAGTTCTTGTGGCAGCTTATTGAAAATGGATGCCGCAGAATACTGCACCCCTTTCTGCACAAGTGTTAAGGTGGTGTGGTGCAAATGTAGATTAGACATCTGTCTAGTATTCACCGAGTGAAAGCTACTAACTCGTGGGAATAAGCTGATATTATTAACAACAAACGACATTAAAGAAAAAACGTATTGTGACGCCAGAGTCAAAATTTCCAGACTACTGAAAAGGGGTCGACATGACGTTCGCGAACTTACACCAGATATTGCTCGAACCGCCCATTTTTGAGCCAGAAATATCCTTTTTGCATCAGGCGAGTTACCCCAAAAAACAATGCCGTACGTCATAAGTGAGTGAAAGTAAGCGAAATAGACTACTTTTCGTGTTGAAAAATCACTTATCTCAGATATTGTTCTAATGGTAAATATAGCAGAATTTAGTTTTGGAACAAGATCCTGAACATGGGCTTTCCATGACAGATTACTGTCTATATGAACACCTAGAAATTTGAACTGTTCAGTCTCACTTATCACATGCCCATTATGTGTAATCATAATGTCAGATTTCGTCAAATTATGTGTTAGAAATTGTAAAAACTGAGTTTTACTGTGATTTAACATCAACTTGTTTTCTATTAGCCATGAACTTATCTCTTGAACTGCATTATTTGATACTGTGTCAATATTACGAGCAACATCCTTCACTACCAAGCTGGTATCATCAGCAAACAAAAATATTTTACAATCACCTGTTATACTCGAAGGCATATCATTTATATAAATAAGAAACAGCAATGGTCCCAAAACAGACCCCTGGGGCACCCCATACTTAATTGTGCCCCATTGGGATTGCACGTCATAGCCATTTCCTACACTGCGGAGAATTACCTTCTGTTGTCTATTATTAAAGTAAGAGGTGAACCAGTTGTGGGCTACTCCCCGTATTCCATAATGTTCCAACTTCTGCAACAATATTTTGTGATCAACACAATCAAACGCTTTTGTTAAATCAAAGAAGACACCTAATGTCCGTAGCCTCTTATTTAACCCATCAAGTGCCTCAGACAGAAACGAAAATATAGCGTTTTCGGTCGTTAAACCACTTCTAAAACCAAACTGTACGTTTGACAGGAAATTATGTGAACTGAAATGATCAATTAATCTTGAATATACAGCCCTTTCAATAACTTTGGAAAAAACCGATGGCATAGAAATAGGTCTATAGTTGTCTACATTATCCCTTTCTCCTTTTTTATAAAGCGGTTTCACTACTGAGTACTTTAATCTGTTAGGAAACTGACCATTCTGAAAGGAAAAATTACAAATATGGCTTAGTACTGGGCTAACATATGGAGAACAGTACTTTAGAATTCTGCTAGATACCCCATCATATCCACAAGAGTCCTTAGTCTTTAGTGATTTAATTATTGACTCAATCTCACCTATGGAAGTATCATGAAGGATCATTTCAGGTAACAGCCTCGGAAACACTTTTTCTAAAAACGTTATATGATTACCTGTAGAAACTAGAGTTTTGTTTAGTTCCTCTACTATATTCAGAAAGTGATTATTGAATATTGCACATATATCTAACTTGTCAGTAACAGAAACATTCCTACTACGCACTGACGTTATATCTTCTACCTGCTGCTCCTGACCAGACACTTCCTTCACGACTGACCAGATAGTTTTAATTTTATCCCGAGAGTTTGCTATTCTTTTTGCGTACCACATACTTTTTGCATTCTTAATGACGTTTTTCAGAACCTTACAGTACTGTTTGTAATGAGCTACTGCATCTTCATTCTGACTGCTTCTAACATTTTGATACAACTCCCGCTTAGTTCTACATGATACTCTTATCCCCTTTGTCATCCACCCTGGCTGTCTGTTACTGAAAGTACCCTGTTTTGAGCGTTCTAGCGGAAAGCAACTTTCAAACAGCATAATAAATGTGTTCAGAAAAGCATTATATTTATCATCTGCATTATCAGCACTATAAACATCCTGCCATTCTTGTTCCTTAATTAGGCTTAAAAAGGTCTCAATTGCAACTGGATTAACTTTTCTGTGTAGTTGATATTTATGTTTAACATTTGTTTGAGAACAAATACTTTTTAGAATTAAAAGTTGGGCATCGTGGTCTGATAGGCCATTTACTATTCTGCTGACAGAGTGCCCCTCTAATAATGAAGAATGAACAAAAATATTGTCAATGGTAGAACTGCTATTTCCTTGCACTCTCGTTGGAAAAAATACTGTTTGCATCATGTTATAGGAATTAAATAGATCTAACAGCTGACTTTTCCTTGAGCTATCACCTACACAATTAATGTTGAAATCTCCACACACAATTAAATTTTTATACTTCCTATACAGTGAACCCAGAACCAATTCCAGCTTGGGCAGAAACATTTTAAAATCTGAGTCAGGGGATCTATAAATAACAACTATTACTAGTTTAGTTCCATTAACATTAACAACTCCTGCACAACATTCAAATATCTGTTCTGTGCAGTGTTTAGAAAAATCGATTGACTCCGATGAAAAATCGTTTTTTACATACATGGCAACTCCCCCACACTGCAAGGAACTCCTAGAGTAGAAGGCAGCTAACCTGTATCCTGGCAAAGGAAGTCTCTTAATTGTCACACCACTTAAAAAGTGCTCTGAAATTCCAATAATGTCAGAATCAGTATCAATAAGCATTTCATTAACTTTATCTCTGATACCCTGTATATTTTGATGAAAAACAGTAATTCCCTTATTACTTATATTCTTAGACTTTGTCAAAGGTGGTTCAATTCTTAGAGGGACTTCCTTTAAGCAGGAATACCTATCAGCTGTCTTCAGTCTAAAAAAAGGTGCAGCCCTAGCACCAACTACTACAGGAATTTTTCCATGAGTGAAACCCCCACCCCCTAATACACTGTCACCTATTTGATGGCTTTTGTTATTGACATCATCTGTGACTGAACAGTGTCATGGACAGATACAATACAAACAGAAAAATAATTTTCACATTCTTGTCAACATTCAGTATGCAGTTATGTTCTCTGGTGCAAAAATATTCAACAAGGTCTATCCTAACTTAAAACAACAAATTGGTAATACCAACCAATTAGAAAGTAATTTCAAAATATACTTCAACAGCCACAATTTTTACAAATTATCTGAATATCTAGATTCGGATAGAAATGCCCCATTAACTTCCCTACAAGTAGCAGTATTTGTTATAATGCTGTACAACAATTAGAAATGTATTATGACTCATTATTTATAGATGTAAGAATATTTTCTTTGAAAAATACCGTCACAATCAAGTAAAATTAAGCAACTAATAGCAGCTACATAACAGCTATATAATATGCCTGGGGAAGCAGCAGCTTTTTACAATGTAAGAGCTTTCTTACTAATTAACTTGATTAAATTTAGATGGCACATGCGTGATCAGCATTAAGCAGTATGGTGATAGTTTTATTTTTTTACAGTAGGCAAATTAAGATTCTGTGATGTCCCTTTCTTGCAGTGCTGTATACCTTGACTTGTTGCAGGCCTCTGAAGGTTCTTTCTTGATGTGATCAACAGAGCATGAATGTATGATGAAGATAATATGACAGATTATCCAAGATCATTTCTACAAAGAGTTTAAAGTGACTCCTTGGACATTTTCAGCCATTTCCTAGAGTGCACCTCAGTTGCACAGTGGTAGAGTGCCAGACTACAAATCCAAAGGTTGTGGGTTCAGTCCCCACCAGGTCCCAGGATTTTTATCTGTCACTTTCCACTTCTTTCACCTCTGGCAGTATTGCTCATGTGAAAAATACTAAGTAGCACTGTGGTTCGGAACCCAAGTTAAACTGTAGGTCCCCCTATAACAGGCTGGGTTAGTCAGTTCGAAGGTCGGAGGAAGGCAATGGCATACCACCTCCAAATAGGAACATGCCTAGCAAAGCACTGTTGTGTTCAAACCAATCTTCAGATTATTAACTGCTTTACCTATCTAGTCTGAGGGGGAAGGGGATGAAGAGAAATTGTCCTATTTGTTGTATTTTATTCAAAGTTTTAATCCTTCATAGTTGTTTGTTGTGTCAGAAGCTTTAGACAGAGTAAACTCTAGCTCCCATGAGAAGAAAGGGCAGTTAGAGAAACCAGTATAATTTTATTGTTGGTTACAATGTCCAACACACGTCTCTCCTTCGTTGGACAGTGGGAATCTCCATCTAGGCTTACAGTGGTTGCAGTCTTGGAAAATATCTACCACCATAGTTGGCACAATATCTCCTGTATTCAAATAAATACTATAAGTGATGTATGTGTTTTTCAAGAGTCCTTTAGGTAGCTTATAATTACGCTGAAGTAGAGAAGTAGTTGATTTAGTCCAGGAAGATCCAAGGCTCTTAAATAAATTTTGCAAAACATGAACTTTGCATTAGAGAAAGCTCTGTTCTCAGAGCTGCATGTCAGTTAATGATTGCTTAGCACCACTCATCACTTTAATTGGAAATGAGCTGTGATTATAGTTTGCCTTAATATTGTGGGATGAAAGCATTAATGGTATGCTGCACTGCATGTGCAATGTGATATATCAATTTCTTGAAGCTGTCATAATCTTCAAATAAAGACAGTTGATTCAATGGCATCAAGTAAGGAGCACTCATTTTAACAACTTCTTTCAGCGTCCTGCTCTATTTGCTAGGTACATTGACCAAGCCACAGTGACAATAAAGCAACTCATCACGCACTTCCTCACTAAAGAATGTGTGCGAGGGCTGCAGAGAGCATATGTATACCTATGACTTTTAATCTAAGGGGCTTGCTCCATTTGCAATATGCCACCTTTTTGTCACCTACAAATATATAGTCATATAGCCATACATATCTGTACAATTAGAAAAGGATGGCTGCCATCATATACTGTTGCAAAGTAGATAAACTGAAAGTTGTGATAAAGGCAACTACAATGATTCACTGCTAGTTTCCTTTATGGTGTTTCTGTCATTATTTACTCTTTTGTCAGAGCATTCCCATTACATTTCATTGTCTCAGTATGAGACAATATCTTCTGTCATACTGAGAGAATTAGTGCTTTCAGTCACAGCTGGGTTCTCCTGTAATCCCAATAGGTAAGAAACGATTCTGCTTAGTGAAATGTTTTTTCTAGGCAGCAATACAATGCAAATTTATTTCACTAATTTCCAATTCTTTGTCTTCTTAATATGGCTGGGTGATACCTTCCAAATATTCTTCCTCCATTTTAATTACTACATTTAAAATGGCCATACGAGAGTAATGGGTCGAGGTTCCAGATGCAATTCCTGATAAAACCAGGATATTTTCCTACATCCCATTCTTCCAGGATGTCCAAAATTCACTGGTCTTGTAACAAATGTACTGAATATCTTTTCATGGATAAAAGATGCCCATAGTGTCAGCTTATCAACTGTTCTCTCCAAGTACCACAACAAAGAAAGTTTTAATCTACCTAAAGTCACCTAATAAACCACTAATCAAGTGGTGAACTCCATATTGTCTGAAGAAGTAGCCCATCAAGCTCTCGTAGGTGATAGGGTGATAGTTTCTACTACTGTATGGCTCAGCAAAGACAGTTTTTGACAGGAAGAAATATGATCTGTTTTCATTTCAAAGGAATTTCTAGAAATAAAATTTAACTCTGCAGTGTCTCATATACCTGATTAAGCTTAATCAACTCTGATAAATGTTACTATTGAAACTGACAGTTAAATACTGTTTCACTTCATAACCTTATTGTTGCAAAAGTAATCTTTGAAACAGAGATTTGTATGTGCCTGATGATCTGAGCACTCAGGTTGGATTTGCATTAGACAAGACAGTATCATGCTGTATGGTATCTGGTTGAATCTTTTATTGTAAGAAAATAAGGGATTTTCAACAGCACACAATCCAGAAACCTTAGCTGCACCAAACCTATATACACAGCCAAGACCAATACCCATGAGACAACATCAACAAATTAATAGACATACTGATTTCTTCCACTGTGAAGCGAAAATCATCTATGAAAAAATAAAAACATATGGTAATAGAGACAATGAAATATCAGCTGTAGCATTTTAATCAATTCTGTCCTAAATAATAACAGAAAATATTATTCACAAATCAACCACCAAATGCACAAAAATTAAATTTATTCCAACAGAAAATATATATATATATATATATATATATATATATATATATATATATATATATATATCACAGACACTGGTTAACTGCACAATTGAATTGTTACTATCTGGCATTGAAGGGATTTCTCTTGCATTATTCAAGTATTGTGATAACATGATATAATCATTCGTGGATTATCTTTGTAATAATTCAACAATATTATGAAAAGGATAGATTGCAACTCACTGTAAAGACTTAGCTTCTGAAGAAAGTTTTCATCAGGAAAAGAACACTTGTACAATATAATAAGGACAGTTTATAACTAATCGCAAATACGTGACGACGAGCTGTGACAGGCACACAAAAGACACACACATACAACACTTAAGCTATCAGCCATGGCCATCTTCAGAAAACAGAACATTCAAACATCACACAGGCACACAACACAGTCACACAACTGACATCTCTGACTGCTGCACTCCAAATCACACATTGTGGTGTGAGAATAAGGGAGGTGAGGGGAGGAGAGGTAGGAAGGTTGTGTCATGTTGGTGGATATAAATACAGCATGGCCTTACAGAGCATGCACATATTAAATGGAAGAAAAGAGATGCAGCTAGGAATGGAGTGGGGAGGTGGGTGAGGGGAAGAAAGCAAAACAAAGCAAAGCAAACGTGTGAAGGCCATGGCCAATATCTTAAATGTTGTATGTTTGTGCCTTTGTTATGTGCCTGTCGCAGCTCATCATCACATCTTTGCAGTAAGAGTAAACTGTGCTTATTATATTGTTTAATTCTAACCTTGACTTCCATTATTAGAACACTCATACACATGCATACAATCATATGGACTAAAGCACACAATCTATTATCTCTTGCTGCAGTAGCCCAATATTAAATTAAATGGTAGTGCAATCTGGAAAGAAGAAAACGAAAGGGTGGATGCAGGGCAAGGGTAAACCAACAAACTTCATCATTGCTGGGTGGAGTGTGCAGAAAAAAGATGGTTTTTCAAACTGTGAGAGCAGCTTTGAAAGACTGTGAGAAATGAAAGTGAGAGGATGGGTGAGGGTGTGCAGAGCAGGAGAGAAGCAGAGTAGGAAAAAATAATGGAACAGAGGGTGAATGTACATGAAATAACAGGTGACAGGAAAGAAAGTGAGGGGACTGCTGGAAGAAGGGACTGTAAAAAAGCATGTTACCAAAGGTTCAAAATGAGATACTTTTCGGACCACAGAGTATGGTTTAAGTATTACTTCCATCAGAAGTATTCAAAAAAGCTGGTAGTGCAGGGGAACATCCAGATGACCAGGGTTAAGAAGAAGCAATTGAAATCAAGTGTGTTCTCTGCAGTTGAGTGCCATGTTACAAAGTAGACCACATTTTTCTTGGCAAAACTTTGGCAGTGGCCTCTCTTTCCAATGAACATGTGGTTCTGAGAAGTGAATGCAGCAGGGCTGCTAAATTACACAGTTACTTTCACAGGTGGCCTGGCCTCTGATTGCGTAGAATAAAACCATGACAGGATTAGAATCCAAAGTGCTGGGTGGATTGATTGGAAATGTCTTACACCTGGAAATATGATTCTTATGGCACAGATTGGATATATGTAGCAGGGACTGCAAAGTAACAGTATCTTGCAGAGGAAGTAGAGGTGGTTCAGGGATGCCTCTGTCATGGAGATGTGTTTTTGTTGTATGAGGTTTGGGTGGACAAGTAGTGTTGTGGATAAATGCAAAAGAAGGGATGGGATATAGAGAGGGGAATTTTTGTAGTTAGGGAAGTCAGAAATCCTAAGAAAATGGACAAAAGAAGGTGTTAAGATGGTTGTGAAATGAAATGGATAACTAAATATGTGCAGATATGCACAAGTAGTGATGGGAACAATTGAATGAAAACAATCGATTCATTCGATTGTTGGGAAAAAATCGATCATTCGGTTGTAGTTTCTTGCATCGGTTGAATTATTCATTCATTCTTCTGAGTGAAACCAGTCGGTGGGACGAACCGAATGAAACAACCGATTCAGTCGGTTGGACTATTCATTCGTTCTTTTAAGTGAAACCAGTTGGAGGGATCAACCGAATGAAAAAATCGACACAGTCGGTTGGCCTACTCATTCCTTCTTTTGAGTTAAATCAGTCGGTAGGAGCAACAAAAAAAAAAAAAAAAAAAAAAAAAAAAAAAAAAAAAAAAAAAAAAAAAAAAAATCGACACAATCGGTTGGACCGCTCATTCCTTTCCTCTTGAGTTAAATCAGTCAATGGGACCAACCGAATGAAAAAATTGACACAGTATGTTGGCCTCTTCATTAGTCCTTTTGAGTTAAACCAGTCAGTGGGAGCAACCGAATGAAACAGCGTCGGTCGTAGTTTTACTATATTGGATTAATATTTGTTTATTTTTTTCGAATGAAAGTAGTTTGTGGGAACAAGTGAATGAAAACATGCGAAACTTTTGCAGTTTTGTACATTGACTGAATTACTCATACTTTCTTTTCAAGTGAAAACAGGCAGTAAGTTTTGTCATATCGCTGGAGCAGGTCTGCGATCACTTTAATTGCCCATTCCAGACTTCAAAAATGCCGATCATCTGGGCCCGATCAATTTACTTTCGGAGACACCCACAATCTGTAGAAGATAAGTGGCCGATGACCACAAAGTACCGCGGGGAGCGGGGACACGAGAGGGGGTGCTGCCTCGCTTGCATTTTCACTGCTGACAGCGCCAGAAGGTGCGCGCCAAACTCCACACAAGTGTCTGGCGGGCGGGTCGGCGGCGTGGTGAGTGCCATTGCCGATTGTTGTCGGTTTTTTACTGTCTCAATAAAGAAGCGTGGAAACTATAGGGTGTTCCAAAATAATCTCTACAAGTTTAATCGCGCATACTGTATCTCCGAAGTGGGAACAGGTAGAAACGTGCGGTTTGCGGCTTCTTGTTCATACATATCTAAGGTTCTTGCAGAACAAAGTTAAGTATGTTAACTTTGAGCATATTTGCTAGATCCAAATTTGAAGATCACTAAAACTTTAGGTATGGTAAAAAAAGCCTCATTAAAGAATTTTGTAAAAAAATATTTCTTATAAAAATATTTTTATTAGTTCCATCTAATTTGAAGTACGAGAAGACACAAAACGTTTATCAGTGCTGTAAATTTTCTTCAGTGTGTCTGTATTCGTCAACAGTATATGAAAACATTCATCTCAAGTTTCACAATTATTCACTCTTGTCATGCCGCGGTGGAGTAGCCGAGCGGTCTAAGGCACCTCGCTGCGTAGCTCGCGGTTGCTCGCCATCGGAGGTTTGAGTCCTCCCTGGAGCATTGGTGTGTGTGTGTGGGTGTTGTCATTCGGTTAGTTTACCTTAGTTTAAGTAGTTTGTAAGCTACGGACTGATGACCACGCAGTTTGATTCGATAGATTTACAAACATTTGAAATCTTGTCACAGATATTTCTGTGGTTATCGGTGAAACATTGTGGAGATTTATTCCATCCCTCCGCCATGTACCATAAAAAATCTTAGATGAACAGTGAACTGCCAATTGTTTTGAAAGTCAAGTGTGCAAAATTTCATCAAGATCGGAATAAAACTCTATATTGGCTTCAAAGTCTGGAATACCTTCTGTCATGCGTCGAACTAAAGTAGATGTAGACGGTGACCATTCTCTTTCTTTGAAGGTGAAGAGTGAAATATATATTATTAAAATTCGAATACAAACGGAATTTGTCGAAGTTAGTAGGTAAAGTACCCTCCTCCATGCACCTACGAAATTTATTGTACACAATTACCTTCGTCTTGTTTTAAAGATCAAGTGTGCAAAATTTCATCAAGATCATAGCCAAATTGTGGTTTTTGTCGAAGTCAGGATGTAAAGTACCCCCTGCCATGCACCGAATGAAATTTGATGTAGACAGTGACTTTCCTCTTGCTTTGAAGGTCAAGTGTGCAAAATTTCATCAAGATTGGAACAAAACTGTAGATTTGCATGCAATAGAAACACACACAGTGCTATATTTATAAGATTTGTCTCTAAGAAAGTTTCATGCTGAATCACGGTTCATTTATACCCGGAAAGACTGAAGGAGTATGCGAATAAAGTCGGTGAATTAATTAAAACATCCATATAACTGCAGAAACTGACAGACACTTATCCCAGTCGGTTGTATTGCATCGAGTGAAACCACTCAATGCCGAGAACATTCACATAAAGGACAGAGACTTGTTCCATTCGGTGGTCGCGCATCGACTGAAACCACTCAAACCCACCGAATGAGTGAAAACATTCATATAACGGCTGCAACCGACAGAGACTGGTTTCATTCGATTGTTTCGCATCAACTGAAACCACTCAAACCTCACCAGTGAGTGAAAACATTCATAGAGACTATTTTCATTCGGTTGTTTCATTCGACTGAAAAAAAAAAAAAAAAAAAAAAAAAGACTGAACGAAAAAACAACCGATTGACCAATCGGTTGTTCCATTACTATGCATAAGTATGCACAAAATATGTAAAAATAAAAAATAAATTATACAAAAATTATAGAGGGAAACTTTCCCGGTGGGATTATACACTAATACAATAGATCCCTGCTTTTATACTTTTCAGGGAACTTAATGAAAATTTTGTAAAATGCAGGAAAAGGGTAAAAATTTGAGAAATAATGTTTTAAATGGTAAAATGTGCTTACCGGAGCACTCTTGCATTTTCATGATTTATTTGTGATATATAAGGGATCAAAATACTTGCAAGGAAGTTTATTTATTATGTAATAAAGATTATCCAAATTTTATACCATTTTAAATGCCAGACAGAAATAGTAACTTCATAGGAAAAATAAATTTTTGAAATAATTTCATTCATCATAATCGATTTTGTCAGAAAGCCTTTAATTGGCATTCATTATTTATGAAGTGAAACTGCACAAATTCCATAATTTTCGTATTTTTCAATGTTTCGCTTGATAATATTCGAGAATTTACACACATTATCGAGTGCAAATATATGCATAAATATTTATGACATATGCACAGGGTCAGCATCTCACACTATAATTGTGTATTTGAGGTTATAATATACCATGTCCTCTTCAATAGGCAGAAAAACATACAAAAGCCAAACATAAGTCTCACCATTTATTAAACTTCACAAAAAATACTTAAATAATATTTCCCAATAAGAATAAATTCTCAAAACAAATCATGCAACACACGAAGTACCAGTTGCATAAACAACAATAAGCTGTCGAACGGCGTGGTGGCTGATGGGATGGTCCGCATTGTGAGTCAACTAGGCGTGTACTGCAAACAACGAAATGCAAAATATACGAGATGCGACAATAAAGTAATGAGACTTATTTTCTTTGCAAGATGCAGCAACCCTGCAGGCTTGCGTAGGCACAATATCTTTGACCTTGGTCTATAAGCTGCTTCTAGTCCAAGTGGCACATCGATGCAACTCCTCAGTTGTGAGTTGTGCTCTAATAAGTCAACATGTGTTTGTGTCTAGAAATGTTACCATCAATGGCAGAATCACTGGAAAAAGTGTGTGCAATCAGAAGGGCAATACTCTGAAGGAGACAACACTAAACTTGACTAAAACAGTGAGCAAAATATTATTATTATTATTTTTTTTCACATCAGTCTCATTATTTTATTGTCACACCTCATATGTTTCAATAAAGACAACGTGTCAAGAAACTTGACTGTGTAACGTGTATAAACACTGTACTAGAAGGCAAATGTCATGCTGGTGTCTATTTATGTCAAATACATAATTTTTTCTTCATGAACATGGTTTCAAGAAGTGTAAAATGCGGGACATGTGTAAATATGTTAATGCAACAACAGGGATGAATTAACAATGTGTACATATGAGATTTAACGGGAGTGACATAAAATGGTGTAAATGGCTGAAAAACATAAAATCTGGGAAAGTAAAAGTGGGGTTTTACTGTATATAAAATGTGCAAAAATTCAGAGCCAAAACAACCACAGAACACTGTTGTTCACCTTCCCAGTGAATCCCTCAGCCTCACAATTGTTTAGTGCTATCCACACATCAATGTTGACAGAAGACCTCACTTCACAATAAACCAACATCCCTCATGTCTATGGTCTTGTGACTACTGAACAATGCGTCTCCCAACAGCCATCAGCCTCCAAACTCTCCTCATGCACATTTCCTTTGAATGGGAGCTATGTAAGTATATCTGTGGCACTACTTAGGGCTCTTATGCCAACCTCTTTATATGCCATCTACAGAAACCTTTCTAGCTTCCCAAAAGCACTGAACTCATGGTTCAGTTTCATCAATGATATCTTCATGATCTGGTCTAAGGCAAAGACACCCCATTCCCATTCTTTCACAACATCAATACCTTCTCTCCCATCTGCTTCACCTGGTCCTCCACAACCCACTGTGCAACCATCTGAATGTTGATCTCCTCATGGCTCTGTCCAAATGTCTTTCCACATTAAACCCACCAACAAAAGCCAGTATACCCAGTATAAAAGCTGCCATACCTTCCAAAAGAAAATAGAAAAAAAAATAAATAAATAAATAAATAAAAATAAAATAAAATAAACAAATAAAAAAAAATCTCTCCTTACAGTCTGGCTACTCTTTGGTAGAGTATCTGCATTGAGAAAAACTCGCTTCTCCAGTGTACTGAAGGTCACATGAATGACACAAGCACCAGAACTAGTGTGGAAATGGATCTCCCATTTCATACCCACATACATACCTAATCATCCCACAATCCAGAATAAATAGCCACAAATAATCAACTAGCAATCGCCCCAATCATCAGACAAGCCATCCTAGAGTTGGAAATCTGAACCACATCCTGCTTTTATTATCTTTCACATGACATGAAACAAAATGCATCCTGCCCAAGAGCTTATCTGCCCCTCCTAAAGTGGTGTTCTTTCATCCATCCAATCCACATAATATACCTTGTCCATCCTTTCTGAACTTTACTTGTGGCATTTATGTGTTTAGTGCACAAGTTGCACTCTGCCCAGAAACAAGAGCTAGCACTATTACATTAGGAACAGTGGCATGCCAAACATGAAGATTTCATGCCTATTTGGTCTCCGAGAAAGTGGTCTTCACAAACAGGCGCTCTAGTTTCTAAATTAAGTTACAGATGATCTTGAAATTTGCAGAAGATCATGGAGGCCTCTCAGATACAGACTGTATAAATTTAATCAAAAGTGAAGATGGTTGAGCTGGAAACAAGTTCTAAATGGGACACTTGACATGGAATAACCCGTTTGACATAACACTTGAGCTGCAGCATTCAAAGACAAATATCATGTGTGGGTGAGTTTTATCTCTGTATAGTTCTCTACATCTACATGAAATACTCTGCAAACCACATTTAAGTGCCTGGCAGAGGGTTCATCGAACCACTTTTATACCATTTTGTCTTCCATTCCATTCTTGAACAGCATGCGGGAAGAAAGAGCACCTGAATCTCTCCATTCAAACTCTGATTTCTTGTATTTTATTCTGATGATCTTTTCTACCTACGTAAGTGGGAGTCAAGAATATATTTTTGCATTCAGAGGAGAATATTGGCTATTGGAGTTACGTAAGTAGCCCACGCCGCATCGATAAGCTCCGTTGTTGTAATGTTTCCCATCACAGATCCTGTATCATTTCCGTAACACTGTATCGTGACAATACAAAACGAGCTGACCTTCTTTGTACTCTTTTGATGTCCTCCATCAACCCCACCTGATAAGGATCCCACACTGGGCACCAATACTAAAAGAACAGTCTCTTTAGTAGTTCTGTTGCATCTTTTAAGTGTTCTGCCAATAAAACACAGTCTCTGGTTCGCCTTTCCAATGACATTATCTATGTGTTCTTTCCAGTTTAAGTCTCAAGTAATAGTAATTCCTAGGTATTTAGTGCAGTTTACGGCCTTCACTTTTGAATGATTTACCTTGTAAAGAAAGTTTAACGGATTTCTCATCATACTCATGTGGACGACTTCACACTTCTCATTATTTAGTATTAATTGCCAATATTTACACAATAGTGATATCTTATTTAGATCATTCTCCAGTGGGTTTTGAACTTCAAAACGTTTTTGTAAATAAGGAACAGCAGAAACACTACCCTGTGGAATGTCAGATATCACCTCTATTTTAGTTGATGCCTTATCATCAATTACTACAAACTGTGGCCTCTCTGACAGGAAATCCCCTATCCAGTCGCAAATTTGGTGTGATATACCATAACCACGCAATTTGATTAAAAGCCGTTTGTGAGGTACGGTGTCAAAAGCCGTCCGGAAATCAAGAAATAGGGAATCAATTTGAGAACCCTTGTCTATAGCACTCATCATTTTATGTGAGTAAAGAGCTAGTTGTGTTTCGCATGAACGATATTTTCTAAATCTGTGTTGACCTTGGGTCAATAGCTCATTCTGTTTTGAGGTAATTCATAATATTTGAGTACAGGATGTGTTCCAAAACCCTGCTGCAAATTGACATCAATGAAATAGGCCTGTAGTTTAGTGGGTTACTCCTACTGCCTTTCTTGGATATAGGTGTGACCTATGCATTTTCCAATATTTTAGTACAAATCCTTATTTGAGAGAACAGTTGTATATGGCTGTTAAGTAATGGGCTATCGCTTCAGCATAATCATATAGAAATCTAATGGGTATACAGTCTGGACCAGAAGACTTGTTCTTGTTAAGTGATTTAAGTTGCTTCATTACTCCGAGTATATCTACTCCAAAGTTACTCATTCTGACCTCTGTTTGTAATTCAAAATCTGCAATATTGGTTTTGTCTTCTTTGGTGAATGAGTTTCTAAAAGCTATGTTTAGTAACTCTGCTTTAGTAGCGCTATCATCAGCTGGATTGCCGTTACCATCACATAGTGAGGATATTGTTTGTGTTTTGCCCCTAGTATATTAAACATATGACCAAAATTTCTTAGGATTTTCAGTCAAATTTCAAGAAAGAGTTTCGTTGTGAGAAGTATTGTAGACATCTCGCATTGAAATCCTCGCTAAATTTCAAGCTTCTGTGTAGGATCGCCAATTCTGGGGATTTTGTGTTCTTTTAAATTTAGCATGCCTTCTCCATTGCTTTTGCAACAGTGTCCGACCTGTTTTGTGTACCGAGGGGGATCACCTCCTTCTTTTATTAATTTATTTGGTACAAAACTGTCAATTGATGTTGATACCACTTCTTTGAATTTGAGCAACAAGGAATGTATTGCATTTCTGTCTGCTTTCCGGCACAAATATACTTTTCGTCTATTTTTGGTAACTTTGGGACTTTTGATATTCAATCTCGCTACAACAGCTCTGTGTTCACTAATACCTATATCCATTTTAATACTCATTACGAGCTCAGGATTATTTGTTGCTACGTGATCAAGTGTGTTTTGATACTCATCTACAATTGTAGTTGGCTCATGAACTAATTGTTCAAAGTAGTTCTCAGGGAATGTGTTGAGTACAATTTTGCATGATGGTTTATGCATTCTTCCTGATTTGAAAATATAATTTTGCCAACAGATTGAGCATAAATTAAAATTAGTGCCTACTATTATTGTGAGAGTCAGATATGTGTTTGCAATTAGACACAGGTTTTCTTTGAACCTTCCTGCTATTGTATCGTCAGAATCGGGAGGCCGGTAAAAGGAACCATTTATGAACTTCTTATGTTTTTCAGGTACAACTTATACCCATAATAGCTCACAGGAACTATCAACTTCAACTTCGCTATACAAAAGACTACATTTGATGGCTACAAACATGCCTCCACCTATTTTGTTTAATTTATCCTTTCTGAACATAGATAGAGCTTTTGCAAATCCTTCTGCTGAACTTATTTCTGCCATAAGCCAACTTTCATTACCAATAATGATACGTGTTTCGGTGCTTTCTATTTATGCTTGGAGTTCTGGTAATTTCCTGACGCAGCTACTTCAATTCACAACTGTTATACTGTTAGTTCCTAGATCTATATTTCTCCTGTGACTGACCTGCACTGTTTGAGAAAGCCCATTTAGTGTTTCCGCAAAGCCCTCTACCACGAAAAACCGCCCAGTCCATGTCACACAGCCCCTGCTACCCATGTAGCCGCTTCCTGCGTGTAGTGGACTCCTGACCTATTCAGTGGAACCTGGAACCCCACCACCTGATGGCACAAGCCGAGGAATCTGCAGCCTACATGGTCGCAGAACCGTCTGAACCTCTGATTCAGACCCTCCACTCGGCTCTGTACCAGAGGTCCACAGTCGGTCCAGTCATCTATTCTACAGATGGTGAGCTCTGCTTTCATCTTACAAGCAAGAATGGCAGTCTCTACCACTTCAGATAGCCCGTCAAAACCTGAGAGAATCTCTTCAGATCCAAAGCGACACAAATCATTGGTACCAACATGAGCCACCACTTCAAGTTGGCTACACCTCGTACTCTTCATGGCATGCAGAACAATCCGTTCCACATCTGGAATGACCCCACCCAGTATGCACACGGAGTCACGTTGGCCTTCTTCTCTTCCTTGGCAGCCTTCTCTCTAAGGAGTCCCATCACACGCCTAATGTTGGAGCTCCCAACTACAAGCAAAACCCACCCTCTGTGAAAGTCCAGATCTTGCAGGCTGAGTGGTGATCTCAGTATAAGAGACACCATCTGGCTCAGGAACATTGTCCTGAACAGGTAGCACCTCTAACCTGTTCGCAAGACAAACTGGGGAGGCCTAAGAATCGGTCTCCCGGAATATCTTGCGCCGCCTGCCACGCACTGGAGCAACCTTCCACACAACCATGGGTGGGGTGTCTGCCTCACTGCTAGCAGTATCAAGGAATGTCGCTGGGGCAGGCCAATCAATGGAGAGGAAGGGAGTTCGTTCAGTCCCCACTACCGGCCAACAATGATGCCCCTCCATCGCAGCCTCCTGCTGTGCAACCGAGGTTAACACAGCTTGAAGCTGGAAGCGAAGTGTCACCAGCTCAGACTGCATCCGCACAGAGCAGTCACAGTCCCTTTTCATGATTACAGTGCCAAGAAAACAAAAACTACTGTCACGATGCACTCAAAGGAAGACTACACTGTTTGTTAAAACACGAATTTGAATCCAAATGCACAAGATCACAGTACAAATTTACAAACTGAAACGAAAACTTGCAGACAAAAATCAACATATTATATGTCACTTCAAATCAGAAGCCAGTTTCACTTACACAATATGAAGGTGGCTTCTGCTGCTTATCTGCCGGAGGCTAAACAGATACTGACTGAGCTCTACCAACAGCAGTCACAATCAAACCAAAACAAACTAGAGTCATGATGGGCTCAAAGGAAGACTACACTGTTTCTAAAAACACGGATTTGAATCTAATATGTATGAAAGCACAGTATAAATTTATAAAATGAAACAAAACCGCACTGACAAAAATAAAAATAATGTATGTCGCTTCTAATCAGGAGCTGGCTTCACTTACAGAATATGAAGGCGGTGTCTGCTGCTTATCTGCCAGCAGCTAAACAGACTCTGATTGTAAATGTGTTTTTTCTGATGGAAGCTTTGGCCAAAAGCAAAGTTGTGTGACTGTGATCACCTTATCAATGTTTTTGGCATTTTATCTTTAAAGCGAGTTGCAATTTATCCTTTTCATAATATTGTTGATATTCCAACCTAGAATTTCCATACTTTATAATCATTCAACTATTTAAAGTATATTTCATCACAGATTTAAGTATCCAGAAATGGAGGTACATAAAATACCTGTAATTATACACCCATTCCCATGTTTCCAGTTCCATATTTTTGAGAAAATGATGAACTGCAGAAAACACATAATTCCCCCCCCCCCCCCCCCCCCAAATAAAAGTTTGTCTATTCTAAGTTAGGATACCATAAATGATTCCTCTAAAAGGAAAGTATATGTAGACCTCACACAGTCATGGCATAGTTCAGATGTGGGTTCATTCCTGTTTTGAGTAATCTATATCACAATCCTGATATAAACTTTCTAGAACATTTTCATACAGCAAGTACAGAAAATACTGCTACAGTCCACAGAAACTCATTCCCTACTGTTGTAGGCAGAGTCACGTGTAAATCCTGTCTTATCATATGTAAATTGGCTGCAATTGTTGTACAAAATGGTGTGTAGGTATAGCCAGTTAACCAGTTACATATCCAAAACACCAAGGCCACACTGTGCCTGACCTTAAACTTTGTCATTAGTTGCTGAACATAGTGTTTTAAAATTTTTGATCAAACTTTTGAATCTTTGCTACAGCACCAAAGTCAAGACAATTCGCTGCTGAAATAAAATAACAAGAACCACACTCACAGTCACATACATACAGCAACATAGCAAAACCTCCAAGAAGGATAAATTAATGTCTCAGAACTGGCTACATGGCGCACCAAGCGGCAAAATGTCATACTAGAAGCATGTTGTTCATCAACAACAATGCGACTTTAAAGACTGATACACAAAATACAGTATAAATCAGCTTTTAATACATTGTTGTTCAGTAACAATAGTGGGAATGAAAGGGTTAACTTAAGACACTTCATGACACAGTTCTCACACTTTGCAAAGTAAATGTGCCTGCAGGATACAGCTGAACCTGCCCTACGGGGTATGCCAGCCATTCGTACCATACGACTTTATTTATTGTTGTAAAAATCTGTTTATGTGTTTCGATTGTAAAAATCATTAGTCTGTAAAAAATGTCACACTAAATAAAATGAATATACAATACTTTTAATAATTCACTTTTGATATAAAACATGGAGGTACTGCATGTCATGACATACTCCTGAAAGATCTCATTATTAATGAGATAATTATACTGTATTTTGTATGTGTGTGTGTGTGTGTGTGTGTGTGTGTGTGTGTGTGTGTGTGTAGGAAAGTGATATATATGCCTTTTCCCTTAACATAATTGTAATCTATCTTCACAGCCCTTGGCCTACTCTGATTTGTGTGTGTGTGTGTGTGTGTGTGTGTGTGTGTGTGTGTGTGCATGTGTATGGTACACAGGTGCAAGAATGAATAACTGGGTCAGTACTAGTTTAAGGAATACACCCATAATAATTACTGCACTAGAATTACGGTGGCATGTATGATATTTTAAGTACATCAATCTGTGAACCTGTATTGCATGTAATTTCCCCCTCACTTTGGCTTCTGGTGGTGCTTTTTTACAATGCCATATATGCTAGAATCAAGAAATAATGACTTGCATTACAAAAAGAAAATATTTTTGGTATGCCAGATAGGACTTTCATACCTTTAGGAGCAACTTGGCCTTTCTTAACTTTTGCTAGCCATTTTGCTCCCATTTTTGATCTTGCACTGGCTCTAGATCTCTGGAGGCCCATCATTTGCACCAGACTGGGTCTTTTACGTTTTGTCACTGAAAAGTTCAAGGCAATTATGTTACTGGAACTTTATGTTTGAAGTAATTATATAATTAATATAACTGTGCATCTAGTCTCTAAATCTAAAATATGTTATAACAATTTAATAATTTCTTTTGCATTAGCTAACTACAACTGGTTTTTATTTCATGGTTGTCAACATGGAGAGAGCAATCTGTTGTAAATTTGCTATTGAATTGCTATTGAGGATAAAAATCCTGTGTGTCTAGATCACAATGAAATTTTAATTCTTAATTTTTTTGTATTTTTCAGTTTCAGCTGATCAAGCCTTCTTCAGATCAGTAAAATGCAATAACAGAAAACACATTATTAAAATGTTCTTTTAAAATACATCACGCAGCATACTGATAGAATGATTGTTATAGTTCCTTCTATGGAACAAATGTCAGCCAAAATAAATTGGAAGCACTTCTTTAGGCATGGTAATGTAATAATTGTTCATCACACTGTAATGGCGATAATCTTTGTACATGCACATGGTCAATAATACAATAGGATTGCATCTCATTTCTACTGGACTACTGACCATGTGTATATAAAATGTATCATGAAATTTTATAGCATGTGACAAAAAAGTGCACTGATTTTATCTTGCCTGACATTTGTTCCATATAAAGAATGTCAATGCTCATATTTCGGTGCACTCCACGTAGTTGTTAGGTAGAACATTTTAATAATACATTTAGCTATGATTCTATTTGATCAAAGATGGCTCATCACAAAAAAATAAAGAATTAAAATTTAATTGTGACCTAGACATTTAGCTTTTTGTCCTCAATATTATAAGATATTTTTTCTTCACAAAGCATTTTTTTTTTTTTTTTTAATTTTGTTACGTTTAGCACTAAATTTAATTCATTTAGAAGTAACTTGTAATGAAATTAATATGCATAATTTGATTTTATCCATTAGAAAATGTTTTTTTTTTCTGAAAGCCTGCGACTGTGAGATAAATGGATATTTTTATAAATAATAATACTGCTTAAAAATAATGACAAGTAGCAGTATTGTTATTTATAAACAAATCCATAATATGCATAAGCTGTTAAATTTTATTCACATGCAAAGGATATACTAGCACTTTTGCATTTAAGTGCTACATGTAATATACTGCTGTAGAAAACTAATACTACATTATATTACATGTATGACACCTACAACATAGCATAATAACAACTTACTCTTCTGTTTGCATAAACGAAGGAAGTAAATAAGCCAGGACGTAATGAGATTTAATGGTGATGGAGTGGTTGTAGTACGATGCATATTGCGAATTAGCTTCGCTAAACCATATTTCCACTCAATATCTGACTGTGCTTGAATACGCTGATATGTGTCACTCATCATAGCAATAAGCAGATTTATTAATACAACAACAGACACCAGCATGTACACCATGAACATGCCCTTGAAGAGAGCATTTGTCCAATCTGGCTGAGTCTTGTTCGTATGTTTTCTTACATTTTCAACAGTTGTCATTCCAAACACAGCAAAAAACAGCAATTCAAAAGCTTCCAGTGGTGTGAGATAAACTGAAAGAGATATAAAAAAGTGCAACTCAGTTTTCAGAATTTAATGATCATCTTCAGGGCAGCAACACTTCCTGTAGTACCACTTTAGACAAATGGATTACCGTAATGATTTTATACTATAAAAATACAAGTAAAAATGTAATTTTATTTTAATTTGAAATAACATCAAACTTAATTATTGTTATGTGAAACCCTAATCTATGTCATCAAAAACTTCAAAGAAACATAATTAAAAATTAGTGTTTTGAAAAAGATAAATCTTTGAAAGAAACTCTCACAAAAACTTTTTCACTAGTAGATTAAAACTGTGCATATTCATTCTCAAAACTCTTTCACTACTGATAACTTTGAAAAACCAAAACAATATGCTCCTCATACCCTATCATGTTCCTTAAAGATTTATAGAGCCAACTGCTGTGTGGCTAGGAGAAGAAAATTAACTACAGTATGTAATGCAAAAAATAAGATTTAGAAATATCATTTATATTGAGACCAAAGTCAGACTGGACAGGAGCAACCAGCAAACAACCTACCAACCATGGGCATCAGTAGTATCGAGGCAGCAGTCGGACCAGACTAGAGAATGACTGACTGATCGAGGGCATCAGCAGAGAGTTGCTGCAATGGTCAACTCGTAAAAATACAAACAGAGGAGACAGATAACAATGACAACCCAGCAAAATTGCCAGTCAAAAGTATGAATCAAATTGAAAACCAGGACAAAACCAAGTAAGATACAATGAAACAATGATATACAAGCAAACGATAATGGAGCACAGTCCACACATGACTGAGGAGCATGCTGTGGCTCCATGCCATATATAGTGGGGCTGCATGTGCAGATCGCCGGTACAGTAGGCACATCTCTGCGTGCAGAGCTGTAGCAGCAATGACAGTGCTCACAGGTACTGCACGCCACCTAACAGCTGAATAAACCTGAGATTAATGTGGAAGAGTTTACTAAAATTTGTTTTAAGGTTACTATGAGGAAGACCTTAGAGTGAAGAAAGGAGGAAGAGCAAATATGGGGATAAATTGTACAAGGAAGAAATTTTGAAACATTAGGAAAAAGAATGGGTGGTTGTAGACTGATGTATGTTGCATATTTACTCCACAAAACATCTTTCCTACACAAAATTTTATAAAATTGGGTTGGCAAATAAAATAATTTAGCATAAACATACATATTTTCTGTAGAAAGAAACTCCCAGCAATGATAATAATAATAATTTATTTGACTCTAGATCATATTTACAATGATATTAGACAAGTCTTGTTGTTAATTTTATATAGCATAAGAAAGAAAGAAAATTTTACAAATTTATCATTTATAAATATAACATGTGGTATTTAATTATTAGAAATTTAGTGAAAAGACACAGTCCACTTCTCTGTTTCAGCACTACATCAGTTCACCTTTAAATTTTCTGTCAAATACTCCTTCACCTTATACCAGCATCCAGAGATCCTTTAATTTCCTTTTGAAGGCACTACATTCCTTTATTCACCTGATGCTAAGAGGCAGTTTATTGAAGAATCTGCATCCTGCGTTTATAGGATCCCTATCTGTCATGTTTAGCCTTTTGTTGAAAAAATGGTATTGTTCTTTAGTTCTTGTATTGTGGTTATGGATATCACTGTTTAGTGGAGCAGTACAGTTTACCATTAGGAAATGTATTGTCTCATATATATATATAAAGACTTGGGGTACAGTTAGTATCTTATCATCATCATCATCATTAGAGACTGATTATGCCTTTCAGCGTTCAGTCTGGAGCACAGTACCTCTAATAAAATTCCTCCATGATCCCCTGTTCAATGCTAACATTGATGCCTCGTCTGATGTTATGCCTTTCACATCAAAATCATTCTGCACCGAATCTAAGTACTTTCTTCTTGGTCTACCTCGACTCCTCTTACCCTCCACTGACAAGCTCATGAGTCTCTTAGCTAACCTTGCTTCTCCCATGCGTGTAACATGACCCCACCATCTCAGTCTGTTTGCTCTAAATGCTTCATCTATGGTGTTCATTCCCAACTTTTCTTTGATTTCCTTATTATGGACACCATCCTGCCATTGTTTCCATCTATTGGTACCTGCAATCATTCTTGCTACTTTCATGTCTGTAACCTCTATCTTATGAATAAGGTAACCTGTATCCACCCAACTTTCACTCCCGTACAACAAAGTTGGTCGAAAGATAGAGCGATGCACCGCTAACTTAGTCTTGGTACTTACTTCCTTCTTGCAGAAGAGAGTAGATCTTAGCTGAGCACTCACTGCATTAGCTTTGCTGCACCTCAATTCCAGTTCTTTTGCTATGTTGCTATCCTGTGAGAAAATACATCCCAGGTACTTGAAGCTGTCTACCTGTTCTAACTTTGTTCCTCCTATTTGGCACTCAATCTGTTTGAATCTCTTTCCCACCAACATTACTTTCGTTTTGGAGATGCTGATCTTCATATCATAATCCTTGCACCTCTGATCGAGCTCTGAAATATTAGTTTGCAACCTTTCAATTGAATCAGCCATTACAACTAAGTCATCCGCATATGCGAGACTGCTTATTTTGTTTTCACCTACTTTAATCCCGCCCTGCCACTCTACTGTTTTCAACATATGATCCATGAATAGTATGAACAGCAGTGGTGACAGGTTACAGCCTTGTCTTACCCCTGAAACTACCTTGAACCATGAGCTTAATTTGCCATCTACTCTAACTGCTGCCTGACAGTCTACGTAAAGCCCTTTAATTGCCTGTAGAAGTTTGCCGCCTATACCATAATCTTTAAGAACTGACAGTAGCTTCCTCCTAGGAACACGGTCATAAACCTTTTCCAGATCTATGAAACATAGATACAATTCCGTGTTCCACTCATAGCAATTTTCCATTACCTGCCGTAAGCTAAAGATCTGGTCCTGACAGTCTCGAAGAGGCCTAAACCCACACTGATTTTCATCTAACTTGTCCTCAATTAATACTCACACTCTCCTTTCAACAATACCTGAGAATATTTTGCCTACAACGCTAATTAAAGAGATACCTCGATAGTTGTTGCAATCTTTTCTGTTTCCATGTGATTACCGCATTTGTCCAGTCAGACGGAATCTGTTCCAATTCCCAGGCCTTTTCAATTATCCTGTGTAACCATTTGAGACCTGATATTCCACTGTATTTGATAAGTTCTGGCTTAATTTCATCCACCCCACCCGCTTTATTGCACTGTAATCTACTGACCATTTTCTCCGCTTCCTGTTTCCATCGTCATTCCTATCCCATTCTACGTGAAAATCTGATACATCATTGAACGTTTCACCTACATTGAGCAATTCTTCAAAACATTCCCTCCATCTGCCCAAGGCATCCACAGGATTGACTAGCAGCTCTCCTGACCTGTCCAAAACACTTGTTAATTCCTTCTTCCATCCCTTTCGAAGCTTGCTAATTACGCTCCAAAATGGTTTTCCCGCGGCTTGGGCCAGAGATTCCAGGTTGTTTCCAAAGTCTTCCCATGATTTCTGCTTGGATTCTGCAATTATCCGTTTGACTTTGTTTCTTTCTTCAACATAACTTTCTCTGTCTGCCTGATTTCTAGTATGGAGCCATTTTTGATATGCCTTCTTTTTCTTATTACAGGCTGCCTTGTCTGTGT
The DNA here is from genome assembly GCA_026315105.1 of Locusta migratoria. NCBI lineage: Eukaryota > Metazoa > Arthropoda > Insecta > Orthoptera > Acrididae > Locusta > Locusta migratoria. Next base: position 398,976,511 of record CM048750.1, on the reverse strand, counting down.
CATTCCACCAGGCTGTCTGCTTCTTCCTACCTTTACACACCACTGTTCCAAGACATTCTCTAGCTGTTTCCAGTAGTGTGTCCCTGTACCCTGACCATTCCTCTTTCAGTGACTGTAAATTATTACATTCAACTAACAGGTACCTTTCTGAGATCATTTTTATGTATTTGTGCCTAATTTCCTTGTCTTGAAGCTTCTCCACTCTTATCCTTCTACACATGGACCTGACTTTCTGCTCTTTTGGCCTCACAAATCCAATTTCACTGCAGATTAAATAATGATCAGTATTATCAAAGAACCCCCTGAAAACACGTATGTCCTTGATTGTCTTCCTGAATTCCTTGTCTGTTATTATATAGTCAATGATAGATCTGGTTCCCCTTCCTTCCCAAGTATAGCGGTGAATGTCCTTATGCTTAAAGAAGGAGTTTGTGATAACTAAGCCCATACTGGAACAGAAATCCAAGAGCTGTTTTCCGTTCCTGTTGGCCTCCATATCCTCTCCAAACTTACCCATAATCTTTTCATAACCTTCTGTTCGATTTCCTAGCCTGGTGTTGAAATCACCTATGAGTAAAACACTATCCTTATCCTTCACTAAACACTATCCTTATCCTTCACTCTAACAACTACATCACTAAGTGCATTGTAAAATCTGTCCATCTCATCCTGATCAGTCCCTTCACAGGGTGAATATACTGCCACAATCCTAATTTTCTTGCTGGAGATGGCCAAATCTATCCACATCAGTCGTTCATTTACATACCTTATTGCAATTATGCTGGGTTCGATTGCTTTCCTGATGTAAAACCTTACACTCCACTGTGCTCTTCCTACTTTGACTCCTGACGGGTAGACCTTGTATTCTCCGACTTTGTCCTCTTTCTCTCCCCTTACTCTAACGTCACTAACAGCTAAGACATCTAACCCGATCTTACATGAAGCCTCTGGCAGCTCTACCTTCTTCCCAGCGTAATCCCGATTGATATTAATAGCTCCCCATCTCATTCCAGGTCGTTTGCCAAGTTGTATCGGAGGAGTCCCTGGTCTGTCAATTAGAGGTGGGACTCCGTCACCTCCAAAGGTCCGAGGCAGTTTGCTCTGATTGTTGCCAGCATGATATTGAAGTACCTGGGAAGCAGGTTGCTAGCCTTACTTGTCCAGGGCCCCACTGGGTTTTACCCCTAACGGTCGAGGGAGTAACTGGTGGATTTGGTAGTCTTTGCCGTCTGAGCACAAAGGTGGCCACGACTCAGAATATGACCGAGATGCCCAACCTTTTTCCAAAGTAACTGGTATCCCAACTGTCAGGACCACTTACTTGGCCACTCATACGTTGCCCGTGGTTCATGAACTAGGACATGACTACAGGAACCCACACCATGAACCACCATTAGTATCTTAAATTCTTTAAATTTGTTTTTGCATTATTCCCTTGGTGATAGTTTAGCTATGCATCTGATGGCTTTCTTTTGAAGTTTTGCAAATCTCTGTATGTGTACATCAGCTGCTCCTCCCCATATTGGTATACCATATGATAAGTGTGGGAAGAAATAGTTAAATATGAATGGAAAGTGGATATCTATACAAATATGGTCATTATGTAATTGAGTTGTGTATCTTCAGACTTCTCTGTTTCCCTTTTGGCATTATGCTTATCATGGTCAAGATAAATATGCCATGTTCCACAAACAAATGATCGTTATTGAAGTCTGAATGACGAAACCATGTAAGTGTTGTATTGTGAAACAATAAAAGCATTTTTATATGTCCAGAAAAGTTCATAAGTCAAGGATTATATAGTTTCTTCTGAGAGTAGTTACTGCTCTATTTCACAGATATTTGCTTGCCATACTTACCCAATTCCATGCATATTATTGAATACTATATATATTTAAACCTTCCTCCTGAAGCACACTGTCCTTTGGGGAAGATTGTATGAAAATCCATTCAGTAGGTTTGAGTTTACCGAGGACAAACACAGTTGGAGGACTTTTTTTTAATAACACAAATAGATTTGTTTATTTTTGAGGAAACAGTAGGTGTTGTTGATGAAGTTCATGAAAATATTCAATAAATAGAAATGATTGTTAATCATATAGTATGTAAACACATGAATGAATTATACTTAAATTTCCTATTTATTAGGCAATACTATCCACCTTTGTCCATGATTTTTACTTCTGAAATTGTGAATGATACTATAGGCACAAACTTCATAAATTCTATAGTGCTTTCAGTTAGTATCAGAATGGTCTAAATTTGTTAGTCATTTTATCATACTATATGAAATGCCTATTTTATTAAATTTTTATAACACATACAGTGTTTACAACTAATATATTATTCAATGTGTCACTGTTTGAATCACAGAAGTCTTGTGCTGTCGTGCCGGCACCATTATTCATTGTAAACACTACAGCTCATAATTTAAATGATGCTGTGAAGCTAATTCTCTGATCACTGGTACTCTTTTATGTACACTGTTCACAGCTTAAATATGCATACAACACTAACTGCGGGAAAATGCAAGCCTATAATATAGTAATAAGGACAGTTTACAACTCACCGCAAAGAAGTGACGATGAGCTGCAACCGGCACATACAAAAGACAAACACACACACACACACACACACACAAAACACTGCCTTCCTGCGGCAGCCGGAGGTGATGGTTGTATGACTGTGTTGTGTGCCTGTGTGATTGTGTGAGTTTTCTATGTTCTGAAGAAGGCCATGGCCGATAACTGAAAGTGTTATATATGTGTGTCTTTTGTATGTGCCTGTCGCAGCTCATCTCCACGTCTTCGCAGCGAGTTGTAAACTGTCCTTATTAATTCTAACCTGGACTTTCCATTATTATAAAATGCAAGCCTAATGAAACTGAATGGAGAAAAGGGGGGAGGGTGGAGGAGTGGACGGGTAGCCAACTATTGTTACCATTATGTCATAAAAATACTGTTGTTCCAGAAGTCAGCAAAAAGTCATGTTGCTCTATTTGACATAAATTAATGCTTCCAAATTTCACTTCTAATAAATCACCAAAATTCCTAGGTTTCATTTTTTATTTTTATTTCATATTTGGCCTCAAAAATGAAAAGGGGAGGGGGGGGGGTGTACTGAAGGCAGTGGGCTACAACACCCGAGTATACTTGGTATTCAATTTGTCATGTTGATATGATTTTTATTTCCTATATGTTACATGAAAGGTAATCAGCTTGTACACCAAAAAACTACCCACCATTTTTCAGATATTTATAACAACGAAGAGCCTAGTACAAGTGATAAGTTTAAACTGCAATGGTGCTGTAGCTGAACCGTTATTCTGCAAATGTTTAATGCTATATATGTAATAGGATTTTTTTATGAATGCAAAAAAGGAGAAAAGATTGATCTTTGTGTAGCAGTAGAAGTGGTAAATAGAAGCATAAGCTGTAGGGTAAGCATTCTTTGAAATTAAATAACAATAAAATTTGAACAGAAAAATCTTCCATTTCTTACATAGCCATGGGCATGTGTCAACAATCCATTGCACTCAGTGAGCTGAAAACAGAAAGAAGGAAACTTCAAAAGTAGACCAAAGAGCTGTAATGTGTGGAATGAAAATGCAACAAAGCATGGCGTAAATCTGTTGTAAAGAATGAAGTATGACAGAAGCAATTAATTGAAGTATAGATGTCATTTTCTTGATGATGCATAGCCTGGAACGCCACATCACATTTCCAATACTTTAGTTAAGCAAGTGAATGCCCACATTACTTAAGACTGGTGAGCAGCACCAATCATCACACAGAGATCTGACTGATCATCAGCATTGTACTAGTTGATATTTTGCAAAGTGTTTGCCCAATGTGTGCCTTAAAATCGCCACCCAGTACAAGTAGCATTTGAAGTGGCACTCTCTCTTGAAAATCTGCAGCGCTATGCCAAGAAAGGAAATGAGTTCGTGTCATGGTTGGATGCTAGAGACTGATGCATGGAAGACCACTGCAACACATTCACACTAGTTTGTAAACAGTAATGCTCACATTTGTCTCTCATCAAAAGGGTCCCCTTCTTACTGATTTTGTGCAGCAAGGACAAAAGCAAATAAACAGTTATATTTACAAATTTTGACCACCCATCACAAAGTGATCAAATCAAATTGGTCTAGGCACCTAAACAGTGGAGTCATTCTGCTCTAAGAAAAAGGAAATCATGACAACAAATGCAGTAAAGGATCTCTTGCAGACATTCAAATAGGATGTACTCAAGACAATCTCAAAAGAATCAAGACCTTTTCTTGTGTGATAACATTTGTGTTTGATTAAAAAAATGTTTTGAGAGGCAAAGCTTTGGTGTCGCATAACATGTCTGTGTGGAAAGTCATGGTACACCATGATCTCTTCAAAGTATGGAGGATAGTCATGTGAAAGAATACAAAAAATAAAAATTAGTACACTCTCTTAGAGTTTTCTAAGTAACTCAAGATTCTTTGTTGAAACAGTACATATGCAGTTCACGAAATGAAATGCAGCAGCTGGAGCTGATGGTTGTGTGACTGTGTTGTGTGATTGTGTGTGCCTGTGTCATTGTGTGAATGTTCTATTTTCTGAAGAAGATGATGGCCAGTAGCTGAAAGTGTTGTATGTGTGTGTCTTATTTATGTGCCTGTAGTGCTCATTGTCACATCTTTGCCGTGAGTTGCAAACTGTCCTATTACTATACTGTTATCCCAACCTGGACTTTCCATCATGAAATAAATACACTGGCAGATCAATAGCTCAAGTGGTATTGAGGTATGAAATGTTGATTCAGGCTGAAACACCCGTATGTGGGTTAGAACATGCTGATTCTGGCACCCATTTGATCAAACAGATGCCAAATAGTGTCTTGTGATACATTATTCCATGCTTGCTTGATTTTTTTTCTGTACCTCTGAAATAATTGTGGACTGATTAATAGCATATGTCAGTTGTTGGTCCTTTGTATCACATTCAAGTTTGATTCAAGAAAAGAGTTTGTGCGAGCAGGTAAGTTACTGGACATCTTGCAGAGCACGTTGAGTGAGATTAGTCTATTGGAACAACATAACACCTGCTTTCAATGCTGAAGATAATGGACCACCATTCCATCTTCCAAGCAATCCTCTGACAGCACCAATTGAGCCATGCACATTGTTGCTGTGGTGTGAGTTGCAGATGGACCAGAGCTGTGCGTGCCTGTAGTAATCAGGCGGTAACAATTTATGTAAACACTTATGGGCTCAGTAAACCTCATATCCTTGTCGTGGTATCCCACTGCTGCCCTCACAATTTGTCAGTCTCGGAGGACGACTGTGCTGTGTGGACATCCAGAACCTTGTCTGCAGGTGTGAGAATGTTCGCGAGACCATTACAACTAGAATCATTGCATAACTGACACGGCACATCCAACTTGTGTGAAAATTCTCCAATAGGACCATCACACTGATGGTGTTCTGACAGCTACTTTCCTATGCTCTGTCGGCAGACAACGTTTAAACCAATATCGATACATCTATAACACTCCAGGTGGCAACTGCCTTCATCAGATCAAAAGCAATGTCATATTTCCAAGTATACTATTTATCTCCCTTTTCTTTTTCCCTGCAGTGCATTTTATAAACAATATATCACCATGCAGTCTCTTGTTATAAAGAATCAAGTGAGAAAATGTACTACCGGTGTGAGCTGCCTGAATAGTGAGTCGAAGTCTTCACTTAATGATCATTATTCCACACTGCTCAGATTTGAAACTGTTTTGGAGAGGTTGCCATGGAATAAGCAAGCAGACTTCTCAAATAATGTCATTCACATATGTAGAAGGACAAGAGAGAAACTTGAATGAGAGACCTTATCAAAAACACCATCATCTTCTTGCCCTTTAGTTGTGAAAGATTATGGTGAAAATACAGGACTTGAAGTCACTGTGAAAATAATTTACATAGAGAGAAAAGGAGAAGAAACACCACTCTCTTTCAGTGAAGCACTTGCACTTCAGGGGAGTTACCGTGCTAAGCTACAAGTCAATGTGGGACTGACTAGCAAGGTCAGCTACTGGCCACTTACACAGGCTACTGTAAATCAAACATCCTTATTTGCACATTCACTCAGTCAACAAAGGATATGATGTTATTCCTTAGTAGTGAATAGAAAAAAACAGCTCTTTAAGAGCAAAAAACTTTGCAGATAACTGTCCTCAGAGAAAATAGAGACAAGTGTCTCACCAATGTTGGCAACACTTTGGAAATAAAGGTACAAGTTTCTGTTTTGAAGCCTTTGACTCAAATTTTAACACAAGCTTTAACCACACTTTGCAAAGAGCTCAAACCAGAATTACCAAGGAACCTAAACTATGAGGCCATTCTGCTTCAAAAGGTAAATAATTTCAATAAGTCAAGTGGTAGGGGACAACTACTGGCCATCACAAATCTTTTTCATGTGCCATGGGGTTCATGTGTTGACTTATTTTGTAGATGCAGCAGAAATTTGACAAGTGACGTGACTATGGCCAAACATTTTAGTTGTGTGAACAGTTATACCTACATTAATCTGTGTTACATCTATTATTGGTTTTTGTTGTTGTGGTCTTCAGTCTGCAGACTGGTTTGATGCAGCTCACTATGCTACCCTGTCCTGTGCAAGTCTTTCCACCTGAGAATAAGAACGGCAACCTACATCTTTTTGAATCTGCTTACTCTATTCAGCCCTCGGTCTTCCTCTTTGATTTTTACCCCACACTTTTCCTTGAAATGCTAAATTGAAATTCCTCGATGTTTCACTATGTGTCCCACCAAACAATCCTTTCCCTGAGTCAGGGTATGACAGAAACTCCTTTTCTTTCCATTTCTGTTGAGCACCTCCACATTAGCTACGTGATATACCCATCTCACCTTCATAATTCGTTTGTAGCACCAGATTACAAAAGCTTCTATCAGCTTTCTGTCTGAGCACCTTAGCATCCATGTTTCACTCCCATACAATGCTACAATCCAGACAAATGCTTTCAGAAACCACTTCCTAACATTTAATATTCGATGTCAACAAATTTCGCTTCTTCAGAAATGTTTTTCTTCTCATAACTATTCTGCACTTTATATCATCTTTACTTCAGCCATCTGAAGTTATTTTGCTACCCAAATAGCAAAACTCATCTACTATTTTCACTGTCTCATTACCTAATCAAATTCCTTCAGCACCACCTGATTTTCTGACACTACATTCCATTACCGTTGCTTTACTATTATTAATGTTCATCTTATACCCTCCCTTCAAGACACTCTCTATTCCGTACAACTGCTCTTCCAGGACCACTGCTGTCTCTGAAAGAATCACTATATCACTATGTTTTTATTTCTTCTCTGTAAAGTTTAATTCTCTCTCCAAATTTCTCCTTGCATTCTTTCATAGTTTGCTCAATGTACAGATTGAAAAACATTGGGGAAAGGCTTCATCCCTGTCTTATTCCCTTCCCAACCACTGTGTCCCTTTGATGACTCTAATAATTGTTGTCTGGTTTTTGTACAACTTGAATATAACTCTTTGCTCCCTATATTTTACCTCTGCTACCTTCAGAATTTTAAAGAGTGTATTCCAGTCAACACTGTCAAAAGCTTTTTCCAGATCTACAAATGCTGAAAGTGCAGCTTTGTCTTTCCTTAACCTGTCTTCTAAGGAAAGTCGTAATGTGAGTATTGCCTCCTGTGTTCCTACCTTTCTCCTAAATCGAAACTGATCTTTGCCAATGTCAGATTCGACCAGCTTCTTCATTCGTTTGTAAATAATTCATGTTATTATTTTGCAACCATAACTTATTAGTTCTATAATTTTCACATTTGTCTCACTTTATCGGTCAGTAGTGATTAAAAATATGAATTAACAAAGAAATACAATCTTATGTCATGAAAAAGATCTTAAAGAGAGAAAATGGAATGTTTGATAAATATAAGGAAATGTTGACCTCACTGACCATCACACCTATAATAAAAGAGTAAGTTATAATACTGTCATAAAAATTATTAGAAGAATGGAGAAAGAATTGTCTAATTTTTGTGAGGGAATGTTTAAGAGTAGGAGATGTGAATGTTCTAATTCTTTAGTTTCTCCCAGGCAATTTGCTGAAAAAGAAGTCTGCGTGTGTACTACCAGCTCTCAGTATCAAATTATCAAAATATTTTGGTAGGAACCATGTCACCAGAGAGATATGCGTGAACCAACCTGACACTCAACTTATAGCCCATTCTCCCATGTCTCTGCCGCATCATTATGTACGCTTTGTAGACCCTTGGACAGCAAACAGTTAAACAGTCAGCAATGAATACCAATGGCATACACATCTTCCACAGCAAAATGAGTCCAGAGTTACAGAACACTGTTTGTCCAAGATACAAACTACATAAATGTAGCTGTGACTGATTTTGACAAAACATCAAAATATTGTCATAAAAGAAGCCATTGACATTATAATCAAGAACTAACATATAATTAATAGCTCAAACTATATTCCCAGAAGGCCAGGGTCTTGCCTTGAGTACAAATGTGAAGATATAAGTTAATCAGTAAACACAAAAAGATTACTTCAGAGGCAGGTGGAGTGTCAACAGTTATGTCACACCATAGCTACATCATAATAAAACTAATGGGATAACTAAAACTTAATTGCATAAATAAACAACCATTTATTCATCAATAATTCTTTCAAACTTATGCAGTAGTGAAAGAGTTTCAACTTTCAGTTACTAAAAAGTTGGGACTACATAATTACAAATGAACTATAGCTATTATGTTACAAAGCCAGAAAGCTTAAAAACACTCAACAGAAAGTCAACAAATGTTGGTAAGCAAAAGTAACTGCACCATCTTCTTCGGTTGTGTCTGCAAGCAACAGAAATTAAGGTAGCACAAGGTCTAGTGAAACACAACGATTGCTGCTAATATAGTAATAACATACAACTGTGAACCATATTTTGTATGCACACACCTGTCTACACAACACTTGTGAAACAAAATACAGGCAGAACATTACCGACTTTATAAATGCAGCAATGACACACAAATATAATTTGATTGCCATTTATACCAGGTAAGCAAATATTTCTACACATTATCAGTGATAATAAAGGCAAAAATGCATGAATTAGTTGCAATTAAAATACAGATATTTTGTGAACATATTAACAACTGTATTTAATACTTCTAGTGCCAGATTTAGATTGTGGGATGCTACTAACTACCCTTCAGAACAATAACTATTACAAATTATACATAAAATGAACAATCAACTCAAATATTTTGTTCTACAAGTATTCAATGTGAGCGGCCTTTGTCACACGGCACGCATTGAGTTGATAGCATTGTTCGTCCCAAACATTGTTCAGTGTATCTGGAGAAATTGATTTAGTCCTATGTATTAGGTTAGCTGATAGTGGTTCCACATTCAGATCACAAGACATTAGATCTGGTGAATGTGGAGACCGTGCAAAACAGTCTCTGTCGTCCAGTCCCTTGTGGTCAATCGAGCGATCGGGAACAACATAGTTTAAACAATTGTGTACAAATTCATGTCAATGAGATGGCACACTTGCTTGCAGCCAAATAAAGTTCTCTGATTCCGCTTTGTGTAATTGAGGAAAGAACCATTGTTGTAGCACGTCAAGATAAGAAACCCAAGTTACACTTGCTTCAGCATCAAAGAAAGGCACTTACACATCCTGCCGGGCTATGACTAAAAAATCAATTAATTTAGAGTAGTCTCATTGCAACTGCACCATCTCATGGGATTTGCTGACCCCCAGAGAAGCACATTATGAGTATTAACAAGTCCACTTAGGTGAAATGTTGATTCATCATTTCATCAAAAAATTGTCATCAATATTGCTTGCAAAGTCAGCATGTGCACCGCCGTCTGTATGTTTCAGAGCTTGTAACAACTGCAAATGGTAAGGAAGCAGGTGTAAACAATGCCGTAAATTTCTCAACACAGACATCATTGGGTCATTCCACGTCAAGTATCCCAGCTTAGACTAATCTCCCAGCTCGTCTATCTTCAATTTTGATGAAATTTGTACAGTATGTACCTGAGGGCCCAAAATGAATGTATGCTAAATTTCAAGCTCACCTGTAACTCAGTTCACATACTAGAGCCATTTTTGTGAAGACCACTTTTACCGATACCGAAAAGTCACAAAGAAATCTTGGAGTTTAGCATTACACTGTTCTTAATGTAAAAGAGCAAGATCCTTGGTTCTTGGAATAGTGGTACAACTTTTCGTGCTCTACACACAAATGATGCATATAGAGTTCAGAAAGCAATGCATTTGGCATAATCTCAGTACAAAGTGGGAAACAAATCATGTAGCGAGAAATTTGTCCCATAGTTTAATGAGGCATAAGTAGTGGAGAAACTGCACTACAGACCTGGTCTTTGGTCAAATCACCAATTTGGACGTGGCTTATGTATCAAAATATACCTGTGTTCAAAGTCATTTATCTCAGAATGGATACCTAACTCATCATTTTCATTAACACCATTCAACAGAGGGCATTTCATTCTATTAGAAAAACCAATTTTTATTTTGGTGTCTCTTTGGGTAAGGAGCAAAAATTTTGCCTAAAAATGTCAAAACGTTTTGAGCATGGATGCACAGTGTCTGGTACAAGAGCTCATTACCATTTTGAGCCAATTGAAGAAAAGCGACTTCAGATTCATAGAGTACCAAATGATTCATTGTCTTTTATAGCAAATGTTAACCGATATGCTAAAGTTGATACTAAACATGTTGCCATTACTACAACCTGACCAGTATGTCTCTTGTGTGCATGATAAAAAATGGTGGATAGAAAATATCTGTGAAGTTTTATGTGAAGAAAAAGATGCCTTGATTAATTTCATGCATCCTCATGGAGATACGCAATCATTTCATTGCCCTGCTAGAAGAGACGTATGCTGGATCGCAGAACAAACAGATAATTGCTGTCATAACAGTTCCAGCTGCTTCAATGATTGGGCGGCAATGCAGTTTGACAGAAGTAATAGTTTTGGACATCAGCAACAAATTTAAAGCATTTACCAACTGAATAATTCTGTATTGTGGCTTGGGAACCACAAAGAGATCCGAACAATGCTTTTGATCCCGTTGGATACCCACATTCAGGCTTGGAATCTCCTACATACTCATGTTTTGGCTTGGGAACCTACAGTAAAGAAACTGGCATGACTATCAGGCATGGCCCCTAGGTGATGGGGCTATGCGTCATTGAGCCTGGTAGTGGCATAGCCTCCATGAACCAACACAGGAATTTTTCTCAAATTACAAAATAGTCAATAGTTTAGGCGAAATATATGCACCTTACCCAAAGAAATACCAAAATGAAAATTAGTTCTTTAATAGAATAAATTGTACTCTGTTGAATGGTGTCAATGAAAATAATGTGGTATGTGTCCATTGTGAGATAAATGACTTTGAACATGGGTATATTTTTACACATTCTTGGTTGAATTAAACACACAAGCCAGGTCCAAATTGGTGATATAGTAAACACCCAGACAGACAATAGTACAACTGAAGACCATGTCTGTAGCGCAGTTTCTCCACTATTTATGCCTCATTAAACTATGGGGCAAATATCTCGGTACATGACTTGTTGCCCACTTTGAACTGAGATTATGTCAAATGAATTGCTTTCTGAACTCTATCTGCATCATTTGTGTGTAGAGCACAAAAAGTTGTACCACTATACCAAGAACCAAGGGTCTTGCTCTTTTACATTAAGAACAGTGGAATGCTAAACTCCACGATTTTTTCACAACTTTTCGGTGTCCGTAAAAGTGGTCTTCACAAAAATGGCTCTCTAGTACGTGAACCAAATTACAGGTGAGCCTGAAACTCAGCATATGCTCATGTCGGGCCCTCAGATACATACAGTACAAATTTCATCAAAATTAAAGATGGTCGAGCAGGGAGACCTTGGACACTTCATGTGGAATGACTCCACTCGAATTGCTAATTCACAACTAGCCCTGTAAACTGATTTCTTGGGGCTACACAAAAACTCATCTTTTGCTTGTTTAGCTCATTCTTCAATCACACTTGGTCATCCACTACTCTTCCCTTTGCAAAAACAGTCAGTGTCTTTAAACAGATTATACTATCTATGGATGTGGTTATCATTTGGAGGAGTACAATGGAATTTAATACACAAAACATGTTCCACTCTGATTACAGATTGTGACACACAATACGCTTACTGCTGCCCAGTTGCCATCTTGGCTGCTAGCACTTCTAACAGAAGACACAAGAACCAAAATGGCACGCATCGCAAGGGCACTTACAGGGCAAACTGTTTGAGTTACTTATTCATTTGATGTATAATTTGCAATGGTAAGGTTACCGTAAATAACTCAACGAAGTTTTAAAATCCCAATATAAATTTTGGTATGCCCTGCATAAACATTTTTAAGCAGATTAATTAGTAAGATAGGTGAAGCTGCTGTCAGCCCAAAGTTAGATTGTGAACAGCTTAATAATTTAGTATGGTCCTAATGGATGTAGTATGCCCTTGTCTGTCTTTTGCCTTCAAATTGACATGCACAGCCAGACCAGAGAACCTGCAGTTTAATATGGAACTGTGCTGTGGCTGAGCAGTCTTCATTGCTGGTTGGGTGAAATAACTGATGAGTGACAGAAGAAGATATTAGCAGTAAATCAGAGTTAAACCAGCAACTTTTTCATATGTAACTTCACACTTACCCACTAAGCCAGATTATATCAAAATGTTGAGTAGTATGACTAAACAAAATACTTAAAGATCAGGAAAAAGTTGGGCAGAGGTTGTGCAACATATTCAATAAAATAAATACTTCTACATCTACATAGATACATTTAAGTGTCTGGCAGAGAGTTGATTAACCACTTCCACAACCTTTCTTTACTGTTCCATTCTCTAATAGCCTGCGGGAAGAAAGAACACCTAAATTGTTCCGTTTTCAATCTGATTTCTCTTATTTTATTGGGATGGTCATGTCTCCCTATGTAGGTGGGTGCTAGTAAAATATTTTCACATTCAGAAGGAAAAGTCAGTGATTGAAATTTTGCAAATTCCTTTAATGATTTCCACCTCAAATCATGCACAACATTTCCGTGACACTTTCCCCCCTGTAATGTGATAAAACAAAACGAGCTGCCCTTCTCTGAAATTTCTCAATGTCTTCCATCAGTCCCACCTGGTGAGTGTCTCACACTAGGCAACAGTACTCCAGGAGAGGACGCACAAGTGTGATGTAGGCAGTCTCTTTGGTGGAGCTGTTGCATCTTCGAAGCATTCTGCCAATGGAATGTTACCTTTGGTTCGCTTTCCCCACAATATTTTCTAGGGATGGATCAAATCCCAATTTTACCTAATCAAATCCAAATAGCGAATCTTAAATAAAACATGTGCTGAATTTCGAACCCAAATTGAATCTTCCGAAACTCGAACCCAAATAATCTCTCAACTGAAGTACATGCATTTAAAAAGAATTACTACTCAATCAAAGCCACAGATGAAGATAATGATGATATTACAGTAAAATTTAAGAAATTAAAATTTCATTTAGATTTTTATCTGAAATCTTAAGGATTTTTTAATATCCCCCGTCCCCTTAAAAGATATGTGTATGAAACATTTTGAGATATATGTTGTTTAGATGCTCTAAAGATAATAAGAAACTTTCTTTGCTCTTTTACAAACTGTTTCACTTTGATGAAATAAAAAATAATCCATAATGGTCTTATAACGGAAAGGATTAAGTATTTTTTTCTTTTTTCAAAGGGGAAGAGTAAAAAATAAAACCTGAAAAGATGAGTAGATATTTTGGAAGTTTGAAAAGTAGATTCTTAAAAAAATAGGATGTGTAAATGTTAAATAATTTTATAGTGACATATCAGGCATTCCACGAGTGACGGACAGGACATTCAGACACAGAGAAATCTGCGTTAATTTGACGTGTGTGTATTGTTATTGCCAGGAAGACATTTCAGAACTGTGAAAAGTAGGCTACTTAATGCACATATTGTGCATTCCGGAGGGTTAAGAAAGGGTATTTTGTAGATTTATTTATTCTTAACATTTAAGATCAAGTAACTTGTCTGCACAGAATTTATATTCATAGAAGTTTTAAAAATCAGTAGTAGAAGTCAGTTGCCTAGCTTCATTTCTGACTATTCCCATTCAGCATAAGAATAACAGATATGTAAACATTAATGTGATACGTATATTCTCCCATGTTTGCCGTTGTCTATTGGGTTTGTTAGGAGGACGGAATTTAAATACGGCAACAGCTAACACGGAAGATTACATGGGATAATGTTTACATTCATATTATTCTATGGCGAAGATAGACGATTCATGGGAACAATCCCTTGTCCATAATATAAAAACACGAAAGTTGTAGCACGAAGGTATATTGATGCAACAGAGATGCTTGCCAGTCAGCTTTACGTAGTAGCTTTTAGATAAGACTGCAAATGTACGGCTGCTGTTGCAACACCAAACACTTACTAAATGGAAATAACTATGAAACTAATTGCGGAAATAGAAAACAATTTTATTAGACTTATAATACAAATTTTACAATATGTTTATAATAGCAAATAGATGACGGTATGGTAATTCTGAATCACCATCACTTTATTCTTTGTTATTCAGTTCCTTCGTACTATACAGCATCACCCCTCGTAGAAACTAGTGCATTAGATATCAAACTGTTATGCAATCTGATTTGGAACCACTTCACTTATCATTATTCCATTGGCACACTTGCGTGTTTTACACAGCCCGTCACTTTTCGAAAGACAGTCAGTGAACACGTGTTTAAGCTTGACCTTAAACGATTTATTGAAACAGACATCAAGTGGTTGCTAAATTGACGATTAGAAATTCTTTCCACATAATAAATACCGATAACTATCTTCTTGAAATCCTACTGCTTCATTACAGTTCACACACTCCAGCACTTCACAAAATTCGATGATTGAATATGTGAAATCAGAATGAGGAAACTCATGCAAGAGTCCTATAGCATTACGTACTGTTAGTATTTACGTAAAGAAATTGATTTTTGTTGCTACTAATATTTGAACGGCTGCAATACTAAAGTTCTATAACCTTCGTTGGATGGTGTATTAAAATTCAATAGTCAAAAATAAAATGGAAATTAGACTTGTCTTCTTTTTTTAAAAAAACTTTTTTATGAGTGCAAAGGTTTTAGTGCCAGTATTTATATTTGTGCCTGCAAAGGAAGTCTGTGTAGCACTGCTTATATTAGATGGGAAAAGTTGCTTGTGGCAGCTCTTAGCGCCATTTTTCAGAACTTTGTTTGCTTTTTGCTTAGATTTGGGTAACTACACTAGATTGTTTTCACAACAGCATACGTTTCGTAGTGGTTTCACTTGAATAAATTCAAAGTGAGATCGTTTCGTTTTATGATGTCATATCTTTCAACGGATCTATGGAAAATAAAGTAAAATAACGGAAACGAAAGTGCACTGTTATGCAAAGTAAACTACAACACTCATAACTGAAGGTTTCCATATAACACTTTGGATTTGGTAGTATTCGGCCTTTATGCATTGAGTCTCGAATCCCAAGCCAGTGTGCTAGATTCGACGAATAATGGATTCAGCTGAACCACTCAGACACAAACCAGTCTCTAAGTTGTTCATAATTGTAACTCCTAGGTATTTGGTAGAATTTATGACCTCTAGGTTTGACTGACTTATCGAGTAATTGAAGTCCAGCAGATTTCTTTTAGTGGTCATGCATATTACTTCACACTTTTCATCATTTAGTGTCAACTATCAATTTTTGCGCCATATAGAAATTTTGTCTAAATCACTTTGCAATTGCTTTTGATCCTCTGTTGATGTCACTAACCGATAAACAACAGCATAATCCGTGAACAGTCTAAGTAAGAGAGCTGTTCAGATTGTCTTCTAAATTGTTTATAGACACAAGGAAGAGTAAGGGACCTATAATACATCCCTGGGGGGCACCAGATATCACTTCTGTTTTACTTGATGATTTACCATCAATTACTATGAACTGTGTCCTTCTGATAAGAAATCACGAATCCAATCGCACAATTGGGGCGATATTCCATAAGCACACAATTTCATCAGATGCTGCTTTGTAGGTACAGCGTCAAAAGCCTTCTGGAAATACAGAAATATGGAATCGATTTGAGATCCCTTGTCGATGGCACTTATAATTTCATGTGAATAAAGGGAAGCTGTGTTTCAGGAGAGCGATACATTCTGAATCTGTGTTGATTGTTGCTTAATAGGTCGTTCTCTTCGAGGTAGTTCATAATGTTCGAACAAAGTATATGTTCCAAAATCCTACTGCAAATTGACGTCAATGAGATGGGCCTGTAATTTTGGGGATCACTCCTATTGCCTTTCTTGAATATTGGAGTGACCTGGGCAACTTTGTAGTCTTTGCGTATGGATCTTTCACTGAGTGATCCATTGTATATGAGAGCTTGGTATACAATCTGGCCCGGAAGATTTGTGTTTGTCTAGTGACTTAAGTTGTTTTACTACTTGAGGAACATCTTCGTCTAAATTTCGGATGCTCGCAACTGTTACTGGTTCTAATTCTGGAGTGTTCACTTCGTCTTCTTTGGTGAAAGAATTTCGGAAAGCTGTGTTTAGCATTTCTGCTTTAGCAGTACAGTCATCTGTAGTATTACCATTGATATTGCATAGTGAAGCTACTGTTTATGTTTTGCCGCTAGTGTCCTTCACATATGACCAGAATTTCTTTGGATTTTCTGCCAGATTACAAGACAGGATTTCGTTGTGGATACTATTATAAGCATCTCGCATTGACGTCTGCGCTAGATTGCGAGTTTCTGTAAAAGATTGCCAGTCTTGGGGATTCTGTGTCTCTTTAAATTTTGCATGTGTTTTTCTTTGCTACTGAAACAGTGGTCTGACCTGTTCTGTGTACCATGGGGGTCAGCCTCCTCTTTCATTAATTTATTTGATACTGTATAAATCTCTCTGATATGTCTTTGAAAGTAAGCCAGAAATGATCTAGACTGGCATTTTTAGTTTTGAAAGACTGGAGACTATCACTAAGGAAAGCACACAGCAAATTTTTATCTGCTCTTTTGGATAGATATATTTTTTGTTTATTTTTGGTGCATTTGGAAATTTCAATATCCAGCCTCGCTACTACAACTCTATGTTCACTAATACCTGTATCTGTTTTGTGGCTCTTTATTAGCTCAGAACTATTTGTTGTTAGGAGAAAAAACACACATACAGAACTAGTTTGGATGATGTTTTATATTTGACTCCGGTTTTGATTACATATTTATGGCAACATATCGAGATCAAATTGGTCGCCACTGATTATAACAGTATACTTCGGGTACCTGTTTTAAATGTATGTCAAGCTTTCTTTGAACGTTTCAACAATTCCATCGTCTGAGTCAGGGGGCTGATAAAAAGATCCAATTATTAATTTATTCTGGTTGTCAGGTATAACCTCTACCCATACCAACTGACAGAAAGTATCAATACTAGACTCACAGGAACAGCATACTGACGAAATATTCTATCAATGCAACTTTTTATGTACAAAATAGCTATTTCTTCTGACACCCAATCGCCGTCCCATCATCCTATGTTCCTGAAATGTATTACATTTAATACGTGATTTGAAGGGAGCTTTTTGACCATCAACTATCACATCAATTTGAGAATGATGAAAATTCTCCTCAGAGATAATAAATATTGTTGAAATGAGATAGAATGGCTGGCCAGTACTTACCATTGTGCTGTACCGCCGATAGTAACACAAAATGAAAAAACAGAAAAAAAGGGGACAAAGGGACAAGCTTTCGGAACAGAGTTCCTTCGTCAGGTGGGAGAGAAGGGAAGAATAAAGGATGGGAATAGAAGGGAAAGGTGGTTCACGACCTAGGTCATGAAGGTGGTGTTTCCGAAACACCACCTTCATGACCTAGGTCGTGAACCACCTTTCCCTTCTATTCCCATCCTTTATTCTTCCCTTCTCTCCCACCTGACGAAGGAACTCTGTTCCGAAAGCTTGTCCCTTTGTCCCCTTTTTTTCTGTTTTTTCATTTTGTGTTACTATCGGCGGTACAGCACAATGGTAAGTACTGGCCAGCCATTCTATCTCATTTCAACAATATACATCAATTTGAGACCTCATTTAACTAGGTAGCAGCATCTGTTTGTGAAATATTGCTCTCTGCTGATGATGCAACATTAATAACAAAGGGCAGAAATTCTGCTAAGACACTAAAGGATGCTGGGTTATTTATCTCATCAGAATGCTGAAATGTGTAATAACAGAGCAGTATTTAATCACAGTTCCACACTACATCACATATGGACTGTTGCTGTTGGGGACAATTCTCTGGAAGTACAAAAATTTTGATCCTGACAGCAAGAGCAATGTAGACCCCTTGTTTAAGTAGTTGGGAATAATGACAATATACAATTAGTATTCTTTTAACTCTCTCATCAGTATAAAAAAAATCAAGGATACTTCTACAACAGACACAAGAATCATAACTACAACACACAAAATAATGCTGATATTGATATCCAAAGCTGTCACCTAGTTAAGACAATGGACAGGTTTCCCACAGCTGGCCTTAAGATGTTCGGGCATTACCACCGAGGATGTTCAGAAAAGACTAACACATGTGCTCAAACAACAGTCACTATATTCAGTTTTTCTTTACAAGTTACTGGACATAATTTAATAGATAAAAGTATTGTTTGTAACCATATTTAGAAAAGTGTTATGTACTATTTCTTTTATTATTTTACTTTTAGTTCTAACAGTTGTAATATACAGGGTGTATCAACAGGTATGGCACAAACTTACACAGTTGAAAGTACACGATAATAGAAGCAAAAATGTCCCAGTGAACATGCATCCACAAATTGAGGCGTTCGTGAGATAATTTAATAGTTCTAATATACACGGTGTATCAATAAGAATGGGGTAAACTTACACAGTTGAAAATACGCAATAATAGAAGCAAAAATGTCCCAGTGAAAATGGATCCACAAATGAGGCATTCGTGAGTTCGAAGCCACTACTAACGGCATTGTTTGTAACATTGTAGAGTTTATCCCTTACACAGTTGAGGCTATCCTATATTCGTTTTTTACACAGTAGAACACTGTGAGAGATGGAGTTGGAATCACACCATACACACAGCACGTAAAGGAAGGATACAGTACACAGTCTCAAAGGGCATCAGTCACATCTGCGGAGTGCCACTTATTCTGTGTTGTAGTTACAATGGAATCTTACAGTAACAAAGAGTATATGGATATGCATTTCATGTGTAGTAGGGCTAATGGCAATGCACAGGAGGCTGCACGGTTGTACCAAGAAACATATTCTGATCAAAGACACCCTGAATGTCATAACTTTACAACAGTTCATCGGCACCTGGCAGAACATGGGGGTTTTGCACATGGCAGAACAGGAGGTAAGCCTGCTCACATTACACCTGAGGTTGGCAATATGATGTTGGAAGCAGTATAGTTCTCTCCAGGAACCTTGACAACAAGAATTGGCAAACAAATGCCTGTACTAAGACACAGTAGTGTGTGGAGAATTTTCCACCACAATTTACTGTATCCTTACCACCTCCAACAAGTTCATTGTCTCAATGATGTGAATTTTTTCCCTAGAGTGATGTTTTGTCAACAACAGGCTGTAGTCAACCCTCATAATTTTATTTACAGACGAAGCAGGATTCACATGCAATGGTGTTTTTATTCATCATAATACACATTTGTGGTGTGAAATAAACCCACATGCTGTTCATGAGTCACAACTTCAGCAGTTTCTCACTGAATGTGTGGTTAGAGGTACTAGGTAATCAACTCATTGCGCCAAACATTCTTCCACCAAAACTTAATGGATGGAGGTACCTTAGGTTTCTGCGGCATCTTCCAGGATTGCTTGAGGATGTTCTCCTTCAGCAATGTCAGAGTTTGTGGTACATGCATGATGGAGCTCCTGTACATGTTTCTCCTGCTGCTGTGAGGCGGCATTAATGTGCTGATATGGCCAAAGATGGATGGGTTGAGGCGAATCTGTACTTTGGCCTCCAAGACTACATGATCTAAATCCTTTGGATTTTTGTGTCTAGGGTCACCTCAAAAGCAAAGTGTACAGCACATCTATTAACATGTTTGAAGAACTGAAGTGGAGAGTTGAACACACTTGTCAAGAATTGCAGGGCATTTCAAAAGAATTCAAAATTAATTGCAGAGATGAGCACAGTATTGCATCCAGGCACTAGGACACTTTTGAATATCTCCATTAACAAGTAATCCATATGTGAAATGTGAAGTAAATGCGATGTTAAACCTAATAGTTAAGTTTAAATTTCAAATTAATTTATACTCACTAGGACGAAGTTTACAATAAAGTCAGTGAGATGTGAAGTAAATGTGATGTAAATCTTAATAGTAAAATCTAAATTTCAAATTAATGTGTACTAACTAGGACAATGTTTACAATGATGTCAGTGGCAGCTTGGAACGACACATTTGTAATTATCTCACAAATGGCTCCTTTGTGGACCCATGTTTACTGGGGCTTCTATTATCATGTGCTTTCAACCGTGTATGTTAGCACCATCCTTTTTGATACATCCTATGTAATCTCTATGTTCTGACACAATCTGTCCAGCCATGGCTGGTGAACAATGTAAACATGGTAATAAAGGTAAAGGTAATTTTTGCATTAACTGAGTGTTCTGTTGATTTTTGGTAGAATATTTAATTCATTTGAAATAAAACACACAAAACAATTATTATTGTAACTGTGCAGTATTTTCATTTTGTTGGTAGTATTGGACACTTAATCTATTAGGTACAGTTTTATTTTACCAGTTATAAATATTAATCTCTATAATCATATTACTTTTATTACTTTTATTACTATTTCTGTGTCGTTTACCAGTCATGACTGGACAGACTGCGTCAAGATTATATACATACATACATATACATATACATACATACATATACATATATATAAAAGAAGAAGAAAAAGAGAAAAAAGGTTTACAATTTGGACATATACAACACAAATATTATCATTTTGTCCAGTCACTTTCATCACTGTTGAAAAATTCACCAATTGAGTACAGTGGGTGCTCTTTCAGGTCCTGTGCAATTTTCTTTTTGAATGGTTCTGGTGGCAGGGATTGCACTTCTTTTGGCAGTGAGTTAAACATTTTCAGTGCAACCATTGGAAAACTGTCTTTTGTTCCAGTCAGACGACAGCTTGGTATTTCAATGCTCCTCTTGTTACGGGTGTCATGGTTATGTATATCTTGCCTCATGCTGAACTCGCCTTGGTTTTCTTTAATGCTCACGAGGCATAAAAACACATACTGGCTGAAGATCGTCATAATACCTAACCGTTTGAATATTGGCTTGCAGTGGTCCAATCTTTTGCTTGATGTAATTATTCTGACAGCCTTTTTTTGTAGCATTAACACATCTTTACAACCTGCAGCATGTCCCCATAGCAGTAGGCCATAATTAATATGGCTATGAAATAGCGCATAATACACTGTTACAAGGTATTGGTCAGTTAATGTACCTTTAAGCCTTCTCAGAAGGAATATTACCCGGGAAAGCTTGGAGCATACATACACTGTGTGTTCATTCATTGTAAGTTTGCTGTCAATCATGAAGCCTAGAAGTCTAACAGCTCCCATATTCTCGTGACAGCCAATTTTGCTAAGGCTGCATATAAGATGTTGTGTTTTTCCTTCATTCAGTTTCATTTTATTTTTGATGAACCATTCTTTTGTGTATTCGAAGAGGTCGTCTGTTGCTTGAAGAGCTTGTGCTGCAGTTTTTCCTTTGGCAAAAAGAGTGGTGTCATCAGCAAACTGTAACATGTGGTTGTTACAGCCCATATCATTAATATATATTAGGAACAGGAGAGGACCTATGACGGACCCTTGGGGTACGCCATGTTCCAACTTTTGTTCTTGTGATAAGGCTCCATGTACTGACACCACCTGCTTTCGGTTTTCCAGATAAGATTGGAGAGTTGCCAGAACAGCACCTCCAACACCATAACAGTTTAATTTATTGAGGAGTATCTTGTGTGAGATGCAGTCAAATGCCTTGCTCAGGTCACAGAGTGTCAGTGCCACACTTTCTCTATCTTCAAATACCTGTCTTATCTTTTTAGTCAAGTCCAGTGCTGCCGTAAATGTCGACTTTCCCTTGCGAAAACCATGCTGTATGTCCTGGAAGAGCCTATTTTCTTCAAAATAATTTTGCAACTGATGTTTCATTACAGACTCCATAACTTTGGCTAGGATGGGGATTATTGAAATGGGTCTGTAGCTGGACACTTCACATGGATCACCTTTTTTGTAGACTGGTACTGTCCTTGCCAATTTCAGGAATTCTGGAAAGACACCTGAGGATAAACATCTGTTAATTACTATGGCTAGTGGTTGGGCAAGCTCTGGAGTTATTTTCTTTAGCACTGCGCAAGACATGCCATAGATATCTGCACTCTCTGAATGCTTATATGATCTCACTATTTTTATTATGTCATTAGGGTGCACTTCCTTCCAGTTTACAATTCTGTTACAGCGTTCATTTTTTATATCACTTGTGAGAAGTAAGCTTGAGTCTGGAATTTCACTGACAGTATCCTTCACTATCCTAATGAAGTACTGATTGAAGGCATCGGGACTACAGGAATTTAAGGCTGAAGTAGGCTTCTTCCTGTGCTCATTTACTAGACTCCAAGCTGCTTTACATGGGTTGTGAGCCTCTTTGATGAACTTCTCATTATATTTCTTTTTTGCTTCCACTACTTCCTTTCTGTAAATTCTCTTAGCTATTGAGTATTTACAGTGAAGCAGATCTTTAGTTGGAAGATCTTTAGCTGTCTTCATACAGTCCCTGAACATTACTACAATGCCTTTTAACCTGTCTAGCTTAGGAGTATACCACATTTTCATTGTTATAGGTTTGTCCTTTCCTTTTAATTTGCCTGCAGGATCCTTCTTGTGGATTATTGGAAACAAACCATCAAATTTTGTTTTTAATGTTTGGAACAGACATTCAAATGAGTCACTAGCTCCCAGTTCTGCAAGTTTTTGCTGCCAGTTCACACCAGATAGGACGGTTTTTAGGTCATTTAATCTGTCTTCTTTGATAACCCTTCTACTGAATGTGTAGCTTGAGTGCCATGTGCTTGGTTGTAGTTTATTGTTGCCATTCATACTGATTTCCATTACCAATGCACTGTGGTCTGCAATCATTGGTTCAACTACATTGACATTATAATCCCAGGTATTTAGGTTGGTGATAACTGTATCTAGACAGGCATCACCTCTTGTTGGGAGTCGGTTTGCTACAAATAGTCCATAGCTGTTTATTAAGTTCATGAAGACTCTCTCTTTGATACTTCTATCACCTATATGCACATTGAAGTCACCAAATAATGCAATTTTTGATTTAAGGCGAGTTAGGTAAGACAAACAGTTCTCCATTTGTGCAATAAAGTTTTCAAAATTACCGTCTGGTGAGTGGTACACAGAGATAATAATGAGATCAATATTTGTTAAGACTAGTGAAGCCAATTCAAGATCTAGGTCTGTAGAGAAGCTTTTTAGGTCTATTTCCTTTACACTAAGATTTTTGTTTGCATACACAGATACACCACCATGAATTTTAGTTGTTCGATACCATGCATTTACCACATTCAAATATTCAATATATCTGTAATAGTCACCTTCTGCTTCAGTCAACCAGTGCTCACAGATACATAAGACATCTGGTTTAACATCTTCTACAAAGAATGATAAAAAGTCTATTTTGGTTCTTAAACACTGCACATTGACAAATGCAATGACTAAAGGCATATGACTGTCATCTCTATTGTTTTTCCTGTATAATAACCTGGAGACCTGGTTTTCACTGTCAGGGTCTATTTTATTGGGGCACTGGTCGATCTCTGGAATAAGCAATTTATTTTTACTTAATCTCACATTTACATGTTTTCAAACTTCTGACCTGTTTGAAATAAGATCATTTGTTCACCTAATTTGTCTGACACATGTTAATAAAGTTTATTATTTCAATTTATATTCCTTCTCATGACAAGTGTTGTAATTTGTTGCATTTAATATGTCACACACATCATCTATGTTCAGTAATTTTACACAGCACTTTAAATTGCACAATTTCTCTCAGTTCAGTTCTAAAGTAATAGCACTTGTTATCTTTAAAAATAACCTGAGACATTTCTGATACACCAGATTAAGATTTCTGAACGCAAACACTCTACAGCTACATGTTTATATCTTTACTAGCTGAAAACCTGGCATTGCCCGGGTATTTATTTATTCAGGCCTTGAGTTAGTACTCCTATTCCTTCTCTCTCTCTCTGTCCATCTCCTTCTTAATAATATAATATATTTATTGCAGAATATATAAGAAATAAGGCTGTCTTATGTAATATATAAATTTTTAAGTACAGTATCCAAACAAAGAAAGATAACAATCAAAATACATATGATATGTAACATTCATACATTCATTTAATTCACAACTTTACTATAAACAATATTTCTTGTTGCTTGTCCAGGATCTAATATGAATAATTTCTTTGGTGAGGCCATCCCTGAGCAAGTGACATAAAGCTGTCCGTTTGAGAAACGTGGGTTTATCAAATCCACTCCACAGTATTGAATAGATTGCCCTGTGGTTTATTAATCACAAAATAAAATGCATGTTTCACTGAAAACTGTATTCTCTTGAAGTTAAATGCCAGATCAGTTGTAAATAATGGGAATTAGTTGTATGTACTCTGTTTCATTCTCTTCCTTTCCTTATAACTCTAAAGAAGTCTACTGCTATGGCTGTATCCATGTGTGCTTTAAAGCTCAAAGTTGTCAACACCACTCTCCAGAGGTGCCCTGCCCCTCCCCTTGGCCAAGGATCTCATTTTTATTGAAGTATGTGTTGTACAATTGAATAATTTTGTAGTTATATAGTCACTTGTATAAGTGCTGTATGTCAGTAAAATCTGTTGTGAACAGAGTTAATAGTAAAGAAGTAATACATTGAAACCTGTGCGTGATGAGACCGTTTTCCAGGAACGTTACTGTTTATATGCTCATATCTCATGAACTATGTGTTGTACTGTGATACAATTTAGAAGGTACATTCAACTATATGTGTGTATACTGTCCGTAAAATTTCCTGCAGCTACAATTTGTAGTGTACAACCTATAAATTGTAATGTCATACCGAATGCCATAGTTTTACTCCATAAACAGCGGAAAAGTAGTAAGCAAGAAACTTTTTTCCTTTCATCTTTTTGCTATGGTTGTAAGCAAGAAAAAGTTTAATAAAAGTATGAAATTATGTTTAAAGTTTGTTGCAAGTCGCTAAGTACTCTCATTCTTGTATAGTGTATTTATAAAGTCTCGGTGCATTGTGGGGCAGTCTTTTGCGATTCATATTGTTTATGATGTCATATCTTCTGAACCATGTATCATATGTGATTCTTAACCCTGCAGCAATTGTTACCTCACATTAAGGAATGTGTGTACCAAATTTGGTTGAAATCGGCCCAGTGGTTTAGGAGAAAATGAGCAGCATTGTCGCTAAATGCAACAGTTTTTCTCGCATCTCATTGTTTACGACGTCATATCTCGTGAACTATGTATCGTACGTGATTCTTACACTTATGGTGACCGTCCTCATAGATTGAAGCTTACGTTTACAAAATGTAATAAAGATTGGAACAAAACTGTAGATTTGTGTGCAACATGTACAAACATACGGACATTCTGCTTTATATATTAGATTGTTTGTAACTGATGATTATGTAACAGCTGAAAATCAGCGAGTCAAATAATATATAACGTAAAAATCACTCCCTTATAGCTTTGCCACCCATGTATGGCAAATTTGCAGTGATGAGAAGTCCCTTACACAACATGCTGAAGGTTTCACAAAGGCCTTTGCAGACAGACATTACCCCCCTGACTTAGTCTGCAAACAGATTTCCATTGCGATATTCCCACACACCAACAATACTCCCTCCATCCCCAATAAAATGAGGTGTCCTTGTCACCCAATACCACCCTGACTGGAACAATTAAATCACATCCTTCATCAAGGCTTTGATTATCTCTCACCATGACCTGAAATGAAACATGACCTACCCAACACCCTTCCAAGCCGTCCTAAAGTGGTCTTCTGTTGCCCATCCAGTGTCCACAACATCCTATTCTATCCCTATCAACTCCCAATTCCAACCCCTTACAACAGGGATCATATCCATGTGGAAGACTCCAATGCAAAACCTGACCAATCGAATCACCCACCAGTTCCTATTACAGTCGTGTCACAGGCTTATCCTACCTCATCAGAGGTCAAGGCCACCTGTGAAAGCGGAGATGTGATTTAACAACTCTGCTGCACAAAATTTTACATTGGCAAGACAACAAACCAGTTCAAGTGAGAAGACTGAAGAATAGAGGAAAGACTAGATACAATAGGAAAGGTGGGAAGGGAAAGAAAATGCAGTCCAGGGAGGAAAGAAGGAAGAAGAACTGCATTAGTTCGGCACCCCATGCTCACCCATGGATGTGCTCACAAAAGATCTATAAGTCCCCTGAGGGATTTTAAACTTATTACACTGTCACAAATTGAAGCAACAATGTTGGGAACAATGTTTTGAAATCAATGTAAATACAATTTTCTTTTGTTCATTGAAACTTCAATTATTGTGCTTAGTACAGCAATTCATTTCCGTTGGCCTTATACTGTGGTTTTATTTGCGAACTACGGCAGAGAAATGCCACTGTTACACTATTGCATTTAGGCTGCAAGTGATAGAATATACTAACAAGCATGGAAACAAGGCCGCAGAAAGGCATTTTGGCAACTTCCAGATGAAAAGATGATAAGAACTTGGTGGAATCAGAAATATATTTTAAAGAAAGCACCTTGTAGCAAACATAAACTGAGAAGTGGTACTGTTAAATGACCACAACTTAGAGCAGAACTCAATACTTGGGTTTTAGAGGCAGAAAACCAGGAATTTCAGTTTGTACAAAAATGATCATTCATGAGGTGAAAGCAATAGCTACTATGAAAGGGATTGCATATTTTACTGGATCAACATCACGGTGTTCAAGATTTATGAAGAAATATTGGCTTTCTATTTGGATAAAGACAAAAAATATCACTTTACATGCCAGTAGAGTATGAGCAACAAATTTCATCAATATGTCATTAACACAAGAAAAAGAGTGAAATTTGAAGTTTTGCATCTTGCAAACATTGACGAGATGCTGATTACTTTTGATGTACATTCTAACAGAACTGTGGATTTCAGGGGCACAAAAAGGATTATTTTTAAAACTTCAGGGCACGAAAAGACTTGTTACACAGTAGTGATATGCTGTGCTGATAGGACAAAATTGCCACCACTTCTGATTTTTAAAAGAAAGACACATCCATAGGAACAACTCCTGAAACACAATAAAAGCTGGATGGATAAATGAAGTTGGTCTAGGTGAGCTGGAAGCCTCCTGAAGTAGCTTGCCCTGTTACTATGGGATCAATTTCATTCTCACAGAATGGAAGATTTTAAAAATAGACTGAATAAATTGAAGACTCAGATAGCTATCATTCCTGGAAGGCTAAACAGTTTACTTTTGCCATTAGAGGTATACATCAGTGAACCATTTAAGGGTCTCATGAAGAAAAAGTGAAACACAATGATGCAATCTACAGATTTTGAAACTACACCATCTGGAAGGAGGAAGAGACCTACCATTCCTTAAATTTGTGAGTGAGTCAAAGCTTCATGGGACTATAAAAACTGAAATAGTGATTAAATCACTTAAGAAGTGTTTAACCAGTAATGCAATGGATGAGACAGAAGTTAATTTACTGGATGAGGATTCATGTCCTGACAAAACGACTTCAAGTATTTCTTCCTTCAGCTCTGAAGAACAATTTAATGGATTTGAGGATGATAAGAAAAAAGTGAGTACTTTTTCCGACTTATATTGCCTAGATATTTGATGTACATGAACATATGTATTGTAATTATACTGCTGTAGCTGTATAAAGTGTGAATTTTTTTCCCTAAGTAAAGTCTTAAAAAGTGGGTGTGTCTTTTATGACAGTGCATCTAATATGCCAGAAAATACAGTATTTCCTAATCCTTAAAATGAGAGAGAAGAACAGCTTTGACAGAATCTGGCTGTCATCTTCAGAACTTATGCTGACAATGAGAGATAGATTCTGTCAAAATTGGTCAAATGTGCAAATAAAATAAATTCAAAGTAATACAACATGCAGCCATAGTTGTAAAATACACTCAAGTTCAGCACCAGATCAATGCCTTATGGTGCAGGGTGCTCTCAAATACAACCACAAAACTCAGTTGGTACACGTCCAGGGTAGTGTGACCAGTTAGACATATACAAATGATTTCCTGCGACCCGTAGTTGTACCCTTTTTGCATGACACGCCAGATGCCATATTTCAGCAAAACAATGCACAAATGCATGCTGCTGCATGGCACATCAGATTATCAGAGTTGTTGCCAACCGAAAATGTGTGAGATATGGTGAAACAACAGTTGCAGTACTGAATATGCCAACCACCACAGATTAAATGTGGAACCAGTTTAATGCAGCATGGAGGGCTACACCACAGGATGCCATTCACTCATAAGATTCATTTCCATAATACATGAAACAAGTCATCAAGGCCCATGGCAGACCCTGTACCAACTAGGCAAAGAACGCTTACTGAA
This sequence comes from Locusta migratoria, assembly GCA_026315105.1. Taxonomy (NCBI): domain Eukaryota; kingdom Metazoa; phylum Arthropoda; class Insecta; order Orthoptera; family Acrididae; genus Locusta; species Locusta migratoria. Next base: position 398,947,634 of record CM048750.1, on the reverse strand, counting down.
CTAAGGTCACTGAAATGCTACTCAGTTCTTCAGAATATACTTATGAACATGCTGTGTGAATATGAACTTCCTATCTCTGTTCTTTCAAAGTGTTCAGGTTGCATTGTTATTTTATTTTATTTATTTATTTATTTTTTAACCATGAGTGTATTATAAGCAGATGATGCTGAGCAATAACTGCTTTATATACATATATTGTGGAGCAATACTGGAATTTTTCAATAACACTTTGATACGTTTTCTCACAGCAATGACTCATTGTCAGCTCCTTAGGAAAACTAAATTGTTGAATTAGCTGCAATTTTTCTAGCAAAAATTGCATGATGCTGACAACGAATAAATGAAAACAATCTTACCCTTTTCACATCATGTCATATAGTGCTGCATTACAATATTTTCCAATGACTATATACGTAAATATTATCTCAACTGAATGCCTAGGTGCAACAACACTCAGCTTTAGAAGTGTAGTAACCTAATAATACAGTAAAAGACTAGTGATAAAAGATTTTGGGTTTCACAATAATTTCATGTACGGACACTGTTATTAAAATGTTATTTTGTGCATTTTTTGTCATATTGGTAAGGTGAATTCAGGCTTATTATTTATAGAGAATGTTATTAATGTATGGTAATACATTCTATTGCATAAAATGTTTAGCTGGACCCAAATATGTTAATGGATGGCCACACAGAATCATCTGTTATGTGTTACAACATAATTAGATAAATTTTATGAACGGTGATGAATTACCTCTAAAATCTGTAAGCATCATTTAATGAATACAAGAACAAAGAACTCAAACAGTGACAGTTTAAGAAAATATACTGGAAGACAGTGCAAGGGAAAGCACATTGATCGTAATATTCCTTTCAATTTTGTTGATAGGGAATATATTATGCTGAATTGTGCTCTTGCATATTTCTTTGTTATGTGTTGGTCTTTCATTTAGTGTATTTCTTGAAAACATGTTTGTCTTTTATTTCAGCTTTGAATAAAATTTCAAACGTTTTGCTCCTGATGTGTCAGTCACTTTAGTTTGTATTCTTACTAACTTATTGGTTTTTCTTTGATTTAATTGTATTCTATTGTACCTACAAAAGCAATTTTAAATTGTAGCATTTCAGCCATTAAATACAAGCAACCAAGCAATTTTTTTACAGCAGGCGTTTTATAAGCATCCAATCCATAGCAAAACACACACAGGCACACAAAAAATTGTACACCAAAAGCCAAAGACTCAGTTTTGTCTATACATAATTATATTATAAAACATATCACAAAACAGGATAAGTAACCACTCATATTTACAGCTACAAAGCACGCAATTCATAAGACAAAACAAACAACAAGGCATATCACGGCCTTAACACATCATGGCCCAACCTGCACACTACACACCCAAAATCAACAGCCAACAATGATTAACAGTAATTTACTACTGTGACCATTCAATGAACACACAGCACACCAAACACAAAAACCCTCTGTAGTTGGCCATTGCAACCTGTACCACACTACCTGAATCTGACGAATTCCTGCAAACTCCACTATTTGCAATGGTGGTGAGTCTTTCAAAATAAGGTGTTTTTGGCAAGGGTGCACTGCCTTGCAACATTTCAGCAGAGTTGTCGAAGAAAGTAGAGTTGATGGAATCTAACATGAATTCACCCAGTCAGTTAAACAGTGAGTTCGATACTGCTTGTCTTCAATGGTATAATCACACGATTAACACAATACCAGTAATTCTACATGAGTGATTGTTTAAAGTACATACACATGTTTAATAAAGAGTAACAACAAAGTTATTTATCTGAAAAAAATTGTAACCTTTGTATACATGCTAGGACAAACAGCTTTTCAAAAACTTCCAATCATTAAAATTTTTTATGTAAGCTAGCTGTAAAGATTGCATGAAAAAAGGTGTACAGCCACATATGTTATCCTGAAAGTCACAAATTAAAAAGAATGGACAATAATAAGCACTAAAAGGTACACTATATACCAGCTAACTTCAGCATTGAATCAGTAACAGTGATGCCAAAATGTAGATTTTTGACATATGTGTTTTCAGCCAGGTACACTCCTGCACTTGTTTGAACTATTATCTGTGATTAATATAAGTACTGAAAAAAGTGTTATGTAGGTTGTCACCTTAAATTGCACTAACTCTTATTTCATCTGACTGCTAACGTTATAAATTTGATTCTTTCATACTTCCTGCTTTATTTGCATACATTCCCTTCAGGAATAGTGTCTATATGTCTTTGAGCAAAGTTGATGTTTCACAAGTCTTTTTCCTGTGTGTAATTAAAATATCTATGATAGTAACTTTTATTTTTCTTCCTCATAAAATCAAAGATATGGAATTATGAAAACAATAACGACAATGATCACTACTCTTACATTTTTATCACAATAATTAAGTGAAGAGACATACAGGGAACTGGAAAAATATGGAAACACCAAAATATACAACACCGTATCATGCTTAATTTGGAGTAGATGGCTCTCTAACTTCCAGCCATATCAGAATGAGTAAATAGTAGACCTGTACACTTTTCAAGGGAATCTTATTCCCTTCCTTCTGCAAAATAATGATGTTGAAGATGGATAATGATCATGCACCCTTGTCTCAAAAGGAATAACAAAGGTACAATATCATGGCTATATGGTGACTGTGGTGGCAATGGGAATGTGACAATTTACCCTTCTGTTAACAAAACCAGTCCCGGGTAATGCGAACTTTGTAAACACAAGCTATTATGTCCATACAAAAATATGTGTGTTCAAATTATTACTGAATCTCTACTAGTTTTCACTTTTGGCATCACGCAGCATGCATCGTAGACTTGAATGGCATACAATGTAAACTTGACCATCAGTTGTAAACTTTGTGAAAAAATATCCAGCTGTCCAAATGACTTCCTTCTATTGCTTTCAGGTTTTTGGCTCTGAATCAACATTTTTCTGTTACAGGCATCTGGATCACTTACGAGTGCTTGTGGAATTCCAGATCACCCTGCAATACCCACTTTGTAGAACTCCATTTATACTGTTTCAGTACTGTGATGATGAGTAAGGCATTCAGTCCTTTAGCGTCTTTTGCAACTGTCATTCATTGTTTTTTGTCACAATTCTCTTTAATGGCAGTCTGTCTCATACTTCTGTAAATGTTGTGACTTAACAAATATATGCAGAATAGAAATTCAATATAAATCCACTTGTGGAAGCACCCATTCTACAAAGTACCAACAATTTGCCCACATTTGAAACCACATATTGCAGTCACAACCCATAGGGCCCATTTCTGACACTTAAACCCTAGTGAGGTCATTGCACAGGTGCTGTTCGTTGTCAAATACAAGAGCACAATCTGCAGGTTTGGCTAGAATCTGCCTTTATGTTCAAACAGCATTTCTCACAGTGTTTCCATATTTTTGCCTGGATGAAGAAAGAAGAAAATACAAGAGAGAGCAACATTGGAAATCATGAAGGGAAGAAAATGTTGAAAATTGTTCAGAGTCATCAATATCAGTCTATTATCATTATTTCCTATACGCCGTATACTTACAATGAAAAGATGGTGAACGATAATCATTCACATATTTTACGACACCACAACCGAGGTGATTGTGAGTACAGTCATTGTCAATTTCAGAATGTAGGGATAATCAAAAATATACTAGTCAGTGATAAAAGCATTAACACATAATGTTTGCAAATCACCTGTTACTAACGCACAATTTATACATTGCGAGATTTTCATACTGAAATCTTTCATATTAACACCAACCCTTTAATTTTACCTAGTATTTATGACTCTTCATACAGTAAATAATATAGTGAGGACAGTTTACAACTCACCGCAAAGACGTGGCGACGAGCTGCGACAGGCACATACAAAAGACACACACATACAACACATTCAGCTATCAGCCATGGCCTTCTTCAGAAAATAGAGCACTCACGCAATCACACAGGCACACAACACAGTCATACAACCATCACCTCCGACTGCCACACTTCGAATCACGCTCTGCAGCAAATCGGGGACCCGCCTCCCCACTCCATTCCTGAGTGGAATGGAGTGGGGAGGCGGGTCCCCGATTCGCTGCAGAGCGTGATTCGAAGTGTGGCAGTCGGAGGTGATGGTTGTATGACTGTGTTGTGTGCCTGTGTGATTGCGTGAGCGCTCTATTTTCTGAAGAAGGCCATGGCCGATAGCTGAATGTGTTGTATGTGTGTGTCTTTTGTATGTGCCTGTCGCAGCTCGTCGCCACGTCTTTGCGGTGAGTTGTAAACTGTCCTCACTATATTATTTATTCCAACCTGGACTTTCCATTATTATATCTTCATACAGTAAAACACTCAAAAAATACTGCAGAGACATTCCAATTGTTTTAACTACCATCAAATGGGGTGATTTCGGACAGTTTTGAGGTTACTTTCACTGTAACTTTCATAGGTTTTGTCAGATTTCGTTGTTTCTTACAGACGTTATAGGGTATATGTATGTCCAATAAAATATCCTAATGTCTATGGCATCTCCTTTTGCCTGAGATGCAGAATATTGCACAATTATCCCATGTGTTTCACTCAAAATGAATCAAATATTCTGCCAAGAACCTACAGAACAGTCTGTAAAAGACAAATAAAGTGTCCGAAATCACCCCATAGACTGGCATGATTTCGGACACATGTGTATTTTAAATCTCTGTCCAGTGTTTTGAAGTGTATGGGGTGATTTTGACACAAATAGATCTTTTTTTATTCTACCTTTCCTTCTGTTTGATTTTAGTGACTTTTAACATATTTTAAGGTCGTCCATCATTAAAATAAGGATAAGGACTGAGATAAGGAATTTTATTTATTAAAGGCTTTTCTATACAGTAATTTGCCACATTGAATATCTTTAACTGCTTTCTTTAAAATTTCTGCATCATAATTACAATGATCTTTAATACCTTTCTTACTTTTATACATTCTCGGCATTGTCTGAAATCACCCCACACAATTTCAAAAAAACCTCCATTACTTTGAAACTTTACACAAAACTCAACAATCTGGTACAAAACTTCTCACAGTGCCGCAGCCTACTGATCTCATTGGCAATGGATGCTACAATACTTTTCCGCCAGTCGCAACACCAGAAAGTTTCCTCTCCATAACACAGCGAGAACTTTCGACAATAAGACTGTCGGACTGATTATTGCATTGGTAAACAATCGATCCAAATGCGGAGAACGGGAATTACAGTCTCGTGCATAAAATAAGCAGCACGCAGAGTTGGAAATTAGCGCTAATTCGTTGCTATGTGGAAAAGAGAAGATAAACCATAACGTCTGAAATCACCCCATTTGACGGTACTTATTTTTTCTAGGAAGCCTTAAAAAATTCACTTCATATTCAGACTTTGTTAACACCTTAATGATAATATGTTGAATTCAGGATAAAAAATGCTTTATTAAGTTCAACCAATAAAATTTGTAGTACATAGTAAGTAACACATGCTCCAGTGTGCTCATTTCCAATTATAGCAAAATTTTGGGAATGACAGCCTACAATTAATTTTGTATGACTTTTTAAATGGTACAACAATATTTGAGAAGGATAGGTTGCTACTCACCACAAAGACATACCATGAGCCGCAGGAAGGCACACATAATAAAATATAAATACTTAATAGTTTTCTGCCATTATGGCCTTCGTTGATCAAAGAACACACAAAAACATGACCGCCGTCACAGGCCATTGTGGCCAGTTTGCAGGACTCAACATGGCTGAGGCTAAAGGAACCAGTGGTGTGAGTGACGAAGCAGTATGGAGAGGGAAGCATGAAGGGCAGAAATGGATACACGGTGGAAGTGGGAGAATATGCCAGTGCTGTCTAACGACAGGAAGGAAGGGAAGCGGAGAGACTGGAGTGCATGGCGGAATGGGAGACATGTGATGCTAGAGTGTGGGTAGGAAAGAGGGCAGAGAGTGGTGGGACCTATCCACCATACCATGCCTAGCTTCTGTAGCCCTGTCACATACATTTTCTATCCCATAAAATGTCAAGGCAACCCATGAAAGCAGTCATGTTATTTACAAATAGATCTCCCATGCCACATCCCCACACATCCCAAAACCTCCCTCTACCACCAGTAACCAACCCCTTCTCACCCAGTACTATCCTGGACTCTGACAACTAAATTGCATCCCATCATATCCATGTGGAAGACCCCACTCCAAGACCTGTCCAATCCACCCACCCAGCACTTTGTATACCAATCCTGTCACAGGCTTATCCTACCCTATCAGAGGCTGGGCCACCTGTGAAAGCAGCCTTATACTTTACTAACTGTGCTGCAGTCACTGTGCAGCTTTCTAAATTGGCATGACCACTAACCAGCCGTCCAATTGGATGAATGGCCACTGCCAAGTTATGGCCAAAAACACGGTGGATCACCCTGTGGCAGGCAGTGGAGCACATACTTGATTTCAATAGCTGCTTCACAACCAGGGCCATTTGGATCCTTCCACGCACCACCAGCTTTTCTGAACTGCACAGATGGGAGTTATCCGTAGAGTACATTCCCGATCTCGAAATGTTTCAGGCCTCAACCTATGATAACTTCCCCTTTTTCCGCACCCAACAGTACCTACCTCTCTGTCCTAAACATCTCCTATTGTCAGTGTTTTGTATGTGTGTGTGTGTGTGTGTGTGTGTGTGTGTGTGTGTGTGTGTGTGTGTGTGATTTATTTATTTATTTCTATTTTATTTTATCTATTTTCCTCCCCTCACCCGCCTCCCCACTCCATTCCTAAGCTGCACCTCTTTCCTCCCATCTAACATGTACATGCTCTGCAACCTTCCTATCCCTCTCCCCTCCCCTATTTCCACACCACAGAGCACGATTCAAAGTGCGGCAGCTGTAGCTGACTACTGTATGACCTGTGTTGTGTGCCTGTGTGATTGCGTGATGTTCTACTTTCTGAAGAAGGCCACGGCCAATAGCTAAAGTGTTGTATCTGTATGTCTTTTTCTGTGCCTGTTGCAGCTCGTCATCATCTCTTTGCAGTGAATTGTAAAATGTCCTTACTGCTATAGTGTTAATTCAATTAGCAGCTATCTAGAAACTGAGCTGTAACCACTGTGCAGCTTTCTACACGGGGATGAGCACCAACAATCCGTCTATCCAGATGAATGACCATTGCCAAACTGTGGCCACGAGACAGCTAGACGGAACTGTTGCAGAGCATGAAGCCCTGTACGATGTGACTCCCTTCAGTGACTGATACACATTCTGTGCCATGTGGATCCTCCATCAAAACACCAGCTTTTCTGAATTGCACAGGTGGGAACTTTCCCTACAATATATCCTATGCACTCCCAATCCCCCAGGCCTAAAACTTTGATGATTCCTGCCCCCACTGTCCACACTCTAGCCTCTCGTACATCTCCCATTCCGCCATGCACTGCAGTCTTCCTCCTTCCCTTCCTATCTGTCTGTCAGACAGCACTGGCATATATACCAACTTTCACTATGCATCCATCCCCTCCCTTCCCGCTTCCCTCTCCACGCCACTTTCTCAACCCTTCAATGATTGCTTTTAGCCTCGGCTGTGCTGAGTCCTGCAGACTGGCTGCAGCGGCCATCATATTTGTGTGTATGTGTGTGTGTTTCCCTGACCAACATTGCTCCTTAGACATCTCTGTGGTTAGTAGTAATCTATCATTCCCAAAGATATTGTTGAATCCCTCCACAATAACATCACATGATGCATACACCAAGATGGTGCCACAATTCAAGTAAAAAGTATTTTCTAACATAGTGGGACCTTAATATGCTGGACTGTAAAGTTCCATGAGTACCCGAGTCAACAACCAACATATCAATACATTTCAAAATTTGTCTTATTCCATTTTCAGCAATGTTGTCATGATTGAGATGATGTATTATTACAGTCTTCAAGAATACTTTACTAGACTGTAATGTAATGAGCCCAATACTGAGATTTTACATCAATCTCAGTTTCATTCTTTGTAAAGCCATGTGTACACTTTCATAATTGAATCAGAAAGATCAATTCAGTGCTAGCATATTGGAACTATCAATGTATAGCAATTAAAGTAGACTGACACTGCAATAAACATAAAAAAAATATTGCACCGTTAAATACTGACAAGAAACAGGCTCATCAAATTATTCAGTAATGTGTGATCACTTTGTGTAACAAAAAGATGTTAACCTCTAGTAACGTAATGATTGCCTAATCTTTCCATGACTGTACAATTTCAATATTTATTCTATAACAATAAAAATAAACTAATCTAATGCAGACATGCTACTGCATCAAATAAGCTATGTCATGGAGTCTTATTTGATGTTTGACAGAAAACACACTCATGTGTTTTCTGTGACTGTTGAGCCTCCAGCATCTACAGAGTTTCAAGCATGCTCCAAGCTATTTTTAATAGCTTAAGTGTCCACAGTAAGCCTTGCAAATTACTTATTTATATACATTTTCTTTAAAATAATGTATGTATTTTAAGTTTTTGAGTAATAATTAATGCCCTATTTCCAGATCTGGGACATGCACTAAAGAGCAGAAACATCATACTGTATATTAATTTTTAATTTCATTTTTTAACACCAAAAACTTTTAAATTTGTGATGGAGCACAGTATTATCTATACAGTGTATGTTAATAAATTCACTCTCTAGAATGGACACTGTTTAATGGCACATACACATGCACATAGTTTGGTTTCTTTATTTAATGACAGCAGTAAGTGTTATGTGCAAACCTTACTTTATTGATCTGTGGGAGCTACCATTTATTTAGTAGGTGGGTCATAGAGGTATAATGTGGAAGAATAGTGTAGCTCTGATGATATTTTAATTACAGTATGCTGGAGCATTGACAATTACACGATTCCCTTTCCAAAATACACAGGTCTTAGAAAATGAATTTTATTTACAAATGAAAAACTACTGTGTCCTTTCATTATTTTTAAATTACTGTTTTACATTTCTTGTCAAGTCTTAGTGTCATTTATTCTTTTTTAATGTTGTTTATATAACTCATGGTATTACAAATTCGTGTAAGAGGAAATGGGAGCTGTATTATAGAATAAGGACAAACAGAGCATGGGTAACAGTATTTCACTACCGACAACGCTGAAAAGTCAGACAGACTATAAGAATATGTTACATGAGGAAAGAATTCTCAGAAAAAGAAAACAATTTGGTCAGTTGGGAAATAAGTGTAATGGTGGCAGAGTGAGAGCGATAAGGAAATTTCACTTGAGTTAGAATGGATCTGTTGGTAATCCACCAAAGCTGTGTTTATTTATTTAACAAACAATTGGTTAGAGTGATACCTCGAAGATAGGAAGTAGAAAGTAGGAATATATAGTATAGATGAGCTCTGTAGTGGGCTAGTTTTATCACAATGGAAAATAGTTAAATGTGAGAACTTCAAGGATTACCCCTGGCCCATGGTGGTGGGGATGAGTACAGCACGGCCTAAATGGGAATAACGATAGGCAGCTTAGAAATGGAGTGGGGAGGCAGGCGAGGGGAGGAAAAAAAAGAAATAAAAAAATTATAGATTTAAATAAAACATAAAAAAAAGAAAATAGAAATAATATAATAAAACGCGCACATGCCACACAACATGCCACACACACCCCTCCACAGAAATGCATGACCGCGCGCATACACACACACACACACACACACACACACACACACACACACACACACACACACAGGTACATGCACATTCGCTCACAGTCACGCACCACTCAAAATAGGAGAGGTTTAGGATAGAGGTAAGAACTGTAAGGTATGAAAATATATGATGGTATTATGCAAATCACCATTACTGATCAGTGGCTAATTAAAAATTCTTTAGTAAAATAGCTCTCACTGGCCAATGCTAAACCCAGCACTAGTTAAGAGAAATTAAGATTCATCTTTTAAGCATCTTTTATAAGTGACATTTCTTCAAGAATGCAGTTGTGAATATTCAAGGGACATAGGCAGAAGGCTCAAAGATCTTTTTTAGCAGACCAATCTCAAGTAAAAGCATATGATATGAAATTTTCATACAATTATCCACTGGTAATCATGATGGCAAGTCCAAATTTTTGCTTACAGGCAGTAATAGATGCCATTTTATCATAACCAACCAGTTTTTCAACTAACAATGCCTCAGTGCACTGTCGCCACATCTTTGCGGTGAGTTGTAAACTGTCCTTATTACTATATTATTAATTCCAACCTGGACTTTCCATTTTTAAATTATTCTTCAAAGGAGATAGATTGGCTGGTCAGTACTTATCTTTCTGCTGTACTGCCGATAGTGACACAAAGAAAGAAAATGAAATAAATAAATAATAGACAACCTTTCCTTCATCAGATAGTAGGAGAGAAGGGAGGAAAAAAGAAGAGAGAACAAAAGATGAGGGTTATTCTCGACATTCCATACAGCCTAAGCATATGTAGAAAACGTATCTGCTCCAGGGACAAATCCCTCACCACCTACAACAACCTGTCAAATGCTTTCCTCTCCCACTACTACCCTACAGACATTGTCCTAATCACATCTCCAAATCTGTCCATTCGTCCTCTTCCAGCAACTATGTTCCTAACCCCACACCATCCAGAAGCATCCCGGACTGGAATGCCTCAACAAATTCCTCCATCAGAGCTATGACTTTTATCAAGTCATGACCCGATATGGTATCATCATTCCAAAGTGTCCTTCCCACACCACTCAGAGTAGCCTTCTACCATCCTGCCAACCTCTTCAACATCCTCTTCAAACTTTACAACATCCCGAAATCACGGAAAAACCTACCTCATTCAAAGCAGGTCCATGTGCAAAATAATGCATGTAATTTACCAACTAAACATGTGTCCACTATGCAGCCTTTATTGTTGGTATGACCAACAAATTGGCTGAATGCATGAATGGTCACACACGGACTGTTCGCCTGGAGGACACCCAGTATCCTACCTTGGCCCATGTTACATCACACGTGCCATTTGGATACTACCACCAAATACCAGTCCCTCAGAGCTACAGATATGGAAACTTGCCCTCCAACATATCCTCTCCTCCCGCCACCCTCCTAGCCTAAATCTATGCTAACCATTCCCCTTCCTCCATAATCAACTCATTAATTCATTACTAATTTCTCATCCCCTTCCCTGCCTTCCTCTCATGTTTATATTTGAAAGTGTGTGTGTTTCCCTATATCTTTACCTGTTAATCAAAAACATTTTACGTTACCCCTCTCCCCCATCCCCTCCCACTAATATTCTCACTCCTCTTTATAGCTTGATTTATCCTCTTTGGCATGGCTCAGTACTAATATATGGTATTTCTGACTTACACAATCCTGAAAAATCACCCATCTTCATCTCACGGCCTAGGTCGTGAATAACGCTGCTCTTTTATTCCTGTCCTTTTTTTCTTCCCTTCTCTCCTACCTGATGAAGGAACCCCATTCTGAAATCTAGTCCTATGTTTACATCTTTCTTTGTGTGACTATTGGCAGTACAGACCATATATCCCTTGTGAAGAATAATTTATTATTATAATAATGGAAAGTCCAGGTTGGAATAAATAATATAGTCAGGACAGTTACAACTCACCGCAAAGACGTGGCGACGAGATGCGACAGGCACATACAAAAGACACACACATACAACACATTCAGCTATCGGCCATGGCCTTCTTCAGAAATAGAGCACTCACGCAATCACACAGGCACACAACACAGTCATACAACCATCACCTCCGACTGCCACACTTCGATTCGAAGTGTGGCAGTCGGAGGTGATGGTTGTATGACTGTGTTGTGTGCCTGTGTGATTGCGTGAGTGCTCTATTTCTGAAGAAGGCCATGGCCGATAGCTGAATGTGTTGTATGTGTGTGTCTTTTGTATGTGCCTGTCGCATCTCATCGCCACATAATTTATTATTAACAATATGTGATAGGAAACATAAAGACGAACATTGAGCCGCCGACAGAAACAAATAAAAGACACACAAACACACACACACAATTATAAATTTTCAGCTGCGCCCTTCTTCAGAAATAGAACACTCATCTACACAATCACTCAGGCACACTCATCCACACAGGTCAGCCATCTCTGGCTGCCCAACACAGTCTGACTCATGGCAAGTGGAAGGGATGGCAGGGGGGAACGGGGTAGGAGCAGAGGAGGGGGAGAAGTGGAGATGGAAGATAAGGGTGGGGATTTAACAAGCAGAGGAAATGTCAGATGGAAAATGAGAAGCATGGCTGACCTGTGTGGATGAGGGTGCTTGAGTGATTGTGTGGATGAATGTTCTATTTCTGAGGAAGGCCATGGCTGAAAATTTAGAAATGTGTGTGTGTTTGTGTGTCCTTTATTTGTGTCTGTCGGTGGCTCAATATTCGTATTTACGGTGAGTTGTTACCTATCCTATTTATTAACATTCCTTACTGGAACTTCTATTGAAGAATTATTTATCATCTCTGTGGAAAATTTCCATCGAATAGTACTAAGTTAAATGTTTACAGTACTGGAACATGTGCAAATATTATAGATGAGTATTCGGATCCTAGGGATCCTATTAAAACCATTATGGAGGAAGGAGGGAAGAGGCAATCTTCCATCTTGCTGTTTCAATTACACAAGTACTGCTGGCAGAAGAGTGTTCTGCATGGTTTTTGTCAGTTTTGTTATTTCTTGAGGGCTATAGGTATTGGTATTGTCATTAGCTTGAAGGAAGGTTAGTTTACTGGGGGTATGGGGGTGGGAAGAGTGTTTGAGTCTGTGTACAGAAACTGGTGCATTGCAAGTGTTAATGAATTTCTGGGTTTTTCTTGTTTTTAACTGACAAGTTTGTTGGACTGTCACTGGTAACTACTATGGATACTGAATTACTGCCTTTGCTAAATTTACTTTTTAATTGTGTGAATAATTATTGTTCTGACATACTGCGGTTATTGTTAGGTTTAAATAAAGGTTATGAGTGTGTGTATTTTCATTAACACATGCTACATTTCAACTATACAGGTCAAGACAGATTTGTGATAATCAGTGAATTTCTGGTATTGTGGGCCTTGTTTTAGTTATATACGGTACACCAATTAAAATTTTTGGTACCAGGTTTTGGAGTTCTATGTGAGTTTCATTTGAGGCAAAATCAGTTAATCAAAATTTAATACCAATGGCATCTTCATTCCTGAAGAAGAACATTTTATTGTTGTCCAATTACTTTCATTGCTATTCTGTAATTAAATATTTTGGGTGTTATTTATATTACTTTAGTGGGAGTAATGAAGGGCCTTGTGGATACAGGTGTCTGCTATCTTGATAATGTCAGTGATTAAAGCCAATTTGTGACACAGAAATGTTTAGATTCACATGATGACTGAATATCTAATGTAAAGCACCAGCCAGCAAGGTACAGAAGGGATCAATGATTTGGATTTTTACACATGTGCAGAAAGCAAACCTAACAGAAAAAATATGAAAACTCTACTTTAGATCACATCATTTCCTTCATTATTTTTCAGATGTCATGTCACCGATAAGATAAAACCTTAGAAATGTCAAATATGTTCTCGATATCAAGTTCTAGTAAGTCCAAAAGTGGAGATCAATACTTGAGCCTTCATGATCAAGAAAAGTTGAAGACCTGCTCGATTACCATTTAGCTATCTTCAATAACCATTATGGTGGACTGGATGTAACAATAGAACCAGATCGGGAGAATTTGCAACTGCTCTAAAACAGAGGACCATAGGCATGGTCTAATTTCATTGATCTGTAGTCAACTTCAGTAGAAACTTATGACATAGTGCTCAAAGTTTCTCCAGAAGAAAAAGCAATGCTCTGAATACAGTTCTGCTTTGCAGCACATTGTAGTTTTTGATATATGTATTGTCAGTGCTAAGTGTAGTACTTCAAACATGAACCACAAATTGGCTTTGCACTTATTATTTTTTAAATCATTTCCCCTGAGAACATTTTTAGATTTAATATTTAAAAAAAAGACAGTATAAGTATACAATAACTTGCAACAATCAGTGAAACAAATAGGCAGCTTTGACAGTACTAACAAATATAATCCATTCGGAGTGCTCCATCACAAAAATAAATAAATGAAAAAATAAAAGAAAAAATAATGACACAGCCAAAAGTTGCATAAAATACACATATACTAAAATAAAAGGTAGTGACTACGACAGTCTCCTATGAGGGTCTCCAGGGGAAATATTTAAAGCTGATCATACAATTGGATTTAATAGAAATGACAGTGATTTTCTGTATGCGCTTATTTCATCGCAGGTTTCATCTTCTGATGATTAGATAGAGGTCATGTTGAGTTACTGAGGCCCAGATTTAGTTACTCCCCCACCATGCCATCCTCAAGAAGAGTATTCATATGTATGTCCACACTCTTCAAACAACTATAAAGTACATGCTAAAGGATACTTCTTAATTACCACTTCTCTTCATTGATTATGCGTAATGGAGCACACAAATGATTGCTTGAATGTCTACATACTGTAATTAGTGTAGTGTTCCAAGTTTCCATTGAAGTAATATGTAACTGTTGTAGTATATTCTTACATAACTCATTTACTACCCCTTTCTTAAAGCTTTTACATAAACTTTCAAGAGAAAAACTGCAGGTTAAAACAGATTTTTTTTAAATACTGAAATGTAGGAAATTAAGGAGATAGAACCATATAAATTGACAGAGTGCATGTGAAACTCAGTGCGAGCATTAGACAATAATGAAACGAGTTAAGAGAAGAGTACAATAGAAGATCAATGGGTAGCTTCAAGAGTTAAAATAAAGCAGGGAGTCATACACGCAAAAACTGAACACCTAGTAAAACTTGTTCGGCAAAAATTTCAGGTGGGGAGCAGAATGTGAAAATTTAAGTCATAGAAAAGAATATGAACATCAAGAGTTCATAAAAGGAAAAGATTGAAGGAATAAAAAGAGAATATATAGGCGCAAAGCAAGCTGAGGGACAATATTATATAGAAAGAGAAGAAGATGAAACCAGAGATGTGATCCTCTCAGGGGCTCAGCATTATTTTGCTGAGTACTGGCTTGGCGAACCCAGGGTCCCGAGCTGTGGACTGTGTTGCGCCAACAGTCCGCCACACTGTAAGCTGTGTGTGTGCTTCAACGACAATCGTTTAGCGCGGCGGTGGAACGTTGTACATTTCAGAGCCCGGGAATCTTGGCTTAATTGCCCGGGTCGCGAGGACCTCTATAAAACCCCTATAATAAACCCCTCAATCTCAAGGTGTGCTCCGTGACAAGGAGATGCATGGCTGTTGAGGTTGAATAGCCACTAGCGAGCAACCTCTGCGAAACCTGCCACCTCTCAGTTGTATAAGGCTTACCCAGGCAAGCGGAAATCTGCGTGGGTGGATGTATAGTTCCCTAGCTCCTCGTGGGACGAAAATGACACAGCAATTAATAGCGTCAGCACACACAAAAATGCCATCTCAAAGCATGGAAGAAGTGGATACAATGCTGCACAGTATGACGCCCAATTGTTCCCTTACCTTGCCACCCCTTGGGAGGAACATAGGGCCCACGATCTGATTCCTACACACCCCAATACCTAGTTTGTACACATGTCGATGGGGAGTCTTTCATGAATACCAAGACACAGTTCTTGGTGTATAACATTGATGTTAAGTTTGGTGAGGTTACTTCATTTTCAAAAATGAGAAGTGGGTCTGTCCTTATACAAACAGCATCACCAACTCAGTTGAAGGCTCTTTTTCCCTGTGAAAAGCTGGGTGATGTTGCCGTTAGTATCATGCCCCATAAACCTCTCAACATGGTCCAGGGTCTGATTTATCACAGAGACTTACTATCACAGTCGAATGACGAGCTTCGCACCAACCTCCACTGATGAGGTGTTCACTTCATCCAGCGCATTTATAGGGGTCCAAAAGATCAAAGGGTTGCACTGGTGCTTTTATCTTGGCCTTTGAAGGCGACACACTGTCTGAGAAGGTCAAGGTAATGATATATAAGTGCAATGTGAAACCGTACGTCCCGCCCCCTTTGAGGTGTTTCAAGTGCTGGAAGTTCAGGCATATGTCCTCCCAATGTACTTCCAGCCCCACATGTTGGGAATGCAGGCGGCCATCCCATCTGAATGCTCCCTGCACCCATCTCCTGTGGGCAGTACCATCCACCTTGCTCGCTGGTCTGTTCTGCTTTACATAAGGAGCATAAAATAATGGAAATAAAGACCCTGGACAAGTTGACTTACTCTGAGGTGAGAAGGAAATACAAACGACTCCACCCCGTTTGTATGACAACAAAATTTACAACTATTGCATCGTCACCCGTCTCCCCGGGGATGACCGCTCCCCAAATGCAACTTCCCGTTGCGGGCCCTATGGCTCTGAATCTCAAACTGCTCCCTTGATGGGTGGGGGCCCTTCTCCATCCATTGCTCCCCCAACACCTGTGGGACCAATTACCCCACCGCCAATGGAGACATCAGTCTCCACCCCCTAGCTGGAGAAGGAACAGCCTCCTCTAGCTCCTCTCGCTCAGAAGGGGTCCTTCAGGACGCTCCTTTCCGAGGCTTCAAGAGCCATGGAGGACCCGATCCAATGGCTGGTGGACCCCAACGCTGCAGGTCATGGGGCTTCCTGGTCCTTATTGGGCTCTGAAGCCACTGCAAAGAAATGTTCCCAGCCCTTGAAGCCAAAGGATCGGCGAGAGGTCACCAAGACTAACAAAAAGAAGGAAAACACCCTCCTGTGGCTTCAAAGCCACAACCTCCAAGATCCTCTGCTTTGGAAGATGACGTGAAGATCCCCATGTCTGCCGAGGATCTGCCACTCACCAGCTCACTAGAACCAATGGTTCTAAAGTCTGTTGGCTCTGACACCTTAGCCACAGGTGATCCAGAAATTTAAATCAATTTATTACCTTTATCATGGCCTTTCAGCAAATAATCAACAAAATTCTCCAGTGGAATTGTGGAGGATTTTTCGACCATCTGGCTGAGTTGCAACAATTATTGTGCCACTTTCCTGTGAGCTGTTTAGTCCTCCAGGAAACTTGATTTCCTGCTGACCGGACCCCAGCCCTTCGTGGATATCGGGGCTACTATAGAAACCGGACTGACTACAACCGGGTGTCTGGTGGTGTTCGTATTTATGTCATCACCACTGTCCCTAGTGCTGTCGTGACTCTCCAAATAACTCTCGAGGCAGTGGCTGTTCGCATATGCGCAACTCAGGAACTCACAATATGTACCATCTACCTTTCACCAGTTGAGGCTGTGTCCCTGACAGATATTGCTTCCTTAGTTATCTAGCTTCCTCCACCATTCTTCCTTTTGGGGGATTTTAATGCCCGCCAGCCTTTGTGGGGAGGGACATACACAACAGGTCGTGGTAGGGACATCTAGAAGTTTTTGGCACAACATGCCATCTTCCTTTTGAACAATGGTGCCCCCACACATTTTTGTGTAGCACGTGGCACATATTCTGCCACAGACTTGTCTGTTTGTAGCCCCAGCCTGCCCCGCATATTAAGTGGAGGGTCCATGATGACGTATATGACAGCGACCATATCCCAGTTTTTCTGTCACTCTCACAGTCTCAGCCTGCAGACCGCTTGCCCTGATGTTCCCTATGCTGACCTGTCTGGCCATCTTACACCTCATCTGCTGTGCTTCCAGTTATGTTACCTGTTGATGTTGATATTGTGGTTCGTGAGGTTACTGCTGCCATAATTTCCACCGCTGAAGCCACTGTCCTGTGCACGCCTGGTCCACTACAGCATAGGTCCATGCCATGGTGAATGCCAGAGATTGCAGAGGCCATATGAGATCGCCATAGAGCACTTCAGCACCATTCTTCCACAGAACATCTGCTCACTCTTAAGTGTCTCCGAGCCCGAGCTCAAAGCCCGATTCAAGATAGCAAGCAGGACTCGTGGGAGAGGTATGTTGCCACCATCAGTTCTCACGTCTCTCCCTCTCGGGTGTGGTCCCAAGTTTGGTGCATTTATGGGCACCATCTGTCGGCTGGCATTCACTGTTTCTGCATCCAGGGTACTCTGTGTACCAAACCACCCACCATTGCTGAGCACATGACTGAACACTGCGCATGCAGCTCTGCAACGGCAGCTTACAGTGCCGACTTTCATGTCATCAAACAGCGAGTCGAGCGAAAGCCAGTGTCATTTCGCACACGTCAACAAGAGACGTATAATGCTCCCTTTAGTGACTGGGAGTTTCACAGTGCCCTCGCTGCATGCCCTGATACAATGCTTGGACATGACGGAATTCATAGCCAGTTCATCAGTCATCTTTCAGCGGGCTCAAAGCATAAACTGCTCTCCCTGTTAAATCGTCTATGGGCCGTTGGTGTCTTCCTGTCCCAGTGGCGGGATAGTGTCAACATGCCTGTGATAAAACCACGTGCCGATCTGCTGGCAGTCGATAGTTACTGTCCAATCAGCCTTAATAATGGTCTGCGCATGCTGTTTGAACAGAAGATGAGTCATCAACTCATGTGGATCCTTGAACAATGGGGCCTCCTGGAAGCACAGCAGGGGGTCTTCCGTCAAGGCCGCTCTACAATAGACAACCTAGTGGCTCCTGAGTCTGCAATCCATACCGATTTTACTCAGTGTGAGCACCTTGTTTCGGTCTTTATTGACCTCCGCGAGGCCTATGACACCACCTGGCGGCATCACATCGTTGCAACACTGTACAATTGGGGCATACGGGGTTCACTTCCAATCTTCATACAAAATTTCCTTTCATGCAACACTTTTCGGATCCAGGTTGGTACATTTCTTAGACCACCCTATGTGCAGGAGAATGGTGTCCCACAGAGCTCTGTCCTTAGTGTACCCCTGTTTTTAACAGCTATTAACAGTCTTGCTTTGGTAGTGGTGTCTTCTGTTTCATCTTCCTCGTTTGCTGGCGAGTTGTGTGTGTATTTTTGATCAGTCAGCATTGGTGTCACAGAAAGGTGTCTACAGGGAGCCATCCGATAGGTGCAGTCCTGGGCCCTAGCCAATGGGTTCCAGTTCTCTGCAGCCAAACCCAGGGTCATGCACTTCTGTAGTTGTTGGGCGGCACACCCGGAACTCGAACTGCACTTAGGTGATGACATTCTTTGTGTTGAAAAGACACACTGCTTTCTGGGCATGCTCTTTGGCTCACTTAGGTGCTGCACATCCGACAGCTGAATCATAAGTGCCAGTGCTACTTAAATATTCTATGGCATCTCCATCACACAGTTTGGGGGGCTAGCCGTTCAAGCCTTATGCAGCTTTATAAGGCACTAGTGCAGTCACGCCTTGACTACGGAAGCTTGGTTTATGGTTTGGCAGCTCCCTCAGCATTGCAGATTCTTGACCACATTCTTCATGGTGGGGTCCGTCTCGCAATGGGCGCTTTCGGCACAAGCCCTTCACTAAGCCTCGTTGCAGAAGCCGGGATCCCCCCCCCCCCCCTTGCTTCTCTCATATGTGGCCGATGTCTATGCCTTCCCACACCACCCAAATTGTGGGCTATTCTTTCCAGCTGCTGCACCTCCCATCCCACTTCACTGGCCCAGGTCTGGTCTTCCGATCATGGTCCGGGTTCATACTCTCCACTCCTCCCTCGAGTCCCTTCCTCTACCTCCTGCTTTCTCCAACCAACCCCATTCATCCCCTCGGCCCAACCCCTGCCTGCAGCTCCACCTGGAATTGTCTCGCGACACACAGGCATTAGTTTCACCACAAACTCTACGTCGCCAGTTTCTGGCCACCCTTGACACATTCTGTGGTGCTGACATCATCTACAATAGTATATGGCCGAGTTTGGTGACCACACTGATCAACGCTCCTTGCCTCCTGGCTGTAGTGTTTTCATGGCAGAACTGGTCGCGATATCATGTGCTCTTGACCACCTTAAAGGGTGCTCCAGGAAGTCGTTTGTCATCTGCAGCAACTCCCTGAGTGGCCTACAAGCCCTACTCATCCTGTGGTGCGATTGATACAAAGCTCTACCTTCATGCTCACTACTCCTGGCAGTTCAGCAGCCTTCGTGTAAACCCAGGGCCATGTTGTCAACCCAGGTAATGAGCAGGTCGATCAACTGGCCAAGCAGGCGACCACATCCCGGCCCCTCGCTATTGGCGTCACAGAGAGGGATATCAAGTTGGAGTTACGCCGCAAGGTCTTTGCTGCCTGGAAGTCGGAGTGGTCTACTTTGAGCATGCCCAACAAGCTCTGTGTGATAAAGCCCTCTACAGTGTCACGGAAGTCATCCCTGCAGGCCCCTCGCAGGGAGTCCATCTGTCACCTGCATATTGGGCATACCTCGCTACCTTCTTTGTGGAGACAACCCACCAGAGTGCTGCTGGGCACTCTTATGACAGTGATCCAGTCTACCCTCAGGCAGTCTTTTAATCTGCCAGCTGCACTACATTAACTTCTTAGAGATGATGCCTTTATGGCTGACAGTGTGCAGCTGGGATTTACCATTCTATTTAGGGATGGATACCCTCAAAGAAGTGACAAGTCCTCCCCTCTCCATCACTTTTAAGTCCTTTTGCAACGTTCATGTAGATTTTCTGGCAATTTTAGTGTGTTCAGCATGGCTGACCTATCTTATATTATTTTTGTGATCAGCCAGCCATGTTATCCTGCTTTCAAGTTTTCATTCAGTTTATGACTTGGTCTTCTCTTTCTATGTGCCCTTCCTTTGCATGTTGGCAGCATGTTCAATGTAGCTTTGCACATTTTATTGCTTTTCCCTCTAAGTGATGTTTTATTTTTTTATTTACTTATTATTATTATTTTTCCTCCCACTTACACCTTTAGTTGTTAACGCTTTGCTTGGAACTGGGGACTGATGATCAAGCTGTTTAGTCTCCTCTAACTCCTCACAACAACAACAACAACTACGATGTGATACTGTGAGAAGAATGTAACAGAGAATTGAAAGACCCAAGTGAGACTGATTTTTTGGCATGAACAATAGACCCTCAGAACGACTGATATCCCTGAGAGAGATGGCTAAAACAAAACTATTCCAGATAGTGTGGGAGATATTAAGGCAGGGGAAATGGCACCAGATTTTAAGAACAATATGATATTTTTAGTTTCATAAAAGCAGCCTCAGACATGATTGAATATTACAGAAACAACACCCACTAGTATTGTATGTCCAGCACCTGCACCATGTAAGGGACACAGACACACATTGGTGTGTGAGTGTGTGTGTGTGTGTGTGTGTGTGAGTGTGTGCGCAGATTTGTATTAGTTCAACAAAGGATGCACTTCAAAAGTAGCAAGTTTTCTTCCTTCTCATGCATACCTGTAGACAACCCAATGGTCTTGCTTTCCAGTGAGAATTTACATTTCACCAAAACTTTATGAATATAATTACAGTAATGTGAGTTATTTGTCATGTTGTTGTCATGGTCTTCAGCCTGGAAACTGGTTTGATGCAGCTCTCCACGCTATTTCATCCTGAGAACCCTCTTCAGCTCCATATAAGAACACAAACAAACATCCATTTGAACCTGCTTAATTATTCATTTCTTGGCCTTCCTCTGTGATTGTTGCCACACACATTTTCCTAAAATGCTAAATTGATGTTTCCTTGTGTCTCAGAATGTGTCCAACCAATTGATTAGTTCTTTTAGTCAAGTTATGCTAGAAATTTCTTTCCTCCACAATTCTGTTCAGTATCTCCTTATTAGTTACATGATCTACCAAATCTTCAGCATTCATCTGTACCACCTCATTTCAATAGCTTCTATCGTCAACTATTTATCATCCATTTCATTTCCATACAAGGCAACAATCCACACAAATGCTTTCCAAAAAGATTTCCTAACACTTAAATTAATATTCAATGTTAACAAATTTCTCTTTTTCAGAAACAATTTTCTTCCAATTGGCATTCTTCTTTTTATATCAACTGTACTGTGAACATCATGCATTACTTTGCTGCCCAAGTAACAAAAATCATGTACCACCTGAATTGTCTCATTACCTAATCTAATTCCTTCAGCATCATTTGAGTTTCTTAGATTACCTTCCATTACCCAGATTTTGATATTGTTGATGTTCATCTTATAAGCTCCTTTCAAGACATTGTCCATTCATTCAACTATATTTCCAGGTCCTTTGTTGTCTCTGACAGAATTTACAATGCCATTGGCAAACCAAAAATATTTTAATTATTCACACTGAACTTTAATTCCTTCACCAAAATTTCTGGTGTATGGTTTCTGTACATGTTATAAATTACCTTCTGTTCCCTACAATTTACCCCTGCTGATTTCAGAATTTGAAAGTGTGAATTTCAGTCACCATTGTCAAAAGCTAGAACTGTAGGCTTGCCATTTCTAATCTATCTTAGAAGAAATGTGTCTTCTAAGTAAGCTGCATGGTGAATATAGCCTCATGTCTTCCTACATTTCTCCCCCTCAGGGGCTCAGCATTAAATTGCTGAGTATGGGCTTGGTGAACTCGGGGCCCTGAACTGGGGACTGAGTTGCGCCAACAGTCCTCCACTTGGCTTAATGTTCCAGGTTGCTAGGACGGCACATACCTTTATAAACAAAAACCTCAATCTCAAGGTGTACTACATGCCGAGGACATCCATGACTGTTGAGGTTGAACAGTCGTTAGCGAGTAACCTCTGGGGAACATGCCACACCTCAGTCAATGTTTATCCAGGAAAGCAGGGCTCTGCCTTGGTGGACTTTTATTTCCCTAGCTGGTTGTGGGACCACCAAGAAAAGATCTCGAAATGTTTTTGGACGTACAACTACTGTCTCTAAGACTCTAAGAGAGCGAATTCAGTGCTATCCAGTATGAGCCCCAATTGTTCCCTTCCTTGGCCAGACCATGGAAGGAATGTAGGGCCTGCAATCATGGAAAAATTGTGCCCCTAAGTATTTGGTATGCAGCCTATGTTTTTTGTAGAAAACCTTGAGGACAAATTCGGGGAGTTGGTGGGCATGTTCAAAATGAGATCTGGGTCAGTCCTTATAACAACATCAACCCCGGCCCAGTCACGGGCATTGCTTGCATGTGATAAGCTGGGTGATGTTTCCATTTCTATCACACCACATAAGAGCCTTAATATGGTCTAGAGTATCATTTTTCACAAGGATCTTCAGCTGCAATCTGATGAGGAATTACAAGCTAACTTGGAAGTGGCGAGGTATGCAGTTCATCCGATACATCTATAAGGATCCAAAGGACAACAGGGTTGCCAGTGGTGCCTTCATCTTAGATTTCAAGGGTGATTCATTGCCTGACAAAGTCAAGGTGATGATCTAACAGTGTGATGTAAAGCCCTATGTTCCTCCCCACCGCCCACCCTCCATGCACTGCTTCAAATGCTGGAGATTTGGGCACATGTACCCCAATGTGATGCCAACTCCACATGTCAGGAGTGCAGATGAGCGTCCCATCCAAACGCCCCTTGTGCACCACCTCTGGTCTGTGTTAACTGTGGTGAGCATCATGCCCCATGCTCACCAGATTGCACAGTCCTCCACAAGGAGTGGAAGATTATGCAGTATAAAACCCTGGACAGGCTGACATACTCTGAAGTAAAATGGAGATACAACAAGCTTCATCCACCGAGCAATATTTCATCTTATGCCAAAGCATCTTTGTCGTCACTGTCCCTGGTGGCAATGCCCCAACTAGTACAGTTGATGCAAATAGACCATTAGGCCCAATCATCACCACCTGCCCCCTTCATAGTTGGGGGCACTTCCTCTTTAGTTGCTCACAATCGTCTTACCTTAGGAGCAATTAACCCCAAACACCGCGGACAATGGTCCCCATCTCCCAGCCGGGAAAGCAGAAGTCTTCTCCGTCCGCTCTAGCTCGGAAGTGGTCTCTTGGGACACTCCCTTCTGATGCAGGATCCCCAAGAGACTAGTCGAAGGGCCTCCTCCTTTGCCACAGCCCTTGAAGGCACATCTGAAAAGCCCTCTCAGCCCTTAACACCAAATGGATAGTGAGAGACCAATAAAAAAAGAGGAAGAAGAAGGAATCTTTGGTGGCTTCAAAGCCACAGCCACCTACATCTTCTGCTTCAGAAGATGAGGTGAGAACCTCATCTGGTGGAGCTGGCTGAGCTGCGACAATTACTGTGCTGCTTCCCTGTGCTTTGTGTAGCCCTCCAGGAAACCTGGTTTCTTACTCAGCGGACCCCTGTCCTCCTTGACTACTGGGGCTACTTTAAAAACTGATTGTTATATGACAGGGTATCTGGCAGTGTCTGTCTCTATGTCTTCGCAACAGTCCCCAGTGAATCCCCACATGGCTCTTGAGGTGGTAGCAGTTAGAATCTAGGCCATACAGGAATTCACTATCCTCTGTGTTCTGAATACTGGTGCTCCCACACATTTTTGCATAGTGCGAGGCACATATTCAGCAATAGACCTGTCTTCTTGTAGCTCAAGCCTTCAACCGCACCTTAAGTGGAGAGTCCATGACAACCTCTGTGGCAGTGACCATTTACCCATTGTCATGTCATTCCTGCAGTTCCAACCTTCAGATCACCTGCCTCGATGGTCTCTCTATAGGGCGAACTGGCAGGGTTACACCTTGGCTGGTACTGTAGCACTGGCAGCTGACGTTTAATATGGCGATCCAATACCACTGCTGCCATAGTTTTCGCGCTGGGTACACCTATGTCCATGGTCAGCATGTTGAACAACATTCATAGTCCTGTGGGATTAGTGTGTTTACTGCCAAAATTTGTCGGCATTTGGCAGGCCCTTGATCATCTCAGAGCCTGCTCCAAGTAGTCTATAGTTATCTGTACTGACTCCCTAAGTGGCTCACAAGCCCTTGACCAATGCTTTCCAAAACACTGTTTGGTGTGGTCAATTCAGTCTGCTGTATACAGTCTAGGCAAGTCTGGTCACTCTGTGGTCTTCGTTTAGACCCCGGGCCACATTGGTATCTTGGGGAACAAACAAGTAGATCGCCTGGCCAAGCAGTCCACCACATCAACCATCCTAGAGATTGGTCTCCAGGAAAGGGATCTCCAAATGGTGCTCAATTGGAAGGTACTTGGGCTTTGGAATGCTGAGCGGGCTGACACAAATGCACCAAATAAGCTCCATGCAGGTAAGCCCTCTAAGGCAAACTGGAGGTCCACGCTGCGGGCCTCTCATAGGGACTCTGTTGTACTTTTCCCATTACACATTGTGCATGCATGATTAATGGACAGCCACCTCTTGTGCAGAGGGGGCCCACCAGATTGCCATTGTGTTGCCCTGTTGACAGTGGTCCACAACCTGTTGGACTGTCCACTTTTAGCCCCTTTGTGGCAGTTTTTTAATCTACCAGATGCGGTACCAATAGTCTTAGGTGACAATGACTCTATGGCTAATAATGTATTACATTTTATTTTCGCTGCTGGTTTTAATCATTCCATTTAATGGAAGGTGCTTTAACATGATTCTCAGGTCCACATTCCTGCATTACTTTTAGGTTGTCAATACCTTCTTCCTCTTTGACTGAATAGATTTTTAGTGTGCAAAGCATGGCTAACTCTTCTATTTTTACCCTAGTGATCAGCCAGCCATGGCATTATGCTGTAAAATTTTAGTTTCATGCAACACTTTTTTATCCCTTTTCTTTTTATTCCTCTGTGTTGTCAGTGAAATGTCCGCATTTGATCTATACCCCTCGAGGGTTCCCTTCTCTGTGTTTTCTCTATGTTATGTTTTTGTTTTGTCAAAATGAAACATCTTTGCTAGGAACAGGAGACTGCTGACCTTGTAGTTTAGTCCCCTATAAAAGAACAACAGCAACTACTACTACATTTCTCTTAAACACTAACTGATCCTCCTCGGCGTCAGATTGTACCAGTTTTTTCACTCTTCTGTAAATCATCCATGTTATAGTTTTGCACAAACATGATTTATTAGATGGTTTTGTTATTTTCAAACCTGTCTGCACTTGTTTATTTTGAATTTTCTTGAAGTCTGACGATTTTCATGTGTCTCATACATCTTGCATAACAGGTTGAATAGTTTTGTCATGGCTGGCTCTACCAGAGACTTCAGTAGCTCTGAAGGAATGTGTCTACGCCAGGGGCCTTGTTTCGACATATGTCTTTCAGTGTGCTGTCAAATTCTTCTCTTAGTATACCACATCTCCATCTACCTCTCTTTCTAGAATATTGTCTCCAAATTCATTTCCCTTGTACAGCCCCTCTATATATTTGTTCCATTATTCAGCTTCCTCTTTTTTGCACAATATTGGTTTTCCAGCTGAACCCAAGACCTCCTACTTACTTAGGCAGGCACTTTAGACCAAGTCTGTTGAAGAATGTACAACTAGAGGAAAGGTAAACACCAATTAAGAATATTTATTTATTTAAATAAATATTCTTGCTATTCAGACTACTTTTCTTGCATCAAAATGTCTCTTATTTTCCCTTATATGGTGTTTACCTTTCCTATAGTTATACATTCTTCAACAGACTTGGTCTAAAGCACCTACCTAGTAAGTAGGAGGTCTTGGGTTCGAATCCTGGGCACAGCACAAATTTTAATTCAATGCCTCTCCTTATGTTTAATAGACTTGGATTTGTTCACTAGCCACTCCTGCGTAGCCATTTTGCACTTTATCAGTATCATTTTGCCTATATCATTCACAATTTTTTTATTTTGTCTCCTTTCATCACTTAAATTCAGTATTTCCCATGGTATCCAATTATTTATTAAGTTCTTTTTTTTCTACCTATTTGGTCCTCTACTGCCTTCACTATTTCTTTTCTCAAAGCTACCCATTTGTCTTCTGTTGAGTTACTTTCCCCGTTTCCATTAATAGTTGCCTAAAGCTTGTAAACTTCCATTATATTGTTTAATTCCAACCTGGAGTTTTCATTATTAAATTTCAAACCTATGTTGTATCTCAGGAGAAAGTATGAAAAATGCCAGACCTAAATGTATACTTTTTGTTGTTTCAGACTGACTAGATAATTGTTTTGAAATATTGAATGTGTTGTTGACGCAGTGGAGTAGCCGAGTGGTCTAAAGCGTCTCGCTGCAGAGTGCACGGTTACTCGCTATGGAGGTTCGAGTCCTCCCTGGGGCATGGGTGTGTGTGTTGTCCTTAGGTTAGTTTACCTAGGTTTAAGTAGTTTGTAAGCTATGGACTGATGACCACACAGTTTGGTCCGATAGATTTACAAACATTTGAACATTTGATTTGAATGTGTTGGTGATGAAATACATGCTAAAAAAGGGTATATACAACTTGTAAAGAAACCAGATTACAATTACAGTCAAAGGACATGAGAGACGAGCAGTAGTTGGGACTGGAGTGAGTCAGGGCTTTAAGCTATCCCTTACATTATTTAATTGGTCCACTGAGTAACCAGAAAAGTAAACCAAGGACACATACGGGAAAGTATTGAAAAGTTAAGGGACAATATGTAAAACTTTAATGTTCTCAATGCATTTTAATTTTGTCAGAGATTGCAAAGGGCTTGGAATAGCATTAAAACAGGGTGGTGAAAGGAGATTATGAAATGAAAATAAACAAATAACAGAGATAATGCAATGTAGTCAATATGGAAAGGAAAAGGATTGTGAAATGAGGGGTAGAGCAACAGACAAGGGAGCAGAAGGTATTCAGGGACAGGGGGAGGGGGAAGAGGAGGACAGAGTGATAGAGAAGGAGAAGAGAGGGAGAGTTGGGATGAGGATACGGGCGCAGTATATGTGACATACAAATATTTGGGCAAAGCTGCAAGTAAAAATCTAGTGTTAGCAGTGTATAGGGCCTATCAAAAGGACTCCTTTGTTAACATATATAGCATCCCATATGTCTCATATTGAGTTTTATTACACTAATTTATTATTAATTTACTGAGTGTGCCTGATGCATTACGGATACAATTCTCTTGGTATAAAGAAAAAAGAAATTAATTGTTAAACAGGAAGAATATTATATCTATAGATAAAAATGAATAACCCACCACTAAAAACAAAACCCTTAGAAAGCAGTAAGTGAATGTCTGATTATTCAGAATAGAACTTGTTGTTAGGGTTTCAAATAATTCCCCTACCCTAGCTATACACCAAGAGTTTATGTTTCCTCTTCCATTCAATTGTTTGTTTGTCAATCAGACCATTCCAGTACTGGTATTGAAAGAATTTCAAAAACCAGATTTAACCAACATCAAAAGGGGCAGCATGATTATTATTGCAGTTATATGAAATTATATCACTGAAACTTAATAATCTCATTATTTTGTGTAGCTAGTATATAAGTGAGTCAGAAATCAGAAGCATGTTATAGAATTTTTCCCCTTTTTTAACAAATTACCTTTGTTGAGGATGAAGAAGAACAACAGCAGGCAAAGAGAGAGAGAGAGAGAGAGAGAGAGAGAGAGAGAGAGAGAGAGAGACTGGACTAAATTATCTAATTACATAACTACTTCATAAACCAGTAAAATACTTAAGGCAGGACATATAAAACCTGGGCAAGAATAGAAATTACACGTGAAAGCAATCATGGAAACTTAAATTCTTAGACCAAGTAAAGGGAGTAAATATGATGTCCATTTTATGTGCCTGCCTGCAGATCAGTGATAATCTTTATTGAGTTGCTACCTATCCTCTATTAATTTATGAAGCTTAGATTGGGACAGGATAATAAGAATAAATGGCAAAGCTGACACCTTGATAATCATACTATAACTAAAATAAAGATGACACAATGAGTGAACAGATGAAAGAAAAATACAACTGTCAGCTGAGCTAGTTAAACAAGTACCTGTCTCAACAATTAGCAGTATTTCATCATGAACAAATACAAGAAAGAATAAAACACTAATCTGTAAATATATATGAGGGGAAATAAAAATCAGCAATACAAACCAATAAAGAAATACGCATAGGTAGACACCATCCCAACACCATTGCTTCTCTTACTGACTGATAAATTAATTATTGTTGGAGACAATGAATTGTGGGTTATTTGTTTCTTATCAGACAACATTTCATATAAAATAGTTCTGAACAATCTATCACTCATGTTTGATTTCATTTGTAAATAATTATGTTAATTTATTGCGTTTCTCATGTAGGATTTTGAGTACATGAAAATACTTTTGTCCCTTTATACTATTTTGTTTTGAAACCTGAGTTGTCAAATTTGAAGCCTGAGTTATCAAATCTGCCTTTAAAGTATTTCACAACAACTTAAAGGCTGCTAAAGTAAAATTAACCATTGTTCTTTAAGTAATTCTTTCAAAGTTTAAATGTACAATTCCATTTCATATATATTTATTTGGGTAAAGAAATGATTTTTAATTATTTTCAACAATTAGTAGTTTGTATGTTGTCAGGCTAGCCTCTTTACCCGAAACATGTGTTTTAAATTTTTTTAAAGCTTTCAGTGTCTGGCTACAATGAGATTTAAAATTGCTGTTCTATAAACTTATCTCACAAACACCTGGAGATCAAATACATAATTGTAAACCAAATAAATCAATCAAATGTTGTGAGCTGCAATTATTATATTTCATAGATGTTAATTTCGTTGTCGCAGTGTCATGTTTTTCTACTAACTGCCATACTACTCACACACACACACACACACACACACACACACACACACACACACACACACACAAACACAAACACAAACACATTGGCAAAATAATATTCTTCGGGTTGCATTTTCTATGGGCTTCTAAAGACTGATTAAAATAATTAAGATTGTAAGATGAATAAATCTTACCTTTAGTTATGTTCTCCTTTGACAGAGGGCTGATATTTTTCTGTACTTGCTCAGGTGTATAATTCTTGAAAGGTTGATTCAAAGCAACAATATTCATCGAAAATCCAAATACAAAAATGGCAAGGACAGCAAGGAACCGTGCCAAGTCTTTCATAAGATTTCCTATGATGATAGCCCAAGGCCCAAATAGGTGGTGAAATGACAAAAAATCAAGAATTTGCACACACGCCAAAAGAAAAGACATGGCAAATAACTGGTTTCTGATGTACATGAGAGTAGGCCAATAAATCCTTGGAACAAACAACATGCCTGCCAAATGTGCTGCCACTCCAAAAATACCAAACAGCAACACGGCTACCTGTGAAAACAAAATTTTATTTTACTTATAAACTGAATAAAAACTTAAACAAATGTGTAGTATCTGCATTATTAACAACTATCCACGTACCTTGGGCACAGTACACAAACCAGTACTTAATGACATACAGAGCCAACAAAATTTTAACTTCAATCTTTCACACAATTACTAGCCAAATTTGATATTTTTAAAAGTATTGTCATAATCTACTCATGCAGTATACTCTTGTGAGTAACACAATATGACAAATACTACAATCAGAAACTGTGTATTTGCCTTGAGACTGCGAAACTGATGGTGTGCTAATACCTGGAATTTTATCATCCAAATTTTGATAATGAGGGCACTTAGGGACTTAAATTTTAAAAATGAAACTTTTTCTCACTAACCCTTCTGCTCTGCCCCCCCCCCCCCCCCCCCGGTCTCTCCTGACAAGGAGACTTACAACATTTTTAATGTTTCAGCATTAGGTGTGATATTTTAGTGTATAGTTTTTCTGTACTTGCTCAGGTGTATAATTCTTGAAAGGTTGATTCAAAGCAACAATATTCATCGAAATATTTATTTTACCAATAAAGTCTATTCCCAACACAGTCAGCAGATAGTATCAAATGTATCACTGAATGCAAAATTATATCACTTCCCACAAACTTCAACCATTACAAGAGGACCCATGCAAATACTTTGCACTATTAGTGGAATGACAAAAACATTGGGAAAAAATGGAAGTAAAGTTGAATGTTCACGCATAGCTTTCTTCAGAAGTAATCAATGCAAGTGTTTAAAAGCACAAATGAAAGAGCTTCATCCACTGAGTATTGTTATGTCAAAAAGAACTACATACCTTAATTAGAGCCAAAGATATAGTAAATCAAACTGATTAAAATATTCAGTGCAAGCACAAAAGGATACTGCATTTGAATAAAAATAGAGAATGGAGAGACTTAAGTTAATTCTGATATTTGATGACAAATCTATGAATGAATACGTTTTGTTTAAAGCAAAAATGGAGGAAATCAGTCCAATAGAACAGCCTGACCGACTGACTATAGTTTACAGCAAGGACATCCCCAGAAGAAATATACAGTAGGAAATCACAGATGAGTAAAGAAAGATGGGAGGCAAGAGTTATGTAACTTCTGATCCTTGATGACAAATCTGCTGAATACCTTTCAATAAAAACAAAAATGAAGGAAATCCGCCGGGTAGTTTGGTGTGGCCAACTGTCTTTAGTTTTCATAGATTCTTTTAATATACAAGACTTCATACCTTTGATCAACTTTTTCTTGCTTAAATGCTTTAACTCATTTGTACAAGGGGGTATGATTCTTTAAGGAATCAAGGGTTTACTGGTCATTCACTGATGTCCTATGACTTTGTCATAAGAAAGTAATATCAAAGTATCTATTACACAGGCTATCGCAAACGTTATCAGAAAGGAAGACTTCTATCAGCCCATCTATACTGACAAGCCAAAGAAAATCAATCCAGAACAGTATGTTGCATGGCGTTCCAGACATGCTCAACAATGTTCATGCCTGGAGGATTTGCTGTTTAAGCCCAAAGAAGTGTTTTGTGGTACAGCCTATAATGAGAGTTCCCATCCACCCCCTCCCCCTCACATATGTCATTAGTTTTAAAAATTACATGGTAACATTTATTTTGGTTTGAAAAACATAATAAGGTAGATAGTCTTGAAAATGGTAACTGTTTTGCAAAACATCATCTACATTTTTGTACAAGTCACAGAAATACTGTGGCAATTGATGAAAGTCGATGTTTCAATATAAATCGAATGATATACTGTACTGCAGACAGCCGTGGCAGAAGACAGTGTTTTTAAAATGTCTGTGCTGTCTTAAACAAATATAGTACATAACAAATAGACTTCCTAAGTCCACAAATGATTTTAATTTGATGTGGTCAACAAAGCTGATCTCTGTGGTAAAAGTCAAGAGTTCCTTGCGTGAGTTCTTACTGTGATGTTTATGTTAGTGATCCCTACCACCAGTGGTGATAAGAGGTTAAGATGATGGAACACCTGATTTGTGTAGCTAATTCCAGTGTCGAGTTCAAGTGTTACATTTTCAAGTAATGTATTTTACCATGACAAGATTAACTGCTTTCACATTTGTTGGGGGTAATTTCCAAGAAATGATGTTCATCAAGCTAAACATTATTTTGCATCCTAGCACCTGATTCATTTCTGTTGTAACAGCAAAATCTAATTCCCTGCTATTTTTTCCCCACAATGCTAACTTGACAATTCTTTGATGACTAAGAATGTATCCTACCAATCAATCCCTTCTTTTAGTCAAGGTATGCCAGATATTCCATTTCTCCCCAATTCTGTTCAGTACCTCCTAACCTTCAGCATTCTTCTATAATACCACATTTCAAAAGCCTCTATCCTCTTCCCGCCCGCACTGTTTATTGTCCATGTTTCCCTCCCTTACAAGTCAACACTCCAAACAAATGCCTTCAGAAAGGACTTCATTATGCTTAAATTAATATTCAATGTTAACAAATTTCTCTTTTTCAAAAACACTTTTGTTCCCATTGCCATTTGGCATTTTATATCCTCTGTACTGGGACCATTATAAGTTATTTTACTGCTCAAGTAACAAAACTCATTTACCATCTTTATTGATTCGTTACCTACTTTAATTCCTTCAGCATCACCTGATTTTCTTAGACTGCATTCCATTACCCTTGTTTTGCTCTTGTTATGTTCATCTTATATGCTCCTTTCAATGTACTGTCCATTCCATTCAGTTGCTCCTCCAGGTCCTTCGCTGTCTCTGATAGAATTACAAATCAAAGTTTTTATTTCTTCACCCTGAACTCTAATTCCTTCTCCAAATTTCTCCTTGCTTTCCTTTATAGCTTGCTCAATGTACAAATTGAATAACATTGGGGAAAGGCTACAACCCTGTCTTACACCCTTCCCAACCTCTGCATCTCTATCATGCCCTTTAACTCTGATAACTGTTGTCTGGTTTTTGTACAAGTTGTAAATAACTTTTCGTACCCTATATTTTACTCCTGTATCCGGGAGATACCAGATAGATTTTATAATGGTAAGACATAGATTTCGGAACCAGGTTTTACAGTGTAAGACGTACCCAGGGGCATATATAGACTCTGACCATAACTTGTTGGTTATGAACTGTAGACTGAAACTGAAGAAACTACAAAAAGGTAGGAAAATAAGGAGATGGGACCTGGATAAATTGAAGGAACCTGAGGTTCTTAAAAATTTCAGAGGAAGCTTTAGGCAACAATTGAAGAAACAGGGGAAAATAAAACAGTAGAGGAGGAATGGGTAAAATTGAGAGATGAAATAGTGAAGGTAGCAGAGGACAAACTAGGTAGGAAGGTAAGACCTACAAAAAATCCTTGGATATCACAGGAGATACTAAATTTAATCGATGAAAGGAGAAAATATAAAAATGCAGTAAGTGAAACAGGCAAAATGGAGTACAGACGACTAAGAAATGAGATTGACAGGAAGTGCAAAATGGCTAAGCAGGAGTGTCTAGAAGGCAAATGCAAGGATGTAGAAGAATGTATAAATAGGGGAAAAATAGATACAGCCTACAGGAAAATAAAAGAAACATTTGGAGATAAGAAAAAAGGCTCTATGAATATCAAGGACACTGATGGAAAACCAGTTCTCAGCAAAGAAGGGAAAGCTGAAAGGTGGAAAGAGTATATACAGGGGCTCTACAAAGGAAATGAACTTCGAGACAATATTGTAGGCAGGAAAGAAGATGTAGATGAAGATGAAATAGGTGATACTGTACTGAGAGAAGAATTTGACAGATCCCTGAAAGAACTAATTCGAAACAAGACCCCTGGAGTAGATGATATTCCCTCAGAGCTACTGAAGTCTCTAGGAGAACCAGCCATGACAAACCTGTTTCACCTGGTGTGTAAGATGTATGAGACAGGCGAAGTACCCTCAGAATTTAAGAAAAATGTTATTATCCCCATTCCAAAGAAAGCAGGTGCAGACAGGTGTGAAAACTACAGAACCATCAGTTTAATAAGTCATGGATGCAAAATATTAACACGGATTATATACAGAAGGATGGAAAAGCTGGTAGAAGCCGACCTCGGGGAAGATCAGTTTGGGTTCAGAAGAAATGTAGGAACACGGGAGGCAATACTCACTTTACGGCTTATCCTAGAAGATAGATTAAGAAAAGGCAAACCTACATTTCTAGCTTTTGTAGATTTGGAGAAGGCTTTTGACAATATTGCTTGGACTTAACTCTTTCAAGTTCTGAAGCAAGCAGGGGTAAAATATAGGGAGCGTAAGGTTATTTACAACTTGTACAAAAACCAGACAGCGGTTGTCAGAGTTGAAGGGCATGAAAGGGAGGCAGTGGTTGGGAAGGGAGTAAGACAAGGTTGTAGCCTTTCTCCAATGTTATTCAATTTGTACATTGAGCAAGCTCTAACGGAAAGCAAGGAGAAATTTGGAGAAGGAATTAAAGTCCAGGGTGAAGAATTAAAAACATTGCGCTTTGCCAACGACATAGTAATTCTGTCAGATACAGCAAAGGACCTGGAAGAGCAATTGAACGGAAAGGACAGTGTGCTGAAAGGTGCATATAAGATGAACATTAACAAGAGCAAAACTAGGGTAATGGAGTGCAGTCTAAGAAAATCAGGTGATGCTGAAGGAATTAGATTGGGAAACGAAGCAATAAAGGAGGTAGATGAGTTTTGTTACTTGGGCAGTAAAATAACAAATGATGGTCACAGTACAGAGGATATAAAATGCAGAATGGCAATGGGTAGAAAAGCGTTCTTGAAAAAGTGAAATTTGTTAACATCGAATATTGATTTAAGCCTAAGGAAGTCCTTTCTGAAGGCATTTGTATGGAGTGTTGCCTTGTATGGAAGTGAGACATGGACGATAAACAGTGCGAACAGGAAGAGGATTGAGGCTTTTGAAATATGGTGCTACAGAAGAAAGCTGAAGATTAGGTGGGTGGATCACGTAACTAATGAGGAGATACTGAACAGAATTGGGGAGAAAAGAAATTTCTGGCATACCTTGACTAAAAGAAGGGATAGATTGGTAGGACACATTCTTAGACATCAAGGAATTGTTAATTTAGCGTTGGAGGGAAGTGGGTGGGGTAAAAATCGCAGAGGAAGACCAAGAGATGGATACAGTAAGCAGATTCAGACAGATGTAGGTTGCCGTTCTTAAGTGGAGATGAAGAGGCTTGCTCAGGATAGGGTATTTTGGAGAGCTGCATCAAACCAATCTCCGGACTGAAGACCACAACAACAACAACATCTACGGACTTTTTGTAGGTCTTGCCTTTCTATCTATTTTGTCCTCTGCTGCCTTCACTATTTCATTTCTCAATGCTGCCCATTCTTCTTCTACTGTTTTATCCCCCCCCCCCCCCTATTTCTGTCAATTGTTGCGTAAAGCTCCCTCTGAAATTCTCAAGAACGTAAGGTTCCTTCAATTTATCCACGTCCCACCTCCTTATTTTCCTACCTTTCTGCAGTTTTTTTCAGTTTCAGCCTACAGTTCATGACCAACAAGTTATGGTCAGAGTCTATATCTGCCCCTGGGTATGTCTTACAGTTTTAAACTTGGTTCCAAAATCTATGTCTTATCATTATAAAATCTATCTGGTACCTTCCAGTGTCTCCTGGTCTCTTCCACGTATACAACCTTCCTTTGTGATTCTTAAACCAGTTGTTTGTTATGATTAAATTATGTTCCATGCAAAATTCTACCAGGTGATCTCCTCTTTCATTCCTTTTGCCCAGTCCATATTCACCTACTATTTTTCATTCCCTTTCTTTTCCTACTAACGAATTCCAGTCTCCCATCACAATTAAGTTTTTCTCTCCCTTAATTGTCTGAATAATTTCCTTTATCTCCTCATACATTTCTTCAATCTCCTCTTACATTTCTTCAATCTCCTCCTTTCTGGCAGAACTAGTAGGCATATAAACTTGTACTACTGTGGTCTGTGTTCAGCTATGTATCTGTCTTGACTGTGATTATGTGATCACTTCACTGCTCATAGCAGTTTACCCACATTCCTATTTTCTTATTGATTATCAGACCTATTCCTGTAATACCCCCAACTGATTTTGTATTTATAATCCTGTAATCGCCTGACCAAAAATCCTGTTCATCTTTCCACCGAACTTCACTAATCCCCATTATATCTAACTTCAGCCTATCCATTTCCCTTTTTAAATTTTCTAATTTCCCTACCTGATAAAGGGATCTAACATTCCATGCTCCGATCCGTAGAATGCCAGTGCTGTCTTTCCTGAGTAGTCCCTGCCTGGAGATCCTAATGGGGGGACTATTTTACCTCCAGAATATTTTACCCAATCTATGTTATTGGAGGGAGAGAAATGGACAGCTTGGGAGATCTGTTTGTGGATGAGGTCTGTAGGGTAGTTGCGGGAGAGGAAAGCATTGGACAGATTGTTGTTATAGCTGGTGAGGGATTCAGAACTGGAACAGATGCCCCAGCTGTAGGGAAGGGATCGTTTAATATGGAAGGGATAGCAGCTGTCAAAGTGGAGGTACTGTTGTTTGTTAGTGAGTTTAATATGAACTCAGGTGTGGATGCAAGACTCGGCAAGGTGAAGGTCAATGTCAAGGAAAGTGGTTTGAGTTTTGGAGAAGGACCAGGTGAATTTTGGGTTGGAGAAGGAGTTAAGGTTGTGGAGGAAGTTCAGAAGGGTTTCTTCACTGTGAGTCCAGACCAGAAAGATATCATCTATGAATCTATACCAAACCAGGGGAGGCAACTTCTGTGTATTAAGGAATGCCTCTTCCATGAGGCCCATGAAGAGGTTGACATAGGAAGGGGCCATCCTGGTACCCATAGCTGTCCCCCTGATTTGTTTGTAGGTCTGGCCATCAAAGGTGAAGTAATTATTGTTGAGCATGAAATTAGCAAGTGTAACAAGGAATGAGGTTTTTGGGAGGCTTTCAGGTGGGCTTTGGGAAAGATAGTGTTCCAAAGCTGATAGACCATGGGTGTGAGGGATGTTGGTGTACAGGGATGTAGCATCTATGGTGACAAGGAAGCTATCACATAGGAGGGGCATAGGGATGGATTTGAGGTGTTCCAGAAAGTGGTTTGTGTCTTTGATATAGGATGGTAGCCTGCAGGTTATAGGTTGGAGGTGTGGTCTACCAGAAATGAGACACGTTCTGCTGGAGTTTGAAACCTGCTACTATGGGACGGCCAGGATGATTCTCTTTATGGATTTTAGGGAGTAGGTAGAAGGTATGGGTGCGAGGTTCAGGTGGAGAGAGAAGTTCTAAGGAGGCATTGTTGAGACCTTGTAACGGACCTAGGGTTTTAAGGATTTTCTGTAGTTCAGCCTGGACTGAGGGAATGGGGTCATAAGGAATAGGTTTGTAGGTAGAGGTGTCTGAGAGTTGACACAACCCTTCTGCCACATACTCCCCTCGATCAAGTACCGCAGTTGTTGAACCCTTGTCCACTGGGAGAATTACAATGTAGCCGTCCGCTTTCAGCTCTCGGATGGCTTTGGATTCAGCTGGGCTGATGTTAGGAGTGGTTGGTATGTTGTTCAGGAAGGATTGGGAAGCAATGCTGGATGTGAGGAATTCCTGGAATGCCTGCAAGGGATGGTACTGAGGAAGAGCAGGATGATCTTTTTGGGAGGGGGGGTTCAACAGCGGCTCTGCTGCCTGGGGGTGTGACTGGGTGCTGAAGTGGTATCTCGAGTTGAGGTTACGGGTCTCTCTCTCTCTCTCTCTCTCTCTCTCTCTCTCTCTCTCTCTCTCTCTCTCTCTCTCTCCCCATGTGTGTGTGTGTGTGTGTGTGTGTGTGTGTGTGTGTGTGTGTGTGCGCGCGCGCGTATGTTTGTGTGTGTGTGTGTGTGTCCATCCATCTTTCCCTGTTAATGAAAAACATTTTAGACAACCCCCTGCCCCTCCTACACCCCTCAGCATCATTCAGTTCACTCATCTTCTCTTCTCTTTACTACTTGATCTTTCCTCTTTGGTTATATATATCCTCTCTGGCTTGGCTCAGTACGTAAATGCAGTATCTCTGATGTCCACATTTCCGAAACACCACCTTCATGACCTAGGTCGTGAATTACCTTTCCCTTCCGTTCTCATCCTTTCTTCTTCCCTTCTTTCGCACCTGATGAAGGAACTGTGTTCCGAAAGCTTGTCCTTTTTGTCCCCTTTTTTTCTGTTTCTTCATTTGTGTTACTATCGGCAGTACAGCACAAAGGTAAGTACTGGCCAACCATTCTATCTCGTTTTAACAATATTTATCATCTCTGAGGAGAATTTTCATCATTAATCGAATTATGCCCAAATATGCCTTTCAAAATACCACAATGATATAATCACACTAATTAAAGCTTATAAAAAGACTTACCAACAGTTTGTACACCACTCACAAAAAGAACATGAAAGGGGAAATGATATAGTAGTAGCAGCAGCACGAGCAGTACTCAAATAAAAACATGTTGTGATGTAGCTTACAAATTCAGGATGGCCACAAAGAAATGGTTCAAAAATTCCCAACATTTCCAGGTTTTCCAGTGAAGCCTCATACTGTCTGTGATATTTCAATTCACATTATAAATAAAATTCGTTTTGTTTCCTTACTGGC
The DNA here is from genome assembly GCA_026315105.1 of Locusta migratoria. Taxonomy (NCBI): domain Eukaryota; kingdom Metazoa; phylum Arthropoda; class Insecta; order Orthoptera; family Acrididae; genus Locusta; species Locusta migratoria. The sequence goes on along the minus strand of CM048750.1, from coordinate 398,908,795 downwards.
AACAATTAAATCTTGGTACAAAACCCACAAAAGATGATGGAGACACTTTTGACAAACTCAACTATGTTTGTTCAAAAACGTTTTGAGGGTGCAGCCGCATAAAGTTGACTTCTAATATTTTGGCTGAGTACCATCCAGCCATCTTCAGAGAGAGTCAAAGACTGATGATCCAGCACACACTTTGTGCTAATAAATGCCTTGTTGCATCTGTAGCCACATGCACAGTAGTGCAGTCCAACACGTCTATAAGCATGAATCGCATGTTGGAGCGTCAGTCTCCGATTCTCTCTGAAGATGGCTGGACAGTACGCAGCTGAAATATTAGAAGTTAACTTTATGCGGCTGTATGCCCAAAACTTTTTTGAACAGCCATTGTGTCACATGAAGATGCACATCAACTATGTTTATTTTTTATTTTATTCATTTTTTATACTTTCTCATAGCACACATTTTCTAGGTACACGTTTTCTTTTCAAATATACTGATTCAGTTACTTTATCATCTTTCCTTTGATGTTCTGTTTCTTTTGACAACTTTGATCATGAATTCCGGGAAGAATGAATTAAAGATTTTGGAACATCAAAAGTTGCAACATCTTCATTTGATTCATTTTGTATTTTAGGTGTCGGTAGCTTCTGCTATGCATGTAGTTGTTGGTAATGGTGGGTGCAATGATTCGTAGGAAGCATGTGTGACCAATCATGTGTCATTTTTGAAGTATTGTGCTATTACATTCTGCCTAACAATGAACTGAAAAATCTTGAAATATTTGTAGCAGAACATAATTATATTTCTTAGAAGAAATTGTGTGAAAGTGGAAGCTGTTTTATGAGTGGAATGAGAGATAAGAAAGGAGCTGCGGTTTGAAGAGAAGTGTGATTAAATATAAGAGTGTGATTATGCGCAAAGGAAACTTCACTTCGGCACAACACTCTACCGAGCAATATCCAATTCAAATGGTTAGTGTTTTGCAATTGAATTATGAGACTAATACACCGTACGTAAGCACCTAGCAAAAAACACTAAGTCAAATAATCCATTCAATTTCGGAGCAATAAATTCACTCAATACTTTCTTGCCTCATTAGTTACATGAAATATAGAGAAATGCATGAGAATATTTGTGAGATGCAAATCTAAGTACTTTAAAACTTACTATTATGTTACACCTACTCACATATTCAAAGAACGTTGCATATTGGCAGCAAGCGCAGAACAGTGAAGCCTTGCGCATTGTCAGTGTTTATGCAAAGAAATTTATTCTTGTTGCTACGAATATTTGAAAGGCTACTACATTCGAGGATTAGCAATAATGAACTTCCCTTTTCTCTTTTATGTGGCGTATTAAAAGTCACTGATCGAAACTTAGATAAAAGGATACTCTAGATTCATCAACTACTGTTTTTGCATGAGTATTTGCATTTTGAAATGTATGCATACTGCTGCATAATTAGACATCAAAAGTTTTTGTGGTGGCTCCTAGTGCCATTTTTCAGAACATGGAATTGCTATGCACCTGATTCTAGGCCATGGGCACTTTTTTGGATCCTGAAACCAGAAAAAATGTGCAGCATAGATTCAAGTTAAAGAGAGGAGAAAAAAATTCCCTGACACTTCACGAAATTCCCTGACACTTCACGAAATTCCCTGATATTTCCTGGTCACACAAAATTCCTTGATAATTTCTGATATTCCAGGTTTTCCCAGTTTGTGACCACCCTTAAATTACAAACGAAACAACAGAAGAGTTAAATTGTTGAACAAATTTTATTTCCATTTAATTAATTTATTTTTACTTACTTTGATCCATCCAAGTCCACTCTTGTCACTGGGGTTGGTTAGTTCAAAGAGCAACAATCCTGATAGCCATACAAGAAGCACCCACTCATACCAGTAAGGAATCAGTTTTGGCCTCACTACTGGGTAAAATGGTGTAATGCCAGTTAGCATAAGAAACAGCATCAGGTACATATGTGATGTCAAGTATGACATGAATTTGATGATAGGAACCTGAAACAAGTATGTATATCTATAAATTATATTCCAGCTAAAGAAGATCAAACAATTCTTTTGTTAGCATAGTGGAAGGTGTTCATATATAGGCAATTTGTTTGACAAAAAATCAAAATCATTCATTCAGGTGTAACATTAAGAAGTGTAAGAACTAGAAGTTTCCATGTAATTGGCTGCAAGTACATAAAATAAACAAGACTTGAAAGAGTGCACCTATCTAAAATAAACCAAAATATATATGATAAAAATAACAGTCCAGTTCGCAAAATTATTTTTACAATTTATTAATAAAGGTGAGCGCTTTCTATAGCGAGGTCTGAAGATGATCTAAACCTAGATCGAAACCGGTCACCTATATTAATAAATTGTAAAAATAATTTTGCAAAGTGGACTGTTATTTTTATCATTAAATAATAAGTTTGCTGTTTCTTCCAAATAAGAAAATAATGTTTTCCAAACTGATCAAAATATATATGTTGTTACTCAACACAGAGTCATATTCATCATTTGCATAGGGGCACACAAAAAAGTTTATAGGTATACTTAGCTTTCAGCTTTTACGACCTTCTTCATAAATAGACTAGCTGCAAGTACCCGGCTTTGCCCGGGTTTAAAATAAGGATTCTGTAGAAGTGTACAAAATCGTTTATTTGCATGTAATAAAAGGTTATATTTATGTTAAAGCAATGCAATAAACAACATTTTTGTCAGTTCCATTTGGAGTATGTACAAAAAGATTTTCGTCTTTGCCCACTCTTGAGCAAGCCACATACAACTGTCCATGAGAGAAGCATGGTGTCTGCAAATCTATATCAGCAATTCTACCACCATCTTCCCCCCACCCCCTCCCCCTGGTCCCACCCTACACATGTATGACCATCACTTTTACTTACATCCTCATCATCTCATCATCACCACAAAAACATTCAAAATCACTCTCAATAACCAACTTGCATGATTTTCTTGTTTTTTGCTGGAAAGGGGGGGGGGGACATTATCACACGGCTTAGAACAGGCACATGGCCAGAGTGAGATTGGGTTGGAACGAAACCTATCTAAGAACCTTCCCCATTTAATTATGTGTACATGTACCAAATTTCACATTATTTGGTTGTCTGAATCTTGAGTTATAAGGGAACAGACAAACAGACAACAAATGTGTCTTATATGCTTAGTGATTGCAATCGAAGTCTGTAAGTAAAGTACTCTCCCTCATGCACCGAACAAAATTTTATGTAGAGAGTAACCTTCATCTTGTTTTCAAGGTCAAGTGTACAAAATTTCATCAAGATCGGAGCAAAATGTGGATTTTGGCAAAATCCACACATACCCTCCACCATGCACTGAGCGAAATTTTATGTAGACAGTGCCCTTCCTATTGTTTTGAAGGTCAATTGTGCAAAATTTCATCAATTCATTAGTGCGAAGATATATATTTACACGGACACATTGAAAACACACTTTCACTTTTTCTCAAATTTTCTGGTTGGTTTTCCAAAAAATGAAAAGAAACCTGTTTAAGATCTCTCTCTCTCTCTCTCTCTCTCTCTCTCTCTCTCTCTCACACACACACACACACACACACACACACACACACACACACACCAGTGGCGGACTAAGGGGGGCAGGAGGGCTTAGGTGGCGGACCGCCCTACCCTTCTAATTTTCATCATTCGTCACCACATTTCAAATGCTTCTATCATCTTTTGTTCTGGTTTCACTCCCATACAAAACTACACTCCAGACAAATACTTCCAGACAGGACTTCCTAACATTTAAACTAATACTGGATGTCAACAAATTTCGCTTCTTCAGAAACACTTTTCTTCCCATAGACATTCTGCATTTTATATCTTCTTTACTTCAGCCATCAGAAGTTATCGTGCTACTCAAATAACAAAACTCATCTACTACTTTTATTGTCTCATTACCTAATCTAATTCCCTCAGTATCGCCTGACTTTCTGGTGCTACATTCCATTATCCTTGTTTTACTCTTGTTGGTGTTCATCTTATACCCTCTTTTCAATTTCATTCAGTTGCTCTTCCAGATCCTTTGCGATCTCTGACAATATTACTATGTCATTGGCACACCGCAAAGTTTTTATTTCTTCTCCCTGAACTTTAATTCCCTCTCCAAATTTCTCCTTGCATTCCTTCACTGCTTGCTCAATGTAGAGATTGAACAACAATGGGGAAAGGCTACAACCCTGTCTTACTCTCTTCCCAGCTTCTGCATACCTTTTATGTTCTTCAACTCTAATAACCGCTGTTTGGGTTTTGTGTAAGTTGAATATAACTCTTCGCTCCCTATATTTTACCCCCGTTACCTTCAGAATTTGATGAGTTTATTCCAGTCAACACTGTCAAAAGCTTTTTCTAAATCTACAAATGCTACAAATATAGGTTTGCCTTTCCTTAATCTATCTTCTAAGATAAGTCGTAATGTGAGTATTGCATTCCGAGTTCCTACATTTCTCCTAAATCCAAACTGATCTTCCCCAAGGTTGGATTCCACAATTTCATTTGCCTGTAAATAATTCGTGTTAGTATTTTGCAACCATGACTTATTAAACTGACAGTTCTGTAATTTTCACATTTGTCTGCACTTGCTTTCTTTGGAATTGGAGTTACTAGATTCTTCTTGAAGTTGGAGAGTATTTCCCCTGTCTCATACATCTTGCATACCAGGTGGAACAATTTCTACATGAGTGGCTCTACTAACAATGTCAACAATTCAGATGGAATATCATCTATTCCAGGCCACTGTTTTGACTCAAATCTTTCAGTGCTCTTTCAAATTCTTCTCTCATTATCGTATCTCCCTGCACTTCGTCTTCCATTTCGAGAATATTACCTTTAAGTTTATTTCCTTTGTACAGGCCCTCTTTATATTCCTTCCACATTTCAGCTTTTTCCTCTTTGCTTAGTACTGGTTTTCCGTCTGAGTTCTTGATATTTATGCAGCTGCTTTTCTTGTCTCCAAATATCTCTCTTATTTTCCTGTAGGTGGTATCTATATCTCCCCTGGTTATACATTTCTCTATGGTTTTGCATTTGTCCCCTAGCCACTCCTGCTTAGCCAGTCTGCACTTGCTGTCAATCTCATTTTTTCAGATGTATGTAGTCCCTTTTGCCTGCTTCACTTGATGCATTTTTATATTTTATTCTCTCATCTATTAAGTCCAGTATATCCTGTGTTATCCAGGGATTTCTATTAGGCCTTGTCCTTCTTCCTATATGATCCTCTGCAGTCTTCACTACTCTATCTCTCAGAGCTACCCATTCTTATTCTACTGTATTACTTCCCCTGTTTCAACCAATCCTTGCCTAATGCTCCCTCTGAAACCATCAACCACCTCTGGTTCCTTCAGTTTGTCCAGGTTCCATCTCCTAACTTTTCTAACTTTCTGCAGTCTCGTAAGTTATAACCTACAGTTCATTACCAATAAGTTATGGGCAGAGTCAATATCTGCCCCTGGGTATGTCTTACAGTTTAAAACCTGATTCCTAAATCTATTCCTTACCATTATAAAGTCAATCTGGTACCGTCCAGTGTAGAGGTGGACAAAACCGATCTTTTCGGGGATCGGATCAAAAATAGTCACTCACAGGGATGAACTAGTTCTTTTTCATGACTCACCACTCACCAACTGATAAAAAGCTTAAAACAATGGCACATTACTTTTGTCACTGTATTTATCTGATTTGGCCATATTGTGAAAGAAGAAAGAGGAGTAATAATTTTATTTTAGAGGTTTCGACAATTAAAGTTTGTGAATTACAGCTACATTAAACATTAAAAATGGTATGATAGAATTAACATATTTTTGAAGGTGAAATAATTTGAAAAATAAAAATAGATTATTTTTATTCAAAAATACAATATTTTGCAGAATGATGCTACTTCCATATTTACATGGTGAGTAGTTTGAGAGTTTGAGCGAGTTGAATGAAATGTGATATATCGTGAGAGTCCCGTGCAGGACGTGGCAAATGCCACAGCGGAATAGCCGTGCGCAATAAGGCCATGTCCTACATGAGCGACAAAAGCAAGCAACATTTAGCGACGCAACACTGCAGCTATAAGCTATAAGCAGCGACATTCGGTGACACAGCCGGGTGTGCTACTTGAGTGCAACGGATTCTCGCTACAAGGTTACCGCTAGAACCGATCACCTGTTTCAAAAGTCTGGCACCCATAAACAGTAGAATACTGATAGTTCCAGAGTAAGGCAATAAAGTTTTATTTACTTTAGAAAATAACGTATAAAAAGAGTGCTGTGCATTAAATTTACAAAGTGGGGAATGTTCGTAGACTATTTCATTAATAAGTTCAAATATGAAAAAAAGACTGTGAAGGTCTCCAGCCAAATTCTTCGAAAATACGACGACGAGTACAGATACTTTCTACTATGTCATCAATGAGTTTTTCTTTTGTGAGTGCAAACCATCAACAACTGATTAAGTACAAAGAGAGTCTTACTGACATAAATCATTAGGTAAATCGTTTGAAACTGCGGTGATTTTGTTAATAGTCGGCGAAGTGCAGGGGTACCGTTCTGGGCTCCTAAATAGTAAGTTTTGTGGTTTCTGGTACGATTTCCATTCCATCTCATATTTTTAGTTCTTGTAACTACAACCCTTTCACCTGTTATTTGTGCAAAGTTAATGCACATTGTTATTTTCTTTGTTATTCGGTATATAGTCATTGTTTTCAACGAGCCAAAAAGGTGTAGATGAAGAGAAGATGCATAATTTCGTACAGGACACTTGTCAATCAAGTCAGAAAACAGTGTGATATGAGCAACAGAGAAAGCACATTGCACAAGACTTTGTCCCTCTTGCTCTCTTCATGCAAACTAAAAGTCTTAGAGCAATAGTGAGTAGGATCTTTATCGCGAAAAATTTATGTAGTTTAATTTTGTACAGTAACGTATTTTCGCTACAGACTGCATATTTTCTGTTATTAAGAAAAAGCGTATAAAAATAACATTAAATAAATACGTTTTATCTCGAAAACTATTCGGAATAGAAAATTTGTGTATATGATGGTTTCTGTTCCTTCAGATGATCATATCTGTAAGCGAGCTGCAAGCTTTATTGGAACACAGGAGTTGAGAGAACAGAGTGATGCACGGAGTTGCTTTGTCTGCGCCACGCGGTTCGCCAGAGGAGTGGGGGGAACCGTGAACAGAGCGCCATGCGGGCAGCTCGGCAAGCGAGTGGAATCGGGAGAGTGGTGGGGATAGGTGAACCGGTGAACCAGCTAACTCACCGACTCAGTTGGCGGTCGGATCGCCTCGATCGCCAGAGTCGTGCAGAGCAGCGAGCTAGCGGGATTCAGGAGCCGCGCGCTCACTGAACCGTGCTGCTTGCGCGACTCGCCGACTCGTTGCGCGGAGATGCTGCACGTTTTTCGGCACTCATTTTTTGCAATTTTATACTTGCACATGGTCTATATCACATTTATTTTGTAGCTTAGGAAACTTCTGAAGCATGTGGCAAGGGGTTTAGGATACTTCTGAAGCATGTGGCAAGAGGTGCTTATACAGCTCATTGCTGTCACCAGAGGAACTTTTCGGATCAGCTAAACTACCACTCTTTTTTTCGGATTCATCCATCACTCACTCCTTACAAGGATCTGTCTCTTTGAATCACTTCAGGAGTGGATTGCCCATCTCTAGTCCAGTGTTTCCTGGTCTCTTCCATGTATACAGTAATGAGAATGATATGATATGATGAGGATTCAAATCTTCATTTTCTTGTGAAAGAGATGAAGATAAATTAATCACAGTTGTAAGGATGAGCTTTTGTTGCCAGTGTGAATAATATTTTTGAACATGTCCTTCAGTATGTTACCATCAGGCGTGATGGTAGATGTTATCAGAGTTCTTGAGCTTTCCAGGTATCGAGGACAAACCGCATACCTATTTTTAGCCGGCCGCAGTAGCCGAGGGGACTGAGGCGCTCCAGTCACGGTCTGCACGCCCACTACGGTCGAGGGTTAGAATCCCCCTTAGGGCATGGATATTTGTGCCATCCTTAGTCTTAGCTAGTTCATAAGTAGTTTGTAAGCTTAGGAACTGATAACCCCTTAGTTAAGTCTTAAGTTCTACAAACATTTGAACCTATGTTTAAATCTTGAGATTTGTTGGCAAGACCATAGCTGTGTCAATGACTGAAATGATGAAGTCCAAGCAGGGCTGAAGTACGGTTCAAGCAGGGTTGAAGTAAGGTCCAAGCAGGACTCAAGTAAGGTCCAAGCAGGACTGAAGTAAAGTCCAAAGAGGGGTGCATGAGTCTTTTTTGTTTTTGTTTTTTTGTTTTTTAAGGAGGGAAATCTATTGTCTTCAGAGTGGTTTGATGAAAGCTGTCATCCTTCCTTCTCCACACCAACATTACATAAACAAGGAACATCCTATGTATTTTGCAGGTTAAATTGAAATTTATGTCTTCTTTTTCCAGTTTTTATGCTGTACGGCTACCACCATGGATGACATTTTCTCCTATAGTCTCACTTCTATGTTCTTCTAGTCAGGGATTTTCACACAGTTTGGTGCTCTAGTAACTCAGAAATATAAGTTCTGTTTATGAATGATAGAAAAATAAAGATAGATTGGCTGGCCAGTACTTACCTTTGTGTTGTACTGCTGACAGTGACACAAATGAAGAAAAAAGAAAAAGGATAAGCTTTCCGAACACAGTTCCTTCTTCAGGTGGGAGAGACGGGAAGAAAAAAGGATGGGAATGGAAGGGGACGGTAGTTCATGACATAGGTCATGAGGCTGGTGTTTAAAGAGTGTCTCCTTAAACACCATCCTCATGACCTAGATCGTGAATTACCTTCCCCTTCTGTTCCCATCCTTTTTTCTTCCCTTCTCTCCCACCTGAAGAAGGAACTGTGTTCCAAAAGCTTTTCCTTTTTCTTTTTTCTTCATTTGTGTCACTATTGGCAGTACAGCATAAAGGTAAGTACTGGCCAGCCAATCTGTTTCTTCTGAAAAATAATTATCATCTCTCAGGAGAATTTCCGTCATTAATCAAAGAAAAAAAAAATCATTGTTAATACTGCTAAAGATGCCAAAAATGTACATAGGCCTACTTACACCAATTCATAAACAAAAACTATTAAAATAATGTGTGTTTCCACTGGCATAATTTTAAATATCAATCTTCTCTATTGCTACTTATATTAGCGTGCTACTCTGGTACCATTTCACAAACGTCATATACATCAGGCAAGATAGCAATTAAAGGTGTTTGTTGAATCATTTTATTTCACCTATTTAACACTAAATAGAAAAAAATTCTGTATTTCCCTATTTTAGGCTTTCCAAAATAAACTATGCTGAATCTGTACCAGATTAACTACATTATATAGTCACAGTCATGTCTTAACATCACTGTGAAGTGAAAGGCAGATGGCATGTAGCACAATACCAAATTTTGTTTTTTCTTCCCATTCCAATCACAATTGGGGCAAGAGCAGAATGAATGCTTAAATACATATATGCACACCACCTTTAGTCTACTCATAACTGCTTATTATCTTTGCTACTTCCATGCAAAAGATACATAAAAAGACGAAGGAAGATTAGTGTGTAACATCCTGTCAACTCTGTGGACATTAGAGCTGGAGATACACTCAGATAGTTTTTGTCAAGGATGGGGAAAGAAATCAGTCTTCATGCCCTTTGAAAGGAGACATACTGACATTTGCCTGGAGTGATATATGAAGATCACAGAAAACATAATAAGGCAAGTCGGAGATGGATCTGAAATGTCATCCTCCCGAATGCCAGTCCATTGCGGTAACATTGTGCCATCTGCTCGGCAGCAATACACAAGGGGGAGGAGCTGAAGTTAATACCATTCTTGAAACAATTTTAAGTAACTTCCAGGTCTACCAATTCAGGTTTTCCTACACTTTGTAACTCTCTCCCATGAGCAACACTTCTGACAGATATGTTGACTTTTTCTTCTTCTTCTTCTTCTTCTTCTTTTAATTGCTTAGAGATTGCTTGAATAATCAGTAGATATTGTTAGTAGATTATTTATTATCAATTGTGAATTGATAATAAATAACTTACTAACAACATCTACTGATTATTTAAGCAATCTCTAATTGTGAATTGATAATAAATAATCTACTAACAACATCTACTGATTATTCAACCAATCTCTAAGTAATTTTAGAATAATTAAAAAAAATTATCATGAAGGTTGCAAACCTTTACCAAGACTTTCAGTCTAAAATAAGATATGTTGACTCATAGAAGAAACTAGCAAAACACCATGCACTATTTTGGATGATGACAAAAATTATCCAGTGACTGAGCTACCAAAGCCAAGGGCACAAAGTGACACCTTAGGCCTCTTATTACTTTGTCTTCATTAGTCAGTGCCACTACTGGATCCTTGCTTTGCTAAGTTTGAAACATACACTTTAGTTAATTAAATAAACACATGTGTACTTGTAAATAGACTCTCTGATAACATCCTTACCAGAAAAAGAAAAAGTGATTAAAATTAGGGGGGAAAGAGAAGGTTGAGGGGTGGAGGAGGAGCATAGGTAAAAGAAGTGAACAGTCACTGAAGGCCATGCAATACTCAATTGACAATATTATTCAGTTCTGAAAGCTTGTCCTATTATTTTTTTCAGATCCATTTTAATTTTATTTTTTGTATGACTATCAGTGGTACAGAACTAAGGTAAGTACTGACCAGCCAAACTCTCTCTTGTGAATAATATTTTAGAATATCTGTGGAGAATTTCCATCAGTAATAGAATATTATTCATTTCACTCCATTCCATGATGGTGGTGGTGGCGGCTGGTGCAGCAACAGTGTTGAATATTAAAAAATGCTCAGTCTCTGTTGCAGTATTTTATTTTCCAATTACGCGTTTCGCGCTGTTAGCGCATCGTCAGACTGGAAAAAGACAAATATTTTGTTTCCATCCGTGTCAGTTAACTCATCATTGGCTGTGTTACAGAGTAGAACCACACTCCTCATCACTGACAACTTTCAAACCTGGGAGCTGCTATCGCTCCATCAGTTCCCCAAGTGACATAACAAGGCTGAGAGTACTCCAGTCCAGTTCTTCCAACATTGACGGAAATTGAACCTGAGTCTGTCACGCTGACAATTGAGAAGACAGACATAATCTTAGCTATTTTGAATCCATCCCTCAGCAACAGCTTCTTTCTTGTTAAAGGATGTCTCTCCCCTTTAATCATCCACTCTTTATTTAACTAATTATGGTTCTGATATGACAATTATGTGCATAATAGAATTATTTTCTATCTGATATTTACTACAAAAATTAATAGTTAACTGAAGCAACTTACCTTGTTATATTTGTGGCCCAGTGGGAGTGTAAAACCAATCCATACTGGAGGGCAGACTAGGAACGCAACAAACAGCAACATTGTTCTCCATGCTGCCCAGTTTAAGCTTCCTTGCCAGAGTTCCTGAATCACAAAATTAACTAACAACTTCAAACTTCAGATACACTATAGCTTCACTTTGCAAAAAATAAGTATCAAATTTCCAATTCTATAATTAATTAAAATAGATAAAGAATTAAAAGTGATGAGAAATAAGAAGTCAAACAGTGTAAACTGTAAAAACTAAAATGTTGGAGACTGTCAGAGACAGTGATAATTATTATAAGTAGTTTTGACAGTATTATTATTATAAATTCTGTCGTTGGTGTTTGGTCACTCTCTCTGAATCATAGAATTGAAGCATGATCGAAAATTATCTTTGGTTTTGGAATGGTCAATGTATTTTAGTAAATTTAATATTTTAAAATACAGTGAAAAAATGTTCTTAGTTGTTTCACTGTATACAGTAGCTTAAACATTTTCTCATACCAAACATATTTTGTGCAATATTTCAATATTTTTATATCAGCCGTGGGGCAATAAAGCACTGCCAGTACGCAACAGATGCACATATATGTCAATAAATGTACAATTCTCTTTCATCTTGGAATTAAAAAAAAAAAAAAAAAAAAAAAAAAAAAAAAAAAAAAAAAAAAAAAAAAAAAAAAAAAAAAAAAAAAATAATAATAATAATAATAATAATAATAATAATAATAAATTTTATTTTCTGTTTAAGGGTTCACTGGAAGTGGCTTTCCGTGAAAGCGTCATTCCATGGAAACTCACAGAGGGCGATCAGCCCACCGTTTATGAATCTGATAATATTTGGTACATGGATACCTAAAAATCTTAACAGCAAAATTACCAAATATCACTGTCCTATCTCTGACCATTTTTATAGTATTATGTTTGAAGGTTGAAAGGTGTGTAGGTGATCATCAGTCAGGCACCAATTTCTCCATTTTCAGAAAGCTACTGCTTAGTGACAGAGTTCACCTATAGGCCTCATTTTTTTATCTATCAAGTTTGTAGTGCACTAAGTTGATATATCATATAAAAAGTAAGATAATTTTTTTATTATGTATGAAAAATGCTGAAAATTGACATTTTTCATGTTGTGGTTTAATTTCATGATTCTTTTAAAATATTTAACTCTGCCCCTGAAAACAGTACAGCCCTCATTTTTGGTACTATAGTTCTTCAGTCCTAGTATTAATTACTTTAAAAAGAGCCTCTGTGATAGTGTTGGAGGGACAGTAAAATGCCTAGCCAGAAGAGTCAGCTTGCAAGCTACATCCAATTACATCTCGAGACCAGAAAACTTGTATACTTGGTCACTCAACAAAATACGGGGCATTAATATGTTCTTTGTGTCTTCACAGGAGATCAAGTCATATGAAGATTTCTTGGAAGACAAATATAGTAAAGTGAAGACTGTTCCAGGTACACGGCCGCACTATGCAGCTCTAGTTACTGCTACTAACACCATTCTAATGAAGAGGCTTTCAATCAATGCAAATGGGGCCACTGTTGTTATGAGAACTCCTGAGCATGTTAATAATAATATGTAGATAGGGAACAACTCACGAACATTGAACTGCCGACAAACACAAATAAAAGACACACACACACACACACACAAGTCTAAATTTTCAGCTGCACCCTTTCTCAGAAATAGAATACTCATCCACACAATCACTCAGGCACACTCATCCACACATGTCAGCCATCTAAGAATGCCAACCTGTTGGCAGAAGAAACCAGAGCTCTACACAACATCATCCTTCCTGCAGACAAATGTTCCACCACTTTAGTGTTAAATCTCAGTGACTATGTGGCTGAAGGTCTCCACCAATTGTCTGATTCCTACACCTACAAGGTATGCTAGGATGATCCCATTCCAAAAATCCAGCATGACCTTCAATCCCTGATAAAATCCTATGGCCCTTCCCAGAACCTCTCATCTGGATCCATCTCTCTCCTCACTCCAGAGACATCCCGCACACCTACCTTCTACACGCTTCCTAAAATCCACAAACCTAATAATCCGGGACCCCAATTGTGGCTGGTTACTGTGCTCCCACTGAAAGAATCTGTGCCCTCATTGATCTACACCTCCAACCAATTGTCCGGAATCTACCCTCCCACATCAAATATACCAACCACTTCCTTCACCAACTCTCCACCATCCCTACTCCTCTACCTCCTGGATCCTTACTCGTCACTGTTGATGCCGCCTCCCTGTACACAAATATCCCTCACACACATGGTCTTGCCGCACTCGAGCACTACTTTCCCAACGTCCTTCAGACTCCAAGACCAATACGTCCTTCCTCATAGCCCTTGCCAACTACATCCTAACCAACAAATACTTTTCCTTTGAGGGAAAAGTATACAAACAGATCTGCGGCACTGCCATGGGTATCTGTATGGCACCTTCCTATGCCAACCTGTTCATGGGCTGACTATAGGAAACCTTCCTAGCCTACCAAATCCACAAACCCCTGGTCTGGTTCAGGTTCATTTATGACATTTTCATGATCTGGACTCAAGGCCAGGACATCCTATCCTCATACCTCAACAACCTCAACTCTTTCTCACCCACCCATTTCACTTTGTCCTTCTTAACCCAACATGTCACCTTTCTGGATGTTAATCTGCATCACTCTGACGGCTCCGTCCACGCCTCCAGGGCCGGCGCAAGCCCAAGTGCCGCCCTGTGCGAGCTGCTGAATTGCCACCCCGCCATTATTTTTTTTCTTTTTTTTATGTTTTTACAAAACGTTTGTGGAATTTTATTTAAACAAATCTGTAGGAAATGGCAGCAATTGAATGTTCGAATGTTTGTAAATCTATTGGACCAAACTGTGTGGTCATCTGTCTGTAGCTTACAAACTAGTTAAACCTACGTACACTAACGTACGGACAACACACACCCATGCCTCAGGGAGGACTCGAACCTCCCTCCTTGTTTAAAAGGGGCGGCCGGCAGGTAGTCGAGGCGACATGCCACAGTTCCCGAAGCCACTCCCATCCCTCTGAGGTTTGGTTTCGAATCCCCTCTTGGCCATAAATGTTGACTTTTTCCTAAAAAAGGGGGGGGGGGAGTGTCAGACTTGCCGCCCCTCGGAATGTGCCGCCCCGTGCGGCCGCATGTGCCTTGCACCGGCCCTGCACACCTCTGTCCACATCAAATCCACCTACTCTCAACAGTAACTTCACTTTGACGGCTGCCATTCTTTCCACATCAAAAAATCCCTCCCGTATAGCCTCGCCACCCCTGGAAGGCGTATCTGCAGTGATGAGAACTCCCTTAAACAGTATGCCGAAAACCTTACAAAGGCCTTCACAGACAGGGATCATATCCCTGTGGAAGACCCCGATGCAAAACCTGTCCAATCCACCCACCCAGCACTTCCTATTCAAGTCCTGTCACAGGCTTGTCTTACCCCATCAGATGTTGGGCCACCTGTGAAACCAGCCATGTGATTTTACCAACTCTGCTGCAATCATTGCACAGCATTTTATATTGGTATGAAAATGAACCAGCTGTCCATCAGGATGAATGGCTACCACCAAACTGTGGCAAGAATGTAAGATGGACCACCCTGTGGCACAGCATGCATCTGAGCACAGCACTCTGGATTTGAATGGCTGCTTCACTACCTGAGCCATCTGGATCCTCCCCTCCACCATCAGCTCTTCTGAACTGCACAGATGGGAATTGTCCTTTCAACACATTCTACAGTCCCACAACCATCCTGGATGCAACCTTAGATAACTTTCCATCCCTACACCATATGCTTGAAATCTTCAAAACAATGTTCAAATGTTTGTATAGTCTATGGGACTTAACTACGGGGTCATCAGTCCCTAAACTTACAAACTGCTTATGAACTACTTACGAACTAGGACGGCACAAATATGCCCGAGGGGGGATTCGAACCCCCAACCGTAGTGGCCGTGCAGACTGTGACTGAAGCGCCTCAGTCCCCGCGGCCACCGCGGCCAGCTTGAAATCTTCCTTACTCCCCTCCTTCCCCACTCATTATCCTGTATCTCTCCAATTCAAGTCTTACTTGCAACTGTGTGTCGCCCCTTAGGATATCTACTTCATTAATTATTTTACAATTGATGAAATGAATATTATAGAAGGAGATATTTCTGGTGGGAAAAATATATATAAAAATAACGATTGTTTGACTTACCCAAAGCACAGGCTTGCCAATAGACACAAATAAATAAATAAATAAAAACACACACCAACATTCAAGCTTTCGCAACCGTTGGTCGCTTCTTCAGGAAAAGAGGAAGGAATGAGTGGAGAAAGGGAACTATACGGGTTTTAAGGAAGTGGAAAAGGAGTCATTCCAATTCCAGGAGTGGAAGGACTTACCTTAAGGGGGAAAAAAGAAAAGGTAAACATGCGCACACACACCCACACACATGCACACGCAAACAAAACAAGGTAGACATTTGTAGAAAGCAAAGAGGTTGGACAGAGATAACAGTTGAGGCAGAGGCTCTGTCCAGAGAACTGAGGCAAAGATGTTAAAGATGGTGGGCGGGAATTTGAATTTAGCAGAGGTTGAGACCAGGTGGGCAACGGAAAGAGAGAATATGCTGAAGGGCAAGTTCCCATCTCCGGAGTTCTGAAAGAACAGTTCCATCCTCCGTCGCAGTGAGACCCACCCACTCTTCCTCAAAATCACCCTCTTCAAACCATCCAGGAATTCCTTACTTCCAACCTTGCCTCTCAGACTTTCCTGAGAAACCTTAATCCTACTCCCAACATTACCGCACCTGAATCCTTAGCTATCCGTGATCTGAAGGCTGGCCATTCAATCGTCATTCTCCCAACTGACAAGGGATCTACGACCTTTGTACTTGATCAGTGGGAGTATGTGGCGGAGGGACTGCGTCACCTTTCAGACAACACTACCTACAAAGTTTGTCAAGACAGCCCCATTGCTGATGTCCAGACAGAGCTTCAGGGAATCCTCAGATCCTTAGGCCCCCTACAAAACCTTTCACCTGAGTCCATCAAACTCAAGATGCCATTGACATCCTGCACCCCTACCTTCTACCTACTTCCTAAGATTGACAAACCTAATCATCCAGGCCAGCCCATTGTGGCTGGTTATCAAGCCCCCACAGAATGAATCTCTCTCTATATAGACCAACACCTTCAACCCATTACGTGCAGTCTCCCATCCTTCATCAAAGACACCAACCACTTTCCCCACCGCCTGAAATCCTTACCCAACCTGTTACCTTAGGAAACCATGTTGTAACTATTAATGCTACTTCCTTATACACAAATATCCTGCACGCCCAGGACCTCACTGCGACAGAGTACTTCCTTTTATGCCGATCACCTGCAACCCTACCTAAAATCTCTTTCTTTATTACCTGCAACTTCTTCACCTTTGAGGTCCAGGCATACAAACAACTAAAGGGAACAGCCATGGGAACCAGGAATGGCCCCCTCGTATGCAAACTTATTTATGAGATGCTTAGATGAAGCATTCCTGGATACCCAAGCCTCTCAACCCAAAGTTTGGTACAGATTCATTCATGACATCTCCATGACCTGAACCCACAGTGAAGAAGAACTCCAGAATTTTGTCTTCAACCTCAGCTCCTTTGGTCCCATCAAATTCACTTGGTCCTATTCCAAATCCCATGCCACTTTCCTCGATGTCGACCTCCACCTGTCCAAAGGCCAACTTCACACATCTGTCCATATCAAACCAACCAATAAACAACAGTACCTACATTATGACAGCTGCCATCCATTTCATATCAAATGTTCCCTTCCCTACAGCTTAGGTCTTCATGGCAAATGAGTCTGCTCCAGTCCTGAATCCCTGAACCAGTACACCAATAACCTAATAACAGCTTTCACATCCCGCAGCTATCCTCTTGATCTGGTACAGAAGCAAACTGCCAGAGCTACTTCCTCATCCCCCCAATTTCAGAACCTCCCACAGAAGAACCCCAGAAGTGCCCCTCTTATCACCGGATACTTTCCAGGACTGGAGCGGACTCTGAATGTGGCTCTCCATCAAGGATACGACTTCCTAAAATCCTGACCTGAAATGAGATCCATCATTCATGACATCCTTCCCACTCCACTGAGAGTGTCTTTCCGCCGCCCACCTAATCTCCGTAACCTCCTAGTCCATCCCTATGAAATCCCCAAACCACCTTCCCTACCCTCTGGCTCCTACTCATCTAACTGCCCCCATTTTAATACCTGCCCTGTGCACCCTTCCACCACCACTTACTCTAGTCCCGTAACCCAGAAGATGTACACGTTCAAGGGCAGAGCCACTTGCGATAGTACCCACGTGATTTACCAATTGACATGCCTGCACTGTGAAGAGCTGTCCATTCACATGAATGGTCACAGGCAGACAGTGTTTGTTGGTAATGAGGATCACCCTGTGGGTAAATATGCCTTGGTGCACAGCCAGCACATCTTGGCACAGTGTTACACCATCCGGGTTATCTGTATACTTCCCACCGACACCAATCTTTCAGAACTCCAGAGATGGAAACTTGCCATTCAGCATATTCTCTCTTCCTGTTGCCTACCTGATCTCAACCTCCGCTAAATTCAAATTCCCACCCACCATCTTTAACATCTTTGCCTCTGTTGTCTGGACAGAGCCTCTGCCTCAACTGTTATCTCTGTCCAACCTCTTTGCTTTCTACAAATGTCTACCTTGTTTTGTTTGGGTGTGCATGTGTGTGGGTGTGTGCACACTTGTTTACCTTTCCTTTTTTCCCCTTAAGGTAAGTCAAGTCCTTCCACTCCAGAGATTGGAATAACTCCTTTTCAACTTCCTTAAAACCTGTATCCTACCCTTTCTCCGCTCCTTCCTTCCTCTTTTCCTGAAGAAGCAACCAACAGTTGCAAAAGCTTGAATGTTTGTGTGTGTGTGTGTGTGTGTGTGTGTGTGTTTTTTTTTTTTTTTTTTTTTTTTTTTTTTTTTTTTTTTTTTTTTTTTTTTTCAGCAAGTATGTGCTTGGGTAACTCAAACTATCTTTATTTTTAATATAGTGAGGACAGTTTACAAATCACCGCAAAGACGTGGCAACGAGCTGCGACAGGCACATACAAAAGACACACACATACAACACATTCAGCTATCGGCCATGGCCTTCTTCAGAAAATAGAACACTCACGCAATCACACAGGCATACAACACAGTCATACAACCATCACCTCCGACTGCCGCACTTCGAATCACGCTCTACAGCGAATCGAGGACCGGAGGGTTGGGGAGGGGAGGGGAGGGGGAGGGGATAGGAAGGTTACGTCACAGTGGTGGGGATGGGTTAGATGGGAATAATGATATGCAGCTTAGGAATGGAGTGGGGAGGCGGGTGAGGAGAGAAAAAAAAAAATAAATATATATAGAAAATGCATGCACACTGCAAATACACAAGACCGCATGCACACACACACACACACACACACAAAACACACACACACACACACACACACACACACATACACATGCATGCATGCACACACATACACACACACACACACACACACACACACACACACACACACGATCGCACATTCACACACCACTCAAAATAGGCGAGGTTTGGGATAGAGAGGTAGGAACTGTAAGGTATGGAGAAAAAACCAGCTGTCCATTAGGATGAATGGCCACCGCCAAACTGTGGCCAAAAACAAGGTGGACCACCCTGTGGCACAGCATGCAGCAGAGCACATGCTTGATTTCAATGGCTGCTTCACAACCCGGGCCATCTGGATCCTCCCATCCACCACCAGCTTTTCTGAACTGCACAGATGGGAGTTATCCCTACAATACATTCTCCGATCCCGAAATCAACCATGCCTCAACCTACGATAACTTCCCTATATTTTTTCTCCATACCTACAGTTCCTACCTCTCTATCCCAAACCTTATCTTATTTTATTTTCTCCCCTCAGCCGCCTCCCCACTTCATTCCTAAGCTGCATCTCGTTATTCCCATCTAACCCATCCCCACCACTGTGACGTAACCTCCCTATCCCCTCCCCCTCCCCTCCCCTCCCGTCCCCGATTCGCTGCAGAGCGTGATTCGAAGTGCGGCAGTCGGAGGTGATGGTTGTATGACTGTGTTGTGTGCCTGTGTGATTGCGTGAGTGTTCTATTTTCTGAAGAAGGCCATGGCCGATAGCTGAATATGTTGTATGTGTGTGTCTTTTGTATGTGCCTGTCGCAGCTCGTCGCCACGTCTTTGGGGTGAGTTGTAACTGTCCTCACTATATTATTAATTCCAACCTGGACTTTCCATTATTATATCTTTATTTTTATACATAATTAATTACTTTTATTCATTTTTGTATTTTTATTTCTATATATTTATATTTTTTTCTTATTATTTTTATCATTTCAATCCACCCATCCCCTCTCCCTCCCCATACTCCTCTAAACCTCCTTTTTATTTTTTCCCGTCACTTCCCTTCCTGTATTCAATGTCACAATGGAAATTCCCGCCAATCACAGCCTTAAAAATCCATAATGCTATGCGGAACTTTCCATCCCCACCGTTACCCTGCATCCTTCCCCCTCCACTCCCCACCTCACTCACAGTCTTGATGCTTGTGGCACTGGAATGGCTGGATATGATGGTTTTTAGTGTATAGGTGTCTGAGTGACAGTGTGTACGTGTTTGTTTCTTGTTCTTATGATGGCCATGGCCGAAAATTGAAGTTGCATGAAAGTAACTGTCAGCATCTCAGCGAACCTCTTTATTTTCTTGTGAGTTTATTATATATGCATATGCTAACATATTTTATTCAGATATTGGTTACAATTTTAGTATGTGTGTGATGCAATACAATATTTTGCTGCCTCAGATCTTTACTTGACATTTACATGGTGTTTACTTAGAACAAGGCACCTTGGTGCTACCGCAATAGTGAAGAAGTCTTTCTCGATGTCCTCTAACATGGTGTGTGATGACCTCGGACAGCCAGTACAGAGACACATGTGTGGTATAGACAGTATGAGGTTATAAACCTGCTTTTGAGGGATATTTTACTAGTCTTATATTCTACAGTATGAGGATATCAATCTGCTCTTGAGGGATATTTGGCCATTCTTAAAGAGTGCAATATCCAACTTGTGAGAAATGGTCTGGCTGCAATGCATGTGCCAAGTGCATTCCAGACATGCTCAATTGAGCTTAAATCCAGGCACCAATGTAGGGCGCAGCAAAAGGTCGATTGATCTTGCCTCTATAACACTGGCAAAGTGCCATTCTGAACGACATAGAAGTCTGTATGTCCACAAATACTGACTCCTGCGCACACCATTTGTCGACCACCATGATATGGTGATGTTTCCTGCACATAAGCAGGATTGTTTCGAGGTCCACGTTCTCTCCAGATGGGGAAATAATGTTTCTCCGGCTGAACACAAAATATTGACTCATCTGTGAACAGAACACGGCATCATTTGTTACGACTTCAATGGTTTTAATGGGACACACATTCCATAGGCCTCTGTGTATAGATGCCACATTCCTGAAGGCCATTTTCGAATATTTTTGTTGATATTGAAGCGTCCTGTTGCTGCCTGGAGGGTGGGATGCAGCTGAATTGTATTCAGCATTCTGTCTCAACAGGGAGTTAACAGTCGTCTCATGCTGAAGTTACCCATGGACAACATTGACCTTGCCTTCTTTTAATGGATCCTATAGTCTGAAATCACATCCACATCCTGTAAATTACACTTTCAGACACTCCAGTAGCTTGGCTACTTCCCTCTGTGTTTGTCCCACTTCCAATCTTCCTATGGCTCTACGTACCATAGCTTCAGCTAAGTCACATTGTTGTCGTATTGCACTATCTGAACCCAACTGCTTGTTGAACTAGTTTGGTTGAGTAAACAAGTCAACACCAACCTCCTCTGCAGCAACTTTCTGTTATTGCCACTATCTCAGTTGCTGTAATGTAGTTGTCTCCAATCCATAGAACCAACATAAATATGTCAAACCATTTTAGATCATTCTGCCAATGACAATACTTCCAAGCTACGATATCTCAACTGATTCCCAAATTGTTTTGACCAGTGAATTTGCTCAACCAGATAAAGGGAAAAAAGAGTATATTCATTGGTCATCAAAAGCCAAACATAATTTTCAATAACCTAATAAAAAGCAAAAGTATGCCTTTAAATTCTAAATAAAGTAAATCAGAAACACATGAATTGAATGGAGATAAACGGCTGGCAAAATGTTGTCTTTTTGCAGTATATCACTAAGCACAATGAGACAAAGTACATGGATTGAAATTTTGTACATATCAGTTATATTCTCAAGTGGTATACTTGGATAATATAAGTAATACTTGCCTGCAGATACCGCTGTACGACCATGTGGGCAATGACCTCCTTCTGTTCATTTTCAATGAGTACATCGAGGAACTCTATGTTTCGCCTGTCAGTAGCAGTCAGGATGCGGCCTGCCGAATCTGATCCAGCAGCCAGAGCCAGTAGCTCTGTTGCCATTGCCTCACACTGCTTACCAGCAGCTATCAAGTCTTTAGCTCTCTCTTTTTCCTGTTGGCAGCATTATAAAGTAGATTTTTGTGTTTATACTATTAAATAATATATGCCATAAAATAAATTACTACATTTATTAATGAACACAGCAATCACATAGCCCTCATGAATGGGATTGAAAAGTTTTCTTTCTTTCTACATATTTCTTAGCAAAATTTGACAGTTGTGACTTGTGTGCCTATTAGTGCAGCTCACTGTAATGGGTGTGCACATAATGTGACTTTCTGTTTATACTGTTGATGATAGAAAAGAGGGAGTGGTGACAAATATCAATTGAATAGCACCAAGTGATCGCCAGTAAACAGGATACAATTGACAATATTGCCTGTTACAGGCCATTACTGAAAGAAAAGGTCTGGAATTTAAAGAAAGACAATTTTGCATATCAGATCAGAATGTGTGCACTACCAAACCTTCTCACATTTGCCATCCATACACAATTATAGTACTTCATATAATGCACCAAGCAATGTCAGTATTTATGAAGTTGTGTATTGAAACTTGGTATGGGTGTTCATGATTTTAACAAATTTCACGTGGTGAGAAATGTAAATTATAAGAATGTAATTACAGTTAATCCCAAGTTAAAATATGGTTAAAAGGCAACAAAACATGTGGCTCAAAGGTTATCTAACACAGCTGTAACATGAACCAAAATTTTATTTACCATATGTAATCTGTGTAACAGAACAGTGTACAGACTTGGAACTTTTTCAGCCCTAAAATGGTAGATAGAAGCATCAGGTAAATCAAATGGATATTGCAATCAAACATGTGGAATCGTGAACATTGACTTAACAGCACTACATCTGAAGTGATATTTCAGTTACTCTGGCTTGAATTTGGGTCTTATTGCATGGTTTATGTCCTGTTGACAGGCAACTGCATTATTGTTACTAAATTCAGCTTTTTGTATCATTTATGTGAAAGATAAAGCGCTCAACAATCCAAAGATTGGTTTGAACACCACAGTGCTTTAATAGGCATGGTTCTGTTTGTAGGTGTAGGTGCCTTCCTCCAACCATCAATCTGACTCACACAGCCACTTATAGGGGGACTAAAGTGTAACATGGATTCTAAACCATGGTGATACTTGATATTTTTCACATCAGCAACATTGCCAGCGGTGTAGTGACAGACTATCAAATCAAAAGTTTGATCCCCACCAAGTCCTAGAATTTTTGAGTGTTACTTTTCACTACTGTCACCTCTGGCATTAAAGCTGATGTGAAAAATGTTGAGTAGCACAATGGTTTGGAATCCACATTAAACTGTAGGTCCCCCTATAACTGACTGGGTAAGTCAGTTTGAAGATTGGAGGAAGGCACTGGTATACCACCTCCAAACAGGACCATGCCTATTAAAGCAATGTGGTGTTCAAACCAATCTTTGGATTGTTGACTACTTTACCTTTTATCATTTATATTCAATATTTCAACAACTGAAGTTGACATTAGCAACTGAATTGTTGACTACTTTACCTTTTATCATTTATCTCAAAGAAGTATATATTATGTGAGACAAGTTATCCCATAGACAAAAGTTTAGGTTTCCATGGTCAGTAAGGTGGCCAACTGTCTGATATTTCCCTGAAATACTGTATTGCATGATACCTTGTGACATAATAGAGTATAAATAAATGAAGTATCTCCCTTTTCATATCTCATTTGTTAACAGTTCTAAGAGAAAACAATGCAGTTGCACAGCTGTGACTTTATGCACCTTAAACCTCCATTAGAAATCGTTACCAACCTCCCCCCTCCCCATCACCATTTGAAGAGTCTAAGACAACTTAAAGTTGTTTAAATGTTGGTAAATCTCATTAAACTGTAGAAACCTGTAAAATCTGAAACTGATTTACTTCACTGGAAAAGCAACACCAAAAGTGTCAATTAAAAATAGCTTATAATGAGTAATATTTATTACAGGTGAAACAAAGCAAATATTTCAACAACTGAAGTTGACATTAGCAACAGAATATGTTCTTGAACCAAAAAACAAGTTTCTGTCTTTGACACTAGTATACTGAATGATGTACCACGAAACAAATACGATAGTATTGTACAGTTTCTACACTTTAAGGTCCTTAAATCAGATATCTCAACTGTCGAGATTGACAGGCTATTAATGATCCATTTTTTTTAAAATCAAAAATTCAGTATAGCCATAATATTGATTTCAGGTTCCTAGCAAGTGAATGAAACACAAATAATGGTGACTTTCCTTCAATATTTCTGTTGTAAGGTGGGAAAATAAAACTACTAAGGTAAAATATCATCCTGTCATTGGCCTACAAAAGTGGTAGCAGTGACGCCTACTTGCCTAAATGTAAAGATAAAAAATACTATTTTTGTAATTAGGCAATTAGACATATTGCAAATCAAATGAATCCTAAATTTTGATCAGATGAAAGTTGAATAGTATTCTAGATTATAAGTCATACTTTATATTTTATGCTAAACTGGTACTATAAATACAGTGAATTATTATGTTATTGTGATACCAGTATGACGATATTACAGTTCATAATTTAGGCTATATGTTCCAACATCAATGAACATACAATTATCATTAAGTAATTGACTCACCTTTGTAGAAAGAACAACAAAGATATTTGATAATTTAGCAGCAGTGTCAACAGGAGCTGGTGACACCAAGATGAAGTCTTCAATTGTTTTGTTGTTATTGTTTTTGCTGCATATCATCAAGTTGTACACGAACTGCAAATTTCAAAATGTGTGTTGTAGTGTGATATGCAAAAAAGAAATATTATTCTTATTCTTCAGGAATTATACCTCTCCTACAAACAGAACTTACTTTATATTATTACATAATTGCTTCATTATACCAAACACACATTTCAAATATACATGATGGATTAAAAGTGAGGACTTCTGTTAAATGGCTCCTCACAGTCAAGTACTTTGTGCACAAAAACTGACACTGGTGCAACCTGCCTATAGCTTTCTAAAATTCCAGCCCACTTTTAATCAATCATGCATTATCATGCCATTAATATTCTGCTACAAATATTGAATATACAATACACAAAATGTAGAAAATTCAGATGCTGTCTTCAATGCAGTATTCATAGCACACTGAGGTAAGTATAAATAAAGGTGCCAATTTACACATTTATTGTTTGGAATGTTGTACAAAAAGAAACCTCAGAAATTGCCATACTGTAATTTGATGCAACATATAAGATATAATTATATTATTTAACAATGAAAAATCCAATATGAATGTCAATAATGGAGGACAATTAACAACTCATCTTTATTAGGCCCTACCATCACACAAACAATGTGTAGAATTTGTTACATGCAATCCTGCACTACCAGCATGTTTCTTAGCTTCATGTCCCTACTGACCAAGTGTGCCAAGTCTAACTGATTATCAGTACAAACTGTTGGCATGAACTGCATGATGAAACTGGTTCGCTGTGGGTAGTATAGTTCTAGGGACTACTTACAACAAAGTCCACATATGACTTCATCGAAGCGTTTACATCGAGGTTTCAGCAGCTCCTACCATACTCTTTTATCTCCCAGCAATAGTCACATTTATGTAAAATTACAAAAGAAGGTCTCAAAGTAAATGAGTGGGCTATTGTCGTTTGTGACTGAAGAAAATTACTCCTTCTTCATTCAGGATGAGGTAGAGGGATTCTAATGGAATAATTCACAAGTTACAATCCACCCATTTGACATTTCTAGCTTAATACAGAGACTCAAGGACTAATGAAGTATGTCACATATCACATATGGAAATATCTGACTGCATTCTGTGTGAGGGTCATTCCATACCAAGTCATCCAGGGCACTACACCCACCTGTCACAGATGTTTATGAAATTTTATAGATGAATTGTATGCACCAAATCAATAAAATATCCGAAGTTTTATCAAATTCTATAAAGTAGTTTCCCAGTTATGGCCATTTAAGGTTTTACGCTAACTGTACTCCCAAGAGCGATGAACATGTAACTAAAGGGTGCATGCTTTTCGAGAATCTGAAGTAAAATCGTTAGTTTTGAAGATAGAGCCTTGAAATGTTCGCTGTTTTGTTTCAAATTAAACACTGAAACTGATAGATACACAAAATTTCGATTTATATATTCGATCATATTGAAAAACTGCACTGAAACTGAAATTTTTGTTGATTTCAAAATTGTGACGTAGGAGTAGAAAATTATGAATAGCTAAAATCTCTTTCCAAATAACCCAATACAACCAAATATTTTTGAAAATAGCAGAAAATTGTGCAAAAAAAATGGTGGGGTTCTACGATGCAACAATTTTATAACAAATTGAAGTCAAATTATGTAATTTTTGCAAAATACACATTTGATGTAATAATTAATTATTTGAAATTATACAACTGTGAAAATGCCAGATGAACTCAAGTTTTATGTATCAATTATTTTAAAATAAAAGATACATAGATTAAGAATTTTACAAAATTGCTTTACATTTGAATACATGATTTGGTAATTGTTTTCAAACAAATCCTTTGTGCAAAGAGTTCTTGATGACTGAACTTAAATAATTACGCATTTGAAGTATTATCATAAAAACATAAATTTATCATGCTTTTGAAATGTCCATCACAATAACAATTTTAAGATGTCATGTATATTGAAAGATACCGCCGGGACTTAACAAACTAAAATAATTATCCAGAACTATGAAGTTAAGTGCCAATTTAACATTGACACACGAGACGATATGGAAATCTCCCATGTCATCAGATCATTCATATTCGAAAGAATGTAAACATGGGGAGATTAAACTTTGTGTAACATGCATAGTAAGCCTACATAAGACAGCGGTACTCGCCTAAATTATCAAAGAGATAAAGTATTCGCGTTAAATATTCGCTGTACCTACTATGGAATAGAAATTAAAGGACTCAACCAAACGAAGTTGATTCCGTTACATTTCCAACAATTACTTTATCATGCAAGTTCAGAGTGTTTGCTGAAAAGCTCAATGTTTTGGTACAATCTCTCTCTCTCTCTCTCTCACACACACACACACACACACACACACACACACACACACACTGTGAGTTCCCGGTGAACCAGCTAGCACACACCATTTCAGTCTGAAGGAGCAAAATTTGGAAAATCCAATTTTATAATTTGGATATTTTTCTATGAACACAATAAATAGTTCCTCTAAGTTTCATTATAGAATTCTTTTCTGCTTGTATTTTTTTATTCCCTCCATACTAACCTTGTCTTTAGCACCTGGCAACATCTAAGAAAATTCATCGTCTCCATAAAACAGTTGGACAGTGTCTGTTGTTTCTTGGGGAAGGAATCTGCCATGTTTGGGTTCTGTCAGACCCAAAATATCTTTCTCATTTGCAAGCATTCTGGCATTTTGCACTAAATATTCTGATACATTAAATTTTTCCACTGTTTTTCTACGAGACCACAGCTTTGGAGTGAGCAGTAGCATCTGAGTTTTTTCCGTGTGGGTAAGTTTTTCCTTTATACCATCCACTAAATGGTCAAGATCCTGAAATTTGGTCTTCAATTCATTACCTTGAGTTGTAGTGTCAGATTCACTTGAATCGTTGGGTTCTTCTACTTTCAAAACAAATGACAACTTTTTAACTGGTCTTTTACCATTTTAAACTTCTTTTTAGCATATTTTTTCTTTGATTAGGTAGATAATGAATGAAGTTTAAGTGGTGTCACTTCCAACCCCAAAAGAAAATTGTAGAAGGAAACTTTCCTGGTGGGATAAACATATATAAAAAATAGAAAACGGATGACTTACCCAAAGGACAGGCTCGTCGACAGACACAAATAAAATCACACACAGACACACATACAAGCTATGGGTTTTAAGGAAGTGGAAAAGGAGTCCTTCCACTCCCGGGATTGGAATGACTCCATTACATGATGAAGACACAGCTAAGCTGAAATCAAGAATACAAGGACAATTCCAGGTAGGCCTACCCATAATTTTCATTGCATAAGACACATCTTAAGGAAGTTTAATAAAGTTCAAAGATATAGGCTATTCTGCTCTTTAGTCAGCAGAGAAGAGTCAGTGGTTGTTATGGTGAGTAAAATGCTTTTAACAGATGTTGATGGATTTGTAGACTGTATGCAGGGCCATAGTCAGACTTTTGTTTGTGAGGGGGTTAAACAGTCAGTAAAAAATGTAAATATGACATAGGCCTTTATTCTAAGTGGTAAAGCATTACAACATAATTTGGGGGGGGGGGGGGGAGAGTGGGATTGATCCCCTTCATCTCCCCTGTCCCCCTCCCCCACCTTGGCTACTGTCCTTCATATATGTATGACACTCATTGATGGGCTATGTCTTACAAACATAGGGGCTATGAAGAAACAGATGAAATAAAGGTCAACTTCATGCATCCACATGGACTGCCTCCAACAATTTTGTGTTTCCTGCCAAACCAGACACTTGTGTCATCTAAAAATGTGACATTATCACAACAGTGGCTCACTGACACCAACTGGAATGACATACACTATCCCTCCATCAATCTGGCAAACATTAAAAATTTTGTTGGAGAGTTGTGAGATGAGATCTAATCAATTTTCATTGCCTTTTCATTAAAACTATACTGTATATGTTTCATAATACCAGTATAATGATGTAAACCATAGTTTTGTACAATATTATTTATGAATGTTCATTTAGGTACCGGTATGCTGACAAAATAAATTTTGCACTTGGTTAGGGTTACCAGACGTCAGCGCTCAAAAAAGAGGACACTTCGAGAGTTATACAAATGAGCGTAATGATTATAACTTGAAATTATTAGATGAGTTGTCTTGTATATTTGCATATGTAATGCCTTTATCTGGCCACCTCGCAACTTGTATTACACGCTAATTACACCCCAAATTATTCCAAATTCTCTGAAATCGTAAGCTGAGCTCGACGCACGGACGACATCAAAAGATGATAATCTAGAAAAACATATTACAGTGTTGGAAGGTAAGTTAAATTCCATAGTGTTTTCATTTATGAGAGTTCGAATGATTGTATTTTTGCACTCTCAAATTGAAACAGTTGTATAACTTAAAAAAAGAGGCATTTCCCCATTTTGCAAAAAAAATCCGCCCTGACCATTTTTAGGGTTCAAAAAAGAGGACATGTCCGGGTAAAAGAGGACGTCTGGTAACCCTACACATGGTGCCCTTCGTGTGCCATCGTCATATTTACCCGGTTTACAGTAACATACGAAACAACGCGTTTACAGTGAGGAATAAATGTTCCCTAAATAACGCTAAAATCAATAACAATATTAGGAGCCAGTAATTTTAAAACACTAAGGATATGATCTAATCAGTTTATCTAAATTTTTTTGTGAAGTGCCATACTGTAACCAAATTATCTGAAGAAATGTGTTTGTCTTATATGAATTTAGACATATCTGTACTTTACCATATTTTACTTTTGGTAGCGAATATCTACTTAGTCAGAGACCCATTTCTAGACCATCTTTTAGCAGTTCTACTCCCGAATAGCGCGCGGAAGAAACGAAAACCAAATTCTCGTCCGAGCTCTGTTTTCCTTATTTTATTACGGTTCGTTTATCACTTCTCCCTATGTAGGTGTTATCAACAAAATGTAACAAACAAATAGAATGTGTCATGCAGTCCAAACTAAGAGCACTTAATACAAAAATTACATGTTCATTACATGTTCAACAGTCCCTTGTCCATGCAATCACAATACTGCAACTGTGCATCAGCGAAATCAAACAATGCTTACCATTGTTGCCAACGCTAGCAGAATTCTGCTGCTCGTGGTGGAAATTTTTCATACTTGCGGCGTCGTGGTGAAATTATTAAATTGTTGGAAATGTAACGGAATCAACTTCGTTTGGTTGAGTCCTTTAATTTCTATTCCATAGTAGGTACAGCGAATATTTAACGCGAATCCTTTATCTCTTTGATAATTTAGGCGAGTACCGCTGTCTTATGTAGGCTTACTATGCATGTTACACAAAGTTTAATCTCCCCATGTTTACATTCTTTCGAATATGAATGATCTGGCGACATGGGAGACAATAACAATTTTAAGATGTCATGTATATTGAAAGATACCGCTGGGACTTAACAAACTAAAATAATTATCCAGAACTATGAAGTCAAGCGCTAATTTAACATTGACACACGAGAAGATATGGAAAAAATACATATATAAATCAATTTATTACAGCAATGCCAATCTGTGTGAACTGGATATGTATGATTGGGATATAATGCCTTGCAGGTACCGTATAAGGCTACTAAATACTAAGGGTTAAGGTTAAAACTTGTTGTCAATGCAACTGAACCACACAAAATAATTATTAACAGCAAAGAATATAAGGGAATATAGTAATGACAGTGTGAGGGCTGAGACAAAATGAAGAAAACAAACATTGCTCACTGCAAAATGATTAAATGAGGAACTTTTAAGAAACAATGATAATTTGACAAAAACAAATCTCTTTGCGAATCAATAGGCTTACTTCATGCCTAACAAAGTTAAAATCCTGTACGATCCACATACATCGTTGATGTTATTTATAGTCACGTGACCAGGGCCGTATTTAGCAGGTGCAAGATGTGCAGCTGCACAGGGCGGAAAATTTTAGGCACGGCAAAATTTTGCCTTAGAATTTTTCTTTTAATTACTTCAATGTTAATTCAATCAAAATTATTCACAGTTTGGATTAGTTTGAATCCCAGATGACAGGGGGGAGGAGTGGCATAAAATAAATTACTGCACAGGGGCGTCACATACCCTAAATACCGCCCTGCAAATCACCTAATTCGAAATGTACTCAGTATACTTGCTTATAGCTCAAGCCACACTTATGAACCATAGACATTGTCGAAATGGGGTGTCTTGCGTGTCTCAACGATACAGATAGCTGTAAGGTAGATGCAACCACAGAGGAGGGCTATCTGTGGAGAGGCCAGATAAACGTGTGGTTCCTGAAGAGGGGCAGCAGCCTTTTCAGTAGTTACAGGGGCAACAGTCTGAATGACTAACTGAGTTGGCCTGGTAACATCATCTAACGCGGCTTTGCCATCCAGTTACTGCGAGGAGACGAAGCTCTACTGTATCAATATGATGCTGGTGGCATCCTCTCGGGTAAAATAATCCGGAGGTAAAATGGTTTCCCATTCGGATCTCCGGGTGGGGACTACTCAGGAGGATGTCGTCATTCAGAAAAACAAAACAGGCATTCCCCAGATCGGAGCGTGGAATGTTCTATCCCTTAATCGGGTGGGTAAATTAGAAAATTTTAAAAGTGAAATAGATAGGTTAAAGTTACATATGGTGGGGATCAGTGAAGTTCGGTGGCAGGATGAACAGGATTTCTGGTCAGGTGAGCACAATGTTATAAATACAAGATCAGGTGGTGGTAACGCAGGAGTAGGCCTGATAATGAATAAGAAAATAGGAATGCGGGCAAGTTACTATGAACAGCATAGTGAACGCATTAGCGTAGCAAAGATAGACACGAAGCCAACAACAAACACAGTACTATATGCTTATACGCCAACTAGCACGGCCGATGATGAGGACATCGAAGTAATGGATGAGGAGATAAAAGAAATCATTCAGAAAGTTAAGGCAGACGAAAACTTGATTGTGATGGGGGTCTGGAACTCGCTAGTAGGAAAGGGAAGAGAAGGAAATGCATTAGGTGAATATGGACTAGGGAAAAGCAATGAAAGAGGAGATCACCAAGTAGAATTTTCTGCAGAATTTAATCATCATGTAAGGAGGTATACGTGGAAGAGATCAGGAAACATTGGGAGGTATAAGATTGACTTTATAACGGTATGGCAAAGTTTTAGAAACCAAGTTTTAAACTGTAAGACAATTCAGGGGCAGCTGTAGATTCTGACCATATCTTATTGGTCATGAATAGTAGGCTTAAACTGAAGAAACTGCAGAAAGGTAGGAATATAAGTCGATGGACCTGGATAAATAGAAAAAAATGAAGTTCTTGAGAATTTAAGATGGAGATTTAGGCAACAATTGACAGAAACGAGGGAAAATGAATCAGTGGAACACGAATGGATAACTTTAAGAGATTAAATAGTCAAGGCAGCAGAGGACCAAGTAGGTCGAAAGACAAGATCTACAAAAAAATCCTTGGATAACACAGGAACTACTAAATTTAATTGAGGGAAAGAGAATATATAAAAATGCAGTTCGCGAAGCAGGTATAATGGAGTACAGTCGACTGAGAAATAAGATTGACAGGAAATGCAAAAGGGCTAAGCAGGAATGGCTAGAAGCCAAATGCAAATCCGTAGAAGAATGTATAACTAGGAGAAAAATAGATACCGCCTACAGCAAAATGAGAGACATTTTGAGACAAAAAAGAAGCTGTATGAATATCGAGAACTCAGATGGAAAACCAATTGTGAGTAAAGAAGGGTCGCGGCGGATTAGCCGTGCCTACTGGAGAGCCGCGCTGCGGTTTGTATGTTGAGCGAGTGAGGTGGCGTTAGTTTTGCCCCTCTGTCAAGTCATATGTTGGTACAACAATTAGGACCGTCGAGGACCGATGTATCGAGCATAAACGACACAGGCCGGATACTGCTTGGACACAGGTGATCCGATGGAATACAACAAAACGTAAATTTTGGCATACACTTACAACTACTGGGATTCTATTATCAAAGCAGTGATTGAAATAAAACTACCAGATAACCTGCTGAATAGGAATGGAGATTTTTGGTTCGAATTCTGCATGGAATTCTGCTCTTTCACTTGTCCAAAAGCAGAGTGACAAAATTTATGTCACCCCATAAATATTATCGATGTTTGGTCGTGTAATGGCGCTGTGTGCTTGCTTGCTCGGTGTGAGAAGCGAGATTTTAAACATCGTTGCATATTGCTCCCCTCGCTGCAATATTGCCTCGAGAATGGCAGGGTGTACGCCTACAGAAATATCGGTCGAAGCCGGCTTTCATACTTGTCTGTATACCCGTAAGGTTTTTGTTTTGTTTAAAAAAAAAAAGAAATACGCCGGGAGATATTAAGGAATCACATCAGTCCTTTATTTGCTAACCAACCCTGTCAAAAAGTATTTTATTATCACATATTTTATATCCACTTGAACATGGTATTTGCTTCAAATAGGCTTGCGTACCTCAACGATACAGATACTGTAGCTGTACTACAGGTGCAACCACAGCGGAGGGGTATCTGTGGAGAGGCCAGACAAACGTGTGGTTCCTGAAGAGGGTCAGCAGCCTTTTCAGTAGTTACAGGGGCAACACTCTGGATGATTGACTGAGCTGGCCTTGTAACATCAGCTAAAATGGCTTTGCCATGCAGTTACTGTGAACGGCTGAAAGCAAGGGGAAACTACAGCCATTACTTTTCCTGAGGACATGCAGCTCTACTGTTTGAATATATGATGACGGCGTCTTCTTGGGTAAAATATTCCAGAGGTAACATAATCCCCCATTCGGATCTCTGGGCGAGGACTACTCAGGAGGACGTCGTCATCAGACATTCTACGGATTGGAGCATGGAATGTTCTAACCCTTAAACACGTAGTTAAGTTAGAAAATTTGAAAAGAGAAATAGATAGGTTAAAGTGAGATATGGTAGGGATTAGTGACGTTCGGTAGCAGGATGAACAGGATTTCTGGTCAGGTGAGTACAGGATTATAAACACGAAATCAGTTGGTGGTAACGCAGGTGCAGGTCTGATAATGAATATCAAAATAGTAATGTGGGCAAGTTACTATGAACAGCATAGTGAACGCATTATCACTGCAAAGATAGACACAAAACCAACACCGACCACAATAGTACAAGTTTATATGCCAACTAGCACTGCCGACGAGGACATCGAAGAAATGTCGAAAAGATAAAAGAAATTATTCACAAAATTAAGGAAGACGAAACTTGATTGTGATGGGAGACTGGAACTCGGTAGTAGGAAAAGGAAGAGGAGCCGGCCGCGGTGGCCGAGGAGACTGAGGCGCTCCAGTCACGGTCTGCACGGCCACTACGGTCGGGGGTTCGAATCCCCCCTCGGGCATGGATATTTGTGCCGTCTTTAGTATAAGGTAGTTGATAAGTAGTTTGTAAGTTTAGGGACTGATGACCCCGTAGTTAATTAAGGAAGACGAAACTTGATTGTGATGGGAGACTGGAACTCGGTAGTAGGAAAAGGAAGAGGAGCCGGCCGCGATGGCCGAGGAGACTGAGGCGCTCCAGTCACGGTCTGCACGGCCACTACGGTCGGGGGTTCGAATCCCCCCTCGGGCATGGATATTTGTGCCGTCTTTAGTATAAGGTAGTTGATAAGTAGTTTGTAAGTTTAGGGACTGATGACCCCGTAGTTAAGTCCCATAAGCTTAACAAACATTTGAACAACATTGAAGAGAAGGAAATGTAAGTTGGGTGAATATGGACTGGGAAAAAGAAACGAAAGAGGAGATCGCTTGGTAGAATTTCGTGCAGAGCACAATTTAATGATCACCAACACATGGTTTAAACATCATAAAAGAAGGCTGTATACGTGGAAGAGACTAGGAGTCACTGGACGGCAGATTGACTTTATAATGGTAAGGAATAGATTTAGGAACCAGGTTTTAAGCTGTAAGACATACCCAGGGGGAGATATAAACTGTGACCATAACTTATTGGTTATGAACTGTGGATTAAAACTTCAAACACTGCTAAAAGGTAGAAAATTAAGGAGATGGAACCTGGACAACTTGAAGGAATCAGAGGTGGCTGAGGATTTCAGAGGGAGCTTTAAGCAAGGATTGGTTGAAACGGGGGAAAGTAACAATGTAGAAGAAGAATTGGTAGATCTGAGTTATTAAAGTCGAAGGGTATGAAAGGGATGCAGTGGTTGGGAAGGGAGTAGGATAAGGTTGTAGCCTTCCTCCACTGTAGTTTAGTCTGTACATTGAGCAAACTGTTAAGGAATGCAAGGAGAAACTGGGAGAGGAAATTAAAGTTCAGAGAGAAGAAATGAAAAATCTGCGGTTTACCGATGATAAAGTAATGCTGTCAGAAACAGCAAAGGACCTGGAAGAGCAATTGGACGGAATAGTCAGTGTGTTGAAAGGAGGGTGGGGTTCCTGTTGCTACAGTATAGAGTAAACATTCTGAAGAGGTTTACGAAAGACTTTGTGCCTTGCTCACTCTCATTTACCATTTCTATGTTGAAGTCCCCACAGATAGCAATTTTTCTTTTACTTTTTAACAACTTATTCATCATCAATTCAAAATTCTCCAAGAAAATATTCATATTACCACTATGTGCTCTGTAAAGACTTATGATGGTTAAGTTATGATCTACAAGATTTACACACCTGAATTCCCCATCTATTTCAGAACAGTGTGCGCTAACATCAATTTTTGAGAATCTTGTACCCTCTTTAACAAAAATGTCTGACCCAACGGTTTTTTTCACTTCCCTACACACTACATTTGCAGCAACGTATCCCCGAGGTGTAAGAAAAAATCTACCTCAATACAGATAGTATTTTGTCACTGTGAGAACCTTTTTCCATCATCCCAAAAATCCTTGAGAAGCACAGGTTTCCAGCGAGTACAGTATAAAATTACCAAATTTTTCACGTAGACAGGTGAATACTGAAGGAATGCAACAGTGTTATTAGCAAGTACAATATGTATTGTGTTTGTATAAAATAATAATTGAAACTACTACTTTTATATGAAATAATAATTGCGACATGAAACAGTTTGTCGCCTGTCACTTTTTTTGTTTTGTGGTCAACAAATTTTCGTCAGCGAGAAAGTTGTAGATAATGAAATGAACTTTTCTTTTTATTTAAACAACTTTTTTATTGTTCCCCTCGTTTTCTCACAAATTTGGCAACAATAGAGGGGTGGAACTTATCACATTCTACTCGTTGCTTTCAGCGAGCTTGCCCACCAGAGAGCACGGATTCTGTTGCCCACTCACCTTGTACTTTGTGACCAATATTGATAAACATTTGTAATTCGGGATACAATTTTTAGTATCCAATGATTATGACTTGATACTTTTTATTTATTTTATTACAAACTAGCTGAGCCGCTCCGGCTTTGCACGGGTAATCTTTAAACTACTTTAACTCGAGAACTGCAGAACGTATCGTGGTGCGGTTTCTTTCAATTTCTTCGGTACAATCCTGTGTTCAATGTAGGCTATATTAAATGCCAATATGAAAATGAGAAAGAATGGAAATAAGAATGAGGTAGAATGGTTAACCACTTCCGCACTTTCGTGACATTTGCAGCGTAGCCTAAACTATGAGACCTGCGCCAAAGTACATAGTATAGAATTATAGAACTCACGACGATTAAAAAAAAAAAAAAAAAAAAAAAGATCATATGTCTAATTTTAACAGATCTCCCACAATCACTATATCTGTAGTCCTGAAACCATCTGGTGCCAGCGCTGTAGAAAAGAAAAATGGTAAATGTGGTTCACCTGTAAACGTTAGACACATGCTCTCACGTGTCTTTTTTTTTTTTTTTTTTTTTTTTTTTTTTTTTTTTTTTTTTTTTTGTAGATATTTGTCAGTTCTGCAAGTTTATACTAAGTACACGGCCTAGCTATCATAGTTTAGGCTGCAAAGCTGAGTAAATTGCAGAAGCAGTAAACGATTCTTATTTTAGTTTTTTCTTTTTTTTTGTATATTCGTATTGACATTAAATATAGCCTAAGATTACCCCATTATTCTAAAGAAGAAATTAAAACAAAGCGCATGACGATACGTCCGGTACTTCTCGAGTTATAAAAGGTTAAATGGATAGACAGGAAAATGTGCTTCTATTTCACTGCCTTGCGCGCTATTAATATGTTCGTAAGCGCCGCGTGCGAATTTGCGATTATTTAGGGGGCCATATCTCAGGTTCTATTCACCTCAGAGTGAAGGGGTAAAATGTTCTCGATAGATCTTGGAATAGCGATCATTTGTGTACATATTAGAAGAATGAGTATACTACAGCTATCATACAGTACACCGTCAAAATTTTCAAATTTACACACTTCCTGGGGCCCATCCAAATTGAGCAAATCAGTTGGATTTTGTATATGACGTGTAGTCTATTGTGGGCTTTACATCTTAGAGATTGAAATCTACGGTTGATGAAGGGGTGATTTTTGTTACTTTACAGTTAATATGCAGCATCTGGTTTAGTGAACTATTGCAACATATTTTAAAGAGTTTGCAGAGGTAAAAACACATTGCGTAGACTTCTAGTGTGATTGATATTATGTTACACATAGCTGCGTGTGAAATGTAGATAACACATCGAAATTATATTTAAAGTTTTTGTGTGGTTCTTGAGACATCGGTCCATGAATGATAGCACGCGACAGTAATAGGTTCGAAAACGCTATTTCTCATTGTGAGGTAACGTATCTTGAGGAATAGGAAATGATTCAAATGTTATGTGTATGTTGTTTAGGTGTTTATCTGGAAAATCCTTTACCCGTTTTTGGAAATGTGTATTAGTTATCGCGATGCGCTACAAAAATCATAATTTTTGGTATCAAAAGATCCAACTGCGTGCATTGGCAAATCTACACTTCTATTCATGCCAAATCGTAGAAGTTTTTACGATACGTTCTAATATTATGATTCCGGAAAGCTTGGAAAGTTTTCCGATAATACAATACTATCCAAATTTTACTCACCATTGATTTCATGTTATAAAAACAATACAATATGATGTAACAGGAAAAAGACGGAAACCAGCTGAAAAATGCTCCTGCCGGAGCACAGAAAAGGCGAATATGTTCTCTGACACAAAAGTGTGGAACCAGCTGCCTCAATCCTCATTCCGACTTCCTCACCAAAAACTTTGGCATGCGAACATATTCCCGCTTTTTTCCAGCTGAATGTGAGTAGGACAGAGACAGCGCAACAGGCAGAAGAGCCATATATGATGGAACAGAGAAAGTGTCAGTTCAGGAGAAAGGCATATGCATGAAAACAGCAGTGGGAAGCGAAACGAGATGTCGGAAGTCAGAAACAGTGGCAACAACAAACTAAGATGCAGATAGAAGCAATTTGAGCAAAAGAGAGAACAGTGGGAAATTGAGAAGAATGGAGACCATACATAAAGCTTGAGCGTGCAGCTCTCCAATACTATAGCATGAAACAATTTTTCCAATTTTTCGCATCCCCAATACCCGCGTGCTAAAGTTTACCGGTCTACAGGTAAAACCCCAAGCAAATCATCAATATGTGTAAAGGAGACAATCGTGATTGAAGACAATGAAAGCCGACTCTAAGTGAGAAGGAAAGGAATCTGTCAGCAGGACAGGAAGTGAATGGTACAACGTCAGTGGGGCAGAGAGACGATGAAAGTGGCAGAAACAGGCAGCGGTGAGGAATCGCGAGGGAAAGGGAAGACACTGAAAGTTTGACACACACAGAAAGCGGCAGTGGGAGACAGAAAACAAACTAACAGATTCATATACAGACACTGACAGTGAGACGACAGTGCTGACTATGACGGCTTAACTGGACAAAAGTATTTACAAAGTTATGCATTAAGAGTGCGAGAATATGGGTGCATACCAAAATTTTTGGCGACGAAGTCGGAATGAGGATGGAGGCAGCGGGTTCCACACTTTTGTGTCAGAGAATATATTTGCCTTTTCTGTGCTCTGGCAGGAGCATTTTTCAGCTGTATAATAGTATGATTTGCTGTCTCTAACTGATATTTGTAATTATTTATGGCAAAAATAGACTGTCAACAACGAACGCTTTAAAATATATGAAAAAGGATTTAGCGAACTCAGTGAACTGCCCTGTGCTCGCAGCTGTGGCCGGCTGGCGCTCGGCCGCCATGTTGGTTGGATGTCGCGCTCTCAGCCGGTTTAATTTCGCTTTTATTGTAAGGCCTTTCTATGTTATTCTGTGCTCGCTTCAGGTTTCTCGCTCCTTACAGATCGTTGTCTAGGCTGTGGTGTTTCCTCCACCTTTCTTTCCGCTGATGTAGGTCTCGCAGTTGCAGATACTTCAGGCAACACTGCTACTGTGCCCTCCTGTAGAGTTCTAGCGTTTCTTTGACATGTTTCGGAAGACAGAGAAACCTTCAAACGCAGTAGCCCAGCATATGTCGTATCTGGCACACCATGTGAGCCTGTTCTTCAGTTTTCTCTCTCTGAACTGTTGTCATTTGGTAGGTTTCCTTTCTGTACACCATCTCACAGTTTGATTGGAGTGATGTAGCTTCAGAAGCAACAGAAACTGCATTCGATTTTCCAGGTCAAATAGGCGTTCTTTTTTGTCCATGAGAGGTATGGCATCTGCATCACTCTGCACATTTGAGATGTTAGTAACTGCTTCTAAAATCTTCGTTATTATAATTTTTTTCCCGATTCTATTTAGGTGGAAACCATGGGTGTATGGAATCGTTTCCCCAAATAATTAGTGTCAACAAGTGATTCATTTTTAAAACTAGTGCAGTTGTCCTGCATGTCTGCGTTTGCATTTTTTATTTCTTTGTTGACACAGGACCATTCTTCCAAGTCGTGTCGATATGGCACTGAAAAAACGAGTATGTTCGTTCTTCTTAGCTTTAATAGTCTTCTTTTAAGCGAGAATAAAAGATGTTTTTTTCTCGTTCTTTGCAACATCATTAGATCCCGCCAAGAACAGGGAAAGGTCTTTATTAATTAGAAGCGTTTTTTTTACTCATTGAGGTGGCTGCACTAAATTTTGCTCCTGGCTTTATTATGCAAGTTATGTTCTGCTTACCTGTACGCGTACTCCTAAATTCAGTGGCCATATTTCGCCTTGGCAATATGTGTTCGGGTTGTTGCCAAGACCTACTTTAGTTACTGTTGTCTAATTCTTTAGTCAGGGCGCTAAAAACCTTGCTGTTATGCGCCCAAATCATCCTATCCTATCCTATCCTATCCTATCCTATCCTATCCTGTCCTATCCATATTTCGCCCTTGGCTGTCTGCCAACAGTTCAATTTTACTCGTATTCACACAGTCGTATTGTTTTTCAAATGGATCACTTGATTTGGAATAAACACTATCACAGCCTATATTCGAGAGTAGGCTACCTGAAAGTCATTTTCGTACCCTACACTTTTCTTCATTTCGGCAATGTTTACACAGATGTACCTGTAATGAGACAATTGAAGTAGTAGCTCATTCGGGTAGCAAAATATCTGCTGACCGAAATAAAGAAGATATAAACTGCAGGACGGCTATTGGAAGGAAAGCAAAATTTGTTGACCCCCAATATTAAATTGAATGTTATCATTTCTGAAAGCAGTTGTCAGGTGTGTAGCATTGTATGGATGTGAAATGTGGTCGATAAGGAATTCAGACAAAAAGATGACAGGAGCATTTGAAATGTGGTGCTACAGACGAATGATGAAGATAAGGTGGGTAGATCACATGGCTAATGGGGAGGTGCTCAACAGAATGGGGAGGTGCTCAACATAATGGGGAGAGAAGGAGTTTCTCGTATATCCTCACTATATTTCAGGGATCTTTGGTTGAAAACGACGTAAATAAGAGTGCAATTATAGACATCGCAAATTTTTATTGCGATTAAAAAACGAAAACACTGTTAATAATACTTTCTTGTGTGTGTGTTTAGTAAATTTAAAGCTTCTCTACCATTTTTCAAAATGTTCATATGTTTGTAGAGCTTATGGGACTTAACTACGGGGTCATCAGTCTCTAAAGTTACAAACTACTTGTGAACTACTTTATACTAAAGACGACACAAACATCCATGCCCGAGGGGCGATTCGAAACCCCGATCGCAGCGGCTGTGCAGACCGTGACTGGCACGACGCAGACCGCTCGGCCACTGTGGCCGGCTACCAGTTTTCGTAATATTTAGGTAGTGATTTGTGAAATATGGACAGTGGCCAGTTCGGGGAGGGAGGGTTTCCCCTCTCGGACGAGGAGTTACACTCGTGTGAATTACAGGGGGCATAAGTACTCTTAAATATGAGTTTGGATTTGGATCAGACAACGAGCTGTGCTCTAAAACGTGCAATGGATCGGGCTGAAAATCAAAAGGAGAAGCGACGAGCAACTATTTCTCAACAACACCAACCTAATGCTACAAATGAGGTAACAAATACGATAGCGCTTCTCTCAGGTAGGGCCTATGTCTAATAACTTTTCTATACAAGAAGTCTCAAATCCTTTCCCTCTCAATGGAAGCTTAAAACAGTCATTGGGAGGTAATCTTCCTATTGAACATCATCAGGAAGAAACTCAAAGCAAACTAAAGGAAAAGTCTCTTCAAGAAAATACGACTTCTAACTATGAGATGAATAAAACAAACAGATATCAGAATAATGCACGTGGTCCTTATTTTATATTTGTAGAAGGTCTTAATGGTAATGCAGGGAAATATCATCCCAAGGCTTTGGGAAAATTACTTTTCACTTCACAATCTGGCTTAAAGATTAAAATTACAAATGTGGAGGTGGTGGGTAAAAATAGGATTAGGATCGATTTTACTACAGAGGAGGCGGCGAATACATTCGTAGAAAATAACCCCTTAAAGGTCAAACAGATGGTGGCATATATTCCTAAACACAGGACGCATCGACAGGGTGTAATAAGGAATGCAGACATCGAACTTTCTGGACTTGAGTTGAAAGAAGCCTATCCAATCCCCCATTAGTGTCACTCATGTTCCTAGGATGTTTAAACGTGTAAGTACAACAGATATATCGAGCAGTATCCCAAGACAAAATGTGTAATTACTTTTGCGTCTCAGCTCTTATCTGAATATTGTGATGATACTGCTGGCCCTCTCATCTCAATGTTATCGTACGATACCGTCTGCGTGGGACCCGGAATCGTGTGGACTAATAGTGATATATGATGCGTGTGAAGTTAGTTACAAACGAAACAGCCAGCCTAGGAATCAGTGTAGGACAGTGTCTCGGTGATACTGTGATTAGTTAACAAGTGATAGATTTCATTAATTAAGAGGTTCGTATATGAGGTTTCCAGACAATAGTTTTGTCATTGTACGTCATTTCAAGAACTAGACACACAAATTGTAGAAACTTTTGTATTTACATAGAGACATGAAAATAAATAGCATTGTATACATGTTAGGCTCATAAACAAGTTGTGTTGACCAGCTAATTGTGTTAATTAATGTAATAGTGGAGATTTGAAGATTGTGATTCTTTATATATATTGACTGACCTGAGATTTTGAGTCTATTTTGAGAATTGCCAAAATATTTGATAGTTCAATATATGTTAGGAACATGTATGATGTACTCATTAACTAATTAATTGACATTAAACATCGCGCTTTGTTGTCAAACAAAAGGGACCGAGATTAAGATTTAAAAAGATATGCGCCATCTAAAATTGTTGTATGTATAGTTTTCATTTTATGTTGTGATTATTTTTGTGTATATGAAATGTTTTACTTGTGTGTTTTGTAATTGTAAATTAGTATATTCAATTGTTATGAACAATACATAATGTATTGTCATTATTGTCAATGTTATATATTTGCCTCACCGCCATGCGTGGGGGAGTTCGAGATTCGGCGTTTGTAAAGTGCTCTGGAAACTATGTCTGTCCGCGTTTTAAAATGGAATTACTATCAGTTAAGTTCTAGTGAATCTTGTACGCAAGTTATGAAGTTGTAAAGTTTTGCTGGAATAAGAAGCAGTTTGATTGGAAATTAAATAATAGTGAAAAATTGTACCTACGAGTATTTATTTCTACCACGACGCCCCAGGTGAATCATTTTGCAGCGAGCAGAACCCCCATACATCATAATGTTGAAAAGCTGAGTATCGTAATTGATATGTTTGAAATTGGTAGAATGACTGTACTGTAATTACTTAATAACCTAGTAACGTTTTAATATGTATAAACATATGGTATGAAATGTACTTCTACGCCTTATTTACCGCTTGTAAGACAGCGTTTTCGGTGCCTCCGCTATGGACATCTGAGTTCACATTGTGAATCAGAAGCTACGTGCAGTAACTGTGGAGGAAATCACGAGGAGGAGCAATGCACGAGCAAGATACCATGCAGTGTTCACTGCAAAGGAAATCACTCTTCTAGAAGTAAGACGTGTCCAAAGTATCTTACTCAACAAGAAATTAAAAATACCTCTGCTACACTAAACATATCCTTCAAAGAAGCAGAAGAATATGTCAACCGCCGACCCTATGCGGCAGTGGCAGGAAGCTCTGAAAGTAACAAAGTGGAGCGGGAAAAAGAATTCCCTGTTGTACAATCCCCTCAACATAGATTTATAATTGTTCGCCATAACAGAGCCAAACAATTAAAATCTCTGCCGACTCCAAAAACCCTGTTTGCAAATGTTAATCTTCCATTGTCTCCTATTAAAGAGAACCCTTATGCTCCTTCACCACAAAATCCTGAACTACTTCAGGCATCCGCAACTGGGGGAGGACAAAAATAAGGATCTAATTGAACAACTTGTTTCTGGAATAATCAAAATAATTACACAGCTCAACTCTTCACAAAAAGGCGCTTCGGATCTCGCACATATATACAATATGGTTTCTTCAATTTGATATAAACAATAATATTATTAGGGAATGCAGATTTTACAGATACAACACATATCAGGCGTTATATTTCCTTTTTATTGTACCTATGAAGCCTATAGAAGTGCTTCAGTGGAATGCAAGATCTGTTAATTCCAACATAGAAAGCTTATTATGAGAACTATTCATCAGTCAGCCTCATATTGTCTTGTTAAGTGAAACTTGGTTCCAGCCTCAAAAGAAAGTATACTTTGCGAATTATAATATATTAAGGAAGTATCGTTTTGATGGGAAAGATGGCGTCGCTATTTTGGTTAGGAATATATTGCCACATATTTTATACCCAATCAATGTAAGAGGGAACACTATCGTAGTGATTACTGTGAGAATTCAATCTTCTTTCAAAAGTTTTACAATTGTCTCAGTATATAAACCCCCGAAAATAAATATGGTGGAAGAAGACTTTAGATACATTTTACGCCAACTGACTCCCCCTTTCATAATAGGTGGAGATTGAATGCCCATCACGTGGCATGGGGAAGAGACATTACAGACAGAAACGGCAAAGAGTTGATGAATGCTACTGATGACTTTAACCTTGTGATACTTAGCGATGGAACACCCACTGGTCATAGACCTTCTGCTATAGATATCTCACTAGGCTCCCCTTGTTTTTTAGAAATTGCTAATTGGTAGGTTAAGGCTGGTTCCATGGGATCCTGTCATCTCCTGATCGAATTTCACATCAATATTAACAATGATTCGCAACTACTCAAATAGTAAGTGGAGAACTTCGAAGTCCAACTGGGAGAAATATAGAGAAACCATTAGGTGAAATCTAGATGAAATGCGACATGAAGTAAACGAACAAAATACATAGCAAACTTTAATCAGTGCTATGGAACACGCTGCAGAAGTCAGCATTCAAAATAAATAAATAAATAAAAAATAAATAAATTAGTATTCTCAAATGTGAAACGGCGTCTCCTCCGTGGTGGAATGCTAAATGTTCTAAAGCAGTTGCAAAACGCAGACTTGCTTTGAAAAAATATCGTCTGAATCCTAACTTGGAGAATTACTTCGAAATTAAGAAATAAATTGCACGGATTATGAAGTACTCGAAGAAAACTAAAACAGTTGGATTAAATTCTGTTCCTCATAAAATAAATCAAGCAGCATTAGAGATATTTGTTATAAAACAAAAGCTTTTAGAAATAGCCATATTCCGTCTCCTCTATTTAT
The DNA here is from genome assembly GCA_026315105.1 of Locusta migratoria. Classification (NCBI taxonomy): domain Eukaryota; kingdom Metazoa; phylum Arthropoda; class Insecta; order Orthoptera; family Acrididae; genus Locusta; species Locusta migratoria. The sequence goes on along the minus strand of CM048750.1, from coordinate 398,864,006 downwards.
TTCTACTGCACGGATAGACGAATTTATCACTATGATTGCACCTCCTACTGTCCCATACCAGTTCCTCCCACCTCCCGCTGCAGAGGACTATCATCATAAGCTGTTTCGTCCTTTCTCTAAAAAAGAACTCAGTGATGCTCTGAATTCATCAAACAGCAGCAGCCATGGAATTGATTTCATTACTTATTCTATGGTTGATAATCTCCCTCTGGAAGCAGAAGAATTACTTGTGCTCATTTTTAATCAATATTGGATGCAACAGGATCTCATTGATACATGGACAACACAAGTTATAATTCCAATCTTAAAAAGTGAAATAAAATTTCCAAATATGGCCTCCAGCTATCGTCCAATAGCTTTTTCATCTTGTGTTGTAAAAACTCTAGAACGAATGATTAAGAGGCGACTGGAATAGTAATCTGATGCCTCGGAGTCAATATGGATTTAGAAAAGGTAAAGATACTATGGACATTCTGTTTACTCTTGCTATGGATATTTCATCAGATTTTCAATAGAAAAAAAACTGTCGTCGCCTCCTTTCTTGATGTTAAGGGAGCTTATGACCATGTTCAGATATCATTTCTCTTGAAAAAGCTAGCAGAACTTGGTATTCCGTTGAAGATGATTTATGGTATCAGTACTTTGATTTCTCAAAGGAGAATCTATATTAGATACAAAGAAAATAAGCTGGGACCTTTTCTTGTATCTCAAGGATTGCCACAGGGACCACTTTTGAGCCCTCTGTTATATACTTTGTATACTCTTGATATTAAACATGCAATTAATCTTCCCACAAAAATACTTCAATTTGCAGACGATATATGTATTTATTCATCAGCAGAAACATACCTCCAAGCCAAAACTGAGTTGCTCGCTAACATAGAAGATGTAGATGAATTGTTACAGCCAATGGAATGGATACCTCGAGTAAGAAATCAGTGATCGTTCCTTTTTTAAAATCAAATGCTACATACATTGAACATGCCACATGTGGAAAATATACATTCCAAATTAAATCTCATGCTCGTTTTTTAGGTATGACCTTTGATTCACGGTTAAGCTTGACTCCTTACATACAGGCTATTGTTACTAGGTGCGAAAAAGGTCTAAATTTACTTCGTTGTCTCCCCCGGGTGTGGTGGGGTGCTCAACAGAGTATTTTGCTTCCCATGTACCGAGGGATTATACGACCACGACTGGATTATGGCTGTATTATATACCACAATGCATCTAAAATACTTCTCACTAAATTACATACTCTACAATACAGAGCCATGCATATCTGTCTTGGAGCAATGAGATCAACATCCATAAATGCCCTTTTAGTGCAAGCGGGGAAGATGCCCCTAAGTATTAGACGACAAATATTGGCAGATAAGTTTTATATTTAAGGCATGGCCTGCATGGACAGGTCGATATATCGAAGTAGAGGATGTAGCTATGGACTATGGAACGCCACCTACAGAAGGAATACTCCTCCAGCCATTGCTTTTCAACCATAATACAGGGTTTCCTTTCATACGTGCTATAAGATGTTCATCAAAATTACTTCTTTTTGAACATGATCTTGACACAATCAACAACGAAATACCAGTTGATCATTCCGGGGCAGTAATAGAGAAAGGAAAGGAAAGCTGAAGTTCTAAATTTAACCTTTAAGAAATCTTTCACGCAGGAGGACCGCACAAATGTACTATTATTTGATCAATTTCGAAAGGGGGAACATAGAAATAGGTATTTCCGGTGTAGAGAAGCAGCTGAGAGAGCTAAATACGAAAAAGTCTGCTGGTCCGGATGGGATACCAGTTCGGTTTTACAAAGACTATTATGCGGCGTTGGCCCCCTACTTAGCTTGCATTTATCGCGAATCTTTAATTCAGCGCAAAGTTTCTAGTGATTAGAAAAAAAAACGCAGGTGACTCCCGTTTATAAGAAAGGAAAGAGAACTGACCTACACAATTACAGGCCAATATCGTTGACATCAGTTTCATGTAGAATTTTGGAGCATATTATCAGTTCGAATATAGTAAATTTCCTTGAAACGGAAAAGCTTCTTTCCATGAATCAGCACGGGTTTAGGAAACATCGTTCATGTGAAACTCAGCTTGCCCTTTTCTCAAATTACATCTTGCGAACAATGGACGAAGGGCAACAGGCGGATTGTGTTTTTATCGACGTCAAAAAGGCGTTCGACGCGGTGCCACACTGCAGACTGCTAACGAAGATACGAGCTTATGGATTAGGTTCACAGATTTGTGACTGCCTGGGAGACTTCCTAAGTAATAGAACACAGTACGTTGTTCTCGACGGCGAGTGTTCATCAGAGACGAGTGTATCGTCAGGCGTGCCCCAGGGGAGTGTGATAAGACCGCTATTATTTTCTATCTATATAAATGATCTGATGACCAGAGTAAGTTGTAATTTGCGGCTGTTTACTGATGATGCTGTGGTGTATGGGAGGGTGTCGTCTGTAACTGACTGTAATACCATACAGGATGACTTAGACAAAATTTCTAGTTGGTGTGAAGATTGGCAGCTAGCTCTCAATGTAGAAAAATGTAAGGTGATGCGCATGAGTAGAAAAAACAATCCCATAATGTTCGATTACAGCATTAGTAGTGAGCTTCTTGATGCTGTCGCGTCGTTAAAATATCTAGGCGTAACATTGCATAGCGATATGAAATGGAACGAGCATGTAAGGACTGTTGTGAGTAAGGCGGACAGCCGACTTCGGTTTATTGGGAGAATTTTGGGAAGATGTACTTCACCTGTAAAGGAAACTGCGTATAAAACGCTTGTACGACCACGTCTTGAGTATTGCTCAAGTGTTTGGGACCCGCAGCAGATCAGTTTAACGGAAGATATAGAGGCGGTTCAGAGACGAGCAGCTAGATTTGTTACCGGTAGGTTCGACCAATGCGCGAGGGTCACGGAAATGCTCCGGCAACTCAATTGGGGATCGCTGGAAGAAAGACGACGTTCTTTTCGTGAATTTCTGTTCAGTAAATTTAGAGGCCGGAATTTGAAGCCGAGTGTAGTACGATCTTGCTGCCGCCTACTTACATTTCGCGTAAAGATCACAAAGACAAGATAAGAGAAATTAGGGCTCGTACGGAGGCATAGAGGCATTCTTTTTTTCCTCGTTCAATTTGGTAGTGGAATAGGAAAGGAAATGCCTAGTAGTGGTACAGTGTACCCTCGGCCACGCACCTTACGGTGAATTACGGAGTATGTATTTAGATGTAGATGATGTATTTTAACACGACCTACATCAAAAGTTGTAGCGCTAGTGACAGATACAAGAATGTCATTGAAAATCAATGCAATGATTTTTTAAAATTTTATTTATACCGATGGTTCTAAAATTTCCCAAGAAGAATTTACTGGGTGCGCTTTTCTTTGCCCTCAGATACAGTTTTGGAAATCTTTCAGACTACCCAAATTGACATCTATATTTACAGCGGAGACAGTGGAAATTTTGGAAGCAATAAAGTTAATATCTTCTACAGATTTTTCCAAGATTTTAATCCTTTCTGACTCTCAAAGTATCCTCACTTGTCTACAACACCGGAGATGGACCAGAACTACAAATCAGTATGTACTGGTTGTAGCTGCTGAGTGTAACCGTAGTATTCAGAGGGGCCGCATAATTCAAATGTCGTGGGTGCGCGGTACCTTCTCATGCTGGAGTTCGTTACAATAAAGAAGTAGACTCAATAACGAGACAAGCAGCAAATTTGGGTACTGTCCTGGATCTGCTATTACCCAGTACAGACTTTCTTCGAGAAGTTAAGAGTCATGCAATAGATCAATGGCAAGATTTGTGGAATATATCACAGCAAACGAAAGTTCGATACTATTCTATTTTAGAACCCAAAATTCCCTCAAAGCCGTGGTACACAAAAACTGATCTTAATCGTTCAGGCCGGCCGCGGTGGCCGAGGGGGCTGAGGCGCTCCAGTCACGGTCTGTACGGTCACTACGGTGGGGGGTTCGATTCCCCCATCGGGCATGGATATTTGTGCCGTCCTTAGCATTAGTTAGTTCATAAGTAGAATGAAACTTTCACTCTGCAGAGGAGTGTGCGCTGATATGAAACTTCCTGGCATATTAAAATTGTGTGCCGGAACCGGAACTGGAACCTGGGACCTTTGCCTTTCGCGGGCAAGCGCACTATCGACTGTGCTATTTGGAAAGCTGGAGGTGAGGTACAGGTGGAAGTAAAGTTGTGAGGCGGCATCGTGAGTCGTGTCGGGATAGCACAGTCGGTAGTGCGCTTGCGCGCGAAAGGCAAAGGTCCCAGGTTCGAGTCCCGGTTTCGGCACACAATTTTAATCTGCCAGGAAGTTTCAGTTCATAAGTAGTTTGTAAGTTTAGGGACTGATGACCCCGTAGTTAAGTCCCATAAGCTGTACAAAATGTTAAATGTTAATCATTCAGTAATTACTACAATCATAAGAATGAGATTCAATCATGCTTGTTTTCCTCTGCATCTACAGAGAATAAAAATATATGATTCTCCAATTTGTGACTGTGACCAAGAATCGGAAGCTGATGTAAATCACATCTTGTTCAAATGCCCCAAATATGACTGTAAGAGAATGATATTTATGAAGAAACTGACGTCTATGAGATATCACTTTTCTCAATCAGCTCCTTCTCTTTTATACACCAAAGACATTCTCCTGTAATTTCATGAAAAGTATCGGATTCAAATTGTAATACAATGGTGTGAACATGTTGATTATTTCTGTTACTCCTATTTTTTGAGAAGTGAGCTTTGTAATTTCGAGTTATCGATGGCGAACTCGAGTTAACTCTCGGAAGTCCAAAGAACAAAAAAAAATCTCCTTACTACGAGAAGGGATAGGTTGGCGGGACTTATTCTGAGGCATCAAGGAATCGTCAACTTTGCTTTAGAAGAAAATGTGCAGGGGAAAAATCGTAGAGGGAGACAGAGGGAAGAAGACAGTAAGCAGAATCAAAAAGATGTAGGTTGCTGTCCTTATTCGTAGATGAAGAGGCTTCTACAGAACAGGGTAGCGTGGAGAGCTGCATCGGACCAGTCTGCCGACTGAAGACCACAACAACAGTTTAAGTAATTTATTTTGCATATCTAGAGCTGATTGTACAAACACCGGGTAAATTCCGGTTAGCTCTTTTTCCTGGACTAGTGAATCCGTTGTACCAGTACGGAACAGCACCTATGTAAATGGAGTATTAACTTTAGAACAAACAATACGGCGAATTTGCCCTAGTTAGCGAATTGCTAGTTAGAGAATTGCGCGATTGTGGCTTTAAGGATGGCATAAATTATTTGTGGTGTCGCACAAGTACAAAGTGCGCGCCACCTACTTTCGCCGCGCGCCGCCATGCACGCACGGCGCGGCGTTCTTACGACGACAGCCACGAGCGCCCTCTGCTCCAACTCCGCTCGTGGCCACCACTGAACGACATCGTTCACTTGGGACTGAGATAGGAACCAGTTAACACTTCGGAATAAGATAAGCACCAGTGAAGACTTGGCTATCGGATAGGCACTAGGCAGGCCTCTAGCTCAACTATGTATCAGCGTTCTGCATTACTGAGCTATGTAAAAGTTAAGTATTGTATAAATTCTGTGCAATATATATCTCATTCTAATTTACTCTAGTGTTTCTAGTTTCTGCTGTCCCACTGGCTGCTCCCCTCCGTACCTGCACAAGCGTGCTACCTTTATTCCTGTGTCGGTCTTCCCACTCGACCACCGACACCTACGACGGAAACGAGACACAAAAGTGGCGACGAGGCTGGGACACAAAATTATTGAATTAGGCAGTCATGATGAGATTTTACCGCAAATTTTTAACTGAACGAGAACACGTCGTCCTAACTACTTCGAAGAAGATGACTTTTAGTTTAATATTAGACTCTGGATGCCCACAGAAGCTGTACTCCATCTTCTCTACCTAATAAAGCAGCAACAGGAGCATGTAACTGATAGGCTAGACTGCAAATGTCATTGATTTATCATTATGCATTAGAATAAATATTTTCTGGTATCGCTCTTGGAGATTCATATTTTTTTCTAAGCTGTTCCCTAGATTGAGAGCCAGTTGTTTGCGAATTGCGAAATGTATTATTCTGAAATATATAAAGATCTCTTACTGATTTGAACCGTTCATTAAGTAACGTCAAGGTAATAGGGATATAGTCCAAGAGCAAATAGAGCTGAAGCCAAAAGTGATTAATTTTTTCACTGGAAATGATGGCATCTGTTCTTATTTTCCACTATGGTTTTGGAAGCAAGTACGATATCTACAAGCCTCAGGGTGTCTTCAAATCAATTTATTTGTGGTTTCATGGGCTTATTTGACATGTTTGTAACTGTAATTTTAAAACACAACACCAAAATAACAAAACAATAGGAGAACATACAGTGGCGAAACCTCTCTTCTGAAAACGGCATAACCAAGCATGGATCGGTGGAGACATCCAACAACCTTTTTTTTTTTTTTTTTTTTTTTTTTTTTTTTTTTTTTTTTTTCGCTGGCATCCGTTTGAGATACGATGCCACAAGATTTCTATGAGCTCAGACCCCCTCCATCAGACAAAAACCCTGGATTCGTCGCCTATAACATACCAATCGCACGAAAAATATTCAGCGAGCTTCGCGCAGCATTGCCAACTTAATTAGGCTGCAGTGTTACTTGTGGGATAACTAACTGGGGAATACACTGGTCAGCCATAACATCACAGCCGGGCGCAGTGGCCGAGCGGTCTGCGGCGCGCCAGTCACAGTCTGCACGGCCGCTACGGTGGGGGGGGGGGTGTTCGAATCCCCCCTCGGGCATGGATGTTTGTGTCGCCTTCAGTATAAGGTAGTTCATAAGTAGTTTGTAAGTTTAGGGGCTGATGACCCCGCAGTTAAGTCCCTTAAGCTTAACAAACATTTAAACATAACATCACAGCCACATACCCAACGAGCTTAAATTTCATAGAGTGGCTAAAACACGAGTTACAGCACTCTTTGCGGCATCCTGTGTAAACTCGGCAGCCATGTTTTCGGTGGTCAACACACTTGAGAGAAGTCTGTCTATCGCATGCTGCTGTAGAGCTTGAAGTGCTGTATTTAGTGTATATTGTATGTAGGGTGTACTGTCTGTACAATTTTTCCTGCTGAATATGCCTAAAGTGTGTACAAGCATTTAAATGCGCAAATCGAAGTGATAAAACGACAAGTAATTCATGCAAGAACACGAAATGTTTTGCCTTGTTTGATCTCAGTCTGTCTATACTAAAACAAAATTCCTGATTAATGGTACTTAGCTGCCCCAAGAGTGAAGCTTCAGATGACGTATCCTGCAATTCCTTTGAAGTACACACCATTTAAAAAATGATCAGTTTTCTACCTAGTGGTGGTGTGTGCTTGAGAAATTTCTTCTTCTGTCGCTCCTATGATTAATGAAACAACACTTTTGACTGCTTACACGTTTATTAAAAATATTTTCACTTATTGTCGACAATACTTGATCAAGCATAGTTGACATGCAACCAGTGCAAAGTGTGAAAGCAGTAGTGACAGCCAGAATTTTTTCACTTGTATATTTCTGAATTCTTTGGAACAAATATGTACTTATTTCAGCATGGCGACAACGAAACTTATTAATGATACGTAATTTTGGTGTGGAATGTTTTTGTGACAGCTGACCCAGGCGCATTTTTAATGCAATATTCTGTTGTCTTTGTATTCAAATTTCACGTACCAAATGTACTTGTTTCAGCATGGCAACAAGGAAAGTTATTAACGAAACCTTAATTCGACGTGGATTGTTTTAATGACAGATGACCTACGCATATTTTTAACTGCAGTATTTTGTTGTAACTTTCGTCTTTGTACTGAAATTTCGTCCACCGAAGTTTACAACCAAACCCTTTAACAGCAATTTTACAAGTTTGTAGAGTTAACAGAATTAGTAAACACAAGATAAATGTATACTGGACTTTATGAAAGCAGATGTTACAACACATTAACAGCAGATACAAATCCATGGTCATGATTGTTCGTCATAACGATTACTGTTCACTGTATGTTTCGCAGCTCGTTTACACCATGTACTTGCATTGATCAACACGAATATTTTCGCAACGTCACCTTCGTTATTATTGCTAACCTCAACTAACTGGTATACTTCGAACTGGAACTGTACTACTGACAGGTTCGCGATAATTTGTCACCGCACTTTTAGGAAATTTATTACCAGGCTCGTCAATACGCAGCTTCGAAAAAGTCTGACGGAACTTGATATACATCCGTATTCAATAGTCAATCTTTATTTAAAACGTGAAACTGTAATTAGGTAAAATTCCCGAGTGGGTGTGTCATACTAGCTGTGAGCCGTTACCCCAAATAACATGGCGGACGGCAGTTCAATTTGCCTCAAACATGGCGGGCCTATCGCCACTCAATGAAATTCAAGCTCGTTGCACATACCCAATGCCCAGCGTGTCAACCTCGGAGACAGACAGCATCGGCGGCCGTGGAAGCCATGGTGCCCTGAAGGAGTTGCCACCAGTCACCCGAGTCCCGAAGCTGTCGACGGGGCGTTAAACACTGAGTTCCGAGTCCCGAAAATTACGGGGAGGGGGCCGATGAGCTGTGACGCAACGTTCAGTCACATCCCAAATATTTTCGTCGGGTTCAGATCTGAATAGTTGAGGGGGGGGGGGAGGAATAAGTTAATAACAAATCGCTTCTGTGTTCCTCGAACCACTCCATCACACATCTGGCCTCGCGACATGCCACATTTCCACGCTGAAAATTACCGTCATGAAGTAATGTTCAACGAGAATATTCCCCAGAGCATAACTGGGTGGCCGCCAGATTGTCCCCATTGGGCAGTACAGGTGTCAAAGTGTTTTTCCCTGGAAGGCGACAGATTCGCATCTTCCGTCGGCATGAAGAAGATTTCGGAATTCATCAGACCGTGCTACACACTGCCACTGCCACAGCCGATGGTCATGTACCCGTTTGAGTCGTAGTTGCCAGTATAGTGTTATTCACATTGCCACCAGTATGGATCGCTGGTTGCTCAGGACTCCCTTCAGAAGAGTTCATGCACTATGTGATCGCTCACTCTCGCACTCTGACACCGTTAAAGTCTACATCTGACGGTGTGTGGAGGAGGGTGCTTCGTGTACCATTGTAGTTTTCTTTTCCTCTTCCAGCCGCGTGTGGTTCCAGGAAGAAACGACTGCCAGGATGCCTCCGTGTGCCTCTAAGCTCTCTCACTTTATCGTTTCGCGAGATGCGCGTGCGAGGAAGCAACATATTGGTTCTCCGCCTGTCCTGTTTCACCAGCCCGCCCAGCCTGCGACGACCGACATGGGTGGCTGGCTGCCCAACCCTCCCTACACGTTTGGCGTGGCTTCTCGTCGGTTTTGTGGAAGACACTCAACACAGCACTCGTCCTAGACCCGACAGTCGTACAGTTTCCGAAATGGTCGTGCCCTCGGTCAAACTAAAACATACAACGCGCGCAAGGTTGCTAGATCACTGTTAAATGAAGTCGCCACTCTGAGACTCTGCGGTAGTCCAATGTCCCCATTTCATGAAATTCTATAAGACGACTACTGAACATCAAATAAATACATGTATCTAACCACCGTTATACTATTTTATCTCCCATTCCATTCTCGAATAGCGCGCGGGAAGAATGAACACCCGAAAATCCAAAGAAATTCTGGTCATATGTGAAGTACACTAGCGGCAAAACACAAACAATACCTTCACTACGCGATAGCAATGGTAATACTACCGACGACAGTACTGCTAAGACAGAATTACTAAACACAGCTTTCCGAAATTCTTTCACCAAAGAAGACGAAGTGAACACTCCAGTATTCAATCCAAGAACAGCTGCCAGCATGCGAAACTTAGAAGTAGATGTTCCTGGAGTAGTAAAACAACTTAAGTCACTAAACAAAAATAAATCTTCCGGGCCAGATTGTATACCAACTAGATTCCTCTCAGAGTATGCTGATGCAATAGCTCCGTACTTTGCTATAATTTACAACCGATCACTCAGCGAAAGATCCGTACCCAAAGACTGGAAAGTTGCCCAAATTACTCCAATATTCAAGAAAGGCAATAGGAGTGATCCCCAAAATTACAGGCCTATCTCATTGACGTCGATTTGCAGTAGGATTTTGGAACATATACTTTGTTCGAATATTATGTACTACCTCGAAGAGAACGACCTATTAACCAATAGTCAGCACGGATTCAGAAAGTATCGCTCTTGCGAAACACAGCTTGCCCTTTATTCACATGAAGTGTTAAGTGCCATCGACAAGGGATCTCAAATCGATTCCATATTTTTGGATTTCCGGAAGGCTTTTGATACTGTACCCCACAAGCGGCTTCTAATGAAATTGCGTGCTTATGGAATATCTCCCCAACTGTGCGATTGAATTCACGATTTCCTGTCAGAAAGGACACAGTTCGTTGTAAGTGACGGTAAGTCATCGAGTAAAACAGAAGTGATATCTGGCGTTCCACAGGGAAGCGTTATTGGTCCCCTACTCTTCCTCGTGTTTATAAACGATTTAGGAGATAATCTGAATAGCTCCCTTAGACTGTTCGCAGATGATGCTGTCGTTTATCGGTTAGTGAAGTCAACAGAGGATCAAAAGCAACTGCAAAGCGATTTAGACAAAATTTCTACTTGGTAAGAAAATTGGCAATTGACATTAAATAAAGAAAAGTGTGAAGTAATACACATGACCACTAAAAGAAATCCGCTGAACTTCAATTACGCGATAAATCAGTCAAACCTTAAGGTCGTAAATTCTACCAAATACCTAGGAGTTACAATTACGAACAACTTTGACTGGAGAGAACACATAGAAAATATTGTGGGGAAGGCGAACCAAAGGTTACGTTTCATTGGCAGAACGCTTAGACGATGCACCAGCTCCACCAAAGAGACTGCCTACATCACACTTGTGCGTCCTCTCTTGGAGTACTGTTGCCCCTTGTGGGACCCTCACCAGGTGGGACTGACGGAAGATATTGAGAAGGTTCAGAGAAGGGCAGCTCGTTTTGTTTTATCACGTTACGGGGGGAAAAGCGTCACGGAAATGTTGCACGAATTGGGGTGGAAATCATTAAAAGAAAGACGTTATTCATTGCGGCGTGATCTGTTTGCGAAGTTTCAATCACCGACTTTTAGTTCTGAATGTGAAAATATTTTGCTAGCACCCACCTACTTAGGGAGACATGACCATCCCAATAAAATAAGAGAAATCAGATCGAAAACGGAACGATTTAGGTGTTCTTTCTTCTCGCAGGCTATTAGAGAATGGAACGGTAGAGAAAAGTTATGAAGGTGGTTAATGAACCCTCTGCCAGGCACTTAAATGTGATTTGCAGAGTATCTATGTAGATGTAGATGTAGATGTAGATGTAGAATCTCTCCGTTCGGGCTCTCATTTCTCGTATTTTATTCTGATCATTTCTACCTATGTAAGTGGGAGTCAACAATATATTTTCCCATTTGGAGGAGAATGTTGGCGATTGTAGTTTCATAAGTAGCCCACGCCGCAGCGATAAGGACCGTTGTTGTAATGATTCCCATCCCAGATCCTGTATCATTTCCGTAACGTTGTCTTCCATGTATCGTGACAATACGAAACGAGCCGCCATTCTTTGGACTCTTTCGATGTCCTCCGTCAAACCCACCTGATAAGGATCCCACACTGGGCAGCAATACTCCATAAAAGGACCGACAAGCGTAGTGTATGCAGTTTCTTTAGTAGTTCTGTTGCATCTTTTAAGGGTTCTGCCAATAAAACGCAGTCTCTGGTTCGCCTTTCCCACGACATTATCTACGTGTTCTTTCCAATTTAAATCAGAAGTAATTGTAATTCCTAGGTGTTTTGTGGTGTTTACGGCCTTCACATTTGATTGATTTATCATGTAAACAAAATTTAACTCATTTGGACGACTTCACACTTCTCATTACTTAGAGTCAACTGCCAATTTCTACACCATTGTGGAGAGCTGCATCAAACCAGTCTCCGGACTGAAGACCACAACACACACAACACACTGATATCTTATTCAAATAGTTCTGCAGTTGGTTTTGATCTTCAGATGATTTTACTAGACGGTAAATGACGGCGTCATCTGTAAACAACCTAAGAGAGCTACTTAGATTTCCCCCTAAATCATTTATGTGAATAAGGAACAGCAGAGGACCAATAACACTACCCTGTGACCCTGTGGAACGCCCGATATCACCTCTGTTTTAGTCGATGCCTTACCATCGATTACTACGAACTGTGTCCTCTCTGAGAGGAAATCCCCTATCCAGTCGCAAATTTGGGGCGATATACCGTAACCGCCCAATTTGATTAAAAGCCGTTTGTGAGGTACGATGTCAAAAGCCTTCTGGAAATCAAGGAATACGGAATCAATTTGCGAATCCTTGTCGATAGCACACATCACATCGTATGAGTAAAGAGCTAGTTGTGTTTCGCATGAACGATATTTTCAAAATCCATGTTGACCTTGGGCCAATAGATCATTCTGTTCGAGATAATTCATAATATTTGAATACAGGATATATCCCCGCTGCAAATTGAAGTCAATTGTATCTCAATGAATTCCGTCGTACAAGTTGAAAATTATTCTCATTCTAAATCTAAAAGATTACACATCTAGCATTGAAGGTTGACGAAGCATTGAGCAAAGAGATTAAAATTCGCTTCTATTTTAGTTCCTACTAGTGCTACGGCACACTATTTTATAATGTTACACTGACTACAGTGGGAAAAAGACATTTAAATAAACATCATATTTACGTTGAATATTTTATCTTGACAGTGGTTCGTGCTAAGTATGAAAACATACGTAACTCGCGCAGTGTTTCATGTTTTAATCAATGGAAATTAAGTCAAAATATTGCGTTGTGCTGTCCCTTAAATTTTTAAAGGATTGCCAGAATTTCTTACTTGCTTTCTTCGACGAATAGGCAACGATATTGCATACAAAAGACTTAGCGTATGTAGTGGTTTACCTCTTTGGAGCAAGGTTCTTGAACGCTTTGGAGACGGTAACAAGCATTCCCTCTGTCTCGGTTCGGACTAGTCGGAACTCTCCATTGGCTAATTGGAACATTTGACTACCCATCAGGTTCCACTGGAATTTGCAAAAGTGCAATTTGAATGCTTCGATGGTTATGATCACAACTCGAACGAACCTAAAACTTTCGAATTTTTCTTTCCGAAATCCATTCGACAATTTACAGTTAGTCTACTTCTCACAGATTTAAGAAAGAATTTTAGCCGGAACGTTAATAGCGAGTTTGAATTTTAGGCTGTTCGCCGTACCGCCCCAACTAAAGTACTGGAACAGACCTCGTACAACGGACGCTCCTAGTCATACCGCAGTAAGCTGAATACAACGCTTAGTTGTTCCAAGATTTATTTGGTGTTCTTACAACCCGTCCGTATCGTCAGTATTTTGGGTTTGTTATATTATGAATTCATTCGATGTTGCCGGCCGCGGTGGTCTAGGGGACTGAAGCGCGCCAGTCACTGTCTGCACGGCCACTACGGTCGGGAGGTTCGAATCCCCCCTCGGGCATGGATATTTGTGAGGTCCTTAGTGTTAGCTAGTTCATAAGCAGTTTGTAAGTTTAGGGACGGATGACCCCGTAGTTAAGACCCATAAGCTATACAAACATTTGAATATTTTGAACATTCGATGCTGTGACGGAATTTGAGTATAAAAGATGATTATGGTTTAAATGTCTGCCGACCGTGTGGTCTTCAGAGACGATGAGGAATAAGAGTGTTCCTTGCGGAAATAAACTAATTTGGGCTGACAACACTGCTGAAGAGTGGCTATTCTCAGCGGTAGATCCAGAGGGGTGTGGGGTGAAGGGGTGTGTATGGGGAGGGGACTAAGGGATTCAACATCCCCAAAACAGTACCTTGTTTTTAGTGATACCCTTGACAAAGCCCATCCTGGATTAGGGCAGCCCCTTTATAAAGCACATGGTTTTTAGCTCATCTGGGACAAGACCCTCCCAAACCAAAATAGCCACTGGCTATTGAAATCAAGATGCTCACTGCGCAGTGTACACAGAAAGCTCAATACTAAACTGTAGTAACTAGTTGGGTTGTATGGTTGGGATAGGAGGGCTAAACAACTGAGGTTATCAGTCCCCAGGTGGGGAGGGGAAGGAGTGAGGATAGAAAAGGAAAGGAGGGGAGGGGGAAAGGAAATGCAGTAAAGAAGGAAGACTGCAGTAGCTCGGAGCCCCTTGCCCGCCACGCACGTACTCACGAAAGAACCGTGAGCCACCTGGGGGCTGTAGTAACTACTCGAAGGCATTTTTTTCATACAAATGCGTGAAGGTGTTTAGCTGGTCCATATTGGGGAGGGGAATTACGGGTTGCTAATACCGTTTGTGCTTCCAACCTTCGAACGGTTCTTTCACTTAACCACAAATTAAACTCAGACAGCGTCAAACAGTATTAATGAACAGTACAAGTAACCTTTAAGGTCGATCACTGCACTGCTGCACAAACTAGGCCTCATCTTGAAATTCTGAGAAGCATTGTTCTGTTCTGCGAAATAGAACACGTATGTATATTAGATTAGATTTTTACCAAAATACTGAAACAGCAGTGTATTCGAGGCTATGTTCTTAACTATGAAGAAATGACGAAACAAAGAAAAATATAGTCTCCCGTGTTTCTCAGGCGTAGGAGGAAGACTGGACAACCACGATGACCAGGTTTGCAGCTGGATTTGACGGATAATAGGCGCAAATTTTAAAATGTTCAAATGTTTGTAAATCTATCGGACCAAACTGCGTGGTCATCAGTCCGTAGCTTACAAACTACTTAAACCTAGGTAAACTAACCTAAGGACAACACACACACCCATGCCCTTGGGAGGACTCGAACCTCCACGGCGAGTAACCGCGCGCTCCGCAGCGAGACGCTTTAGACCGCTCGGCTACTCCACCGCGGCGCAAATTTTAAGTTTGCAATTTGAAACTAAAGTGTCAACAGTACAAGAGGCATCAGTATCTCAAATTCTTCATTTCATTATCGAATTAATTAGAGCGTTTGAAAAATGATATTGATCAAATAGATAACTAGCCTATTTGTTTGCTAGGAATATCTTCATTATTTGGACTCTTGGATACGAGAACATTTTCCTGTTTCCTCCCAATGGAATGTGACTCGTCTGGATATAAAAATTTTCGTAAAATCTAGAGTGACTGTGTGGATAATTAAGTGGGACATATCGAACTTTCTCCCAGAAGCTAAAGAAAAGCCAAATGTCGTTATACTTATTCATCCGATTCGTGTCAAACATTAGCAGTTTCATGTAATACGCTAAACGTGTACTTTTCTGTTTGTGACCTTTCCTATAATAGATTTGGTTATCGTAATAAGCGTGTGGCATGTTCTGCATCATTCGTTGAACAAAGTAAATAATATTAAGTAATATTTGCTATGGCGGCTTTTCAGTTCTAGTTTACCTCACATATAGTTGCGTTTAGAAGAACTTTGAATACGACATAGCACGTAGCAATCCGTTACGTCTCCTGTCTGTAACATAGTTTTTTTTTTTTTTTTTTTTTTTTTTTTTTTTGTTTTTTTTTTTTTTTTTTTTGCATCGAGCGCTCTCTCATATGTGCGAGTATAGAGATCAATGATTTTTCTGTTACGCAAATTAATAATCAGCCAATCAGTTGTAATAATAGTAGTTTAATAGACTTCACCAGGGTTTCGAAGAATATAAACCTGTCTTCTTCAGAAATACACTTCATACCTACAGACAACGTGATGTCGTAAATTGAAAAATTCATAAATATTATTTCTGAAACATGCGTCATACGAAGCCTATTGTCTAAAACATTGTTAAATACAGAATGTACGTTCTCCCAATCACCCCGTTTACATGGGCTCCCAAAACCGGATTTCGTAAACCGATTTCCCAATTCCGCTTTTGGTTGGTCATGTAAACACTCCAAAATCGATTCTGGAAATCCGCTTCTCTAAAGCGGTTTTCCAGTTCCACAATCGATTTTCGTGCCCATGCAAACGCAACCGTTTTTGAAGCGTTCTTGGCTTGTCAGATTGTGTTTTCTTGTTACGAATTTTCGGCATATATGGAAAGAGTGATATTTTATAATGTGAAATAAAAGTATAAATATTAGAGTGAACATAAATACGTGTATTTGAATAAAGAAAAATAGCGATTGTGCAGACTAAAAACGGAACTGAATCAGCTGTTTTCCAGCCACCATGTTAAGTGAGCTTGGAAATCCGATTAAGGCTACACCATATAACCACGACAGCGAAAAACGGTTTATGAAAATCGGTTCTCGTCTTCCGGAAGATGTGTTGCATGTAAACGTAGTGAATGTCTACTTAAGCCACTGAACGTAATGTTCCACGGCGCATGCGTCATCGATCCTGATATTCACGCTCTCTTGATCTCTGCTTCCCATCAGTAGGCGTGAATGACTTCAAATGCGCTGATGTATCTTTCAGTCTTAAATCACATTCCTTAGATCATAGAGACGCTCAATACTGTGATATGTTAGTTTTATTCTGATTCTGTATTTCACAAAGTTTTAGACAATAGGCTTGGTATGACGCATATTTCAGACATAATGATTATGAATTTGTAATTTACGACGCCACATTGTCTATAGGTATAACACGTATTTCTAAAGAAGAGGGGTTTATATCCCTGGAAACTGTGGTCAAGTCTATTAAACTACTATTATTGTATCTGGTTGGTTGATTATTAATTTGCATATCCTGTAACCGTTACTGAGACGCAGTCGTGTGTAAAATATTGAATTTTCGTTTATGTGTCTTTTGGTGTAAATTAAATGCTCACTACGACAAAATATATCTCTGGTGTCTATAGGCTACATTTTCAATTGTCTCGTAACGAAAGACAGTTGGGGAGTGCTTCCTCTGGTTCTTTAGCAGTTGTATTTCGCGGGCGTAAACTGAGTAGCGAATCCGCGAAACTTTTGATCAACACATGGTGAGTTGCTTGCGTTACTTATAGATTACTCTACTCTAACCCTATCTCTGTTCAAAGAATATTAATTACAGTCATTTCAGCCCACAAATAAAGACAGAACGGAGGAGAGGTGTTTATTCTATATCAAAATCAGATACGTTGATAACTGAGGGGGGAAGGTTCAATCCCTCCCCCCTCTGCCATATCCATGGAACTTCTTCTTTTGTTCTGCATTTACGCACTGAGTGGCTACAAGGCTACAAATACAAATGTCTGAAGTTTCACCTGATTGAAGTTCCGCGTTATCTATCTCCGCCCATGCATTGTAGTCTGTGTGTGTGAAGAGATAAAATTTACCGTTTTTTGCTATAGCTTCGTCGTTCGACGCAGGGCAGTCCTCGTCAGTGTCACAATCAATGCGTTTACATGCAACACAGCTTTCGTAAACCGTTTTTCGCTGTCGTGTTTACACGTTATAGCCTGAAGCAGATTTCCTGGCCCACTCAATATGACAGCTGACAAGCAGCTTTATCAGTTATTGATTTATGAAGCACAATCGCTATTTTTCTTTACTTAAATAAACAGTCATGCTCAGTCTAATTTTTACATATTTCTTTCACAACAGAAAAAAGTCACTGTGTCCAGTCTAACTGAAAGGGTCAATTCAAGGCAGTAAAGTAACATTTTCAACCTGACCATTGCAGTTTCCTTTCAAATTTGGTGCATTCAATGACCCAGAAAAGAGATGGAAGAATTCCAATTTGCAGGGCTGTATTAAAACTGCGAAGAAAGTTAGAGGTGTGGAAAGTTTGGAAACTGCGAAATTTACATACCTATGTCTCGACATAAAAGACTGTAATTCTGGTTCTAATTAAGTTACAGCAATGAAAATGGTACCATTGGAAAGCTAAAAAATAGACCTTTACACTTATCTGCCACATGACAGGTTTCTGAATATTTTTATTCTAAAGTTCATTGACCTTGACTTTTGACCTTGAATATCTCAAAACATTCCATCTTCAAATTTTCTAGAAAAAAATATTTTATTGTTCCATTATGTTACTATCAATATGTTAAATATCAGGATGGCACACCAAGGCATCATTCACAAAATATTATTTTGTCAGCATTAATACACTACCGAAAGGAAGAAGGTAACTCACATATGTGAAACACAATTATGATAACATACAATCCATAAGTTATATTCTACAAAAATATGATATGCATTATTATAAAGCTATTATGAACCATTTACATTACAATTTTAATGAAAAGTGATCAGATCTCTCCACGCAATTCTGCAACTAAATTCCTAATGTTCGCCAGATCTGATGCAGGGAGACTGTATGTCCTTCCATTTGGTGTCACTGGATCGACTCTTGTGACAATGTCACATTTTCTAATGAAACAAGTGTCTGGTTTGGCAGGAAACACAAATGATGGAGATGGTCCATGTGGCTGCAAGAAGTTGACCTTTACTTCATATTTTTATTTTTTTATAGTGGAGATACTTAGGTTATCCGTTTATGCAACTGATTAAAAATAGATTTTATTACCACATGCATTTCGCCTTTATTTAGAAGGCATCAACAGTGGCGTGTAATATCTACATGATAATGTTTTACTATATTTTGTATTTACGTTTCTTAGTATTTTTAGGCTATAAACAGTTCTGGTGCGTTATTTAAGTATAATTACTGATATTTGGATGTTATTACTGACAATATTTCATGGATCCTGCTTTACATTTGGTGCTGATTGGTGACTTCCAGTTGTTTCACTTCAATTACGTTACTTTTGCGTTTTTGCTTTTTCAACACATCACAGCTATCACCACTAGGCACATGCCATTTTGTTTGTGTTGTGTTTTTGTTTTGGTTGGTGTTGCCAACTGTTGAATGTCTGTTTGTCCTATCTTTGCTTTGTCAGTGTGTGTGTGTGTGTGTGTGTGTGTGTGTGTTTCCGATGTAATTGTATAGAGAACTGCACCAGATACTGATGTGTTGATTTATTTATTTAATGAGCCCTGCTTGTGAAGGGAGGGAGAGACAGAGATAGAAAGAGAGAAAAATAGAGGGGGAGAGACAGAAAGATAAAGAGACAGACAGGCAAAGAGATAGATAAAGAGCGAGTAGTTTTCCCCCTTATTTTATTCTATTTTATTATATTTATGTGTGTGTCAAGTTTTTTCTTTAATTACTGTCACATATCTTTGACTAGATTTAGCAGTGAGTTTTCATTGATGTTTGTCAGTTCATTTATTAATTGTTTGTTCTCGATTATGGCTTTCTGGATATGGTAGTTTTCTTGTGTTTGCATGAATTGCTTGTTGCTGTTGTTGGTCCTGGTAATATTCATGTCTTGGTCTATTTTTGTTGGGTGATGGCGGTGTTGTTTTAAGTGTTCAGCAAATGTGGAGTGGTTTGTTTCATATTTCCAACATCTGATATGTTCTTTGTATTGTGTTTTGAAATCTCTGTTTGTCATTCCTATGTACTCTACATCACAACTTTGGCATTGAAGTTTGTATATACCTGATTCTTAGAATATATCTTTCTTGATCTTTGGTTGTAGATTTGTTTGTAGTGACTGGGCAGTTTCATATGCTATGTGGACTTCTTGTTTCTTCAGTATGTTTGTGACTCTGTTAATTTGTGAGTGTATGTCATGGTGTACCATTTGGTTTGTTTCTGTGTGGTGTTGTCATTGTGTGTGTTTGTTGTTTGTGTTTGTGTTTGGGTGCTGTGTATTTTGCTGTTTGTTGATTTTGTTTGAAATGTTGTGTTTTTTTCCGTATTTGTCTTTTAATTTTCTGATTGAGTGATTGTATTACTTGTGTGTCGTAACCATTGTTCCTTGCTATTTGTATGATTGTGTTCATTTCTTTTCGATAGTTTTTCTTGCTGCGAGGGATTCTGTTTAGCCTGTATAACATGAAGAACAAGATACTCATTTACTTTGAGACTTTCTTTAGTGATTTTACTGAAATGTGCCTGCTGCTGGGAGATAAATGAGTGTGTCAGGAGCTGTTGTAGCCTCGATTAAATCATTTGTTGCCTTTGTTATTGCCTCTAGAATTACCATGCCCGTAGTTAACCAACACTTATATGTAATTTCGTCAATGCAGTTCTTACTAAACAGATCATACAGATAATCAGTTAGTCATGTCACATTTGGACAATAGGAACATGAACCTAAGAAACATGCCGGTAGTGCAGGATTGCATGTAACAAATACTACACAAATACTTGTATGATGGTAATGTGTGTTCTTCACACTTCGTTAGTGCATTCAGTTTACATCCTTCAATCATCAACTTGAAATTCTGGTGTGAGACACACACACACACACACACACACACACACACAAACTGTGTGGGTCCCACTGCCTTTGGCAAGAACACACTGCTTTGGTCGCAACTCACAAAAATCCAGTATTTATATCTGGGTATTTACCTTTGAAATAAGAATACACTTCCTTAAGTTTGTGCAACACTAGCTGCTTCTGCTTGTGTACTGTAATTCCGTTTTCTTTCAGAGACACAAAACTCTTTTGCTTTCCGTACCATGTAATCTGAAGCAGAAAATTCTTTCATAGTTTTCCTTATACACAAACTCTTTAGAAGTGCATTTAGAATTTGTATTTTGTACTTCAATCTTCATTTACATCTTCTCTGGAAGTACCTGGCTCAACTGAGGCAACATCTGTAGTGCTTGTTGGGATTTCTGATATTTTCTTTCTACATTTACTGCAAATTTTTCCACCTAAAAAATTAGGACATTTGTTTATCATCCACTCCTGAACATTCCTTAAATTCTTCTGCACTCTTGCATGATTTACTTCCCTAAATGGATTGCAACAATACAATTCTGACTAGAAATCCAGTTTTTACAAACTATTACTAAATGTTTCTTTTCAACACATGTACACAGCATTTTGATTAAACAACCCACAGCCATAAGACAGTCTAATGGGGATTAAACAAGTCTGTCTGATTGGCTGCTCACTAAAACGGGATGACGTTGATTGGTTGAAATAAAAGTCTCTTTGATTAGCTGTTCACAGCTATAAATATTACAGAATTGGTCAGAATAAAAGTAACTGCTATTGGCTGGTTTTCTAGAGAAAATGATCTAGGATAATAGCTGCTTACAGCATGTTGATGGTGTACTTAAGTTGACAAAATAATTTTTTGTGAATGATGCCTGTGGTGTGCCATCTTGATATTTACTATATTTATAGTAACATAATGGAACAATAAAATATATTTTTCCAGAAAATTTGAAGATGGGATGTCGTGAGATATTGAAGGTCTGACCTTTAAAATAAAAATATTCAGAAACATGCCATGTGGCATATCGGTGTAAAGGTCTATTCATTAGCTTTCTAATGGTACCATTCTCATTGCTGTAACTTAATTAGAACCAATATTACATCTTTTATGTTGAGACAGACGCATGTAAATTTCGCACAAATTCAAAACTTTCCAGACATCCAACTTTCTTCGCAGTTGTAATGCAACCCTGAAAACTGGAATTTTTCCATCTCTAATCTGGGTCATTGAATGCAACAAATTTGAAAGAAATCTGAGAGGGTCAGGTTGAGAGGTGCGTTAAATTTTGCAGAATAACAAATAAAACCTTTACAGTCACACCGAATGACGCAGGAAGCCTACGATGACGGGTGATTAGTCTGGACTCGATATTAGAACTGGTTAACATGGTGGCGCGGAACTTAAATGCGACCTGGGTACAGTGGTATACGACAACGTTTGTGTCCCAGTCAAGGAGGTTAGAAAATAGGGAGATACCGGTAACGCCGTAGAAGTGAAGCCATTGTCGCCATATTGCGGAGCCAATAACTTTTATGGTGTCGAGCGTATATTTATTGAATTCTGAGTTGAAAGTGGTATTTGATTAAAAAAAAAGGTAATAAATTAATATTTGCTATTTGTTTCAGCATTTTTTCCTCAGTGACTTCTATTTTCACATTTACGAGATATAGGTTCCCTTGAAATTTCAAAGACCTATTGAAGAAATTGTCATTTGTATTGAGCATAAAAATCGTCTTCTCAGTATTGAACTGACTGGTTCTATCATTATTGGGAAAATCTTGTCCTGTATTTCCTATGAAGTTCTACAGCTGACAATTTCAGTTCTTGCAAAGCATTTGAGTACTATCCTGATACGTAAGTAATACTTATGGAATGAGATTTTGCGTTAATAAATCACATTTCAGTCATTTGGAAGGTCCATATTTGTCCACAGAACTATACTATATCTGATATACAGGATGTTTCACTAAGTGTGTTTGCCTCTGTAACTTATAAAATAATAGGTGACGGGAAATTTTAATTTCCTATCACTGTTAGTTTGGGAGCTACAATCCTTCAAAGTTTCAGGGGCAGATACTACACGCTGTACATAATACATGGCTGTATGGTGGGTGATGGATGTTATGGCGGAGGGAAGTTGATTTACATGAGATGTTCAAATGTGTGTCCATGTTCCTCAATGCATAATGCAATGCGCCATCGAAAGGATCTGTGGACGAGATGTAACATCGCCGGTGTGACAGAGCGACATGCGTCCTCGATGCGCCATTTTAGATCATCTGGGGATGTGGGCTCAGTGACATAAACACGATACTTTAGATATCTCCACAAAAAGAAATCTACTGGTGTTAAATCGGGCGACCTTGTGGGCCATGAATGAGGACCATGGCACCCCAATCGTCTTCCTGCAAACCTGTTGTTTAGTTCTTCCACAACAGCAGGCGCTGAATGGGCTGGGTGACCATCGTGCTACATCCACATATGGACTCTCGTGTGTAGACACACATGTTCAAGGAGACCACCCAAACTGTCGGCTATAAAAGCGCGATATAACTCACCTGTCAGTGTACCTGGGAAGTAGTGTGGACCGATGATTTCATCCCCAAGGATTCCACACCACACGTTAATAGAGCACATACGTTGACAGTCGACAGGTCGTACCCACCGCGGATTGTCTGCGGCCTAGTAGTGCATGTTATGGAGATTCACTGCACCATAATTTGTGAACGTGAACTCATCAGAGAACATAACACTTTGTAAAGACTCCAACGTCAAATTACGCATGGCCCACTCACAGAATGTCACTCTTGCACGGAAATCGTTCCCACGCAGCCCCTGGGTCAGTGACAGGCGGTACGGGTGAAACCTGTGGCCGTGTACTATACGCCACACAGATGTGAGACTGACACCAGCGACTGCAGCAATGGCTCGTAAGCTGACATGAGGATCGTGGTGTAGTGCAGCTATAACAAACACCTCCGTCTCCTCACTTCTTGCAGTCTTCGTCTGTTATTGTGGCGCATTACCAAGCTGCCTGTTTCCCGAAGTCGTTGTTCGGCACGTAAGAACGTA
This sequence comes from Locusta migratoria, assembly GCA_026315105.1. Lineage (NCBI taxonomy): Eukaryota > Metazoa > Arthropoda > Insecta > Orthoptera > Acrididae > Locusta > Locusta migratoria. Next base: position 398,840,547 of record CM048750.1, on the reverse strand, counting down.
ATGGCTCCCGGGGCTCTTCGCCTAGGATATCTCACGGCATATGCCGTGGCTGCTTCAGTGGCATCATGTCGGTACTCGCCGAGCATCAGCAACATGTCAACGTACTCGTTGTTCGTGTATGCCATCGTCATCCGATGTCAGTAACTGTGGTATATTGAGCCCCGGATGCTTGTGTCAGGTATACGGCCGTGTGCGGCGACAGTCGGCAGTCTAACAGCGCATCGAGGAAGCTTCTCGCTCCGTGATACCGGCGACGTTACAGCTCGGCCGCACCACATTTAGAAGGCGCATTGTATTATGCGCAGCGTTTGTGGTATCTGCCCCTGAAATTTTGAAGGGTTGTAGCTCCCAGACTAACAGTGATAGGAATGTAGTTTGAATTGATTTGGACGCAGCTGGTTTCAACGATTCCAATACACAATAGAAAAAAACTATTGTTCCATTAAAAATTATATCTTTGTGCTGTAACTCTTTGGAAAATGATACAATAAACTATGTTTATAGCTCCGCAGAAAGTGTAACATTTCTTGTGTAGACTTACCGCATTAAAATTTCCCGTCACCTATTATTTTATAAGTTACAGAGGCAAACACACTTAGTGAAACACCCTGTATAATCAGAAATGATAGCCATTTAAACTTATGAAAGTTAACAGGGCAAGAACCACACAGTGCTTTAATCTGAAGACATTTCCTCGGCTTTGCGAGATGTCTGACTGGCTTCAATCGACAATAAGGTTTACCTACTAGGGCCATCTCCTCTTATTTTAACCTCCTTGGTTCCAGTCCAACACTGCCTGCCAGAGAGACTATAGAGGAACGCAACCTTTCAGTTGGACCATGTCAGACTGTCACAACACAGTAACTTGGCATTTATTGTGCTGCCGCGCGTCTTGAAAGTCAACGTCAGAAAGACCATCGCCTCGGAATCTCCTAACAGGTTTTCCTTAGCGCAAATGAGAGCGAGATTTTCATCAAGAGTTTTTTGATGACCAACGTTGGAAACCTCGTTGAAAGATCGAGTATTTTCAACAACAGACGGGATGAAAGAAAATTGGGCGGTCTAGTAAGAGGCGTATAACGACTGCTTTTCAGAAGTTGAAACGGCGTAATAAGCGGAGTACCACTTGTGGAGGAGAATACTCGAAGGAGATCATGCAAAACAAGTAAAAGGCAAGAGTGGAAAAATACCGTCGTCAGAGTTCCGGAAATTTTTGAACAGACCATGCTTCAGTTGGGGGAAAAAAAAAATTTGGCGGTACTCTGCTCGGCGGAAAATAATTTTAGGCGGTATTCTGCTAATTCCACATGAATTGAGTTCAAATGGATAATTATAGAAAATCAAGAAAGTGAAGATTTAGGCATGTGAATACACTAACAAAATATAGCTATAATTTAAAGATTTGCAATTCATTTTTATTGTCTTCAAGGGTTTAGTGTAGATGAGGCTACCACGCACTGGATTTGGACGACATCGTAACTAATCAGGAGTGGCGTTCCAGAAGAATAAGAATTCGTGTTGTTGCTGGGAATTAAAAGCAGACTTATATCACACGAAAACCATTAGAAAATTTTGATTGTATGTGAAGTGTACTTGCGGCAAAACACAATCAATACCTTCACTACGCGATAGTAACAGTGATGCTACTGATGAAAGCTCTGCTGGAGCAGAAATGCTTAACACAGCCTTCCGACATTCTTTCACGAAAGAAGACGAAGCAAATACTCCGGAATTCATATCAAGAACAGCTTCCAGCATGCGCAATGTAGAAGTTGATACCCCTGGTGTATTAAAGCAACTTAACAGAAGTAAGTCTGCAGGTCGAGGTTGTATACCAATTGGTTTCCTTTCAGAGTATGCTGATGAAATAGCCCCATACCAAGTTATCATATGCAGCCGCTCGCTCAGCGAACGTTCCGTACCCAAAGACAGCGAAGTTGCACGGGTTACGCCAATATTAAAAAAAGGCAATAGGAGTGATAGAAAAATTACTGGCCTGTATCATTGACGTCGTTTTGCAGTAGGATTTTAGAACATATACTTTTTTCAAATATTGTGGACTACCTCGAAGAGAACGATCTATTGGCCCATAGTCAACACGGATTCTGAAAGTATCATTCTTGTGAAACACAGCTAGCTCTTCACTCACACGATGTGATTAGTGCTATCGACAAGGGATGTCAAATAGATTCCGTATTTTTAGTTTTCCGGAAGGCTTTCGACATCGTACCTCACAACTGTCTTCTAATAAAACTGCGTTCTTATGGAATACCGTCACAATTGTGCTATTGGATTCGTGATTTCCTGTAAGAAAAGGCAAAGTACGTTGCAATTAACGAAAAGTCATCGAGTAGAACTGATGTGACATTTGGTTTTCCCCAGGGAAGTGTTATAGGGCATCTAATGTTATTTATTTTTATAACCGATTTTTTCCACTCCCATGAACCACAGACATTGACGAGGTGGGGTGGCTTGCGTGCCTCAACGATACAGATAGCCGTACCGTAGGTACAACCACAGCGGAGGGGTATCTGTGGAGAGGCCAGACAAACGTGTGGTTCCTGAAAAGGGGCAGCAGCCTGTTCAGTAGTTACAGGGGCAACAGTCTGGATGATTGACTGAAATGGCCTTGTAACATCAGCTAATGTGGCTTAGCCGCACAGCTACTGCGAACGGCTGAAAGCAAGGGGAAACTACAGCCGTTACTTTTCCCGAGGACATGCAGCTCTACTGTATGAACATATGATGATGGCATCCTCTCGGGTAAAATATTCCGGAGGTAAAATAGTCCCCCATTTGGATCTCCGAGCGGGGACTACTCAGGAGGATGTGATCATCAGGAAAGACAATACTGGCATTCTACGGGTCGGAGCGTGGAATGTTAGATCCCTTAATCGAGTAGGAAAATTAGAAAATTTAAAAAGGGAAATGGATAGGTTGAAGTTAGATATAGTGGGGATTAGTGAAGTTCGGTGGCAGGATGAACAGGATTTCTGGTCAGGTGAGTACAGGATTATAAATACAAAATCAATTGGGGGTATCACAGGAGTAGGATTGATAATGAATAAGAAAATAGGAATGCGGGTAAACTACTATGAGCAGCACAGTGATCGCATTATCATTGTCAAGATAGATACGAAGCCAACACCGACATCAGTAGATCAGGTTTATATGCCAACTAGCTCTGCCAATGATGAGGAAATCGAAGAAATATATGAGGAGCTAAAGGAAATTATTCAGACAATTAAGGGAGAGGAAAACTCAATTGTTATGGGAGACTAGAATTCGGTAGTAGGACAAGGAAGGGAAGGAAAGATAGTAGGTGAATATGGTCTGGGCAAAAGGAATGAAAGAGGAAGCCGCCTGGTAGAATTTTGCACAGAACATAATTTAGTTATAACAAACACCTGGTTCAAGAATCACAAAAGAAGGTTGTATATGTGGAAGAGACCAGGAGACACCGGGAGATACCAGATAGATTTTATAATGGTAAGACATAGATTTCGGAACCAGGTTTTACACTGTAAGACATACCCAGGGGCAGATATAGACTCTGACCATAACTTGTTGGTTATGAACTGTAGGCTGAAACTGAAGAAACTACAAAAAGGTAGGAAAATAAGGAGATGGGACCTGGATAAATTGAAGGAACCTGAGGTTCTTAAGAATTTCAGAGGGAGCTTTAGGCAACAATTGACAGAAACTGGGGAAAATAAAATAGTAGAGGAGGAATGGGTAAAATTGAGAGATGAAATAGTGAAGGTAGCAGAGGAGAAAATAGGTAGGAAGGAAAGACCTACAAAAAATCCTTGGATATCACAGGAGATACTAAATTTAATCGATGAAAGGAGAAAATATAAAAATGCAGTAAATGAAACAGGCAAAATGGAGTACAGACGACTAAGAAATGAGATTGACAGGAAGTGCAAAATGGCTAAGCAGGAGTGGCTAGAAGGCAAATGCAAGGATGTAGAAGAATGTATAAATAGGGGAAAAATAGATACAGCCTACAGGAAAATAAAAGAAACATTTGAAGATAAGAAAAACAGCTCTATGAACATCAAGGTCACTGATGGAAAACCAGTCCTCAGCAAAGAAGGGAAAGCTGAAAGGTGGAAGGAATATATAGAGGAGCTCTACAAAGGAACTGAACTTCGAGACAATATTGTAGGAAGGGAAGAGGATGTAGATGAAGATAAAATAGGAGGAACTGTACTGAGAGAAGAATTTGACAGAGCCCTGAAAGATCTAAGTCGAAACAAGGCCCCTGGAGTAGATGATATTCCCTCAGAGCTACTGAAGTCTCTGGGAGAACCAGCCATGACCAAACAGTTTCACCCGGTGTGTAAGATGTATGAGACAGGCGAAATACCCTCAGACTTTAAGAAAAATGTTATAATCCCCATCCCAAAGAAAGCAGGTGCAGACAGGTTTGAAAACTACAGAACCATCAGCTTAATAAGTCATGGTTGCAAAATATTAACACGAATTATTTACAGAAGGATGGAAAAGCTGGTAGAAGCCGACCTCGGGGTAGATCAGTTTGGGTTCAGGAGAAATGTAGGAACAAGGGAGGCAATACTCACTTTACGGCTTATCCTAGTAGATTAAGAAAAGGCAAACCTACATTTCTAGCTTTTGTAGATTTGGAGTAGGCTTTTGACAATGTTGATTGGAATAAACTCTTTCAAGTTCTGAAGCAAGCAGGAGTAAAATATAGGGAGCGTAAGGTTATTTACAACTTGTACAAAAACCAGACAGCGGTTGTCAGAGTTGAAGGGCTTGAAAGGGGTGCAGTGGTTGGAAAGGGAGTAAGACAGGGTTATAGCCTTTCTCCAATGTTATTCAATTTGTACATTGAGCAAGCTATAAAGGAAAGCAAGGAGAAATTTGGGGAAGGAGTTAAAGTTCAGGGGGAAGAATTAAAAACATTGCGTTTTGCCGATGACATAGTAATTCTGTCAGATACAGCAAAGGACCTGGAAGAGCAACTGAACGGAATGGACAGTGTGCTGAAAGGCGCATATAAGATGAACATTAACAAGAGCAAAACTAGAGTAATGGAGTGCAGTCTAAGAAAATCAGGTGATGCTGAAGGAATTAGATTGGGAAACGAAGCAATAAAGGAGGTAGATGAGTTTTGTTACTTGGGCAGTAAAATAACAAATGATGGTCGCAGTACAGAGGATATCAAATGCAGAATGGCAATGGGTAGAAAAGCGTTCTTGAAAAAGAGAAATTTGTTAACCTCGAATATTGATTTAAGCCTAAGGAAGTCTTTTCTGAAGGCATTTGTATGGAGTGTTGCCTTGTATGGGAGTGAGACATGGACGATAAACAGTGCGGACAGGAAGAGGATTGAGGCTTTTGAAATATGGTACTACAGAAGGATGCTGAAGGTTAGGTGGGTGGATCGCGTAACTAATGAGGAGGTACTGAACAGAATTTGGGAGAAAAGAAATTTCTGGTATACCTTGACTAAAAGAAGGGATAGATTGACAGGACACATCCTTAGACATCAAGGAATTGTGAATTTAGCGTTGGAGGGAAGTGTGTGGGGAAAAAATCGCAGGGGAAGACCAAGAGATGGATACATTAAGCAGATTCAGACAGATGTAGGTTGCCGTTATTATGTGGAGATGAAGAGGCTTGCTCAGGATAGGGTATTGTGGAGAGCTGCATCAAACCAGTCTCCGGACTGAAGACCACAACAACAACAACCGATTTAGGTTGTTAGCGGTTGATGCTGTCACTCATCAGTCAGTGAACTCACCAGAAGATCAAAAGCAACTGCAAAATGATTTTGATAAGATATCTGCATGGTGCAAAAAATGGTAATTGACCCTTAATAATGAGAAGTGTGAAGTCATCCACATGACCACCAAAAGAAGCCCGTTAATCTTCATTTACACGATAAATCATTTTAAACTATAGGTCGTAAATTCAACTAAATACCTAGGAGTAACAATTACAAACAACTTAAATTGGAAAGAACACATAGAAAATATTGTAGGCGAAGCGAAGCAAACACTACGTTTCATTGGCATAACACTTACAATATGCAATAGTTCTACTAAAGAAACTGCCTAGCCCACACTTGTGCGTCCTGTTTTGGAGTATTACTGCGCATTGTGGGGTCTACACCAGGTGGGACTGACGGAGGATATAGAGAAAGTTCAGAGAAGGGCAGCTCGTTTTGTACCATCGTGATATAGGGGGGAGAGTGTCAGAAATGATGCACGGGCTGGGGTGGGAATCATTAAAGAAAGGCTTTATTTGTTGCGACGAGATCTATTTGCGAAATTTGTATTACCAGCTTCTCTTCCGAATGCGAACATATATTGTTAGCACTCACCTAGATAGGGAGACATTATCGTCAGAATAAAATAAGAGAAATCAGATCGATAAGGAAAGATTTAGGTGTTACTTTTTCCCGCGAACTATTAGAGAATGGAACATCGTAAAAGCGGTTCGATGAACCGGCTGCTATGCACTTCAGTGTGACTTGCAGAGTTTTTATGTAGACGTAGATAATCTAAAAGCTAATTTTCACTGAAATGTGATTAATGTTTCACCACGAGGCGTATGAGTCAGAAGAAGGTTTTGGGGAACAATGTGACTTGACCGATAAAGGTATTAAGACGTATTTAATGTAAGGACAAGCATTGAATTAAAAAAATTTGCTGTTGCCAGGATTCGAACCCCAGGCCTGCTGTTTACTAGGCAAACGCTAGAGACCGCTCAGCTAACACAGCGTTACGGACAAAGCGCCTACACCGACTGTTGTCAAGCACGTCTCCCTCCACACCACATACCTTAATTCTGCCTCAGTGCCCCCTGTGAAATACGTATCAAACTGCCAGGGCTGTCCTATATTGGAATAGCACCCCAGCAAAGACCGTGACTGGGGACAATCCCGCCTTGTTCATCAGACAGAGGTGATTTAAATATCATGATATGATAAAAATAAGAAATAATTCAACTTTTGTTCTTACTTTATTTAAATTGGCATTATATTTATATCCTATGAATTCTTTCAATCCTTGGATTCATACGAATGTCTTAGCCTGTATCCAGAATGAAACGTTCACTCTGCAGCGGAGTGTGCGCTGATATGAAACTTCCTGGCAGATTAAAATTGTGTGCCGGAACCGGGACTCGAACCTTGGACCTTTGCCTTTCGCGGGCAAGCGCTCTACCACTGAGCTACCCCAACCAGACTCACGATGCCGCCTCACAACTTTACTTCCGCCAGTACCTCGCCTCCTACGTAGCCTGTAGTTTAACCCTGATCTTCGGTTTGTTTACAATTTGTAAAAGCGTGAGAATTGCTGACTGTGGAAATGTCTGTGCAGTGTAGTGGCATTTGCAAAATGTTTTCCAAAAGTGACACACATATGGATATACTCATAATGAAACTCGAGGACCAATTTACATTATAAATATTCAATACAACATTACAAAAGTGCCGCGGCGGAGTTGTCAAGCGCATTGAGGCGCTATGCTCCGATGCGCTAGGCCGTTCCCCATCGGGGTTCGAATCCCCCCCCCCCACTCGGGCATGGATGTTTGTGCTGTCTTTAGTAGAAGGTAGTTCATAAGTAGTTTATAAGTTTAGGGACTGGGTGACAGCACAGTTAATTATGAGCGCGTGATTTCGTGGTAAAATTCGCGTTTACAAGTCTATACGTAAGCAGTCACGAGATGGAATCCCACAACCTTCATTTTTGCCGAGAATACTGTCCTGGTTTTTTAAAGGTGTGGATGACAGAAGAACGTCGATGATTTACGGCTGTTTTCTTTCCAGTGCTTGAAGCAAGTTCAGTTTTTTTTTCTCTACGTGCTGATAACACGTTTGGTACTTGTACTGTGCCTCCCATTTCGCTTGGAAGGAGGAGTTTCATTTACCACATCTTTAATTTTCGACGGGGGAAGATAACACCACCTGAATACAGCAGATGAATGTTCGCCAAAGAAGGCGTTCATGGTGAGAGCAAGGACGGGGTGTAGGGGAGTAGGGAGCCTGAAAAAAATCTAAACATTTGAACATTTTTGATACCACATGTAGTATTCACTTGTTCTCGTTTTCTGTCCTGCCACACATACACAGCAGTCCTCAAAAAGCAACATTTATTGCAGTACAATACTCTGTATGTAGCATCTGATGATGTGCTGCTTCGTAACTCGAAATTGGTTTTTGTCAAATAAATAAGTGCATCAAAAAGAAGGCGGATGGTTGCAGTAATTTCTGAAACCTACATCATGCATAGAAGGTTTAAATTGTTTTGTACAGGGTGTCCAGAAAAAGGCTTCCTGATTTCAAAATTAAATATCTCGAAAACAAAGATTGATAGAGGAATGCAGTAAACGGCATGTTTATTATGAAAGCCGTAAGAAGTTTATACAGCAGTCTGAAATAATAGTTACAAAAGCTGCTAACAGATGGCGCTGTACGCTGTACAGCTCATATCGGCATACATAAGTGAAATAATCGTATGTAAACACTCTTTGCAAACCATCACAATGTTTTCAAAATGTTCACCATTGGCACTACAGAGGTGGCGCAAACGAAGAATGAAATTCGCCATCACATTTCGTAGTGTCTCAACCGAAATGGATTCACATGCCACAGAGATTGCCTATTCAACCTCGTACAGCGTGGCGGGATGCTTCGGGTAGACCATGACTTTCACTGTGCCCCACAAAAAAGTCACAGGGAGTCAAATCCGACGAATATGGAGGCTAGTCCATGCCTGCACCAGTAAATTTGGGGTATTCCAAAGCAATGACTCGATTGCCGAAGTATTCCTCAAGAAAGTGAAACACTTGTTCGGTCCGATGTGGTCGGGCTCCATCTTGCATAAACCATTCAGTACCTGGTCGATCCTCTAACGCTTGCTGTGTGGCGACAAATTGTTCCAAAATTGCAACGTAACGTGCACCAGTGACCGTTTCTCGAATGAAAAAAGGGCCAATAATGCCTCTGCTACATACTGCAGCCCACACAGTAACTTTAGGAGAATACAGGGGTTTCGCTTCACACCAATATGGCTTTTCGGAAACCCAAAATCGCCAGTTCTGCTTATTCACGTATCCATTCAGGTGGAACTGTGCTTCATCGGTAAACCAGATGCAGCCAACATCAAATCCTTCACTATCAATCATTGTGAGCATCTGATTAGCAAAGGCAACCCTTTGTTGCACAGCTCGTACGGGTATGGCCTGGTGCGTTTGAATTTTGAATGGAAACATGTGTAGGCTCTTTCTCAGTATTTTCTACGTATACTATACCACCAAAAAAACGCGTTGTTCAATGGAGTACATGGTTTTAATCTCTTCCTTGGGTAGGCTAACCTCCTTTCACGTTTCAGTAGTGGAACTGATCGCTCTGGGCTTCGCATCATTATACTAGGCACTACGTATGGCGATTACAGCGCCATCTGTTAGCAACTTTTGTTACTATTATTTCAGACTGCTGTATAAACTTCTTACATCTTTCAAAATAAACATACCGTTTACTGCATTCCTCTATCGACCATTGTTTTCGAGATATTAAATTTTTGAAATCAGGGAGTCCTTTTCTGGACACCCTGTATATTGTGGGAAAGGTTGACTAGATGTGAAAGTGCTCAGAAGAAGGCGGCGATGGGGAGACTCACCCGGCGGTCGTCCATGAGGGAGTAGGTGTCGTGCTCCTTGGTCATGAGGTACTTGAGCACGTCGTTGTGGCCCTCGGCGGCGGCGAACCAGATGGGCGCGCTGCCGTAGTTGGTCTCGCTCTTGGGCGACGCGCCCGACTCGACCAGCAGGCGCACCACGTCCAGGTAGCCGGCGCGCGCCGCGCAGTGCAGCGACGTCCACCCGTTCTGCCGGCAAGCACCTACCTGTCCTACACAAACTCCGCGAGCCCGAAGTTTAGCACAACTGCCTAGTGAGCACGTGGTCCTCAGCAAAAGTTTTCATATCTGCAAGTTGTACGATTATACCGCCTACCAGCATCTGACGCTGTGTGTGCCTTCAAATATTTGTAAATCTATCAGACTCAATTGCCAGGTTATTACTCCGTATCTTAAAAACTACTTAATCTAAGTTAAACTAAACTAAGGACAACGACGCGGGAGGCCTCGCGATCCGCAACTTGGCGCTCCAAGGCGCTCGGCTACTCCCGCGCGGATATATATATGTGGTTGGGAGGGAGGGGGTCGCCGTTACAGGAGGAAGTACTTGCACTGTAAAGTAACTAGGGGCTCATTATACAAAAGCTTATGCCTAAGTGAAATTTATTTAATGTTAAAATTACGAAGTTCTTTATGTAATATTCGTTATGAATTGAGAAGGTCATAGATTGTTTTGCAGTACAAGGTTTTAATGATGAATATGCTCAAAGTCTGAAAACTGTTTTCAGGAAAAGAGTTTGATACAATAAGTAATTTTGAAAAATTCGGAAAACAAATATCTCTCTCTTTACAAAATGTCTTAACGAGCATAATTCGCTTCTGAGTCTTGCCTGAAATGCGCAATTCTCGTTAACAAAATATATCTTTCTGTCGAAAATCACGTAAAATAGGTAGTGTGTACCGTCTCCATATATATATATATATATATATATATATATATATATATATATATATATATATATATATATATATATATATATATATGAGGCGCGTCCAGAAAGTAAGTTCCGTTTCAATTCATCGCCGCTGTAGTGCTGCGATTGCAGTTGCGCACATGCGCTGTAGACGATGTGTATCAAGGAGAAGAACGTGCGCCATTTGGAGATCGTTGTCAGTTACGTACGCTTTGTTGTGCTTGTTTGAAATGTCGATTGAAAATCCCGCCTCCTGTGAAATCAGGTCGATGATTCGGTTTCTGAATGCGAGGAAAGTCAAACCAAGTGAAATTTATCGGCAAATTTGCGATGTTTACGGACCAAATGCGATGAGTGATCCGATGGTGAGAAGATGGGTCCGACAGTTCAATGGCGGGCGTAGTGATGTGCACGATGAAGAACGAAGTGGGCGTCCACCTTTGGTTACAGAAGAACTGGTTCACGCGGTTGATGAAAAGATCCAGGAAAACCGTAGGTTTACAATTAGTGCTCTCGCAATGGACGACGAGCTGAAAGAAACTGTTTCCAACAGGTTGAAGACACAGGCGGCAGATTTGTATGAAGAAGGTATACAAAACCTGGTGCCACGCTATGACAAATGCCTGAAAAATTACGGCAGTTATGTGGAAAAGTAGTTTAAGAGTTGTAGAATTTTGTGCAATAAAATTTCTTCTGTATCTGCGTACAATTTCATTTTATTACCAAACGGATCTTACTTTCTGGACGCGCCTCTTATATATATCATCCAACAGCTAAAAATAAAGCTGAAGCAAAAGAAAGAAGATAAAATTTGTTTCCTCCTTTGCCTCTCGTTCTAGTGCCTCCAAATATCGAAAGCAATTTTTTTTATTGTCTCGCTTCTATCGTCCTGGGGGGGGGGGGGTCCAAATCTCGAAAGTTATTATTATTATTAGTAATACATGTACAATACTGGCCATTAAAATTGCAACACCAAGAAGAAACGCAGATGATAAACGGGTATTCAATGGACAAATATATTATACTAGAACTGGCATGTGATTACATTTTCACGCAATTTGGGCGCATAGATCCTGAGAAATCAGTACCGAGAAGAACCACCTCTGGCCGTAACAACGACCTTGATATGCCTAGGTATTGAGTCAAACAGAGCTTGGTTGGCATGTACAGATGCCCATGCAGCTTCAACACGATACCACAGTTCATCAAGAGTAGTAACTGGCGTATTGTGACGAGCCAGTTGCTCGGCCACCATTGACCAGACATTTTCAGTTGGTGAGAGATGTGGAGAATGTGCTGGCCAGGACAGCAGTCGAACATTTTCCGTATCCAGAAAGGCCCGTACAGGACCTGCAACATGCGGTCGTGAATTATCCTGCTGAAATGTAGGGTTTCGCAGGGATCGAATGAAGGGTAGAGCCACAGGTCGTAACACATCTGAAATGTAACGGCCACTGTTCAAAGTGCCGTCGATGCGAACAAGAGGTGACCGAGACGTGTAACCAATGGCAGCCCATAACATCTCGCCGGGTGATACCCCAGTATGGAAATGACGAATACACGCTTCCAATGTGCGTCCATAGCGATGTCGCGAAACACGGATGCGACCATCATGATGCTGTAAACAGAACCTGGATTCATCCGAAAAAGTGACGATTAGCCATTCCTGCACGCAGGTTCGTCGTTGCGTACACCATCGCAGACGCTCCTGTCTGTGATGCAGCGACGGGGGTAACCGCAGACATGGTCTACGAGCGGATAGTCCATGCTGCTACAAACGTAGTCGAACTGTTCGTGCAGATGGTTGTTGTCTTTCAGACGTCCCAATCTGTTGACTCAGGGATCGAGACGTGGCTGCACGATCCGTTACAGCCATGCGGATAAGATGCCTGTCATCTCGACTGATAGTAATACGAGGCCGTTGGAATCCAGCACGGCGTTCTGTATTACCCTCCTGAACCCACCGATTCCATATTCTGCTCACAGCCATTGGATCGAGACCAACGAGAGCAGCAATGGCGCGATACGATAAACCGCAATCGGGATGGGCTACAATCCGACTATATCAAAGTCAGAAACGTGATGGTACGCATTTCTCCTCCTTACTCGAGGCATCGCAACAACGTTTCAGCAGGCAACGCCGATCAACTGCTGTTTGTGTATGAGAAATCGTCTGGAAACTTTCCTCACGTCAGCACGTTGTACATGTCGCCACCGGCGCCAACCTTGTGTGAATGCTCTGAAAAGCTAATCATTTGCATATTACAACATCTTCTTCCTGTCGGTTAAATTTCGCCTCTGTAGCATGTCATCTTCGTGGTGTAGCAATTTTAATGGCTAGGAGCATATCTGCATGTGGGCGGGGGGGGGGGGGGGCTTATTTTATTTTGCCGCCGCCCTGTGCCTTTGACAGCCTAGTCCGCCACTGGTAGCAGGCGTCGATCCACGCTGGAAGACCTACATCAGTAGGTGGTGTCCCCTGCAAGGACGGCAGAGCAGCCGATGGTCCTGGCACTCGTCCCACCGTACCAAACGCGAACACTGTCTGGGGACACACATGACTGTACAGCTGCTCCAGTTGTTCGCGTAGTTCCGCAAGAGGTGTGATCCCACCGTATTCTGCAACTGCTCGATTTTAGACAAATCTGGAGATGATGGTGGCCAGGCACATCCTGCAGAGCACGTTCAGTTTCACGCGCAGCCTATGGGCGAGCCTTATCCTCTTGCAAACACACGTCCCCGTCCTGTTGCTAGGATGGCAGAACAACGGGTCAGCCTCCCAGCCACAAAGACCAAAGATGAACGAGAGTTGTAGCTTACCACACTCCAGACCGCTACACACGGAATGGGGCCAGTGTGTCTGGGACGGAGCAGTCCACGAGACAGCGCTCGCCAGGAGAGCGTAGTAAGCGCAAACGACCGTCACCCGCGTGCAGACACTGTCTGCTTTTATTGCCGAATACCTCGGCCCGCCATTCCAGCCCGCAAGTGATCGCCTGACCGCACCAGCAGAGCCGTACCCGTGCGTGCTGCGGCCTGAGTGGCAGGCGGACGAGAGGCGTGTCCGCAGTGCCACTGCTAGTGGCTGGCTGCCAGCAGTTATCGGCTCACAAACCCTCTCGTCTCTGCCGTGGTATCTGTGCAATCTGTGTATCTGCGCTGTGTGGACGTCCAGGCGTGCGAATGTTCTGGTGACCATCGCAGCCAGCATCGTTGCACAACTGACGTAGCAAGTGCTAATAGTGTGTCACTTCTGTAACAGGACCATTCCGCTACTCGGAAGGCCACAATGAGACCCGTTTCAGACTCGTTCAGTGGGCTATAGGAAGCGCCAAAATACCAAAATATTGCTTGCTGCTACGTGTGCCTTAGGAAAGGAAAGACCATGACTATAAAATTAGATAGATGCGGAGCCACACGGAAACTTCTACATCTACATAAATACTCTGCAATTCACCGTAAGGTGCGTGGCGGAGGGTACACTGTACCACTACTAGGAAAAAAAGAATGCCTATATGCCTCCGTACGAGCCCTAATTTCTCTTATCTTGTCTTTGTGATCTTTACGCGAAATGTAAGTAGGCGGCAGCAAGATCGTACTACACTCAGCTTCAAATTCCGGCCCTCTAAATTTACTTAATAGAAATTCACGAAAAGAACGTCGTCTTTCTTCCAGCGATCCCCAATTGAGTTGTCGGAGCATTTCCGTGACACTCGCGCATTGGTCGAACCTACCGTTAACAAATCTAGCTGTTCGCCTCTGAACCGCCTCTATGTCTTCCTTTAAACTGATCTGCTGCGGGTCCCATACTCAAGACGTGGTCACACAAGCGTTTTATACGCGGTCTCCTTTACAGGTGAAGTACATCTTCCCAAAATTCTCCCAATAAACCGAAGTCGGCTGTCCGCCTTACAACTGTCCTTACATGTTCGTTCCATTTCATATCGCTCTGCAGTGTTACGCCTAGATATTTGAATGACGCGACAGCATCAAGTTGCTCACTACTAATACTATATTCGAACATTATAGGATTGTTTTTTCTACTCATGCGCATCACTTTACATTTTTCTACATTGAGAGCCAGCTGCCATTCTTCGCACCAACTAGAAATGTTGTCTAAGTCATCCTGTATGCTATTACAGTCAGTTATTTGACGACACCCTCCCATACACCACAGCATCATCAGCAAACAGCCGCAAATTACAACTTACTCTGTCCATCAGATCATTTATATAGATAGAAAATAATAACGGTCCTATCACACTCCCCTGGGGCACGCCTGACGATACACTCGTCTCTGATGAACACTTGCCGTCGAGAACAACGTACTGCGTTCTATTACTTAGGAAGTCTTCGAGCCAGTCACAAATCTGTGAACCTATTCCGTAAGCTCGTATCTTCGTTAGCAGTCTGCAGTGTGGCACCGCGTCGAATGCCTTTTTGAAGTCGAGAAAAACACAATCCGCCTGTTGCCCTTCATCCATGGCTCGCAAGAAGTCATGTGAGTAAAGGGCAAGCTGAGTTTCACATGAACGATGTTTCCTAAACCCGTGCTGATTCATGGAAAGAAGCTTTTCCGTTTCATCTTATTGGCAATCGTTCTTTTTAGCGAATCATGTGTGATCGGAATATGAAGAGACCGGGTGATACTGATGGTCCAAGTACTCTCTGCCACACCCCCTACGTCAGATTGCGTTTAAAGACGCATCTTGCCTTTGTGAGTGACTTACATTTTGGTGACTTGCGGAGCAGCTGTGGAAATATACTTCATGCATCGTAAGCTCCATGACAGTTGTAAAATGACGAAAATAAAACTAATGTAAAAACACAAGAGCCGAACAACAACACGCATAAAATCGCATTATCGGTGCCTCGTAAGAGATGAAGCAATTTCTCCATGCTACGCTACGTGGCAGTTAAATTGCTGTAGTCTGTTAGTTGCGTCTTTTGCCAGTTTGCAATACAGTGGATAATATGGTACCCTGTACATTATGTTACAGATACAAACATACTAATGGTTACTAAATAAAACAGGTGGAGAATGTTTTAGGTACATACTACATAGTACAATTGTAGCCCCTATGTTATTCAATCTGTACAGTGAGCAACCTGTGTGGTTTGCCGATGACACTAAAGCTGTTAGAGACAGCAAAGGACCTGGAAGGACAATTGGATGAAATGGACAGTATCTTGAAAGGACGATGTAAGAATGTAGTCTTATAAAATCGGGCGATGCTGAAGGAATTAGATTAGGTAACGAGACGTTAAAAGCAGAGGACGAGTTTTGTTATTTGGAAACTTCTGCTGGCGGAAGTGGAGAATATGTTACATAGATGAAGAAAAGTATTCGATAAGAAGAGAAATTTCTTGACATCCAACATTATTTCAAGTGTTAGAAAATCTTTTCTAAAGGCATTTGTCAGTTCTGTAGCCTTGTGCGGTAATTAAACTTGGACGATAAAGAATTCTGACAGAAATATGCTAGAATCTTTTGAAATGTAGTATTGCAGATGAATGCTAACAGTTACATGGGTAGAGCGCGCAACGAAAGAAGAGGTACTGAACACAATTAAGAAGAGAAATTTCTGGTATACTTTGACTAAAAAGACGGGTCGTTTAGCATTAGAGGCAAGTGTGTGGGAAGAAAAAAATTGCAGAGGAAGACCAAGAGTCGAATACGTTAAACAGGTTTAACTGGATGTGTTCAAATGATCAAATGTTTGTAGAGTCTATGGGACTTAACTATGGGGTCATCAGTCCGTAAACTTACAAACTACTTATGAACTAACTAATGTTAAGGACGGCACAAATATCCATGCCCGAGGGGGGATTCGAACCCCCGACCGTAGTGGCCGTGCAGACCGTGACTGGAGCGCCTCAGTCCCCTCGGCCACCGCGGCCGGCAACTGGATGTGGTTGGCGTTTTTATTCAGAGATGGAGTTCCTTGCACTCGATAGGCTAGCTTGTAAAGATGCACCAAAGCAGTCTTTGGACTGAAGACAACGCCAGAATAACTGATGGATGGGGAGTGTGATGGTTAACCGGCAAAGCAAGCGCCTGGACACCCTTATGCCGAGGCCCCACAGAAGTTTCTCGTCTGGCTTTAACCTGGCCTTCATCTCTCAACGATGTGACAAGTAGTCAGGAAGCACAGGTTGGTCGGATTCCATGATTTAGGTCTCCAGTCCATGTCGGATAACTGGAATAAATTGGGGACACATATTTATGTAAATTAAAGAATTTCTTCAGCAGTTTTAATCGCCTGGTACTATTTTTAGCCTGTCAGATGCAGCACTTCAGATATAGTCGCGAATGGAAAGTTTGGGGTTGTCAAGCTTCACTTTTAATACTTGTGCAACAACGCCTTCTGCCTTCCGATTTCCGATAGAGTGAATGGATCTTGAAATCTACAAGGGCAAGAAAACTATGGGGAGACCGGCCGAGAAAAGTAAGTAAACGGATTATCGTTTTAAAGTATTCGTCATCACTGTTGAATACATTCATCTCGCTCTGAAAGATATTGGAAAACTGTTTGTCGTTGTTACATAGTCATCCACAATTGTATCCAGGCGGGAACTTCCTTATGGAGGGCAAATCGAACAACACGGAAGGCCACCACTGTCAAGGGCTGTGTATACACACGTCTTTTGTTTCTGCACATCTATGCCAAAACTCGTATCGAATTACATAAGTTTCACATGTCTCTTTGTGTAATTAAGATTAAAAATCTGTACTTCGAGTTTCATGTTCGCGGATTAATATAATGATAAAGGACACATCTTTTTTCTTTGTCGTTATCTCTGAAAAATCGTAAAATTCCATTATGCAAAACTATATTTAAACAAGGTGTGCTCGCAATTTGTTTGACTCTTCGCGCCAATCACAACAAAAGCTGATACATGTTCTTTTAACGCACTTTCTGTTTCTTATGCTACATATACAGCTTTTATCCAATAAGAGTACTTTCAGTACGTCGATAACGATGTCAGATCCACTTTGTTGTCGACTTAATTCCATTTGTAGGCCTCTTGCATCAATGGAAATTTTTCCACTGATAATGTAATTTAGATTCCAGATCCGATTACGCAAACTTTCCTTCCTTACCGCTCTTGTCCTTGTTCGAAAGCATCAGGAATAGAATAGGAGCTGAAAATCGCTTTGTAATCTGAGAGATTCGTCTAACGAGCACTTCGCCGATGAGATATCGAACCCGGAGAACAAATATGTCGAGCCATCAAGGCGCAGTGGAAACTAAGATTTAATATGTACCATCAGCCCAAATGTATTAATGGCACGGAAATAGCTTGACAAATGGCGCAGTGAATTTTAATTTTCGGGGTCAGTGTACTTGATGGCAACGAAGTAACTGGAAAGTTAAAGCAACTTCAAGCGCTATATGTGCAGGCCATTTTTATAGGAATAAGAATTTCGTGTGGCTCAGTGACCTAATGGAAGTCTTTCAACTGCACGCCACTTCAGTGACTTGCATGTCTCGAACCCATCGCAGATATCCAACCGGGAAAAGGAGACCTACAACCTAACTCGGAATCAGAACCACACGTCGTTTCTAGCGACTTCTCACATAGTTGAAAGGTGAAGGCAGGGTTAAAACGCAGACTGAGAAGTTCGTGATCGGGATTTATATTAACAAGGACTTTCATCAAGGGAAATTTCTAGGTGAATAGTATACAGTCAAAGTAACGTAGTAAGGACCTGACACCGTTTTCAAACTACAGTTAGTGTTCATGTCTTGCACCGTACTGTGTTCCCTGGGGCAGTAAGTGCGACAGACGTCCGGTATCTCGAAAGAGACCCGTCCACACTATCACCAAGAGGCAAGTGAAACCAATGTCACCAGGAATTGACTATGGAGACTTTGCAAAAGTTCTTTTCACAGATGAATGACGAACATGTCTTTGGTAGGGGTGCGCGCCAGAGCATACCGTCAATACAGTGCAACGAAATGGCTGATCAGTGACGTTCTGGGCGGACATCATGTTGCTCGTCGAGGGCAAGATCAAGGCTCCACAATATAGGGCTGATATCCTCCAACCCAACGTCGAACTGTTTCATCACAATTTAGGAGAGGGATTTAAGTTTATGGACGACAATTTCCGTGGCTACAGCGAGACAACGTAAAAGATGTGCTGGAGTTGCAGGATGCCACTGGCGTGTGTGCCCTCGATATGAATATGCTTGGCATAAATTGAAAAGATCTGTGCGAACACGTCTCGATCAACCATGACACCTTCCGGATTTAAACAGAATTGTTACCGAAGAATGGGAAATAACAGAAAAGGAGTATGGTTAAATGAACTGATTGGCAGCTTGCCACATAGAGAGCAGGATGTATTCATGAAGAGTTAGTGAAATCCTAACTGATGAGATTGCTACATATTAGGCTTACCCCAAGAAAAGAGTTTTTATGTACTGTTTCAATACAAGTGATGTGAATTGTGAATTTCGTTTGTTAATAGTGCGGAATATGATTTACTTTATAAATATCTATTCACCAAAATATAGATTTCCACAGAACTTTTGGTTGGTGGCTGATGTGTGTATTAATAAATTGAGAATGGAAAAATAACTTTTGAATGGACTGTGTGAGCTGTAGTTACTCTCCTGGCCATTAAAATTGCTACACGACGTAGATGACGTGCTATAGACGCGAAATTTAACCAACAGGATGAAGATGCTGTGATGTGCAAAGGATTAGCTTTTCAGAGCATTCAAACAATTTTGGCGCAAGTGGCGACACCTACAACGTGCCGACATGAGAAAAGTTTCGAACCGATTTCTCATACACAAACAGAAGTTGACCGGCGTTGCTGGTGAAACGTTGTTGTGATGCCTCGTATTAGGAGCAGAAATGCGTAACATCACGTTTCCGACTTTCATAAAGGTCGGATTGTAGCCTATCGCGTTGCGGTATATTGTATTACGACATTGACGCTCGCGTTGGTCGCTATCCAATGACTGTTAGCAGAACATGGAATCCGTGTGTTCAGATGGGCAATACGCAACACCATGCTGGAGTCCAACGGCCTCGTATCACTAGCAGTCGAGATGACAGGAATCTTATCCGCATGGCTGCAATAGATCGTGCAGCCACGTCTCGATCCCTGAGTTAACAGATGGGGACATTTGTAAGACAACAACCATCTGCACGAACATTTCGACGACGTTTGCAGCACTATGGACTATCAGCTCAGAGATCGTGGCTACGGTTACCCTTGACACTGCAGCACAGACAGGAGTGCCTGCGATGGTGTACGCGATGGATGCGCGAATGGCAAAACGTCATTTTTTCAGATGAATCCAGGTTCTGTTTACAGCATTATGATGTTCGCACCCGTGTATGGCGACGTTACGGTGAACGCACATTGGAAGCGTGTATTCGTCATCGCCATACTGGCGTATCACCCAGCATGATGGTATGGGGTGCCATTGGTTACACGTCTTGCTCACCACTTGTTCGCATCGATGGCACTTTGAACAGCGGCCGTTTAATTTCAGATGTGTTACGACCCGTGGCTCTACTCTTCATTCGATCCCTGTAAAACCTTGCATTTCAGCAGGATAATGCACGACCGCATGTTGCAGGTCCTCTACGGGCCTTACTGGATGCGGAAAATGTTCGAGTGCTCTCTCACCAATTGAAACATCTGGTCGACGGAGGCCGAGCAGCTGGCTTGTCACAATACGCCAGTCACTACTCTTGATGAACTGTGGTATCGTGTTGAATCTGCATGGGCGTCTGTACCTGTACACGCCATCCAAGCTTTGTTTGACTCAATGCCCAGGCGTACAGCCAGAGGTGGATGTTCTGGGTACTGATTTCTCAGGATCCGTGCACCCAAATTGCATGAAAATGTAATCACATGTCAGTTCTAGTATAATATTTTTGTTCAATGAATATCCGTTTATCATCTGCATTTCTTCTTGGTGTAGGAATTTCAATGGCCAGTAGTGTAGATTAATAATATCTTGGCCATTACTGCAGGAAGTATGGGAGCTGTTGTGTATTGTTAGGTTCCTCACTTAAAAATGGTGCTTCAAACGTCGAATGTAGACTTTCGAGAGACAGTTTCTAACTTCCCACTATGCTGCTATCGGGGTACCTGGTTTTTAGTGTCCACCGGAATATGCCTATATATTTGGCTGTGAGAAGTTCCTCGCTAAACAAAGTTCTGGAGCTGCAACTGCTTGCAAAAGCTGTTGGACTATCTTGTCACATTCTTTTGAGGTTTTTTTAAAGTAAAAAACGTTCTGGAGGATAATTTAGAGATGTAATCATTGGTGATGTCTGACATTAATGTAGTTATGGTAGTATTTATATTTTCTATTTTCCATTTGAACATTAATAGTGCGTGAAGGTGATGTTTAGAAGAGGATAAAGTCAGAATGTGAAGGCCTACAAAGCGATGTTAAATATAAATTACGCAAATAACTTTGAAAGAAAGGATCATATCTTACGTTCTTCTGGTTAAACAATATTTCAAATATTTTAAGACATTCATTATATGATCGAAAAGTGATTGGAATATTTTTAAGTGTTTTTGAACTGGCGTGAGCGTTGCGGGGTACACGGTCTACATTCTAAGGATGCACCTATATTTTTTCTTAGGGACAATTACTACATTTTTGGCTTCAATGAACAACTGTTATTGTCGTCAAACATAGCGTAGAACACCGTTTTTCTTTACACACGTCGGTGGGTGAAATTTTTCGCGGTGAAGGTTTTTGTAAAGGAAGGTAGGAGATAAATCAGTAACTAATCATTCCCTCTAACGTCCATGCAGTTTCACAATATATTGAAATCCATGTTTGCATGCAGAAGAAGCATATGCTGCAGTTTAGCATAGGACTCTTGAATACAGAGAATAATACAGAGATGTTGCATACCAACTACAACATTGGATAGAGACTGCACTTTGTTACTCTGAAATTTTACCTCATAAATGATGCCCACAATACGGTCGAATGAAAAATTGATTGGGCCAATGTTGTACAATCAGTATTACAAGAGTAGGATAATGTTGACAGTGCTGGCTCACTTTTCTCATTTCGAAAAAATAAAAAAAATCGCCCCTTTGGATCACAATTTCTGTTATTTTTCACGAAAATTCGAAAAATTACTCAGCTCTGTCAATATTATCCTACTGAAGAACTTGGTGAATCACTAATTTTCCTAGGTGAATGTAAGGAATTTAAAGGTTAACGTATAAAATTATTCAATTTCTGATTTAGCAGCCATAAGATTATTATGAGCTGTTGTTTGTAAATGTTTTTAAGATAAGACTTTAAAGACTACCATCTGTCGTCTTCCATATATTTTTTATAGAATTGTAATTTATTCGATGTCGCTAGATTAGCATTTTGTTAAAACTAGAACCCCGCTCTTTTCAAGGCATGAGGAATAGTATTATTATTTCATGTTTTAAAATATTAGTTTCTGAAATGTTAGTTAATATAGCTAGGATTTTGTTATTTTAATAATTCATTATTGTGGTATGAATGTGGCAATAAGTATGGCTTCTCCGTAACGCCACTGTCCCTGTGAGAATGTGTACTTATTTTACTTTTAAGTGGCTGTTCAAGGATCTAATGGCTGTCTGAATGTGGGTGGTAATAGCTCGATTTGCATGGTTCTCTCTTGCTGAGAGTCGATAGTCGTTACCAACCCCTGTTTCTGATGCGACCAAAGACGTTTCTACACCCTTTGGTTACAAGCCAGTTGACGAGCCTTCTCCAGGGCGAGTATTGAGATCTTCTCTTCCCACCACCGCTGTACTCATGAGCTTTGCCCAGTTTCCCGTAGCTTTCGTGCCTACTGTCCACTCGGTGGTATCTTTGTGCTGGGAACATGGTGAAGTAAGGGTGGTTCTGCTCTTGTGCCCACGGAGATGGTAGCGATTTGTTGTCTAGCATGTTTAACTTAGCCTCTTGAACTTAGATCCTTTTTTTTTTTGGAATATTCCTTCCGATCGTGCATGGAAATGTGTTCTAGTTTTTCAATCCAGTGATTTCCAACACATAACCGCGGTGTATGTGTTACTAGTTGCAGTTTGATAATGGTGTGATATATTCAAACCTTTTGTGATTATGTGGCGGTGTACAAACTCTGTGTAAATTCTCTCTAGCTTTGTGGGGCCCGATTTCTAAGTGTGTTCCACATGGTTGGTTCTTAGAACAAAGCCCTCAGCTTCCACTATTGTTTGTTCCATGCCCATCAGGCAAGTAACTATTCATGTATCCTTCTGATTTCCACTAACATTTCACGATCTTCTCTCCCTGCCTATTTTTAATTTTGCTGTTTCTTCTTCGAACTTGTATTATGCACTCAGTCCTTATCAGTAATTCTCTCCGAGCCTTGTAGAACCTCCTTCAATAGCTTGCTTACGAAATTCTATGTGTTTCTAAGGGTTGCATGCCATAGTTTTTATTTTTATATTTACGACCTTGTAATTATTTCACTTTGCTGGGTCTGGACTCATTCCATCTCTGTGAATGCTCCCAATCGCATGTTGCTGCATTGCAGTAGCTTCCTTATGAAATTCTACGCAGTTATAGCGATTGCATGCCATAATTAATTTTCTTTATTTTTCATAAATTGAATTTATACATTTTATCGGATTTTGTAACCATGGGTACAAACTCTGACTTCAGGGGTTGGCAGCTAGTCACCTTAATTCACGCCACTTCTCATAAAACCAGTGCCTAGATAGTTTCCTCTCAGATGAAAACTTAAGAGTCTGCCGTGATTTTGTGGAATGAGTCTGATTTTTAACCATGCCACCTCCAGTGGAGTGCGATCACGTAACATAGCCATGTGTTGTAATTAGCGTGTATGCTCGTGGTCTAATCTAAATGCAACTTAACTTTGCTATACTCACGCATAAACTCAAATCAAGCACAACAGACCAGAGTCATCTTCGCATTTTTATTTTATATTGTGTTGTGTGGTACCTCCGGGTTTGCTAAATTTCGCCTACGATAGCGGCGCCTGCTTCTGCCTCATTTCAGCACGCTGATTTTGGTGAATTTTGCTGTTGCATTGCATGTGTGTGAGCGAGTGATTGTTGTCTGTAAATCCTCTCCCAAGTAGTGTTACGTTCTGTGTAATTTATGTTAAATTTAATGCTGGGCATCGTCAGTATTAGCTCATGTAAGGAGGTGCATTTTTATCGTACTAACAAAATTGGTTCCCCATTTTGCTTGCGTTCGACCTGAATAAGCAAGTTAAGTTCAATATAATTTTGACTTACCTATAAGTACCTTCCCCTTTTATTTAATATTGTTTTTCACCAGTGATGCGAACAAGCTCAGATGCAAATTTTTTATGTTTAAGTTCTGTTGCGCCATAAATGTTCTTAGCTACCTTTATGAAATAACTTTAATTGTGGTGGCTTGTTTATTAATTCCTGTGTGAAATTTCATGTTAGGTGCTACGTATATTGGTCACTGTATCGTTAACTTCTTGTTATTAGAGTTGGGGCCAGGGAACAAGGTTTTTGCAGCAGGGAGTAACCGGTAGTTCACACGGACCTTTTGATAATTTTACTGCTATAATTAAGTTTTTTTTTATAACAGTAACTCTGATCTGGGTACCTCCTCCCGGAATTAAGCTTTTATTTCGTACAGTGGCCTACTTTTAGACTTAGTTATAGTTCTTTGACATTCACATCTAATTCTTGTCCTATTACAATATTTACAACATTCTTTACATATATACTTATATCTACCTGTTCCAATATTTATCTTTATAAAATTCCTCAATCCTTTTTGTTTAATCATACATTCATTACACTGCCTTAACTGTGGTTTAGTGTTGTCCATTTAAGGAATATAAATTAATGAGAAAAATATTTTTTTTAAAATTTCACATTGTGAAATCTATATCATGAAATTCATTATTTTTATTTTTTAGTTTCATTTTTCAGTTTCATTTGACCTTCTCCAATTTTTTCCCAATCCCAATCATTTTAATTATCTTAGAATATCATTCTGTTAAAGTGACTTTTAAACTCATTATTCAGCTGCAAACAAACATTTTCTCCAAATCTAGTATTTAAATATTCATGACCAGTAACATTATATAAAACATTTACCTTTATCTCACTTATTTTTTAATCCCTTTCAAGACACATTCTTGAGCTTGATTAGAGTCCCCATTTCTATAGAAAAAATCTTATTAGATTTATATATAAAAGTTTTTTTTAACATTTTCAGTAATGAGCAATGTCCATATCATAATGTACCTATTCCATTTCTCATGACATATCTCTTGTTGTCATGTGGATTCACTGCTTTTGTTTATTTCAACTGTGTGGATTTCATGTTTCTCACTTTGAATCAAATTCATTCTCCTGTACTGTTCTCTATTGTTAAACAATCTTTGTAATTTTTCTTAATTTTGTCACCAACATTATAAGCATAAAATACTTCCATTATTTCTCCATTACATTCATCTTTCATTTTTCTTGTTTATTTGTGGAATTCCATATATATTATCTGCTGGATAGTCACTTGTATCAAATTTATTAATCAGTGATCATGTCTTCACAGGAATATTCAGTTTTAAATTTTAAATGTAACTGTCTGTATCTTGATAACGTAATTCAATATTTTCTACATATTTTGGTTTCATAACTTTGTAGTGAAAATCATTAGATAGATAAAGGATATTCATTCCAACATAGATAGGCTTATTAAAAGTGATTTTTGTTTTATTTATATGGATAGTAGCAAGATTTTCACTACATATAGTCCTTCCTTTAAAGTTTGGTTTTCCTACAAGTTTATCACACTTTGCTCCACCTGAAACTAATTTTATGTCAACTCTGTTTCTTATATTTTGCATCGTTTTGCCAAAACCGAATTGTTCATCAGTTTATAGAAATCTTTCTCAAAGTTATTTGAACATTTGTCCTCATTTCTGTGTTCAGATCTATATATTTCTTTAGCCAATCAGATTGTTTAAATTTTAAAATTGTATTTTTGTGAGTTTCATTCCACGAGATACGTATTGTTTAAGATTTTGATAATGAACTACATAATTATGCTTGTCAAGCAAAGTAGTCATCAATTAATTTCCCTTGTCCATGGCACAATTTTTCCTTCTGGAGCTAATGGGAAATCTTTATATAAATCTTGTAATTCTTTTGGATATTCTAGATCTGCTTCAAAAATGTATCCATCTTGATAAATGTTTGACTATCATTTATTTTTGTACATTCAAAGTTATTTGGTTCATCCCATTCAAATGCACCTTATGGTAAATATTGACTCATACCATAATCATATAAATTGTTTCTTTCTAAACAAGCTAAGTAATTTGATATCGTTTTATTATCAAAATGTTTCAAATATTTATTATTTGCTTTTACATATCTCTTACAACATTGTGATATTCCATCTCTTATTTTTTTTTTCAACCATTAAAATCATATCATAATCATGTAATAAATCAAGTGGCTGTTTAGTCAATTTCAACATTGCACCCCAAGATAAACCTAGTACTGTAAAATACCGAAATGGATCTATATCACATGCTTTTGTACAAGTTTTTCTAAAATTTTCAAATACATCTGCTAACAATAGTACATCAGATTTTAAATATAAATCATGATATTCTCCAAGATTTTTCATGTTAAATATTTCCAAACTTTTTGCATGTTCATAATCTTCATCACTTATGTCACAATCATTCAGTTTATTGTAAAATTATTCTTTTCCTGGTAATTGTGTCACTTCAAATTTCTTCGAAGAATCCCTTTAATCATATGGATAAAAACCTTTTCTGATGACCAAGTTGAAGAGTTCTTCTTGGAAGAATTTTCTAATGTTTTTCAGTTGATCTCTCTTCAGATTTGATGAATGTTTGTCAAGTGAAGAAGCCATGAATTTAAATGTGTCAATAAATCTCATTTTCAATGTTTGTCTTCATTTAAAAAGTAATATATCTATCTTCATTGTTTGGTATTATATATATTTTTTTATCACATCCAATACCTTTCACAAACAAATGAGAATCATATTCAGATAAATTATGTAAATAAATAACAACAAAGTCAGGTTGCTTTAGTTCGAAATTACAATTATTGCATAATGGAGCAATGTATTTTCCAGTTAGATGATCATGATGATGAACTTTATTATTTCTTGTATAATGACAATTACATTGTGTACAAACATTAGATTTGTTATGTCTTGAGTGTTCAAGTGTAAGTGGTTTCATTTCTTCAGTTTCAGAATAAATTCTTCCAATGTCTTCAACCTCTTGCTTCTTGCACTCTATGACTTTTTTATGACTGTTTAGTCCTTTCTACACTACAAGGTCTTATAATTTCCATATATATACTTGATGTAATAGCAAAATCTGCTTGGTTCATGTTTTTGACATTTAATTGTATACGAGCTTAGAGGATTTGGCTGACAGTTGTCCATCTTTAAAAGTAAGCTTTCAAAATCATCATAAATAACAAACGGAACTTTCTGTGTGTGCCGATGGTTTCAAAATCTATGTATGATCCTTCCATTGGCATTTCTACTTTCAATGGTTTGTTAATTAAACAATTTTTGTGTGTTCATCTAACTTTTCCTTACTGTTGAAATTAAGTAAACACATGTCACAAATACATTTTAGTCCATTATGTTTTATAATTTGACTTGAAACATAGTGAGATAAATTCTTTATGCAACAATAGTGAGAATTTTCAGCATTCTTAAAATACAAAAAAATTACTTGTTTCTCCTTCTTGTGTTTTGTAATTTTTAATGGATACACTTGATAGTTCTCATCAAATGAATAAACAATGTTAGATACATTAATTCTACTTTCAATTTTTGGAATATGATCAACCACTACAGGAAACCCAATATTTTCTAATTTCTGATGAATATCAATCTTTTTTGTATTTTGTTACTCTATCAATATTTTCATCTACAGGATACAAAGTTGATTTTATAGCCCACAAAATATTTTTGATCATTATTTTTCACATTAATACAAGCTTTTTTTACAGCTGCAGGTAAGATGATTCCCTAAGTGGAACATATCAGTTAATTGATAGTCATAAACCAATAAATCTATTCAATGTCGATCCTGATCGTTGTGCTCGAATATTAGATATTCTTGCCAAAATATCATGCTTCCTATGCTCAATTTTTTGTACTAAAATCCTTCTATGTCATAATTGTATAGTTTTGTGTTTGTTGTCCATATTCCTGAACTTTATCATCCGTCTACAATTTATACTCACAAAATAAATTGAAATTTATATTTAAACCATGATGTACTCTCAGGTTGTCTTTCACAATTTTCTGAATTTTCGTCTTCAGTGCAGTCAGGAAATGATTAGGTTAAAGTGAGTCTATACCGTTTTCAAAATCTATAGTTTGTAATTTGTTTGCAAAAGCTGTTTCAACTACATTATTTATATTTTTTTCTGTGATTTGGTTTCTCAAATAAATCAGTGTAAAAAGGAAATAATACTTCTTTATTGGTTCTAGTTTTCTGTTTTGCAAACACATAGGTAAAAAATGGAAATATTCTTTTCAATAGTTTATCTTCTATAGTCAGGAAAATATCACCATTTTCAATATTATGACAGGGCAATTCTTTCCAAAGATTGTCCCTGACATTAGGTGTAGAATATCTAAAAATAAATGTAATTAGGTCAGCTTTTCTTAATATGCTATATCCTTGTAAATTATTTCTTTTGCAATATTCATGAAGTTGAGCAATTTTGAATTGCTCCATTTGTTCATGAAGTTGTGCAGCTGTGTACCTTTCCATTTCTGGGTAAAAATGTTAACCAGTCAGTTATTAACTGTGATTTCATATGATTACCAATCCACACTGATTTTGTGTAAACGGTATGTCTGTCTCCCCAGCACAGTGCCAGACTATATATCCAAAGATGGTGAAAACTGAAGTACACTATAGAAATAAAAATTTAAATATTCTTTTGTGCAAAACCATGAATCTATGGAAGTTCTTAGCCAATAGCTTTGACAATTCCACACTACTATGCTTTCTAATGTAGGAAGGATTTTATATATCTATTTCGACAATATATTGCAACATGTCTCTATGTCTTTGGTATATAAATAATTAACAATTAAGTTGGTAGTCGGTTGCTAATACACACCAAAGATATACAGATATGTAGTAATACCATTAGCGAGTCTCGTGGAGGTCACTGTATGGGCATAAACGAATACTCCAGTTTTGGGTGTTGTAGAGAGAGGTCATCTGATGTACAGTGGCGGCAGATTGAGCTTTCGGATAGTGAAATGGTCTGGGACAGCAAACACTGATTGATATTATCTATTCCAGCTATAAAATAAGGTAAAAGAACTGTTTTGTAATTTCATTGCAATTTTTGGTAGTGAAAGAATCACTGAGTACATATTATTGTAATAAAATGCATTTTGTACAAACAATTTTGGGTTGACAGTCTAAAGAGGTCTGACAAGGATTGTCATTAATGTAGAAATTTGTATAACAACACTTTGATTTTTGAATACTTAATGAAGTAGTTAAATATATAACCTTCTGTGTTATTATTGTAATTAGAAAGTATCATTTTACCCTACTATGCTTTACAAGTATGAAATATACCAAATTGCATGTTTTTAAAATATGCATTTTCCATATTTACAAAAATACTATTAGAAGCGATTAGTAGGAAAGCAGAAATTTATTTCCCTCAAAGATCTCCATTATTGTGAACAGTCACAGCATTGAGAAAATTATAATTTTAGTTTCTGAATGAGTTTAAGTTTCTAATTTGTCAGATGCATTAATTAAGAATAAATTAGTAAACGTTGAAGTTTCAGAAAACAGTGAAATTCTGTTAGTAACATTTCTTATGAAATCATCGTCATCAAAGTGCAGTGATAATATTCACATCAGAGTGATTTTAGAGAGTAAAAGAGCACCCTGTGTAGTCGTTTAAAGTAAACTGCTTGCTGTTGCTGAAACTCTGGAAGAAGCAGAATTTTATGATGGCAGCTGACCTTACTTAACCTTGAGCAGATATAACACTAATGTGTCGAGTTTAATATGGCGTTTAAATGCTTAAAGGTAACACTGTCATTAATCTACAGTGAAAACAATCTAGACTTTTCTAAAAGCCACAGAAATTAAACTGTTCACATGTACCCACAAGATATTTCATTGGTTATTTACATGCATCAAAACTCTTTAAAGAACATGAGTTTAGATACGGGATAGTTTTAGGATTAATTAACCACTTTTATCAGGACTCAAAGATAAATAATAATAACAACAGTACACCATATTGTTGAACAACAGTTCACACAATTCTTTACAGTAGGTTTCAGCATGACACAACAATAGAATTATTTAAAAGGTAAGCTGCGTCGAATTCCGAGTTTCAGAACGGGTTTAGTCAGGAGAAATCGACAGACAAATTTCAATATAAGTTTTTCGATTTTTCGTAGCAATGTTTTCCCATTATAAAATCTGTATAAATTCATATAAGTCATGTATTAAAAATTAGCTACATGGTACACACGTTTATAACAATGCAACGTTGTGTGAAAATATGAAAGCATTTTGTGAAGAAATTTGGCAGATATAAGATTTTGAAAAGATCAAGAAACAATGCTCTAGGTTAGACAGAATTGTAAGAGGATACAACTAGCAAGGTGGTTCCCAAACTGTGGGTCGCGTTATCCATGTAGGTGCGCTGCCAGATGATGGCAAAATATCTCATGGACCGAAAGAAGTGAAAATGAATTTAAAAAAGACTTATTAGTTCCACGCATAGATCAAAGATAACATAGACTGCGTGTGACGTCATTAAACTGAAACCAACGCCTACGTCATGTGACTTGGGCCAGGAAATTGTTTCCATCGTCAGGAGAACTGTGAAACAAAGTTGAGAGTTACAGCTGTTATCCTTTGTAGTAGAAATTAAGCGTAGATTTTTACAACAAAACATCTTATCGTATTCTTATTACAGCTTTATTAGTACATTTGACATTAGTTCTCCACAGCTGCAAATATTAATGTGAAGGCTATAGTTTTTAAATATGCACTCGAAAAGAAGTGGTTTTGTAGGCATAATGAATAGTCAGTACGTAATTCTAGTTTTGTACAATACATTTGCAATCAGATCTCCGCCAGAAATGACTTATTTGCTCACATATAATAAACTCGGTCAACAACAGCTTGAATAATCTTCCTAAAAAGAAAAAGAATTATAGTGAAACACGAACACTGGGGATATGTAATTCTGTTCCTTGTAGAAAGAATTGTCCAAACGTTTCAACTAGTCACATGTAAAAACGTTAATCATCTCATTAATATTACTACATGAATTACTATATGTACTATATGTATAATAGGAATACAAGAACTCGTTTATTGCAAAACTGAATGTTTTATTTCACATGTAAATGAGAAACTCTGTTGAACGTTATGACGGAAACCGAGTCACGTGAGTTAGGATTTCAAACCACAACACGGCATAATAGGGACTCTCGCATTCTATGCAATCTTTAGTCTGTGATTTCACGTCATTCTATTTCACCCCATAGAGAAAAGTACCAATTAAGATGAATCTCTTTTCTACAGGGTGGTCGGAAACTACCGTTACAAACTTCTATGACTTGTAGAGGGTAGTGAGTACATAACATTTTGAATAAGAACCCATGTCCGTTCCACGACGGTTTCAATTCACAGGAATATCTCATCCACTCCTACTTGAGGAATATAATTAGGCGCGACCCAGTACAATTGTTGCAATCAATTTGAAAAGAATATTGAATCGTTCCGTTATTACTTACGCATTTTCAGTACAAATTACACCTGATGGTTTACATTGATGGACGACAACAAGAACCCAGCATCTACGGCACCAGCCGCAACGTAGTGATGAATTACAACAACGGCTCGATGTGGCGACCACCAAAATCGTTACACACATTGTACCTCCGATTCGCGTTCTGGTACTCTCCCTCCATCCCACCTGGTGTCTCTTCAGTGTCTTGTCCTGCGGCCAGAATTCGTACCAGCAGACGTTGACGAGTTACACATTTAAAATTAAACTGTCATAGAACGGAAACGATACGTTTATGGTCATGGTTTCCCATTCAAAATGTTATGTACCTCTACACGTCCTCGATGTTTGTGACGGGAATTTCTGACTACCCTGTATTTATTCATGATAAATAATGTTTCGACTTTGAACATGGGCACAGTGAAACCTGTTTGTTTATCTAGGGGTATTACTTACAATGGTTCTTGTTTCAGTAGTTGCTTTTCAATAATATGCTATAAATTATGACGTGTTACAAACGGTTTGTATCAAGAGCTAAACCATCACCTTCTGAGGAAGACTCCCTGATGGAACTATCGCGTGATTCTTCTTTGAGAATTTCCTTTAGAAAGTATAGTCTCATCTCTCTCTCTCTCATTATATATATATATATATATATATATATATATATATATATATATATATATATATATATATTGTTTTTCCGTATGTCCTCTGTGTGTTCATAAACCATTCATTCGATTGCAATGAAACTTTAGTGAACTGTTCATCGCATACCCATGAAGGTTCCTGACCCAAAGTGCATGACACATAGATCAGGAGATATCATGTCATAAATAATGTGAGACCACCGCGTGAGAATACCCAGATTTATACGTCAATTATTAGAAAATGGGAGTAGTTAGGGACATGCAACAATGTTTGCATGTAATTTCGGACGTTTATCAAGAGTTTTGTAACTGACCGCCCCCCACCCCACCAAATGATGAAACGAAAAGAAGTCAACCGCTTACAACAGTTTTGCTGTAGATGCCTACAACTGTCACATCAGGCGTGAACTAGTATCAAATAAAGTTGGCATTACAGATTTGCATGTTACTATTTATTTTTGTCTGCAAGTCTCGTTAATTCTCTTGCATGCAAAATTAAGCTATCTGTTTTCTAACTTTCTGTCTGTATAAAAGCGAAAGGACACTCACTCAGTCACTTACTAACCACGAGATCTTGAAACCTACTTCACCCATGAAGCTGAAATTTGACAGGAATGTAGTTCATAGGTAGAAAACGTCAGCTAAGAATGTATTTTGTGATAAGTGCATGGCGGAGCATACTTCTGCTACAGACTCACGAAATCTGTAATTTCATTCCGATCTTCACGAAATTTCGCACGCTTGACCATCAAAACAAGAGGAAGGTCACCGTTTACCTTAAGTTTCATACGGTGCATGGGGGAGGGTACTTTGCAATATAAGAATGGAGCCCTAAATACCTTGGTCGCGCTATAACTTGAGAACGGCTTGTCCAATTTCACAGATCCTTTTTCGTCTTTTTTTTTTTTTTTTTTTTCGTTATTCTCAGAAGAAGGATTGCATGAAATAAAACTGGAATATTTGAGAACATCAAAGTTCGTTTTTCAATGAGACCCGTGTTTGTATAGCATCGAATTCTATAGTTATATTCCGATATTGATGTAATTTTGCACATTCTATCTTAAAAACAAGAGGAATGTCACTGTATAACAGTTTGTTCGGTTCACGGTGGAGGGCACTTAACTAACGTAATTTTACAAAATGCATAGTTTTGCTCCAATTTTTATGAATTTTTGCACACATGACCTTTAAACCAGGAGGAAGATTACTGGATAAATAAATGTTTGTATGGTACCTGACAGAGGGTACCCTTGCAGAAAACTATGCCGAGGGAGGGAAATGTGGAAACTAACAGAGAGATGGGAGTGAAAGAAGTGGCTGCAGATAGAGGAGAGGGGGAGGGGATGTGGAATACGAGAGTGAAGGATAAATAAACACCCAGGCACCGCCGGGTTTACAGTTAGTTTTACACAAGAAAAGGAATAGTGCGGAAGGTTTGCAAATGTAATTTTAAAGGAATTAATTTGATTCACAACTAGTTACTTTTGGACGCACGCATTTTCTAGTTTATGTTTGGAACAAATTTAAGAATAAACTGCGAAGAAAAGATTTGAAGTCTGATAAGAACTATCTTGAGTCTAGATTAGGGAAGTGTTAGTACTAGCTAGATTTAACAGTGACATCCTTGTGATGTGTCCCAGCCGCGGCGGAATGGCCTAGGGCATTGAGGTGTTATGTTGTAATGAACAAGGCTGTTACCCCTCTGGCATGGATGTTTGTGTCATCTTTAGTATGATTTGGTTCACAAGTAGTTCTGGTGAGATCACTTGTTGGTGAAGAACAGCAACTAGTCACAATTGGTTTTATTATAATTTCTTTATAAAGAACCGTTACTGGTGTCCTAGGATATAAGAATTTATGGTTATACACGTGTAAAATACATTATGTTCTTGGCTTGTTTTAAGACGTAACTTACTTGCACTGTTCATCTGGAGTACCTATTTGTATCCAGCGAAACCCATTCTTAATTATGGTCACAAATAGGTTTGTCATATCTAACCACTTGTGTTTAGTCACTGCACTGATTTTACATCTACACCACATATTTGTGTGTTTCATAGGCATCAGATGACAACAGAAATAAACATACACAAGCACCAGATGACAAAATTAATAAACATAGCAAAGAACATGAGCATCAAAGATATTGCGATACGTTATAGGTTACAACACAGATCTAATTGAATGTCAAGCAACTTTGAAAATCATTTTATACAAGATAAAAATGTAGTTAAGTGAATATATGCAGTTACTAAAGATACTTTGATATATTATAAAGATTCCATACAGATTGAAATAAATGTTGAACAACTTTGAAAATTATTTTATACAAGATCCAATTGTGGTTAAGTGAATATGTGCAGTTACTATGTGCTACTTTTATTTAGTATTATGAAAACTGTTGATTATTTTAGTTATATACATTGTTTTCAAAGTTGTACTTGATCTACAGCTAGGTGTGAGTTATTTGAATTGGCGTGAGGAAAGTAGTTTCTGATAGTTTTTTTTAGAAATGGAGTATTAGCCAGCTCAGTCTGCTCATTAAGGATATAATCAGGAAAGACATTTTTCTGTGTGTGTATTTCCATTTCTTCCAAAAAATTCATTGTGCCTTCTTTTTCTGACAAGTGCAATCTTTCCATACTGTTTTCTATGTTTTTCACTGAATAGTTCTCTGTAATCATGTGGGCTGCAAAGGTAGATCTATTTAAGTTGCCAAGTCTAAATGCATAAAGGTGTTCCTTATATCTGATTTCAAAGCTTCTGCCAGTCTGACCTATATAGAAGTTTGGGCATGAATCACATTGGAGTTTGTATGTTCCTGATTTACTGTAGGGGGCCTTGGAGGGATTAGCTTTTGGTGGATAATTTCCAAGAAAGCTTACACTCGAAGTTGTACGGCCGAAATTGATATATCTCGAGTGTCGAATTCGTCGGTATTGGCACGCGACTTCTTAAGTGTGGAGAACGTATTTAAGTAGCGTGTTCTAATTAAAATGGTGCATATACAACTGGTAAGGTAGTGAAAGATGAATACTTCGCTCATTAATAAAGTAGATGAAGTACGTTCTTTGGTATCGGTAGATTTCTAGTAATAAAATATATTTGTACGTTATGCTTGTAAAACTTTACGACGCTTCTCGCCAGACTCCAGGGCTTATGTTGACAAAAGATGGACAGTGAAGTGTAGAATTACATTAATATTTTTCACGAGTTACAGAGTAAATGTTAATACTGTACCTACTCTACGGATGACAGATTCTTGTATCTATCCTTGTCCGTTCAGAAAAATATAATTAATTGAAGTTGTCAAGGCAAAATATTTATTGGTCACCTGAGTTGCCGCCGTTAACCATTAGCACCAACATAACCACTGGAGTCCAGCGAGAAGGTTGTACAATTTAACTCGTTATGATACATTAGTAAATATCCGGATTTACATAGCTCACGAGTGTAGGAACTTTTTTATTATCGATAGATTTCTAATAAGAAAATGTATTTATATGTTATGATGCCCATATTTACACATCCCGAGCGTGAATAGACGCGTAATCGACATTCGATATACATCGATTGTGGCCATACAACTTCGAGTGTAAGCTTTCTTGGAAATTTCCTTTTGTTGTAATTTCATGTTAGTACAGAAACTGATTTTAACATTTTTCTTTTTGAATAGATTTGCTGTATGGTGTGATAGTGGGGCTATGGTCGGAATAACTCTGTATTTGGGTGGTTGGATTTGCTTTTGGGTGACTGTCGTGCTAAGCTCACCTTGTCGGGCGCGTTGATCTCGGCGCCCTGTCCGAGCAGCACCTCGCACATCTGGAAGTGGCCGTGCGTGGCGGCGATGTGCAGCCCCGTCTTGCCGTGCTTGTCCCCGCTCTGCAGCAGGTCGGCGGCGCGGCTCACCAGCAGCCCCACCACCGTGATGTGCCCGCCGAAGCACGCCAGGTGCAGCGGGTTGTAGCCCTGCGCAACCAGACGTATACATGTGTATAGGTCGTATTACTCTGCGGGACGTACAATCACCTCACCAGCACTACATGCTCACACAGAACAACAAATACACGAGGCCACAAGACGAGGGGACCAATGGACAACACTCAATATACTAACAGATAAAATCTCGCATGCGACATATGACGAATACAAACGAAGTAGACCATACAGAAGGCAACAACGTATGCAGCGAGCAAACACAGTGCATAGGGTGTACCAGCAAACGAACCAAAATCGAGAACACGACAGGGACAACAACACGGACCCAAACACAGACACCAACACGGACAGTGATCATTATGTAATAGACAATAATTAGTGTAACTATAGTAGTAAGGACGGATATGAATTTGTCGCGCTTTGTGACTAGCAAAACAGCATTATAAACCTATTAAATTGTTATAGATAATACTAACGATGGTTGAGTGTTGAGGACTTGATGGAAATGCCAAGTCCTCGACCCTCAAGCATCACAAAGTTTCGGACTCCATCTTCTCATAATCTCCTATCATCTTCTTCTATTAAATATAAAGTCATGTTATTCTTTCACTGCGTTTTTCAACATAAACGTCTGTACTTGACGTTATTCTTTACTTCTTCCTGTTAAATGGATATGTATTATTTAATATTTTTTTCTAATTATTATTTATAGTTTTACTTCACAAGTTAGTTAAGCTGTATATTGTTAAATTGAACTAGTTATAAGAAGAAATTATTCAGTGTAAAAAATCAGTTACCTGTGCTAAATACGACCTGTTTTAGCATCTAGATAACAGGTCATTGTAAAAGACTTCAAAATAAATAAATACATATACCGTCAGTCCTTTCAAACAAACTCTGTCATTCTTGAGGCAATACTGCGGCGAGGGAGCAATGGGCAATGATGTTTAAAACCTCGGTTCTCCATGTCGACAGAAAGATAACACACTCTGAACAAATAAGCACACAGCGCCATCACGTGACCGAAGATAAAACCGACAGCAATATCTTGTTATTTGCAGGGCTACTAACAGTGTTAGTGAGGTCCTACACCGACATTTTAATAATAAGAATTATATAATTTCAACACCGTATATTCACTGTTCGTTATAGTTACACTGTAAGTTTCGACTTAGAAGTTATCTTCAGGTGTTACGCACACAATGCATAAGTTTTCATAACATTTTGTACTATGCAGCATACTTGTTTTATACAGAGGGAAATGAAATGATACATACCACATTCTGTTAAGCTGTGCATGTCGGTCTTATTGTGACGTGATTTTTTATGTATAATATTAATATCACGTATCTTATAATATTATGTTGCCATGCTATATGTTTATGAAGTTACGGATTTTGACATTTATTTGACAGCTCTCCATAGATGTAGTAGGTTCACATTATTTGCACAGAGAATATATACCTATGAGTGTTAAGGGATAGATTATATGATCGTTTCGTGAATGTGGTGTCGATTCTCTACATTTGAGGGAAAGCTTTTATTTGAAATGAAACGATATTATGTTATGTTGGATTTATTCGTGTTTGATAATTTTGTTGGCATATTTTTTCTCAGATCAACGATGGCATTGTCTCTTTGGTTAATCACAAGGAGGTTAGAATATAGGGAGGTGGCGTTATCTATGCTGAAAACAGACACTGGTTGAAGCCACGGGGGCCATGTTTTAGTGCCCAAAAGAAGAGTTTCTCACTTAAAATCCTTTGTGAATATTGCCCTCTACGTAAAGCACTAAATTGGTAGTCATATCGGAGTGCTTAGTTAGATATTACATACATTTCAACGACTAGAACTACTTTACTACATAGTACGACTAATGTTTTGGGCACAAACAAATGCCAGAATGCGCATTTTGCTGGCTTCACTTTTTCAGTATTAGGGCATCTCCAGAGATTCTAACCTCCTCTAAACTCGTTGGTTAATCATTACTGGTACTTTTGTTATTGCACTACTATCTATGATCGGCAGTACGACAGCAATATCGATAATAAACGTCAGTTTTAAGTGGCATTAATTTTGTCCCTCTGTCATGTCATAAGTCGGTCAAACAATTAGAACCGTCGAGGACCGATATATTGAGCATAAAAGCCACACACGTTTGCAACAACATAACAAGTGTGCTGTTACTGAACACTGCTTAGGCACAGGCCACCCCATGGAATACAACAAAACGGAAATTTTGGCCTGCACTTACTAGTAATGGGATTGTGTTATCGAGGAAGCGACAAATAAAATTACCGGATAACCTACTGAATAATGATGGTGGTCTTTGAAGTATGCACGTAAATCTGCTGACTCACTTGTTCTAAAGCAGAGGTAAAAAATTAATGCCACCTCACCCATTCAGAACTGATGTTTATTATCGATATTTTCGACTGTTTTCATCTTTGGCGCTGTGTGCTTCCTTTCTCGGTGTGTGTTGTCGTTCTGTTGTCATTGAAAACCAAAGTTTCAAACATCGTTGCACATTGCTTCCTCGCTGCAGTATTGCCTTGAGAGTGGGAGTGGTCTACTAACGAAATATCGACCGAATTAGACTTTCATACTGGCTGCATACCCTTAGGTTTTTTGAATACTCCATACGCCAGTAGAAATTAAGTCCTTTATTTGTTAACGTATCCTGTCAACAAGTATTTTATTATCATGTATTTTATATCGACTTTAACATGGTCTTTGATTAATGATGGAAATTCTCCTCAGAGATGATAAATTATTTTTCAAAAGAGATAGATTGGCTGGCCAGTACTTACCTTTGCGCTGTATCGCCGATAGTTACACAAATGAAGAAAAAAAGGGGGGGGGGACGAAAAAGGACAAGCTTTCGGAACACAGTTCCTTCCTCAGGTGGGAGAAAAGGGAAGAAAAAGGATGGGAACGGAAGGGAAAGGTAATTCACGACCCAGGTCATGAAGGGGCTTCAAATAGCCAATGGGCAGTAAAGAATTATTCACTAAAAGCAGCTTATGGTGGGAACATGATTTTATTTATTGAGAGAGAATAAATATTGGAAAATCATTCGAATGGATTGGGTAGTGATTTGAAATCATGTCACATACCAAAATCATAAAAGTACCGCTAGGGTAATGGCATGTTCTCCAATTAAATCAGATAACGCTGCGGCGCTTATATTAGGCATTGCACTAGAGCATTAGTTTTGTTATTCAAAATATCCACGGGTGTACTACCGGTCTATAGTGTCCAACGGGCACAATATTTCGGCAATCATACATGTCGCCATCATCAGGTGAACTGACGGACTGAGCTCCTGGAAACGCGCCGGCACGGAGATCCGCACGCTACGGCTGCTCGAAGGGAACTGGGTTCTAGCCCGGTAGCGGGCCATTTAAATACCCTCGGCCCGCGGAGCGACCCCTCCGCGGTCCGCGCCCCGGGCCGCGGCCGCGCAGTGGAACCGATTGCGCCGGCGTCTGAGATGACGTCGATGTGAGGGCTCTGTCCGCCGTGGTCGTCACTTCGTTACGTTTGCTAGATTTACTCTTAATTAACCCAATCGCTGGTTCCCGAGCTTTGCTAAACCACAGTCACGGTTTATGAGGTCGTCACTTGTGCGAATTTCAATGGCCTATCTAACGACGCAGTCCCAGTATCTCGACGTCTGTACCAGAATCCTAGTGCGTTCATACTCCATCGCATGATTCTCCGACAAACAATGTTCAGCGACCGCCGACTTGATCGGATACATCAATCGTGTGTGCCTCTGGTGTTCAACGCATCGATCCTCGACGGTACGCATCGTCTGTCCAATATGACTTTCTACACTGACACGGAATCTGGTACACGCCCGCCTGCCTCAAACCGAGATCATCTTTGGCGCTCCCCACCAGTGCACGAATTTTATTCGGCGGACAAAAAGCAGCTCCAACCTGGTGTGTTTTCAAAATGCGGGCGACCTTCCCCGAGAGTGCGCCGGTATATGGAACAAACTCAGTGCCTACATCCTCCCTCGTGTTTTCATCCGTTTCCACAGGTTGTGATGTAGCGGTTGGGCGGAGAGCCCGCTGAATCTGCCACTCTGAGTACCCATTTTTTCGAAATACAGTTCTCAGGTCTTCCAATTCCTGGGGTAGACTTTCTGCGTCGGAGATAGTGCGCACCCTATGTACTAGAGTTTTAAGTACACCATTCCTCTGTGAAGGGTGGTGACAGCTGTCTGCGTGTAAATACAGATCAGTGTGCGTTGTCTTCCGATATACACTATGACCCAGGGTGCCATCAGCTCTTCTCTTGACCAAGACATCAAGGAACGGCAATTTACCCTCCGTTTCAGTCTCCATAGTGAATTTGATGTTGGGGTGTATGGAGTTCAGATGTGTAAGGAAGTCAAGGAGTTTATCCATACCATGTGGCCAGATGACGAAAGTGTCGTCCACGTAACGGAAAAAGCAAGTAGGTTTCCATTCAGATGATGCCAGGGCGTCCAATTTGTACATGGAGAATTTCGCGGAGGAAGCCCTGGCATCATACACGAAGAAACATATTTTATTGAGAGAAACTTATGAATCCGAATTATTCAATACAGAAGTTACGTTTTCTATTCAAGCGTAATTTACCCGGGTATGGTGCTGATAGATACGGTGTGGTACGTAGATACCCACATTAAACTGCTTAACCAGTTTCCTTTCGCTGCACACACTTTACTTCACGTTGTCACATTTTGTTTACATGCTGCAGCTGGGAAGTGTTGGCCCAACACTCTGTCCTCACTTGGTGCACCAGTTGAATCCTGAAGCCACTCCCCTCCACACCACCTTGTCTAGCCAGCTCAAGGTATGATGAAACACAGCAGATTATATATAATTTTGGCACAAGCCAACTATTCACTAGGGCCAAAAGAAACAATGAAACGTTGGTCCACCACTTGAGTGTCTTCCGACAGCAAGCGACAGAAAGGGCAGCTGGTAAACCCTGTTTAATCCAGTTTTATCTTTGTTACAGTCTATCAAATCATTTGATAAAAATATGTCTTTGTTTCTGATACTAGTTACAGTTGAAGTTTCTACATATCTGTTTAAAACAAACTGTACATCCCTGGTTCATTCCCATTCTACCGCAAGTAAATGTCCCTCCCTCCGAAACATTTCCCCCTTCCTAAGCTTCACAGACTTCATTTCATTAAGAAGACCCTTACTATTTTTCCTTAGAATGTTTAAAAGCGATGTTTTATTCAGCCACAGATAGTCCAACACAGCAAGGCTAGCCGCCAGTTTGATTAAGCGTACGCCTTGTAGTGTTAAACAGTGCGGGAAACAAAGCAACGTATGTCATGTGGGCTCCGTCCAAGAGACGTGTTGGTGAGATCGTATTACATATGCTCTTGAAAGGAGAACACATGGATATCCAGTGCGTGAAGTTCAGAACTGAAGTAGCAATCAGCCAAAGCCATTCCAAGGTACTTAAAAAAACCCTCAACGTAATCGACTTTTAAATATTCTGAGGTCCTGTAAGTCACTGTAAAGTCGACGAAGTCTCTGAGGATCCCCGTGGGTACTCAGTACCGTTGTAGATTAACAGTCAAAAATTCGTAGTGTCCATGGTTCTGACCCAGTCAATATCTTTTTCTCTCTCCTCGTTCTGTTCAAATACCTACACCATTTAAATACAAATTTTATCAAATATATTGTGATTAACATATACTTAACCCTGACTTTTTTTAAATCTACGCCGTTTATAATATTACTTTCAATCAATATACATATATAAAAATGGAACGTAGATCGTGTGTCAGTATATTCAGGGCCGGCGCAAGCCCAAGTGGTCCCGTGCGAGCTGCTAAATTGCCGCCCCCCAGGCGTTTTTTTTACAAAACGTTTGTGAAATTTTATTTAAACAAATCTACAAATCTGTAGGAAAAGTCAGCAATCAATCGTAGTTTTTGTTTTTACTTTTCAGATCTACCTAGGCCTAGGTCTCGGCCACTGAGTGGCCAGTTTCAAAGCTTTTAATATGTGCTTACATCTAAACCGTCGTGTTGGCAGTTACGTTCAGCATGACTATGTAGATGTAAACATAACTCAAAGCACTGAGAATAGCCACTCTGTGCCAGATATGTATGAAGATATGTAAAATAAAAACAGTTGAAACGGCCAAAGTGTGGGGGCGGAAGACAATGGAGAGGAAGAATGAGATTGAGTAACATAATAATGCAATAAATACAGACTGGGGAATCGACGGGTACTGATGCTAGTGATCGCCGTATCACGTCACTTTTCTTAGCTCTATTTTCATTCTAGCTACTGGGGTGACGCGTGCTTATTTGCCGAGTTACCAATTTTTTAAGTAACAAATCATTACAAAAATATATTTTACTATTCTGCATTCTTGAAGAAGAAAAATTCTAACTTATGAGTATCGTGCATGCGCGATACTAACTGTACGTTATATGAAAAGCACTTGCCTGTTACATCCCAAGTTGCAAGAAATTCGAACGCACCAATTCTTGTGAAACGCAATGAAAGTGTTTCTGACCAATCTTGACTCTCTGGGCCAACTATCGAAACAATTTCTGCAGTTTTCGTTGTAGAGAATGCAACAATGCCTACTGTCTGGAAAGGCGAAGTGGTGACGCGGCAGTGCCAGGAACTACTGTAGGTCACGTGACGAGTTACAAGGAGGCTACGGTTAAACTAGCGCCCAAGAACATGAAGCAAGAAGCTCACAATAAGTATGTGACCGATGATATGGATAACTGTATTGTTAGGCAGTAATTTTTATAGCATTACGAACAATAGAAAGAAATACGAACTTTGCGAAAACTGCACAACTTTTGTCAAACGGAAATGAGCTTCAAAGCTAGCAAGGAAACCCTTAGAAGCATTGTTCTGTCTATGGATTTTCGTTTTACAGGGTGACAAAATTAACGTTTTCTTCCGCTTGGACGAGAAGGCATTGTTGCCAAAAGACCATGCTTTCTCAGGTTTTCATCAGAATCAAAGCGACCAGTAGCTTACTTAGACGAAACATGGATTCACACGCATTATACATTAAATAAATGTTGGCTAAGTGATAGTGTGTGAGTAGTATTGTCACACAAAAGTGCTGCTCAGAGTTTTTGTTCATGCAGGCGGAGACAGGTGTTTCAAGGCTCAAAAACCAAATCGTCCGATTATCACTCAGAAACGGATAGAAAACATTTTCAAAAATACGTTGAAACCCAACTTATGCCAGGCTTACTATCAATGTCTTTATCTCTTGTAATTACTCACAGCGGATTTACCCATTCGGAATAGTTCTAGCCATTGTAGGTGTTGAACATGTTTGACTGTAGTGATGTCCAACGAATTTTTTTCCATAGCGCGGGAAGAATAAAACACTCAACTGCCATTGAAGGGCTTAGCGAAATTGCTTCAGGCTTAACATGTAACCGCAGTATCGAACATTGCATTCGAATTTCCAAATTAGATATCGTCTCCTGCAAAATTAGTTGTGAGTAAACGCACGGCGCGTAACAGTCTGGCAGCGCTCCACTCATAAGAATACTGGCCGGGCGTGTGCGTGAGACTGCTTCCCTTCCGGCGTAAACACGACGGCGCTGCCACAGTGGCGAGGGAGAAATCAGCCCTCCTTCCTCTCCTCGTTCAACAGGGGCGGCCGGCAGGTAGTCGAGACGCCATGCCACAGTTCCCGAAGTCGGTCTCTCCGAGGTTTGCTTTCGCATCCCCTCTTGGGAATAAATGTTCGAGTTTGTCCACAGAAAAACGGGGGGCGTCAGATTTGCCGCCCCCCGAAAAGTGCCGCCCCGTGCGGTCGCACGTTTCGCACGTGCCTTGCGCCGGCCCTGAGTATATTTCACTTGGTAGCCAAAATTATTCACTGCAGACCAATGGCGG
Source organism: Locusta migratoria (assembly GCA_026315105.1). NCBI lineage: Eukaryota > Metazoa > Arthropoda > Insecta > Orthoptera > Acrididae > Locusta > Locusta migratoria. The sequence goes on along the minus strand of CM048750.1, from coordinate 398,796,643 downwards.
TTATGCATGAGAGAAGTCTAGGTTCGCGGTGTGCACTATGGTGTTTTGGTCGCGGTGTGTAGCGGTGTGTGAGCGTGACGAACAAAAATCCGTAAAATATGGAGCAATACGACGATCAACAGATGCTCAAAAATAAAAAGACTCAAAGATAAAACAGTGGGCAAAACAGACATACATTAACTGAGCATTAACTACACTGGCAATTCAACAATGATCTCAATATAAACACTGGAAAGACAACTGTCGTGCTTAAGGTCAAAATACTGTCAACTACATTACAGAGACAAATAGCCTATACGTCGAGCATCACGGTTTCATAATACACAGTACCATCTCCATATTATCTTTGAGCTCACTGCAATACACAGACTGTAGACATACGTTAATGTATGTCTGTGACGGAAAGTTCGTAAGTCATAGGTTACTTTGGTTTAGCGGACAGTACCGCGTTACTAACAGATTAATACCATTCATTTAGGTGAGTAATCTGTGTTGGCATTTTTTACTTTAGCTTTTCTAGAGCAATAAATACATGGTTGAACTGCATTTAATGCGGCCCGGGTAGCGTTCGCTAGGTGGCGTCGCGTGTACCGACTCATAGGGATTGAGAAAATTACTGATTTACTAACTGGACAAGGCTACGTCGAGAACTTGCCAACCATAAAGCAGGAACAGCAAACAGATTCACAGGGGATGAGAGGAATTGTCTTTACGCCATCTAGCGAGCAGTAGCCGGGCCGCATTAAATGCAGTTGTACCAAATACTTTTAGGAAAAGCTACGTACTCCGAGACTTACGAAGTTTATCGTTCATGTGAAAATGCGGTTACTGTATAATTCTTAAATCGAAATAGATTCAAAGGAAAACACAGACATACATTAAATACACAGGCAATACACAGATTGTAGACTTACGTTAATGTATGTCTGTGATGGAAAGTTCGTAAGTCATATATAAGTATATGTTGCTCAAGTGGTAAAATTGCATTACCAGTAACAAAATTATCTCCATGTGAATTCTTTGAATATATTTACGTAAGAATTATTTGCAAGGAAAATCGAATTTATGTAGTTCCCTTTCTGATTTCGGTGTAGGCCTATCATTATTAGATTTTGAGTTCGTTATGTTTAGGAATGCGTAGAAAACGTCATAGTACAGGAAAAAACAAATTGAGGAGATGTTAGTTACATAGCACACCAAATAACTAACAGATGCCGATGTTTCGCTTTCTCATTCTCATAACTGTGGTGTAATACACTACAACAAGGGGTACAATTTTACTTACGGCATCGGCTTAGTGTGCTGATGTTGGCAACGGCCGTTCAATGCTTTTTGAAAAATCAGTCACGTAGAATGAGGGGAATAATTGTTTATGTTCACGATGAAATAAATAATTTATGCTGTTCTGATGAGTAAATTAATAATCCTCCTAAAGCAAATAGTTAGTTGCCAACGATACCAAACTAAACCGCTGCCACTGCAAATAAAATTTAACCCAGCTGTGTCCCATACGCTTTGCAATGTCATGGAAAGAAAAGAAGTGCATCTTTCGACGGGTATAATTTGAATTTAAGAAGTAGCGACGTTCCTTCGCGTCAATTTGTGTTTTCATTTAGTAATAATTATTTGCAAGGAAAATCGAATTTATGTAGTTTCCTTTCTGATTTCCGAGATGCTTATTCGATCTTGAATAACTTCTCTTTAGAAATGCATAAAAACGGTTTAGTACAGTAAAGAACAAATAGAGGCCCTGTTAGTTACGTAGTACACCAAATGACTAATAGAAGGCAATGCTGCTTTTTTATGCTCATAACTATGGTGTAGTTTTCTACAAGTGATTGTATCCTTTCTTTAATATCAGTTGCGAAGCACAGGTGTACAGCTATCTATTACAAATCTCTAATCTCCTAAAATACATCAAGGATTTACATGGGAACACTTCGTTTCAGAAAAGGGAATCACGAAAAAAGATATCGTAATTTAAAGTTTTGCATCTATGACCGTTGTGTCTGTCTGTCTATTAGACAAAAGAGCATGACGAATTTTCGTAGGATTTTCAGCCGTAGCTTGAGCATATCGTGCTGTTGGATACACGTTTCATTTCATCAAAATCGGCTCAGAGAAAATAAAGATATCATAATTTAAATATCTGTTTAAAAGCAATCAGTATCTATCTGCAAAGGCCAATCTCGAAAAGTACTACACGAGCTTTCATGGGGACTAAAAAGCAAAGGATACATTGCGCTGTTATTATTATTACTATTTCTCATCTCAACGATAGAAGTGTTTTCAGAAGTTTACGCCAAACAGACAATTACTCACCGCAATCTTAACTTTATGAACACAACCTAACATTGAACTTACATCGTTCCGGAGTACGGGCTGAAATTAATTTCAATTTTTGTATAAAAACTTTACGAACATTCATCGTTTTCGACAATGACTTCTATTTAAATTTGACATCTTCGCTAGTAGAACTGAATTCATTGACAGATCGATCCAACAAGGATTATGTTTTTGCTGACCTAAAAACCCATGATATGCCGGCCGCGGTGGCCGAGGGGACTGAGGCGCTTCAGTTACGGTCTGCACGGCCACTACTGTCGGGGGTTCGAATCCCCCCTCGGGCATGGATATTTGTGCCGTCCTAGTTCGTAAGTAGTTCATAAGTAGTTTGTAAGTTCAGGGACGGATGACCCCGTAGTTAAGTCCCATAGACTATACTAACATTTGAACCATGATATACACAGGTTCCTCTTTAACAACCGTTGCGAAGCACGGGCGTATAAGCTAGTATTTTATAAAATGTCGTCAATGATGACGGTTTTAATTAAATAAAATGAGAAATCACAAAGTGATTATATAACGTATATCACATCCTTTGTCAGGGCTACGAATATATATCACATGTCATGAAATGAGGGACCTCCTACCCGAGATCCTTCCGACCCCTCCCAAAGTGATGTTATGTTGCCCTCCACAACAACCTAGTCTATCCCTATGCTTCCCAATCCCTAACACACCACAGGGATCACATACCCGTGGAAAGCCCTGATGCAAAACCTGCCAATCCACCCACCCAGCCGCGGCGGAGCGGCCGAGCGCATTGAGGCGCTAAGTTCCGATGCGTGCGGCCGTTCCCCGTCGGGGGTTCGAATCCTCCGTCGGACATGGGTGTTTGTGTCGTCTTTAGTATAAGTTATTTCATAAGTAGTTTGTAAGTTTAGGGACTGATGACCCTGTAATTAAGTCCGTTAAGCTTTACAAACATTTGAATTTTGAACCCCCCCCCCCCCCAGCACTTACTGTTCCAGCCCCGTCACAGGCTTACCCTACCCCATCAGAGCTTGGGCCACCTGTGAAGGGAGCAATGTGATATACCAACTCTGCTGTAATCATTGCACAGCGTTTTATATTGGTATGACGGAGAACTAGCTGTCCATCATGATGATTGAACACAGTCAAACTGTGGCAAAAAGCAAGATGGACCGCCATGTGGCAACTGGAGGCAACTGGACCCTCCCCTCCATCACCAGCTCTTTTAAACTACGCACCTTATAACCACAACATCCTGTCCCTCCAATTCATGTCTTCCTTGCAGCTGTGTGTCGCCCCTTAAAATGCCCCCTTAATTAATTACTTTATTTATGTTTTCCTTATTATTTTTATCGTTTCAAATCCCCCCACTCCTTCCCTACTCTCCTCTGCACCTCCCTTTAATCATCTCCCGCCCCTTCCCTTCACTGTTTTCAATGCCGCATCTCACATTCCCGCCTATCAGAGGCCTTACAGCCCATCATGAAATTCGGAACTTTCCATCCATACCCTTATGTGACACATCCTTCTCCCTCCACTCCCCACATCATGAACAGTGAAGATGCTTATAGCGATGGAGCGGTAGGAGATAGTGGTCTGAGTGATTGTGTGAATGTATGTTTGTCTTTTTCTGGTAAAGGCTGAGGCCATAATTTTAAGTTCTTTGAATGTGTTTGTCTCTTTTTGCGTGCATGTCAGCATAAATATATATTTCCGTCCATTTGCAGTCGTGGATCGTACTTGCTCCGGAGAGAGCGACAAACTGACCGATCGCACTGAACTACCACGCCTGCATATAATTTTTAACAGTCAGAAATTTTGTTTCTTATGTACTGGATGATCAAAAAGTTAGTATAAATTTGAAAACTTAATAAATCATGGAATAACGTAGATAGAGAAGTAATAATTGACACACATGCTTGGAATGACATGGGGTTTTAGTGGTTTTCTTAGATAAAAAAAATGTTAAAAAATGTTCGACAGATGGCGCTGGACAGCAAAACATCAGTGACTGCAACCGTGACGGGTGGAGGTACGTCGATACGTTACAGAATCGCATGATCCACATCCTGGCTGATAAACACCTGCTGAAACGTATGATTTTTATGCAGGATGGCGCTCTACCCCATATTGCTAGACGCGTGAAAGATCTGATGCGCGCGTCGTTTGGTGATGATCGTGTGCTCAGCCGCCAGTTTCGTTATGCTTGGCCTCCCAGGTTCCCAGATCTCAGTCCGTGCGATTATTGGCTTTGGGGTTACCTGAACTCGCAAGTGTATCGTGATCGACCGACATCTCTAGGGATGCTGAGAGACAACATCCGACGCCTATGACCACCATAACTCCGGATATGCTTTACATTGCTGTTCACGACATTATTCCTCGACTACAGCTATTGTTGAGGAATGATCGTGAACACATTGAGCATTTCCTGTAAAGAACATGATCTTTGCTTTGTCTTAATTTGTTATGCTAATTATTGCTTTTCTGATCAGATGAAGCGTCATCTGTCGCACGTTTTTTGAACTTTTGTTTCTTTTTTGGTTTTAAATCAAAACCCCATGTCATTCCAAGCATGTGTGTCAATTTTTACGTCTCTGGCTGCATTATTCCGTGATTTATTAAGTTTTCAAATTTATACTGACTTTTTGATCACCCAGTATGTGTGTTTCGGCAGAAGTGTTGAAATTCAACTTTTACGATAAATTTTTAGATTTGCATCGTAAGGCTTTGCCTTATGGCTATATGAGTTCAAAACTTCATGTACTGTAAATATAAGAAAACACAAAAATCTGATACCCCTGTGGTCTGCTTGTTGGTGTAGACTGTAGACAGTGTAAGTGTTATATAGATAGATGAGAATACCAGCAGCTGTATTCAAAATCTTTATTATGTTCTGTGCGACCGGTTTCGGTGTTACTTTACAGAATCTTGAGGCTCCTATCCGGACAAGATAAAAATTACAATAGTAATAATGTTCATCGACCAATGCATTATGAAGTTATGTAAACAAGAATCGTCAGGGGAGCAAAAAACAAGTCACAATAAAACAATTGTTTTTTGCTCACCTGATGTTTCTTTTCTACGTAAATTTATAATTAATCGGTTGATTAACACTATTACTATTATAATTTTTATCTTGTCCGGCTAAGAGCCTGAAGATGGTGTAACACCGAAAACCGGTCGCACAGAACTTAATAAAGATTTTGAATACAGCTGCTGGTATTTTCATCCATCTACATAATCGAATCAGCTGCGTCCCAAATCCATCCACTATGGAGAGAATTAAACTTATAGTCGAACCGGAATAGCACGATCCCCGGTGCTTGCGCCAATCGGCTTTGAGCGCCGACTGCGGCAGCAGACCATTGGAGCAAGTGGAACGCGAGCTTCGCTCTGCGCATGCGCGCGTTCGGCTGCGCTCTGCACTGTTGCCAGTTCTGCCAGACAGCAGCGACCGTTAAGCTATACTGTCAGGCAGCGAACTAACTACTTGGCAACACGGCTGCTTTCAGTTTCGGCGGCTGGGGCGGTCTCCCAGCCCAGTGGGCGGAGCCAGGGACGATCGTATTCGGGCCCGACTATAGTGTTAGTGTGGTGGTGCAGTGTGCGGCGGGCTGCACTCACGTTCTCGGTGGTGGCGGCGTCGACCTGCACGCCCGCCGAGTTGAGCAGCAGGCGCACCACGTTCTCGTTGCCCGAGTAGGCGGCGAGGTGCAGCGGCGTCATGCCCGACTCGTTGCCCAGCTCGCCCACCAGGCTGCTGCCCGCCGGCGGCTCCGACTTCACCGTCGCCGGCACGTGGATCAGCAGCTCGCGCACCGTCTCTGCCGGCCACCACTCACTTCTTTACAAGCTGCAGGCAATGCACCTTACTACACTACTGGCCATTCAAATTGCTACACCAAGCAGAAATGCAGATGATAGACGGCTATTTATTGGACAAATATGTTATACTAGCTGAAAACCCGGCGTTGCCCGGGTATTTATTTATTTATTCCTTCCATTTTTCAGGTATATATTAATTTGTATAAGGGCTGTGTGTCTGTAAAAGTTCTTGGGAATACAATTAGTAGTGAAGAAGTAATAGATTAAAACTTGGCGCATCATGGGGCGGTTTGCCATGAACGTTACAGTTTATTTGCTCGTATCTCATGAACTACGTATCGTACTGTCATACAATTTAGAAGGTACACTCAAATGTATGTGCGTATACTGTCTGTAAAATTTCCTGCAGCTAAAATTTCTAGTGTTCAAATTATAAATTGTAAAGTCATACCGAGAGCCATACTTTTACTCCATAAACAGCGAAAAGCATTAAGTGAGAAAATTTTTTCCTTGCCAGCGAGAAAAAGTTTAATAAAGGTTTGAATTTATATTTAAAGTTTGTTGCAAGTCGCTAAGTACTCTCATCCTCATACAGTGTATTTCGAAAGTCTCACGGCATTATGTGGCACTTTCTTGTAATTTCTATTGGTTATGACGTAATATATTTTGAACCATGTGCCGTATGTGATTCTTAACCATGCAGCAATTGTTACCTCACGGTAATGAATGTGTGTACCAAATTTGGTTGAAATCGGTCCAGTGGTTTAGGAGAAAGTGAGCAGCGTTGTCGCAAAATACAGCAGTTTTTCGCGCCTCTCATTGTTTATGACGTCATATCTCGTGAACTATATAGTATGTGATTCTTACACTTACGGCGATCGTCCTCATGGATTGAAGCTTAAGTGTACAAAATTTCATAAAGATTGGAACAAAACTGTAGATTTCTATGCAACACGTACAAACATACGGACACTCTGCTTTATATATTAGACTAGAACTGACATGTGATTACATTTTCACGCAATTTGGGTGCATAGATCCCGAGACATCACTACCCAGAACAACCACCTCTGGCTGTAATAACGGCCTTGATGCGCCTGGACATTGAGTCAAACAGAGCTTGGATGGCGTGTACAGGTACAGATGCCTATGCAGCTTCACCACGATACCACAGTTCATCAAGAGTAGTGACTGGCGTATTGTGACGAGCCAGTTGCTCGGCTACCATTGACCAGACGTTTTCATTTCGTAAGAGATCTAGACAATGTGCTGGCCAGAGCAGCAGTCGAACATTTTCCGTATCCAGAAAGGCCTGTACAGGACCTGCAACATTCGGTCGTGCATTATCCTGCTGAAATGTAGGGTTTTGCAGGGATAGAATGAAGGGTAGAGCCACGAGTCGTAACTCATCTGGGCCGCGGTGGAGTAGCCGACCGGTCTAAAGCGTCTTGCTGCGGAGCGCGCGGTTGCTCGCCGTGGAGGTTCGAGTCCTCCCTGGGGCATGGGTGTGTGTGTTGTCCTTAGGTTAGTTTACCTAGGTTTAAGTAGTTTGTAAGCTACGGACTGATGACCACGCAGTTTGCTCCGACAGATTTACAAACATTTGAAAATTTTGAACGTAACTCATCTGAAATGTAACGGCCACTGTTCAAATTGCCGTCGATGCGATCAAGAGGTCACCGAGAAGTGTAACCAATGGCACCCCATACCATCACGCCGGGTGATACACCAGTATGGCGATGACGAATAAAAGCTTCCAATGTGCGTTCACCGCGATGTCTCTAAACACGGTTGCGACCGTCATGATGCTGTAAACAGAATCTGGATTTATCCGAAAAAATGACATTTTGCCATTCGTGCATCCAGGTTCGTTGTTGCGTACACCATGGCAGGCGCTTCTGTTTGTGATACAGCGTCAAGGGTAACCACAGCTATGGTCTCCAAGCTGATAGTCCATGCTGCTGCAAACGACGTCGAACTGTTCGTGCATATGGTTGTTGTCTTGCAAACGTCCCCATGTGTTGACGTGGCTGAACGATCCGTTACAGCCATGCGGATAAGATGTCTGTCATCTCGACTGCTAGTGATTCGATATATTGCAGTCATTGGATCGTGACCAACGCGAGCAGCAATGCCGCGATACGATAAACCGCAATTGGGATAGGCTACAATCCGACCTTTATCAAAGTCGGAAACGTGCTGGTACACATTTCTCCTCCTTACATGAGGAATCACAACAACGTTTCACCAGGCAACTCCGGTCAACTGGTGTTTGCGTATGAGAATTCGGTTGGAAACTTTCCTCATGTCAGCATTTTGTAGGTGTCGCCATCGGTTCCAACCTTGTGTGAGTGCTCTGAAAAGCTAATCATTTGCATATCACAGCATCTTCTTCCTGTCGGTTAAATTTCGCGACTGTAGCACGCCATCTTCCTGGTGTAGCAATTTTAATGGTCAGGAGTGTATTATAAGACAATGGTATCGATAATTTTTGGGTATCTTATTATGGTTTAGTTGCTTTTATAATCTTCAGTACTTACATACATCTACAATGATATTATGCAAATCGTAGTTAAGTGCGTAACAGAGGGTTCTGCCATCGTGACTTGAACCGGCTGCCTCTGAGTCGAGCGTCATTGCACAGCCTGTGTTTCGGGCATTCATTCGATGCAGCTCTCCCAGCTAGTCTATCCTCTGCAAGCGTCTTCATCTCTCAGTATGAACGACAACCTATAACCTACATCAGAACGTGACCCACCAATCGATCCCTTCTCTTAATCAAAATATGCCAGCGGCACACACAGTCAAGCTACAGTAACTTTTAATACAGATATTCATGTTGATGGTTCGCATTTTTAAACAAGTGATATATTCTGTGCCGGCGGTTCCCAGAATTCGTAAATTCTAGAAGAAAGACAAAGTTGAGAATCACCAAGAGCTGCCGGCGAAGTAAACGTTTATCTAGTAATGCTCTCGATTACGTTATCATCATTTTAAAATTATTTGCAACAGTCTTCTCTCTCTGTATCGTAGATCAAAAGAAATCTATCCTGCCGCCTTATAACTGTATTTTGTTACTGACAGCACTTATGACGACACAAAACTGGGTGGGCTTGTGTAGTGGAAGGTTACGCCGGACACACACACACACACACACACACACACACACACAGAGAGAGAGAGAGAGAGAGAGAGAGAGAGAGAGAGAGAGAGAGAGAGAGAGAGAGAGAGAGAGAGAGAGAAGGGGAGGGAGGCAAGAGCACGAGGCGACGAACGGAAAGAGAGCATGGAGGAGGGGTGGGAAGAGGAGGGCAGAGGGGACTGGATACGATGAAAGGGCGAAGGTTGCATACACAATGAGTGGGGTGGGGGTCGGCTTTATGTATAGAGAGATGGAGAATGGGGAAACTGGAGAGGGCGAGTAAATGGGAGAAAAGGGATAAGGGGAAGAAGAGAATATGGACATTCGAGGGGGAGGAGGAGATTGTAGAGTGAAAGGGAGGAGATGGGGAGGGAAAAGGGAAGTAGGCAAGGAATTAAGGATGGATGCTTATGGTTACCATCTTGTACATAGTTTGGCCATTAGAGACGGAGCTCACGCTTGGAGTTTTGGGTAAAGATGAGGAAGGAAATCGGTCGCGCCCTTTCAAAGGAACCATCCTAGCAATGGCTGGACTGATTTAGTGAAATGACTGACAACCTAAATATGAATGGCTGTAGGTAGATTTGAACCACCATCCAATGTTGTGACCACTGTGCCACCTCGCTCAGTAGAGGAGTAGGCAATGAGGAGAGATGGGGTAGGAGGAGATGGACAGAGAAGAGAAAGGAGCAGTTGGGTGGAAAGGTGGCAGGAGGAGATGGGCAGAGGTAGGCATGGGAGGACATGGAGAGAGGTGGGAGAAGATACAAAAAAAAGTTTAGGGAAAGGGGGGGCTCTCTGGGCGGAATTCAGAGGGGAGCGCTGAATGGTCTTCACTCTCCAGGAGAAGGTGCTGTGACCCTGATGAGTGAGGGGAAAGTGCTAAGGAGGGACATCGAGTGGGGGGAGGGGCCCCAGAAAGAGTGGCGCCGAGTGAGGGGGAAGAGGGGTGAGGTGCCAAAAGTCGGACTTCCAGTGGGCAGTGGGTGTGGGGTACCACTATCAAGTTTGTACCCCTAGTGAGATGCTGAACACGAGAGGACTGAGGAGAAGGTGTGTGATACATTCTTACGCATTTTTCAAATAAATTGGCTGCAAAACCAGCTGGGTAAATGCTAGGAGTGAGTTACAATTTATTCCTCGAGCAGATGTCGATGCTGTAGGGTGGCCCAGATGAGTGGAAACGATCAGACCTGATTGTATACATACAAACACATCCTTTGCCTACAGTTACTTTCAGCAAGAGTGTGGAACTGCTCATACAGCCACAGGAACCTCAGAACAAAATACACAATCTTCACGCCTGACAGATCAGTTTGACCGCAGCCCTAGCCGGCCACGCAGGTCACCTGATACGCTAGAGTGCGAATACTTTGTATGGTGATCCCTCGAGGCTGAGGTGTATCGCAACAACTTTGTGCACCTGCCGTAGTCGGGCTCACCTGCAGGCCACAGTCACTTAGCGCGCCGCACTACTCACCGGCCTGCCCGAAGTAGGCTGCGACGTGGAGGGCGGTGACGCCGAGCTTCTTGCTGGAGACGCGCAGCGACTGCGTGGAGCGCATCACGTCCAGCACCTGGTTGTGGCCGTTCTGCGCCGCCAGGTGCACCGCCGTGAAGCCCGCCTGCAACGCCCGCGCAGCCACTCTGACAACACTGGCACCTGTGCTCGCTCACAAGGGACCCGGGGAAAACCCGGAGCCGTGTGGGAAATGCCTCAGGTCTTTCTTTGGAATTCTGGGACTTTTTCATTGTTTCAGGTATAAGTAATTTTTGTTGCAATTTTGAGTGGCAAGAACTTTACTTTGGCCCATTACTGCAGAATACTGTTGCAGAAATGAAAAATACATGAAAGAATAACTCTATAATGAAACATAATAAAATCTGAAGTTTCAAAATGATTGTACCTACGGTCTAAATAACAAAAATCGGTTTTAGCCTTCTTGCACAGTGAAGCGTAAATATCTAAATAACCGACCATAGCAAATGTCTCAAATTTTAATAACATCTTTTGTAGACACGTATCTAGATACGAAAAATTACCATTTTAAAAAATCTTTATCAGTTACAAAGATACAGCCAAAAAACCATTATGTTTAGGCAACAAAAGTGGCATTTGCAATGGTGGTGGTGCCGCTTCGAAACTTACAATCCCATTTCAAGACATCTACTGTGCGGAATTGGAAAAAAATGCATTGCTTACAGGTGTATTTTTCTCTTAGCACATAAGGTAAGCGACATAGGACATTTTTGCATACTGTGTTTCCAGTGCGAGTTTTCTTGTTGAGATGATGTCCGTTATACTGAGTTCTTTGGTAGGAAACAGGGAGTCCGATTTTACAGAGGTTTATCTACTGCTGGGATTGGCTTCATCTTTGTTGTTCGTTAATAAAGCTAGTTCATCTGCAAATTAGAAGTATTTAAATTGATTTTCTTCTTTTCTCTTTTGTAATTTAGATATCTTTGATTTCCTTTTTCAGTTATTAATATGTCCAATGCGATGTATTTTTTTTCTCTCCCCTGTGGTTTCGCATAAGAATGGTGATAAGGCTTGTCCTTGTCGGACTTCTGTGTTAATTTCGGTTGGATAACAGGGTTACTGCCACAAATTTAATTTCTTAGATTGATTCTGGAAAATTTCATATTTAAGACAGTCAGAATCCGCTATCATTAAGCAATCGAAACTGTATTTTATTATTTACTTTTAGTTGCTATGTCGGTATCTCTGTGTTATTTTGTGATGGGACGTCGTCACTTCTTGAAAACATTTGTAACACGACGTTAAAGAAACTGTGTATTGAGCTGCCATTGTCAGAATTCCCATGCTACTAAACAGGGCGCGAGAATAGCTTCGCGAGCTTACTACATGTTGTTTATACCGTCCGTTTCAGCGCAATAAACACCCTTGTGTAATCAAAGGACATACCCAGAAATATGAAATCATACGTCATAAACGAATGAAAATAACCAAAGTGTCCTATTTTTCCTGTTGAATTATGACTTATTTCAGATACTATGGTAATGGTACGTAACACATAATTTAGTAAGTTATTTGTGCAAGATCCTGAATGCCGTCTTTCCACATCAGCTGAAACGTGCACAAATTTGAACTGTTCAGTCTCACTTATCATATCTACATCCTATGCTTTTGTTGACTATGTTAGAAAGTATACAAACTGAGACTTACTGTGCGTTAACATCAATTTATTATCTACAAGTCACAAACTTATTTCTTTAACTGCATTATTTGATAGTGCATCAATATTGCTAACAATCTGCCCACACCAAGCTTGAATCATCTGCAAACAGAAATATTTGAGAACTAGCTGTTGTACTTGAAGGCATATCTTTGATATAAATGAGAAAGAACAGATCACAATCCTGGATGACGCCTACTCGACTGTGCCGCTTTGTGGCTACGTATCACAGCCATTTCCAACACTGCAGAGTCTCGCTTTCTGCTGTATGTTACTGCACTAAGAAGTGAACCAATAGTGAGGTACTCCCCGCATTCCATAATGTTTCAATGTCTGCAACATAATCAAATGCTTTTGTGAACCTAAATAATTGCCCTAGCGTTGGCAGTTTTTTATTTAATCCATAGAGTGTCACAGACGGAAAATGGAATATAACATTTTCGGTTGCTGAACCACATCTGAAACTGAACTGTACATTTGACAGCAACGTGTCAACATTATCTCCTTGTTAACAGAGTGGTTACACTACTGAATACTTCAATCAGGAAACTGGACAAACCAAAATGGAAAAAAAAAATTACAAATATGGCTCAGTACTGGGCTAACGGAGGTGGAACAATACTCAAGTATTCTGCTAGATATCCTACCGTATTTGTAAGACTTTATGGAAATTTTTTTAAAGACTGAACTTAGTGTCTGATGTGTTTCAATGCAACCCTGTTCTTCCCTGCGTAAGGCGACTCAAAGGACGTCTTATTTTCACTGCGTAAGCTGAGGTTTCATCTGAGTAAGACCCTAATGATACTACAATCAGCTTTACGTCATCTTCCAAATAAGATAAGACAAAAGACTTATTCACTACGGCTGTGTGAAACAACAGACAAAACTTTGCTAAAAGGGTTCTCTTTCAGTGTCTGTTGCATGTTCATGCTACAACGACTTGGTGTGACCCCTAGGAGACATCCACAGCCTAGCTATCCCTCGGCATGTATTAGTCGTGCAGGCAGCGCACGCACCTTGTTCTCGTCGGTGCAGGAGGCGCCGGCGCGCACGAGCGCGCGCACCACGTCGGCGTGGCCGCCCTCGGCCGCCAGCTGCAGCGGCGTCGCCTCGGTGACGCGGTTGCGCGCCGAGATCACGCCCGACCGGTCGAACTTCATCAGCTCCTCGATGACGCGGATCGAGCCCTGCATGGCCGCGATGTGCGCGCACGTGTTCCCGTCCTGCCAGGCACCAGGGAGCACAGTCTGAAATCTCGTACAGCAGTGATGGACATACGTGGAAATAAACAGGTCATCTGAAAATCTGCACCAAGGCTGGGTCTGCTGCTCAGTAGGCAGTCGCGCAACCACTACGCCACTCTGGCACAGTGGCTGCGCGCATCTCCACAAAACACCGAGGCAGGAGTCCCGTCTCGGTACAAATTTACACACAGTTCTCCGGTTTGCATATACCGGGTGATCAAAAAGTCAGTATAAATTTGAAAACTTAATAAATCACGGAATAATGTAGACAGAGAGATAAAAATTGACACACATGCTTGGCATGGCATGGGGTTTTATTAAAACCAAAAAATGTCCGACAGATGGCGCTTCATCTGATCAGAAAAGCAATCATTAGCATAACAAATTAAGACAAAGCAAAGATCATGTTCTTTACAGGAAATGCTCAATATGTTCATCATCATTCCTCAACAATAGCTGTAGTCGAGAAATAATGTTGTGACCAGCACTGTAAAGCATGTCCGGAGTTATGGTGAGGCATTGGCGTCGGATGTTGTCTTTCAGCATCCCTAGAGATGTCGGTCGTTCACGATACACTTGCGACTTCAGGTAACCCCAAAGCCAATAATCGCACGGACTGAGGTCTGGGGACCTGGGAGGCCAAGCATGACGAAAGTGGCGGCAGAGCACACGATCATCACCAAACGACGTGTGCAGGAAATGTTTCACGCGTATAGCAATACTTTTTTTAATAAACAAGTAATTTCAAGCATGTGTGTGAATTTTTACTTCTCTATCTACATTATTCCGTGATTTATTTTTTCAAATTTATATCGACGTTTTGATCACCCGGTATACAGACTCTTAGATTAACCCAACGGAAATGATGTGAAAACAGAAACAGAAAGAGCGTGTGGGCCATACTTACCTCACATCCATACCGCCTAGAGACGTAGCAAAAAAAGTCTGCAAACGAGCGTTCGGAAAACAAAGTCCCTTCTTCAGAGAGGACAGAGCAAGAAGTAGAAAGGTTACGGTTTAGCGTTTCGTCGACGACGTGGTCTTTAGAGGTGAAGCACAAGCTCGGATTGATTTTGTCAGCAGTAGGGAAGGCAATCGGCTGTGTCCTGGAGTTATTTAGGCGGGTTCGAACCTGTGTCCTACGGAATGCGTGTCCAGAGTGCTGACCACCGCGCTACTGATAGTGAAGAGCAGGCAGGAGAAAGGCGGTGGAAGGAAAACTGGTTCTGGGTGATTCATAACCTACGCTGTGCGGTAAAGACGAAGGAACAGTAAAACTGGAGTGATTGCTGAGAAATAGAAGTCACCCCTCTCTTCATCTTCTACTAGCGGTGTCGTAGATAACCCAAAACCACTTTCCCTTCTATCGCCTTCTGCCTCCCTCTTTCGTGCCTGATGAAGCAAATTTGCTTTCCGGACGCTCGTATGCATGTTTATTTTCGTCTTTACTACATTACTGTTGATGATACTAAGCTCAGGTAAGCACTGCCCAGAGATTCTCTCTATTTTGAATAAGTTACACTGTAATTTTTTAAAAAGTTCGAAAGGTCGGCAGCTTGTAGAGAGGAGCGAGTAGACAATATTTTGAAAAGCAACCCATGTCCGGAAGTGCCATCGAACGACGGTTTCAGCAGTACTTCATCTTCGATAGTGTGAAACAAATCGCTTCTACTGTGACATCTTTCGCATTCCGTACTTTGGGAGGAGGTAGTATGGGGCGAAAGAAGAAAGAAGTCCAGCTGCCGCCATGTCGCATCTCAATTTCATTGATGAAAAGATAAATCTTTAAAAAAGTCGAGTACGGAAAGCTCGACGGGCTAAACGCAAGAAATTGGATATACTAGAAAGACGTGAGACAGAAAAAAGACGTCAGACCACGCCACTGCACGCTCGCTTTAATGAGGAGATGAAACAAGCGAGTACTGGATGCTCGACGCACTATACACAAGAAATTTGCTTTATTACAAATATGTAAGGCAGAAGCTGAGAGTGTACTGAGCAAAGTAATGAAACCAGTAACTCAACCGCTACAGAGACTGATTCAAGACACCACCATCTCAAGCCTGGAGTTGTGGATAAAAAGAATGTACTTGCAGACATTGATGAAACGTGCATTCATAAAATCAGATGACACAGCTCTAGTTGCAAAAGAAGAAGAAGAAAATTTGGAGGAAGAAGAAGGAGGGGATAATGATGATGATAGTACTGACGAAAATGAAGGGAGACTGGGGAATATTTTTTCATAAGCCCCAAGACAGAAAAACAGCGGATCCTATCTATGGCGTTAGGTTTGATGATGAATTAAAGACCTGGGCTACTGGAAATTCCCCACTGCGAGTTGATGGAAATGATTTAATAATTCATAAAGTAACATATAAATGAAAAGATTATATAATCTCTTGTTTAAAAACAAACGCAGTAAAATCAGTTATACAGCTATGGACCTTCCTAATTATGCTAAAATACTATTTGACACCAATGCATATAGACAAAGTAATAATTCCCACCTACCAATAAATGTCAATGAGGGTTACAAGTATACTAATATAATTCGCCCCTTGTTAGATAAGGAAGGTGTGTTGGTTAAAGAAGGAATGGGGCTGGACGGATATGGTGAGAATGAAAATGATCTCAAAGTTAAAGATTGGAAAACTAATACTGAAAATGTTAGTTATGTGCATTGGAATGATACAAATGAACTGGTGGACGATTGTTCCTGTTACTAGCGTCCAAGAGAGGTGGGAATACAGCTCACGAAATTGAAATAATTGCTATTGAAGAAGAACTTCGAGGGGCTGTGATTATTGCTTGAAATCAGAGGTTGTACTCTAAAGAACTAGTCTTGACACATGCTCCCGACTACTGTCTGTACATTGCATGTACCCACAAACTCTAAAAACAAAACAAAAAATCTTAGAACACTGCTATGAATACTATGCGAGCTGGGGAGTTTTTTTTTTTTTTTAATTTTTTATATCGTAAATCTTTTGGTGTCCAAGGGGGCTGGGAATACAGCGCACGATAATGAAATAAATGGTATGTCCTCTGTCTCTTCCGCCATATTGTTGTTTGAGTCTGTCATATTATTTATGTCCGCTGTCTTGTTGTTTATGTCCGCCATATTGTTGTATGGCTCTTGCGAGGCTGGCAACCAGACGTTCAAAGGCTCAAATTGTCATATGAACCCCCCAGGCTTATCCAGAAGCTTCCAAATTTCTATCCATAACATTCATAGTGTAACTACTGACGTTTTCTGTTTTTGTAAACAATAAACAATTATAAAATGGAGTGTCTTGAAAGAACGTGCAACCTAGACAAGCCTGTAACTGCACAATTCGTAGCGAATTAAGATCTCAAATATTATCTGCATAGGTGTAAAAAAATCATGACAATAGAGTCTAGCCAGGTTCGAACCCTAGGCATTCCAGCAATGCAGTAAATGTGAAACGCTCTGCTTTGTTCTACTTTTACAAAATGGAGTTTATGTGTTTCTGCGATTTTTGTGTGCACGAATAACGATTTTCAAAAGAAGTGATACGCTGAGTTAAGCTGCAATGATTCTCGGCATATCCTAACTATTACATTGCTTGTATGTGACGATGTAAACACTAGTCTGAAGTTCAGTGTTGGGAACACTGGGACTCCTGAACTTGAGCATGCGCAATGCTCTCTTGTTGGGCCGGGAAATCTTTCTGTCTCTCAGTTTATAAAGATCAGACACCGCATAGAAATAATTAAGGTGATGACAGGCTAATTATCCCTTCACTATAGCACCACGGCACACATTTACTTACTGGAATCGTAACGCCGCAAGTAATGAGAATAATGAACCAAGGCAGTATTATCAGTAGTGTGTGTGTGTGTGTGTGTGTGTGTGTGTGTGTGTGTGTGTGTGTGTGTGTGTGGATGAGTCGAGAAATTAGGCGTAGCGTAGTTGGGGCGGTTGAGTTAACCGCTGTATCCGGTTGCATAGTGGTCAGTGCACCTTCCTGAAGAGCTAGAAATCCCAGCTTGAATCTCACTGCGGTACAAATTAAAACTTTCGCCAATGACGTCATTCGGTGCCCACCGACAGATGGTGTGTTTAATAATCTCTTTGTCTCTGGATGCTCTGTTTCTGCAGGCTCAGAATATTGTCTGTTTTTTATGACATGTCTGAAAGAATGGGCACAATATGTATATATAAAGCAACTTGTAATGTTGAGTGCTCCACACATATGGCTCATTGAAGGCTGGAATATTGATTTTCGACCATCGATACACGTCTCAGAGCACTGCGTTCTGATCCTCTGTTGTTAACCGAATATTGAAATTACAGATTTTCAGGTCTTTTCTGCAGGGTGATTTTTTCCGCCGTGTACAGTGACAGATCGAGGAGAGGACGCGGGAAGAAGAAGAAGACCTGATGAACATACAGTGTGTCCGGAATGCCCAGTTTCCATGTAGAGGACATTTATTTGACCATACTTTATTATAGAGACGGTATGTACCACGCAGTCACACTTACAGTATGTGTTCAAAATCATTTCCATTTGCCTCGACGAATGCATATTCGTGCCACCTTAAGCAAACGACCGCTAAAACTGCAGTAGTGAGAACACCGTACGAATACGTGCATCATTGTTTCCACATCTCTAATGGGTCGGCTTACACGACACACTTGAGACGGTCCCATAACCAGAAATGGCACGGGTGAACCGGTGAACGAGCGGGCCATGCAACCGGACCTTCTTGTCTGATCCATCGATCAGGGAAGACGTGATTTGAGAGGCGCCTGCAAGTTAACCACCATGCAGCAGCCATACAGTCATTTGAATATTCAGTGGTACAATATGACGAACACTACTACCTTCTAGGAGGAAACAATGTATATTTTAATTGTGGCGAGTATTGGACCGTCAGAGGGTATGACTGAATAAATTACCTCTAGCACGATAAATATGCATCTGCAGACACGAGTTCTTTAGACCTTTTTTATTCAGTAGCCTTTCTTCGATCAATCCCTAGCGTTTGTACACCGCGCGAAAAATTACCCTGTTGGTGATGGCAGCCTAATGACCTCTTCAGTACAGATGCACACCAAGGTCGAATTCTTAATGAAATCGGGCGCAAGTAAGGACGAGGATGGGCAGAGGGAGTAGAGTGACCGTGAGTGCACGAGTTGGGAAATTAGGTGTGACCGGAGGCGTCCTAGGGCCGTTGACGCAGCTGTGGCAGCCCCCTACATGATGAGCCGCTGGCCTGGGTTTGAATCTCCGTCCGGCACAAATCTGAACTTTGGCTGAGTAGTTGAGAGCCCACTGGCAGCTGGGGCCTTTCATTCCTCCGTGTCATGGTTGCTGCAGAATCAGAATGGCGTCTGTTCTTTCGCATGCATCCGTAACAACTGACACCACACATACTGTACATGTAAAGCAAGTTCTAATGAAGTGCATCACACATATCGCTCATCCAGGACCTAACTATTGATTTCGATCATGTATTCCACTTTTCAAAGCTCTGGATTAACCATCACCTAAATGTAATACAGACTAGGAGACCTTTTCTATAAAAATGATAAACTGTAGTCAGGTCTCCTTTCCTTATAGTGGCTGTCAAGGTCCATCCGCGTGGATGTAGTTGACTAGGTAGTTCAGCGTCTCGTACGTGTTGTCGATTTCTCGAAAAATACACTCAGACTTCTTGTTTATGCTCAACAATCAAACTGGAGGGCACAGAGTTCGACAAGAAGATCAGGGACAGACTATGACGTGCATTCAAGCTACAACATCTGCGGTTTTGCTCGTCAGTACTGGCTAATGATGAAAAAGTGTGGTTTTTTTAAAATAGTTGCGTAGTCGTTGTTAGTGCGTAATGGCAGCAATGTATGGCACATAGAACTCCAGCGGCAGCGGATTATTGGTACTTGAAATGGCGACGTTCTAAGTACACGAAACCAGAGTTTAATCAGTCGTCTTCTCCATTTGCAAGGTGTAAAAGTGTGGTGTCGCACAAGTCTGAAGAGCGCGCCACCTACTTTCGCCGCGCGCCGCCATGCAAGCACGGCGCGGCGTTCTTACGACGTCAGCCACGAGCGCCCTCTGCTGCAACCCCGCTCGCGGCCACCACTGAACTGTATCGGTCACTTGGCAATAGGACAGGCACTAGCACAGACTCTCCTCAGTAGACAGGCCTCTACCTAGTTAAACTGTGTATCAGCATTACAACAGTCTGCAGTCATGTAAAAGTTAAGTATTAAAATATTTCTACGAAATATATATCTTGTTCTAATGTAGCTTATTGTTTCTAGTTTCTGCTGTCCCATTGGCTGGTTACCTGAGACTGTGGACCCGCACACGCGTGCATCCTACTTTCCTGTGTCGGTCTCTCTCTACTCGGCCATCATCGACACCTAGGACAACCGGCGGCAACGAGACTCAAAAAACAATGATTGAAATTCGTCGACAGTTGAGAGAGACATATGGAGATGGTTATGGGTGTGACAAATGTGCATTCGTGGCGTAACAGTTGAGTAAAAGCAAAACGTCGAGTGACAACACACTGAGGAAATCTGGGTCTCACAGGACAAGATGATCGAGCGAGTGAAGAAAATTGTTTTGGAGGATTGCCGAAGGGCGGTGGAGCATATCGGCTACAAATTTATCATTTCCGTGTGATCTGTGCTCACAGCCCTGCACGAGGACCTGAAAATGAGAAATTTGTCCTCCGTGTGGGTGCGCGAATGCTGACGGATGACCTCCAAGGCTGCGAGAGAGGCACGTAATCGGGCCACGCTGCGCGCATTATGACGACACTGGAACAGTGGAAGAGACACGAATGTCGTTTTCAATCCAGGAACGGAGCGCCAGTCAGCTGAACGGAAGAGGTTTTCCAGTGGTCCGAGCAAAGTCCTACAGCAGCGTTTGCAGTGCAACTGCGGTGTCGTCGTCGTGACTTACGTTTTTGGCTACAGGGAGACCACATCGAGTAGCGACTGAAGTTTCACATTTTGCATCAGATCAGTCAGTGAGACTTTTTTTAGCGTTTGTCGATCTGGAGAAAGCTTTTGATAATGGCGACTGGAATACACTCTTCCAGATTCTGAAGATATAAGGGATAAAATATAGGGAGCGAAGAGTTATATTCAACCTATACAAAAACCAGACAGCGGTTATTAGAGTCGAAGGGCAAGAAAGGGACGTAGAGGTTGGGAAGGGAGTAGGACAGGGTTGTAGCCTTTCCCCAATGTTGTTCAATCTGTACATTGTGCAGGCAGTGAAGGAATGGAAGGAGAAATTTGGAGAGGGCATTAAAGTGGAGAGAGAAGAAATAAAAACATAGCGGTTTGCGGATGACATAGTAATTCTGTCAGAGACTGCAAAGATCTGGAAGTGCAACTGAATGGAATGGACGGTGTCTTGAAAGGAAGATATAAGATGAACATTAATAAGAGTAAAACGAAGGTAATGGAATGGAATGTCAGAAAATCAGGCGATGCTGCTGGAATTAGATGAGGAATGAGACAATAAAAGTAGTAGATAAATTTTGTTATTTGGGTAGCAAGATAACTTCTGATGGCCGATGTAAAGAAGATATAAAATGCAGAATGGCTATGGGAAGGAAAGCGTTTCTAAAGAAGCGAAACTTGTTAACATCCAATATTAATTTAAATGTTAGGAAGTCTTTTTTTGATAACATTTGTCTGGAATGTAACATTATATGGTAGTGAAACGTGGACGATAAGGAATTCTGATAAAAAGATGATAGAAGCTTTTGAAATGTGGTGCTAAGAGAAGGGATAGATTGGTTGGACACATTCAAGGAATTGTCAACTTAACGTTAGAAGGAAGCGTGTGGGGTAAAAATCGTAGCCGGCCGCGGTGGCCGAGGGGACTAAGGCGCTCCAGTCACGGTCTGCACGGCCACTACGGTCGGGGGTTCGAATCCCCCCTCGGGCATGGATATTTGTGCCGTGCTAGTTCGTAAGTAGTTCATAAGTAGTTTGTAAGTTTAGGGACTGATGAGCCCGTAGTTAAGTCCCTTAAGCTTAACAAACATTTGAACATTTAAAAATCGTAGAGGGAGACCGAGGGACGAATATACGAGGTGCAAGTTTCGTTTGGTTATTTTAAACAAACGTGTACTGATGCAGAAAAATATTTATTGTAGAAAAATCTACAACTGTTGAAGTACTTTTCTACTTAGCTTCCGAATTTTTGTAGGCACTCGTCATAGCGTGGCACAAGTTTCTGTATGCCGTCTTCATAGAAGGTTGCCGCCTGTGTATTTAGCCATGTGGTAACGTGTTCTTCGCGCTGGTGTTGACTAGCAAGGACGGATTACTGTCAAAAGGTGCTGTTTGTTTCCACGATAGTGTCCTACCTCACACGGCGTATGTGACCAAGCAGCTCTTAGGGGAATTTCACTGGGACGTGTCTAATCATCTTCCGTACTGCACGGGTCTCGCTCCTAGTGACTTTCACCTCTTCTTACACCTAAGATCTGTCCTCGGTGGTCAACACTTCAACGATGGTGACTAACTGAAAGAACACGTTAACACATGGTTCAATACACAAGCGGCAAAGTTCTATGAAGAACGCATACAAAAACTTGTGCCGTGCTATGACAAGTGGCTACAAAATTTCGGAAGCTAAGTAGAAAAGTAGTTTAACAGTTGTAGATTTACGTACAATAAATATTTTTTCTGTATCTGTACACGTTTGTTTTATATAACTAAACGGAACTTACTCTCTGGACGTACCTCGTAGTAAGCAGATTGAAAAGGATGTAGGTTGCAGAACGTATTCTCTGCTGAAGAGGCTTGCACAGGACAGGGTAGCGTGGAGAGCTGCATCAAACCAGTCGGCGGACTGAAGACCACAACAACAACAGTCAGTGGTCGGCTGGGCTGGTCTCACCTTGGTGCAGGCCATGACGAGGCTGGGGTGCCGCTGCAGGAAGAGCTGCGCCACCTCGGAGAAGTTGTTCTGCGCGGCGGCGTGGATGGGCTTCTGGCCCAGGTCGTCGGTGGCGTCGATGTCGGCGCCCAGCTCGAGCAGCAGGCGGCACACCTCCAGCTGCCCCGTGCCCGCCGCCAGGTGCAGCGGCGTCTGCTTCTTCAGCGTCAGCACGTCGATCGTCGCGTTGTGGTCCTGCACCAGGAACCTGCGCCGAGCGCTCCCCGTCAGGCAGGCGGAAAAACGAGAAGCGGGACAAGTGGGGACCAGCTGCCTACTTCCTCAATCCGCCTTTCTCACCAACAAACTTTACATACGGACATATTTGTGCTCTCTTAACACAGAACAGGCCAAATCCTTTTACCTGGTCTCTGGAGTTTGGACGCACAGTATCCCCTTTCACTGCCACTGTCTACAAATGTCTCTCTCTCTCACTTCCCCACACGACACTCAATGAAGGTGTCTACAGTAGGAAAAACATATGGCCTGTTCATTTGTCAAGGGCGATTGCTATGAAGGGGGTTCAAAATCATTAATCAATATCATCTTCGGTAACAGGCAAAACCCGCTCAGTGAGCCGTGTGGTCTAACGCAATACTTTCCGAAATGGGGAGGCATACCAACACCCCCCAGAAGACAAGGCCTTACAACAGGCCGTGCCTACGTCACACTTAGAGGCCCCGGCCGCCACCTCACTGGCTGTTGGCTGGGGCACGCCAGTCAGATGGCGGCCGCGGCCTCTAAGTGTGACGTAGCCACGGCCTGTTGTAAGGCCTTGTCTTCTAGCTGGTGTTGGGCATACTGACCCTGGTTCGAATCCGCCCGTCGGAGTAACGAATGGGGTAGGAGTGTCGACCAACCTGGATGTGGTTTTTAGGCGGCTTTCCACATCCCCCCAGTGAAATACCGGGCTGTTCCCCAAGTCCCGCCTCAGTTACACGATTCGTAAACATTTGATAACTATTTACACTTTCATACACCTATAACACTATAAGCAGACATTTTGGGTACACATTTCCTCCTGGGGGGCATGGGGTGGCGGCAGGAAGGGCATTTGGCCACCCCGTAAATGTTAACAGATGTCAAATCCGCGTTTAACACAGTGCCGACCCTGCATGTGCGTGAAAAGGGCAAAGAGAGACAAACAGACAGACACACATACATCATCCCGAAACAGACAAAGAAAATATGGTGAGTAACTAGTTATCACAAAATTTATTGCAATTTCACTTCTGCAGTGTAATAATAGATCAACTCGTTTATAGTAATGTATAAACATTGATTCTTTCATACAACAATATCTACACTTTGCAGCTTCAGCCACATTACTCAGTAAATGAAAAGTACGGAATTTGAAACTTTTGAAGGATATTGTTGTAAAGTAAAATGTTTTCAGTGTTTTAAAAAGAAACGACTGTAGACCTACTTTAAACTATGTTCTTTGACGTTTATTTTCACTTTCATAAACCTATTTTAGTAATCAAAGCAATGTAATGTTTAACCATACAATATCGAGGTTGAAACATATATATTTAACAATGATACGACGTCTTACTGTTTCACTGAACTGACTCACACGAACTTGTACAAGGAAAGTAGTAAAGAAGAAATAAATTAAAACTTGGTGCGTCATGGGGCGGTTTTCCATGAACGCTATTGTTTCTGTGCTCATATAGACTACGTGTCGTACTATGATACAATTTAGAATGTACACTTAACTATATTCGTATATACTGTCTGAAAAATTTCCTGAGGCTATTATTTGTAGTGTAGAAATTATAAATTATGACGCCTTACCGAATGCAGTAGTTTTAGTCCATGAAGAGCGGAAGAGTAGTAAGCGAGAAACTTTTTTCCTTTCAGTTTTTTGATGTGGTTGTCAGCGAGAAAAAGTTTAATAAAGGTTTGAAATTATGTTCAAATTTTGTTGCAAGTCGCTAAGTACTCTCATTCTCATATAACGTATTTATAACGTCTCACCGCATTATATGACATTTTTGCAATTTCTATTGGTTATGACGTAATATGTTATGAACCATGTGCCGTATGTGATTCTTAACCAAGCAGCAATTGTTACCTCACGGTAAGCAATGTGTGTACCAAATTTGGTTGAAATCGGTCCAATTGTTTAGGAGGAAATGAGCAGCATTGTCCCAAAATGGAGCGGTTTTTCGCGCATCTCATTGTTTATGACGTCATATCACCTGAAGTATATATCGCATGTGATTCTTACACCTACGGCGACCGTCCTAATGGAACGGAGCTTACTTGTACAAAATTTCATAAATATTGGATAAAACTGTAGATTTGTATGCAACACGTACAAACATACGGACACTCTACTTTATATGTTAGATAACGAAGAGTAAGCAGGCATTGAAAGGTGGCGGGCAGTGCAGAAGGCAGGGTGGCTGACCTGCAGAGGTGGGCGTATCCGTTCATGGCGGCGAGGTGGAGCGCGGTGCGGCCGACGCGCGACTTGCTGTTGATGAAGGCCTTGTGCGTGAGCAGCGCGTCGCAGACCTCGAGGAAGCCGCGGTCGGCGGCCAGGTGCAGCGCCGAGCGGCCCTCGTTGTCGAAGACGTCGACGCGCGCGTGGTTGGCGAGCAGCGTGGCGATGAGGCGGCCGTGGCCGCGCTGGCACGCGATCAGCAGCGGCGTCCAGCCCGCCGCGTTCTGCCGGTTCAGCGCCTTCTGCACCTCCGTCTGCGTCATGCGCGACAGCATCTCCGACAGCACGTCGTCGTTGCCCGCCAGCGCGCAGCAGTGGAACGGCGTCTCCTGCGCCTGCGGTGTGAGGGCAAGAAAACAGATAGTGATCATAAACCATTCATTCGATTGCAACGAAACTCAAGCGAACTGTTCACCGTACGCCCACGAAGGTTCCTGACCCAAAAACAAAAGAGCACGACAAACAGCTCAGGTCGTGGCCGGCGAGAAAGACAGGCCCCAGCGCACACATCGTGCCATATAAGCAAGGTAGTACCATATTTATGCCTCAATTATTGGAAAATGGGAGTAGTTAAGGACCTGCAATAAAGTTTGCATGTAATTTCGGACGTTTGTGAAGCGTTTTGTAACTGACCCCCCCCCACCCTCCTCACACACACACACTAAATGATGAAGCGAAAAATTTTTTATCGTAGAAAAGACATTTTTTAAATATGCACCAAAGCTGCTTCTATTTGAAACATTCGACTGGGAGTATAGAAGAAAATCTCAAAATTTTACATATTGTATGCAAAGGACAACTAATGCTCGTTTTAGAAGAATTACAAATCTATACACATATGACTAAGTTACCCAGAACAAATGTTAAATGAACAAACAGAAATGCGCAATAAAAAATTCATCGAAAATTTCCATAACACCTTGGCCAGCATATAAAGTACAATCCATCCTACCGTAATATAATTCAAAATATACAAAAAAACAAGATAAATTATAGTAGCACCGCAATATTATCCCTGTATTACAATATAGGACACAAATCAATTTATTACACTTAAAATAGTTCGGAATGAAATCTAAAATTTATTGTACGATATTTGCCATGGTACTGCATATAACCAACGATATTGTTACAAACAAAATTAAGCAAATAATATTTAATAAAAACATCTTTGGATCATCAGCTCTGTAAATTACACCAAAGTAATTACAAAAAACAGCGTGACCTAAACAGTAACCAAATATAAATATATATATGAATGTAAGTAATTACAACTTGTACAGTCAATATAACATTGCCATATTAATGTATTTTCATGTAAAACACACTTTGTTCTCTGCAATAGCTGACTCAGAAAATGGGCAAAGCCCGAAACTAGTCGTCAGCATTTCAAATAAAAGCAGCTTTGGTGCATATTTAAAAAATGTCTTTTCTACAATATTTAAGAGCTGCAAAACGCGACATATCAGAAACATTTAATTTTTTATCGCTCATTGCGATAAAACTTTGTCAACTCATTGCTTGCATGCGCACGAAGGTTATAGGCATACTAACATCAATTTCGTATAGTGCATGGCGGAAGGTGCTTTACAATTATTTAATTCGTTCTGACGTCTTCACGCTGAAGTAACTGGACGGATATGAAATTTGGAACAGTGGTAGCTTATACGCTGATTAATACATGGTTTACCTATCGTAAGCCACCGTATGGTGCGTGGCGGCGGGAACCTTACAATGTGTTAATACGTTTGTTACTCTTCCCGTTGAAACGGCTGGGCGGAATTGAATCAAATATGGCATGAAGATAGCTTATACAGCAAATTAATACACGGCCCACCTTTCGTAAGTCTTCGTAGGTGCATGGCGGGGGGTACGGTACATCAACATCCAAATTGTTTGATTGATCACCATGAAAGTCGGCACATAAACGTATGTTTTCATGAAGGAGATGCAATCCAGTGAATTTAGCGTGACGAAAAGTACGTTGCGACTTTGACACCCTTTGACCAGTCACCATGAAACTTGGTGCATATATGTATGTTTTAATATATAGGAGGGAGAGGAGTAGGTGCAGGAGCAGACGGACAGAAATTGGAGGGAGGAGAATCAGAGAGGGAGATGGGGACAGACAGGTGAAAGAAGATGAACAGAGGGAGGGGGAGGAGGAAATGTACAGAGAAAGGAACAGGAGGAGACGGGGGGAAGAGCAGGTGAACAGAGGGAAGGAAAAGGAGGAAATAGACTAACATGTACTGATTATGGACTATAAAATCAATATTTGTTTCTATCATTTGTAATTAAACAAGGTAACACTTTCAAATTTCACACGTTATTTTCACAATTATTTGTTCTGCGGCAGCAACGCGCCAGGTACCAGCTAGTTTAGCGATTTTTTTTTTTTTTTTTTCGAAATATCGAATTTCTCTTAGCTTCACTGTATAAGGTATGTAGTTCACTCATATCTGCAGTCAGTGAGACATACGACTCGCGAAAAGGGGGAAACCAGGATTCGAGTCCCGGCCCAGCACAAATTTTCGTATGTCACCATTTGGTGCGACAGCTGTATCTTATAGAGTCAAGCTAACAGGTGTTTCACTAAGTGTGTTTGCCTCTGTAACTTATAAAATAATTGGTGACGGGAAGTTTTAATGCGGTAGGTCAACACAGGAAATGTTACACTTTCTGCAGAGCTATGAACATAGTTCACTGTATCATTTTACAAAGAGTTACAACACAAAGATATAATTTTTTAAATGGAACAATAGTTTTTTCTATCGTGCATTGGATTCGTTGAAACCAGTTGCGTCCAAATCAATTTAAACTACATTTCTATCACTGTTAGTTTGGGAGCTACAACCCTTCAAAGTTTAGGGGGCGGAGGCTACGACAGCGTAGCTGACTGGCTGGTGGTCATGAGACAGAGGGCCGTGCCCCAGGGGATAGCCACTCCATTTAAAAAATTATATCTTTGTGCTGTAACTCTCTGGAAAGTGATACAATAAACTTTGTTCATAGCTCCGCAGAAAGTGTAACATTTCTTGTGTTGACCTACCGCATTAAAATTTCCCGTCACCTATTATTTTATACGCTACAGAGGCAAACACACTTAGTGAAACACCCTGTATGCATATACAGGGTGCTGCAAAAAGGTACGGCCAAACTTTCAGGAAACATTCACCACACACAAAGAAAGAAAATATGTTATGTGGACATGTGTCCGAAAACGCTCAGTTTCCATGTTAGAGCTAATTTTATTACTTCTCTTCAACTCGCATTAATCATGGAATGGAAACACACAGTAACAGAACGATTCACCGCCAGTTGGCCCAATTGAAGGAAGGTAATGTTGACTTCAGTGCTTGTGTTGACATGTGACTCATTGCTCTACAGTACTAGGCTTTATTCCAACGTGATCAAGTTGTAAATTTTCACAATCAACATGTGTGGGCTGACGAGAATCCGAACGCAATTGTGCAATCACGTCATCAACAAAGATTTTTTGTGAACGTTTGGGCAGGAATTATTGGCAATGTCTTGATTGGGCCTCATGTTCTTCCACCTACGCTCAATGGAGCACGTTATCATGATTTCATATGGGATACTCTATCTGTGCTGCTAGAACATGTGCCTTTACAAGTACGACACAACATGTGGTTCATGCACGATGGAGGTTCTGCACATTTCAGTCGACGTGTTCGTACGCTTCTCAACAACAGATTCGGTGACCGTTGGATTGGTAGAGGCGGACCAATTCCATGGCCTCAACCCTCTTGACTTTCATTGATGGGAGCATTTGAAAGCTCTTGTCTACACAACCCCGGTACCAAATGTCGAGACTCTTCGTACTCGTACTGTGGACGGCTGTGATACAATACGCCATTGTCCAGGGCTGCATCAGCGCATCAGGGATTCCATGCGACGGAGGGTGGATGCATGTATCCTCGCTAACAGAGGACATTTTGAACATTTTCTGTAATAAAGTGTTTGAAGTCACGTTGGTACGTTCTGTTGCTGTGTGTTTCCATTCTATGATTAATGTGATTTGAAGAGAAGTAATAAAATGAGCTCTAACATGGAAATTAAGCGTTTCCGGACACATGTCCACATAACACATTTTCTTTCTAAAATTAATTGATTTTTCCGTCAGTACTTGACAGAACATGATAATAATATAAAAAAGGAACAACTTCCTGATGTTTAACAAAACTTTTGCAGAACATGAGGAAGTTGTTCCTTTTTGATATCATTTTCTTCCTTTTTGTGTGAGAAATGTTACCTGAAAGTTTGGCCGTACCTTTTTGTAACTCCCTGTATATATGGATATCTGAAAATTAGTAAGTGAAAAGATTTTTCCTTTCATCATTTTGTTGGGGTTGAAGCGAGAAAATGTATTGTAAATATTTGAAATTATGTTTATAGTTTATTGCAAGTCGCTAAGTGCTCTAATTCCCAAATAGTTGACGAATAAAATCAGTCTATTATGCACTGCAATATGGAGCAGTTTTCATTGTTAATGGCATGGTATCGTATGAACTATGTACGGTAGGTCGTTTCTGCCGTCATAGCAAATTACTAGTGACCTTAACGAATGTTTGTACCAAATTTGGTTCAAATCGGTCGATTAGTTTAGGAACAGATGTAGAATATTGTCGCGTGATGTGGACGTTTTTCATGAACCAAATTGTTTATGACGGCATGTCCGCTGATGCGAGGCCAACGAGAAAGACAGGCTGCGGCGCGCACGTCGTGTCACGTAAGCGAGGCAGTCCTGAGCTGGCGCGATCGCTAGCTGAGTGACTGGCTGGTACGAGGCAGTGGGCTGTGCCGCAGCGGCTGGCCAGTCAGCTAGCGATCATAATGGCTCAGGACTGCCTCGCTTATGTGACATGACGTGCGAGCCGCAGCTTGTCTTTCTAGTTGGTCTTTTCCTGACGTATGTGCCGTAGGTGGTTCTTACCCTGACAGCGATTGTTACCTGATAGTAAGGAAAATGTGTACCAAGTTTGGTTAAATCGGTCCAGTAGTTTAGGAGGAGGTGTAGAACATACAACACACATGCACACTGTAAGGGTTCTAGTATTAGAGTTAAATTTATTTTATTGTCAGCTTTATATTTTTATTATGATTCTATATGCGCGCCGGCAGTAAGAAGAGTTTTGCAGTGGCGATCGGTTGAACAGCTAGCTGGCAGACAGAGGCGTCGTGGTTCCCACGGCAGGAGTGTCAGTAGGTGCCATATGGCGTGACTGGGGTGGCTAGAAGGTTCTGGAAGGAAGGCGCCTGCATGGGACTAGCAGCTGAGGAAGCCCCGATGATATGGCGCCAAGTGGGCGGTTTTGTATTTATTAATAATTATATATTTTTTATATTTTTTTGACCACGTTACACCGATCATTTTTAATGATATAAATCGCAATTTGCGATCACTTATGACTTCACTGTACTAGGTTTACATCTAATACCAATGTGCGGAGAATGAAAATTTGTGCCCGGCCAGGATTCGAACCCGGGATCTCCTGCTTACTAGTCAGACGCATTGACCACTCCGCCACCGAGGACACAGTGACCAACACGACTGCAGAGGACTCTTCCCTGCACGTCTCCCGCCACACCCAAATCTCAAATCTCCATTCGCCAGAACAAATAGGCTGTGGTATAGGAAAGAGACAGCGTGGAGATTTGAGATTTGGGTGTGGCGGGAGACGTGCAGGGAAGAGTCCTCTGCAGTCGTGTTGGTCACTGTGTCCTCGGTGGCGGAGTGGTCAATGCGTCTGACTAGTAAGCAGGAGATCCCGGGTTCGAATCCCGGCCGGGCACAAATTTTCATTCGCCGCACGGTGAAATTACATCTAAACCTAGTACAGTGAAGCCATAAGTGATGGCAAATTGCGATTTATTTCATTATTAATAATTGTTTATAATTAACTGTTGGTGGCATACAGACGTTAGTAGCAGTCTAAGGATTATTAGTTTTGCTTATTAGTCATTTTATTTTGTCTAACTGTGTATTAACAGAGAAACAATTGAATTACGACTTGGTACACGAGCTATCACGAGAAACGCCGACAAGGCACGAAGTAGTGAGGAGTCCTCGGCTGCGCGCCAACGGTAGGCAGTCGCTGTCAGCACCTGCTCTGTTCTGTTATGTTCTGTTCTGTACTGTTCTGTACGAGGAGCAGCCAGGCTCTCGGTGTCGTTAATAATTCCTACTGGTTAGGGTACAAGTTATAGATTATTGATGTTGTATTATGGTGACGTCGTTAATAAAACACCATAATTGGCATCCTACATTTTTATTTCTAGAAGCTTCCTACCCGTAAAGACTTGGAAATTTTCAGCTCTAGCACTTACACGGATACTCCAAAGTGCTATCAATCTGCAAAGGGGACGTCAGTAACGAGAGCGGTTCTATAAAAAACAGGTGGGAGCAGGGCCTAATAGTGTGCTCACCAAGTCAACTCGAGAACGATTTGGCTTACATATGCAGGTCCTGGATGGACAGCGTGGGCCGGTAAATCTGTACGCCCCAGTTTTCAATCTTCTACGGACTCAGGAATACGACTACACAGTTTGGTCTAGGGAGGGGAATCTTGCAAGACGTAAAGTACAGCCAAACTTTCAGGAAACATTCCTCTCTCACAAAGAAAGAAAATTTGTTATGTGGACATGTGTCCGGAAACGTTTAGCCAGCCGCGGTGGCCGAGGGGACTGAGGCGCTTCAGTCACGGTCTGCACGGCCACTACGGTCGGGGGTTCGAATCCCCCCTCGGGCATGGATATTTGTGCCGTCCTTAGTGTTAGCTAGTTCATAAGTAGTTTGTAAGTTTAGGGACTGATGACCCCATAGTTAAGTCCCATAAGCTGTACAAACATTTGAACATTTGAAACGCTTAATTTCCATGTTAGAGCTCATTTTATTACTTCTCTTCAAATTACATTAATCATGGAGCGTGAATTCACTTTGTTACAGGAAATGTTCAAAATGTCCTCCGTTAGTGAGGAAACATGCATCCACCCTCCGTCGCATGGAATCCCTGATACGCTGATGCAGCCCTGGAGAATGGCGTATTGTATCACAGCCATCCACAATACGAGCACGAAGAGTCTGTACATTTGGTACCGGGGTTGCGTAGACAAGAGCTTTCAAATGCCCCCATAAATGAAAGTCAAGAAGGTTGAGGTCAGGAGAGCGTGGAGGGCATGGAATTGGTCCGCCTCTACCAATCCATCGGTCACCGAATCTGTTGTTGAGAAGCATACAAACACGTCGACTGAAATGTGCAGGAGCTCCATCGTGCATGAACCACATGTTGTGTCGTACTTGTAAAGGCATATGTTCTAGCAGCACAGGTAGGGTATCCAGTATGAAATCATGATAACGTGCTCCAGTGAGTGTAGGTGCAAGAACATGAGGCCCAATCAAGACATCACCAACAATTCCAGCCCAAACGGTCACAGAAAATCTGTGTTAATGACGTGAATAGAGGTAGTACAGTACATACTACATACTAACGAAACAATTGGGTATTTTCACAATTGTCTGCACGAATTATTCAATTTACATTTAAAGAGAAATAGTAAAATGAACTCTAATATGGAAATTAAGCGATTCCGGACACATGTTCACGTAAAATATTTTCCTTATTTGTGTGTGAGGACTGTTTCCTGGAAGTTTGGCCGTACCTTTTTGTAACACCCTGTAGATAAAACATGAAAAAAATTGTAAATAAAGGAATAATGTCAGGAAGCCATGAACTGGAGGGATAACAGGATAATGAGTGGAGGGAATGTTAGGTATACGGCAGGTTACGTTAGTTGGAGGCCGGCACGTACCGACTTGGTGCAGAGCGAGACCTCGGCGCCGCCCTCGAGCAGCAGCTGGATGACCTGGCGGTCGGAGTCGGGCCGGTCGGCGTCGACCTCGGCCTTGGAGACCTGCGCGGCGTAGTGCAGCGCGCTCGCGCCGTCCTCGTTGACGGAGTTGACGTAGGCGGCCGCCACGTCGGGCCCGCGCTGCTCGCGCACCCACGCCAGCAGGTGGCGCACCACGTCCGCGCGGCAGCCGCGGCACGCCAGGTGCAGCGGTGTCTCGCCGTTCTGCGGGCCAGCACAGGGCAACAGGGGCATGACGTGCGAACTGGCACCAAGGCAACTGAATACATCCAAATCATATAACACATCAATGAGCAACAGTAATACACATCCATGACTAGGTAAAAAAAGGTAAAGCTGTCAGCAGAATGGGTTGATGCAGCTCTCCACGCTACCCTGTCTTGTGCAAGTCTCTTCATCTGAGATCCTTTTGAATCAGCTTACTATATTCGTTCCTCGGTCTCCCTCTACGAATTGTACCCCACACGCTTCCTTCTAATGCTAAGTTGACAATTCCTTGATGTCTCAGAATGTGTTCTACCAATCTATCCCTTCTCTTAAGGCTAGTCTACACGACGACACTAGGTTGCCAAACTCGTTGCATGAAATGAATAGCGCGCAACTAGATTCGTGTATGTCTGTAGACACGGTTTGGTTTCGCGACTGCATTAAAAAAAAAAGACATCAGCTCTGTTGCTCAGCTACCTTGCTGAAAGAAATTGTGATTGAAGACCCTAGAAGTTATTTTAATCAACTTAGAATGTCACCAGAGCAGTTAACGTTCCTTTTAAACAGAATTAGTAATGCAATAAAGAAAGAAATTACCGTTATATGTGAAGCATAGTTAAAGGTAAAGCAGTCAACAATCCGAAGATTGGTTTGAACACCACAGTGCTTTACTAGGCATGGTCCTGTTTGGAGGTGGTATGCCGTTGCCTTCCTCCGACCTTCGAACTGACTTACCCAGCCAGTTATAGGGGGACCTACAGTTTAACGTGGGTTCCGAACCACGGTGCTACTCGGTATTTTTCACATGAGCAATACTGCCAGAGGTGAAAGAAGTGGAAAGTGACAGATAAAAATCCCAGGACCTGGCGGAGATCGAACCCGGGACCTTTGGATTTGTAGTCTGGCACTCTACCACTGTGCAACCGAGGCGCGCAATAAAGAAAGAAATTACCGTTATATGTGAAGCATAGTTACCAGAACTGAAATTACAAATAGCATTACGTTTCTTGTCAAGTAGATATTCGTCTCTGAGTACTTGTACCATGTTCCGAAATCCACAATTGCCAGACTTCGTTTGTATAGGTATTTCAAATTGGATGTAATTTAGTCTGCTTCACTAATCGTCAACCCATCAATGTTTAATTTCACAAATAATTGTCAGAAGAGCACTAACACGCCGTTAAAATCGCACAAACACCTACTCAACGCACATATGTTCAAAAACCGAACTATTTCTCCCGTTCCCCTTTTTATATTGTATTTTGTTCTGTATTGGTCATAAACTAACCTAAAAACACGCGCAATCACTTTCGTCAAAGTTGGGACGTGCCGAAACTATTTAGTTTCGTCAACGAGTTGCACGAAGGCCTGTTGCGCATGCGCATTGCCCAGTAGCGCAGTTTCATTAAACGCAGTGTCGTCGTGTAAACTAGCCTTAAGGCAACTGCGGTCATTAAAGTGAATAGATCCAAATGATAATAGATCAATAAGCAACAGAAATACACATCGATGACTAGGTTGTTGTTGTCGTTGTGGTCTTCAGTCCGCAGAATGGTTTGATGCAGCTCTCCACGCTACCCTGTCCTGTGCAAGTCTCTTCATCTCAGAATACGTTCGGCAAACTACATCCTTTTCAATCTGCTTAGTGTATTCGTCCCTTGGTCTCCCTCTATGATTTTTACCCCACACGCTTCCTTCTAATGCCAAGTTGACAATTTCTTGATGACTGTCATCAGGGCGTGTGTGGAGTGGAGGAGAATTTGCGTAGGTGCTACAAAGACCGCAGCATCTATATCTATTCAGACAGCCAGGTAGCCCTGAGATCGCTGGCAGCTCCTGCAACAAGGTCTAAAATTGTTGCAGAATGTGACAGGGTTCTGGTGGAGCTAGGGGAAAGCAATAGAGCAAACCTATTGTGGGTCCCTGGCCACTCGGGGATCAGTGGCAACGAACATGCCGACAGATTAGCCAGGATGGGGACAGATACTCCATTTATTGGACCGGAATCTGCCCTGACAATCACCAAGGCAATGATCAAATTGGAGCTACGTAACTGGCTCAGAAGACAGCACGTAGAATATTGCACCTATGTCTATCAATAAAAACATGTCAAGGTAATTATGCCAAAGCCATGTTTTAAAAGAAGCTCTGTAATCCTGGGCCTGAACAGGAGAGAGATTAGACTCATGGTTGCATTGCTGACAGACCATGGGAATCTCAAAAAGCACCTACATACAATGGGAATAACAGAAGAGGACCCTAAATGTAGGATCTGATGAAACTGCATCATATCTAATCTTCGAATGCATTGCATTGGAGAGTAAAAGGCACAGAACATTTGGGACAACTAGACCTGAAGAAATTGTGTCCAAAAAATAACTGGTAAAGGGACTCCTTGCACTGTTCAAGGGCATTGGTTGGCTTTACTAGATATACAGGGAGCGATACCGCACAATAAACTTAGTTTCGTTGCGGGCAGTGGCGGGTTGGACCAAGACTGTTTTGGCTTTCCTGAGAAAATCAATCAATCAATTCCTTGATGTCTCAGAATTTGTCCAACCAATCTATCCCTTCTCTTAGTGAGTATGTGCCAGAAACTCCTTTCCTCCCCGATTCGGTTAAGCACCTCATTAGTTACGTGATCTACCCATCTAATTTTTATCATTCGTCTGGAGCACCACATTTCAAAAGCTTCTATCATCTTTTTATCTGAACTCCTTATCGTCCAAGTTCCACTCCCATAAAATGCTACAATCCAGACAAATCCTTTCAGAAAGGACTTTCTAACATTTAAATTAACATATTTCTTCGTTTTTTGGCCTCGTTTTCCGCAGTTGCAGTTATACAGTTTGTATAGGTTATGGGACCGTCTTATGCAACTGTAAATTAGTCTACTTTAGACCAGACGCGTTTCGCTTTATTCTAAAGCACCTCCAGTGGTCAGCTGTACAATAAATGGTTTGTATTACATTATTTGTTTGAGTTTTTACTAAATTAGATTTGTAACAGTTCTCATGCAATTGGATTGTTTTGATTCTGAATAAATTGGACTATTAATATTACTCACGATTTTTTTAAATCTTTTCGTCTTCATGTGTGTTTTGTAGCACATTGTCACTTGCTGTCACTGCTTACATTTACACTATTTACACTTTTTTACAGTAACATTTCTTACGAAAGTTTTTGAAAAACAGCCATTTCTGTGGCCTGGCAGGCTCTCTATGTCGTTTGTTTTGTTTGTCTGTTGTCTGTGTGTTCTTTGCTTTCGACAGGAAGCATTGCGAGCCAGTGAGAGTGAGACCGACAGAGGAGTAGAGTAGGTAGGTTTAGGGAGATGCGGGCGCCGGGACTGACCTTGGACTTGAAGAGCGCGTCGCCGCCGTCGTTGAGCAGCAGGGTGAGCGTGGCGAGGTTGCCGTGCTTGGCGGCGACGTGCACGGGCGTGCGGCCGTCGTCGGTCGTGAGGTTGCAGTTGGCGCCCGACTTGAGCAGCATCAGCGCGCACCGGTCGCCGTCGGGCACGCGCGCCGCGATGTGCAGCGGCGTCTCGCGCAGCCGCCCGCCTGCATACCAGATGCTGCTGTCGATGTTCTGACACACAAGTAGCTAAAGCAATGGCAGCCTACCATCATCAGCAAACCTGCAATTGAGGACCCAGTATATCGTGCGCCGACCTCAGAATGCACAAGTTCTCGTGCACTTTGCATCCACTTGTCACAGATTCCTAGCTGACAATGATCTTTTTGTAGTTCATCCTCCCATCGCTTTCTGTGTCTTCCAATTGGACGGGTACAGTGGCGTATCCAGGATCGTGGTGTTGTTGGGGTCTGAAAATGGCGCTGGACAGTACTGCGCCTTTACTCACATTGGGAGGATTGATCCCTTTCTTTTTCTTTCCCCTCTCTACATCTACATCTACATCTATACTCCGCAAGCCACCCAACGGTGTGTGGTGAAGGTTATCTTGATTACCACTATCGGTTCTCCCTCCTATTCCAGTCACATATTGTTTGCGGAAAGAAATATTGTCGTTATGCCTCTGTGTGGGCTCTGAGCTCTCAGATTTTATCCTCATGATCTCTTCACGAGATATACGTAGAAGGGAGCAATATACTGCTTGACTTGTCGGTAAAGGTATGTTTTTGAAACTTTGACAGAAGTCCATACCGAGCTACAGAGCGTCTCTCTTGCAGAGTCTTCCACTGGCGTTTATCGATCATCTCCGAACGCTTTCTCGATCACCAAATGATACTGTAATGAAGTGTGCTGCTCTCCGTTGGATCTTTTCTACTTCCTCTAGCCGGCCGCGGTGGCCGAGGAGACTGAGGCACTCCAGTCACGGTCTGTACGGCCACTACGGTCGGGGGTTTGAATCACCTCTCGGGCATGGATATTTGTGCCATCCTTAGTATAAGGTAGTTTGTAAGTTTAGGGACTGATGACCCCGTAGTTATGTCCCATAAGCTTAACAAACAACAACACTACTACTTCTTCTATCAACCCCACCTAGTACGGATCCCACAACGGTGAGCAGTATTCAAGCTGTGGACGTACAAGTGTACTGTAATCTACTTCCTTTGTTTTCAGACTACATTTCATTAGGATCCTTCCAATGAATCTAAGTCTGGCATCTGCTTTACCGACGATTCATTTTATATGTTCGTCCCATTTTAAATCACTCTTAACGCCTACACTCTATTAAGCATGGTCTGGCTGGGAGGGGGCGCTCAAGGAGGGTCTTGAGGGGGCTACAGCATAGTCTGGGGGGTTCGAGGAGGGTCTGATGGGGGAGGGGCTGCAGCCCAACAGCCCCCCTCCCCCTGGATACGCCACTGGATGGCTACCATCAGGTCTTCCTATGAGACACAGCAGCTTTTGACCGTGATGTGTCCGGTTCCCTAGCTATGGGGCCTGCCAGACTTTCAGTTTTTACACGATATTAGGTTGCTTCTCGATTCTTTCTCTGTCTCCACGAATTCACGGACTGGCTCGAAGCTCTTCCTCGTGATTTTTCTTTCAAAGACCAACATGTTCTCTTCATATATCCTTGTTGTGCTTAGGGTTTATGTGCCACACAACGCTGGTGCTCATAGGCGTGGCCAGGATTTGATTTCGGGAGGAGTTTTCAACAAATGACTGTCGTAAAAAAATTAAATGGGTCTTTTAATAACATATGTCAAAATAGACATCTGCTGCTGTCGATTTTCTTTGGTCTAAGAAGTGCACTATCTTGCCTCTCATTGGGATAAATCTATTTACAGCAATGCTGATTATTTTCGAAATAATGAAAGCAGAAAATTCTGTTTGTGACATGAGTTTTGATGGTTTCTGATTCCTGCAGCTATTGACAAGCTACGTATACATGAGGCAATTGGTTTTATTTGCCTCTTCGCTCAAACTTAAACTGAAACATAAAGAAAAAGCTCAAGAACGTGATGAAATGAACATCGTTCCAGAAGATCTATTAATCGTACACTCACAACACATTCTTAGTAGGTTCTACTTGTCATCGAACACAAGTTTTTTATGTCAATAATGAACTGTTGAGCAAACTGGATAACATTTTAATAATAAGAATTATATAATTTCAACACTGTATATTCTTAATTCGTATTAGTTACACTATAAGCTTATTTCGACTTAAAACTCATCTTCAGGTGTTATGCCACATTCTGTTATGCTGTACATTTCAATATTATTGTGACGTGATATTTTTTATTATTTTTTCTTCTTTATATATATATATATATATATATATATATATATTAATATCATGTAACTATTGTGCTGTCATGCAAGATCTTTTAAGTCGAAATAAGATTATAGTGTAACTAATACGAATTAAGAATATACAGCGTTGAAATTATGTAATTCTTATTATTAAAATGTTGATGTATGACGTCACTAACACAGTGGGCCCTGCAGATAACAAAACTGGATAACGCTGAGTACAAAGAAAGCAGTTTAAAAGCATGAGGATTGTTAAAAAAAGACCAGGGGAAAAAATTCGGATCGTCACTTTGCATACATTAGCCATTCCTTACAGTTTGAAAGGACGGTAATTTGATATATACTGATTAAATGCAATCCATTTTAGACAATTTCTGACCTTTTTTTCTTTAGCCTTTTTAAAATTTCAAGAGGGGTTTGAACCCCTACGAGCACCCCATGCTATGCCCATGCTATTGCTGCATCGTATGCTTTACGTTTGGTATTTATTGACAGATTCTTTGACATTATCTTCCTCACACTGAATTATGTTTTAGACCCATTCACAATGCGTTGTTTCGCTTCCTGTTTTAAATCATTTCGTCTGTTCAACCATGTACCCAAGTACTTAAAATTTTCGACTTTAGCGAAGTTCCAAAAGCCTACCTGTAATGGAATTTCATTAGGGGCTTCTTTTCATACCTCCGTTTTTTTCCGCATTAAACTATAACGCGATCTTACTTGCATTTTGCCGGAAGCCAGACCAAGTGTGTCCCACAACTTAGGGCAGTGAGGGCTCTAGAGGCGTTGTGGAGTAAACACTGAGTAGAAACCCTGCCAGCTGAGCTCCAGTGGAAGTGGCATCTCCACTACTGAGCTAACCGCTTGTAACACGGCCGAGGAACAAAAAACCTCACAACTGCCAGTCTATAATAACAAGGAAATGCCGCGAGGGAGTAGCCGGGCGGTCTGGATCGCAACGCTGAGGATGGCGCGGCCTCCCTCGGGCATGTACGTTTGTGTTGTCTTTAGTATTAGTTACTTCATAAGTATTTTGTAAGTTTAGGGACTGATGACCCCGCAGTTAAGTCCCGTAAGCTTTACAAACATCTGAACATTTTTTGAACAAAACGTCAGTGCAGAGTAATTTATATGGTTCACAATAGCTAAGGCGTAATCGTATCCTCTAAAAATGTTTTAAGATCAGAAATAAATAGCAGTTTGATGTGCTCAACTATAAAAGGAGCTGATTATGATTGTATTCGTGTGTTCGGTGCGCCCTTTTACGTTCAGCGGTTCTCTTTTAGCGGATTTCGACATTGTAATATTTTCAAAGCTAGACTTCTTCGAGACTACGTTCTACGTCTCATAAATGCTATTTTCACTTGGCCCTTGCTTCTGTGCCTTGCGTGTTCCTGTCATTATTTTTAACTAATTAGCAGGTATGAAGATTTTGAAGACTGTGACATGCTAATATTAACAGTTTACACACAGCCATGTTTATTTGTAGCTACGATTTCACTATTTGTTAAGCACCAAAATATGTCGATATTTAGGCCTACAATTGTTGTGAAACTGAATTATGAAACTAAGCAGGCTCTACTGAAATAGTCGATTAACTGCAATCTGAAGCTTTATACAGCGGTAATAGTATGAAATAGTGCGCCGGCCGCGGTGGCCGAGGGGACTGAGGCGCTTCAGTCACGGTCTGCACGGCCACTACGGTCGGGGGGTCGAATCCCTCCTCGGGCATGGATATTTTTGCCGTCCTTAGTCTTAGTTAGTTGATAAGTAGTTTGTAAGTTTAGGGACTGATGACCCTGTAGTTAAGTCCCATAGACTATACAAACATTTGAACATATTTTTGAAATAGTGCTAAAGCTTTGGTCTCTCATTATGAGTCGAAATTTCGTAACATGATTGGATTATTTTTCAGCATTCTTTGAAAATTAAAGATTTTAGAATTATACTTTTGGTAGCTGCTAAGATTTTTTAGCAACACAAAATATCCTAAATACGATGGCGTTTTGAATGTGCTACAGTAGTAATAGATTGACAGGTCCGCCCCAAAATTCAAGATGGCAGCCGGAAAAACCCGTCTCCCAGCCGCCTCCAGCGACTCTGGGGAAAGCCCAGAGGCCCCGCCAGACTGGCGGCACCTCCGACATGTCCAGTCCTGTTCACCCCCCCCCCCCCCGCGTCAATCCGACGCCACCCCCACCACCACCGGGCGCAGGCCGCTTCAAAGATGGCGGCCGGGGAAAACCTGCCGCAGCCGCCTCCGCCTCTGGGGGCCAGTGTGGCGCCACCCCCAACAAGTCCGGACTTGTCCAACCCCGACAGGTCTA
The DNA here is from genome assembly GCA_026315105.1 of Locusta migratoria. Classification (NCBI taxonomy): domain Eukaryota; kingdom Metazoa; phylum Arthropoda; class Insecta; order Orthoptera; family Acrididae; genus Locusta; species Locusta migratoria. Next base: position 398,755,371 of record CM048750.1, on the reverse strand, counting down.
GACCTGTCCACCCCCGACGCCGTGAGCGCACAGCTTACCAGTCAGATCACTGCGCACCGCACCTCAAGCCTCAGTCGTCTTCCCAGCCTTGCATTGCTCAGTGCTGTTTAGCAGCAGCAGCGAACTGGGCAGAAGACTGATTATTGCTGACCCGCATATAATTATTATTAATGATGAGCACTTCAGCAGTGGAATAAACGACGCTAGCGGCAACGGCAAGACAACTAGTTATGAAGGCGGAATGCAACGTAAGCTGAAATATTCTTTTTTTTTTTTACCGTTTTATATTTCACCCTTGTAGATCCTACACGTATGTGTGCAAGAAATCTTTTAAAACCGCTGCATACATACTTAAGTTTTCTCATCGTTTTATTTCGGTATGCGGGAAAAATTCTGTGGAATTTACTTCTATAAAATTAATATTAAAATAAATAATTAAAAAATATGCCTTCCGTCCATCATCTTTATTTTGGCACGGGAGCGGGTAATATTCTATAGTTTATTTCTATAAAATTATTATTATTATTTTAAAAAAGCGGAGCCGGCCGCGTTGGCCGAGGGGACTGAGCCGCTTCAGTCACGGTCTGCACGGCCACTACGGTCGGGGGTTCGAATCCCCTCTCGGGCATGGATATTTGGCCGTCCTTACTGTTAGCTAGTTCATAAGTAGTTTGTAAGTTTAGGGACTGATGACCCCGTAGTTAAGCCCCATAAACTATAGAAACATTTGAGCATTTTTTTTTTTTTTTTGTGTGTGAAAAAAGCGGAAATACCATAGGTTTATAATCCATCATTTTATTAACTCGCCCGACATGTAATGTGTTGTCAGTATCGATTGACACATTACACGTCACGTCACGCTTATGACTCTGGTTCAGTTTCGCACGTCGTCTGCCGCTAGAGTTATTGCAGACAGTAAGTCGGCGGTAACTGCACCGCCAGGAAAAGCAATTCGTACACCTCGAAAGAGGAGGTCGACGTCGATCCAGTGACGGCAGAGGGCGCAGACAGCGTGGTGACGTAGCGCGGTCCGTGCTGCAAGTGTTTACAGCCATAGTGCCCACTCATATCGACGTAAGGAGCAGACACGCGCCATGCCACACAGTCGAACTGCGGCCTTTATACTGGCGCAACGCTTCCCTCGCTTCTACAACGCTTCTGGTTGGACTGCACTTGAGTTCGCAGCGCCTCGGCCATGCAAGTGCTGGTCGAACGCCGCATAGTGGGACGGAATGCCCAGAACGTGGCCAAAACCCCGAAAATGAATTTTCGATTCTTGGAATTTCGATGGGTGAGTTGGCCTAAGGGAAGGATTGGTGCATCTCATTCCAGAAGGAAAGGTCGCCACCTTCGATACCTGTCGAGATACGTCAGTTGAAAAGTGACCTTCGTCGAGAACACACTCGGCGCTGTGAAAGGAGGCAGATTTACCCTCGGTTTGTGAGTTAATATTTTGGTAGTGAAGTCAAGAATTTCAGTTCTACAACTTGGAAACGGTTGCTACAGGTATGTACAAAATGTTCGTACACTAAATCGGTATGAATTTCATGATTCTCCTATTTATATTATATTTTTTTCCTACGACTGTGCAAAAAGACCATGCTTTGCCGAACTTACATTTTCAAATAGTGCAAAAGTAGCATATACCGCAATATACCGCGCAATTACAACTCCCAGATTGATTAATTATCTAATGGAATTGACAAGAATCAGGAGCCAAAATCTGCCATTTCGTGTATAATGAATATTTTAAAGCGCCCGTTCCGCTGACATTTCGTATGCATCAGAACCACGTTTTCAATCAAATTAATGTTTGGATGTTAAGAAAGATTGTCTTTGTTCGCTACAGTTACTACTTTCATCGTTGATTGTACTATTACAGTTATAATTTGTTTTCTGTCACCAACTTTGAAGATTTTTTCAAAAAATGAACTGTTCAAATGTTTGTAAAGCTTATGGGACTTAACTGCAGGGTCATTAGTCCCTAAACTTACAAACTCCCTTATACTAAAGACGACACAAACATCCATGCCGGACAGTGAATTCGAACCTCCGACGGGGAACGGTCTCGTGTATCGGAGCATAACGCCTCATTGCGCTCGGCCACTCCGCGGTGAATATTGTTTCATTATATTATTGAATTACAATGTGTATGGTATGGAAGAATTTATTCCGGTATATTTTCGACAAATATTTTGTTATTTTGCTATAATTAACAAATCACGTTGGCAGGGTATTAATTATTAGTGTCTAAATATTTTCTCACAGGATGGCAACATAGTGAAAGAACTAGAATCGAGGTGTAGTAAAGCTAATGCAGTGAGTGCTCAGCTAAGATCTACTCTATTCTGCAAGAAGGAAGTCAGTACCAAGACTAAGTTAGCGGTGCACCGCTCTATCTTTCGACCAACTTTGTTGTATGGGAGTGAAAGTTGGGTGGATACAGGTTACCTTATTCATAAGGTAGAGGTTACAGATATGAAAGTAGCAAGAATGATTGCACGTACTAACAGATGGGAACAATGGCAGGAGGGTTTCTATAATGAGGAAATCAAGGAATGACTGGGAATGAACACCATAGATGAAGCAGTTAGAGCGATTAGGCTGAGATGGTGAGGTCATGTTAAACGCATGGGAGAAGCAAGGTTACCAAGAGACTCATGAGCTCGGCAGCGGAGGGTAAGAGGATTCGAGGTAGACCAAGAAGAAAGTACTTAGATTTGGTGAAGAATGATTTTGAAGTAAAAGGCATAACGAGTTGGTTTACGTTATAGGAGGCGATCCACTTATAATATTGTAAAAAGATATAAAATAGCCAAGATCGCTTATCATCAGTTTTTATTAACGACGACCGGTTTCACTGAACTATGTCAGCATCTTCATTACAAGATTATGGCCCTGTAAAATATTTTATTTGACCTGATGATGCTGACATAGTTCAGTGAAACCGGTCGTCGTTAATAAAAACTGATAATAAGCGATCTTGGCTATTTTATATCTTTTTACAACAGGCATAACATCAGACGAGGCATCAATGTTAGAATTGAACAGGGGATCATGGAGGAACTTTATTAGAGGTACTATGCACCAGACTGAACGCTGAAAGGCATAATCAGTCTCTAATGATGATGATGGTGATGATGGCCAAATATTATTAATAAATTATTATTGATTTTCATGGGTCACGTTGCTATATTAGCTCCGCCATTTTGTTTAGACAATTTTTACCATCAAATCCGTAATCGGGGACCTCAAAAACACCCGTGTGATGAGTTTCGTGTGAATTAAACGTCGTCTTGTAGCTTTGGCCATTCTTCTGGATAAGCTTAAGTATTGTGGTATGAGTGGGACAGTGCACAAATGGTTTAAATCATACTTAACTGGAAGAGTGCAGAAGGTTGAAATAAGCAGTTCACACGATATAGATGAAACAATTAATTCTTCTAACTGGGGAGTTATCAAAGATGGGGTCCCATAAGGTTCGGTCTTGGGCCCTTTGCTGTTCTTAATATATATTAATGACTTGCCATTCTACATTCACGAAGATGCCAAGCTAGTACTTTTTGCTGATGATACAAGTATAGCTATCACACCTGACAAACAGGAATTAACTGATGAAATTGTAAATGATATCTTCCAGAAAGTTATTAAGTGGTTCTCTACAAATTGACTCTCATTAAACTTTGATAAAACCCAGTATATACAGTTTCATACAGTAAATGGCTTGACACCATTAATAAATTTAGACTTTGAACATAAATCTGTAGCTAAGATAGAATATTCAAAATTTTTAGGTGTTTGCATTGACGAGGGACTGAATTGGAGGAAACACATTGGAGATCTCCTGAAACGTCTGAGTTCAGCTACTTATGCTATCAGAGTATTTGCAAAATTTGGTGATATACATCTCAGTAAATTAGCTTACTACGCCTATTTTCATTCACTGCTTTCATATGGGATCATATTCTGGGCAATTCAACATTGAGTAAAAAAGTATTCATTGCACAAAAGCGTGTAATCAGAATAATTGCTGGAGCCCGCCCAAGAGCATCCTGCAGACATTTATTTAGGGATATAGGGATACTCACTGTAGCTTCACAATATATATATTCACTCATGAAATTTGTTATTAACAATCCGACCTAATTCAAAAGTAATAGCAGTGTGCGTAGCTACAACACTAGGAGAAAGGATGACATTCACTATTCAAGGTTAAATCTAACTTTGGCTCAGAAAGGGATGAATTATGCTATCACAAAAGTTTTTGGTCACTTACCAAGTAGCATCAAAAGTCTGACAGATAGCCACCTAGTATTGAAAAAGAAATTAAACGAATTTCTGAATGGCAACTCCTTCAACAATGCAGATGACTTTTTAGATAAAACTTTAAAAAAATAATAAATACAAAAAATTAAATTAAATAAAAAAAAAATTAAATTAAATAAAAAATAAAATAAAATAAAATCCTTAAAATATTGATTGTCAAGTATAGACAACATTTACTAAAGTGACAAAGTTCCACATCACTACGAAATGTCGTATATATGATCTATGGAAGAAGTATTAATCTAATCTAATCTTTTGGGGATTCCGTGCCACTGTGCGCCGGCCGGTGGGTGGACAAGCGTGGAGGGCGACCCAGGCGGAGACCAGCGGCCGCGAGAGGACGGCGGGAGCAACCGGCCAGCAGCCCAAGACATCGGAACGCGAAGAGTGTCAACGGCGGAGCGAGGCGTTCGTGCCCACCCTCGACTGCTGCAGTTTGTTTGCGAACGGATACCGGTCGCCCATTCTGGCGGGACTCCAACTCAGAAACAATACTCCTCAGGTGAAGAGGACGGCGATATGTCGGCCATCCTATGTGGAAACGCAGCAGGAATTTCCGGGTGGAAGTGACTCTCCATCACTACCGAACACAGAAGACGAAGAATTTACTACGGTGCAGTACAAACGACACCACCGAACCGACACAGACGAACGATAAAACCGTCGGAAGAGACGAGCCGAGGAAAACATAAAAACACGGAACCGTTTTCTGCCCAGAGCGCCAGCAGAGGACGAAGCCGGACGCGGCCCGCTCCAGGAAGCACAGGAGTAGAAAGGTCCACTCCGGCACCCCCTGAAACACTACCAGAGCCACCTGTGACAATCGCCATCGACAGGACTCTCCAGTCCCATGTGGGGGCGGGGGGGGGGGCAACCTGAAAGCGATCTGTCGACGAGATTGTGTCAAATACCACTTCCAATCCTCAGCCACCAGTGGAAAGCCATCACCTTCTTCGCCCACTATCAAGTAGGTTTCTACACCGACCATTCGCCAGAGGACAAGGAATTCAAAATGGTGCTCGAATACATTCCGGGGTGTGTCCCAGCAGATGAAGACATGGCTCGCAAGGGCAAAGGCCACAAAGTTATCATTGTACACCAATATTACTTAAAGGTCTCAGAGTAACCATGTGCATTGCTTGTTTCGCTTCGTGGCAAGAAATCAATCAGAAAACGGTGCACATGACTTTTCCAGGTGTCAAGATTTGCTTAACCTTCGTTGGAGATGAAGTGTGCCTCCATTCCATTGATTGCCATTTCTTTTTTCTTTTTCTTTTTTTTTTCCCTCACAGGTGTCGCAAGATACGCAGGTTTCATCCCCCGTGACTACCCGAGAAAGAAAAACATCGCCTTCTTCACTGTAGCGTGTCAAAAACTGAAGTGCAGTGCCCAACTGTTGTTTTTTGTTATGTTCGGTAAGAATTTTGGGTACCCTACGTGAGGAAAGTTTTAGAAATTTCAGTTTTTCAGTAACTATTTCATAAATGAGTGATCGTGAGATTTGTGGAACTTCCATAGCAAGGGCACTAAGTGTAAACTTAAGGTTCTGCTTAACATTCTCTTCAATTGTGTGAACCAGTTCATCAGTAACCAAAGACGGGCGTCCACCTCGTTCTTCATCGTGCACTTGATCACGTCCTCCACTGAACAGTCTGACCCATCTTCTAACCATTCAGTCACTCATAGCATTTTGTTGTTAAACCTCGCACATTTGCCGATGAATTTACTTTGATTTAAGTTTCTTTCCGTTCAGAAAATGAACCGTAGATCTGATTAAACAAGGGGCGGTATTTTAAATTGCGGCTGAAATTATAAAGAAGCACTACAAAGCACATGTCGGCAGCAGCGATCTGAAAATGAAATAAAGCCAAAATAGTTCTAATACATAAGAAAGGTAGTGTCAAAGGCAAAGACCTATCGCCCTATCAGCTTACTCTCCACAGTATACAAAGTTTTCACCGGAATCTTGACTACCAGATTGAGCAGTGGACTCGACCAAGCGCAACGCATTGAGCAAGCAGCATTGCGAAATGATTTAGCACAGTTGACCATATCTTTACCCTGAACAGGCCTTTGATTCGATCAGTAACGCAGTTATGTTTACGGCTCTAAGAAAAAAAAAAGAACATGACTATATTGAAATCTTACATATTTACAAAACCTCCACAGCCTTTGTAAGAGCTCTCGAAGAAACTGATGAAATTCCAATTGAAAAGGGTGTAAAGCAAGGTGACTCTATATCTCCCAGACTATTTACAGCAGTCTTAGCAAATGCTATTTCTAAACTGAATTGAGAAGAAAAGGGACTTTACGTTCTCGGAAAGAGACTGAACAACTTGAGGTTCGTAGATGATATTGTCCTATTTCAAAATGATATAGAAGAACTTCAAATATTAGTTAACGAACTGGCATTAGTATGCTCCGAAGTTGGGCTAAAAATGAACACTGATAAGACCAACATTATGATCAATGAGTAGATACCTGAGGTAAGTATATCGGTTAGAAGTACACAACTGCAAAGAGTCACAGAATATGTTTATCTGGGACAACTGATAAACATGAAAAGTGATCTAAAATCAGAAATACTAGGTGTTAAAAAAGTCAGTATAAATTTGAAAACTTAATAAATCATGGAATAATGTAGATAGAGTGATAAAAATTGACACACATGCTTGGAATGACATGAGGTTTTATTAGGAAAAAAAAGTTCAAAAAATGTCCGACAGATGGCGCGTGAGTTTTGTAACTGCTACCGTGACGGGTGACAGGTACGCCGATATGTTACAGAATCGCATCATCCCCAGCCTGGCAGACAAACACCTGCTGGAACGTAAGATTTTTATGCAGGATGGCGCTCCACCCCATATTGCTAGACGCGTGAAAGATCTGTTGCGCGCGTCGTTTGGTGATAATCGTGTGCTCAGCCGCCACTTTCGCCATGCTTGGCCTCCCATGTCCCCAGACCTCAGTCCGTGCGATTATTGGCTTTGGAGTTACCTGAAGTCGCAAGTGTATCGTGATCGACCGACGTCTCGAGGGATGCTGAAAGACAAAATCTGACGCCAATGCCTTACCATAACTCCAGCCATGCTTTACAGTACTGTTCACAACATTATTCCTCGGCTACAACTATTGTTCAGGAATGATGGTGAACATATTGAGCATTTCATGTTCCGAACATCATCTTTGCTTTGTCTTAATTTTTTATGCTAATTATTGTTTTTCTGATCAGATGAAACGCCATCAGTCGGACATTTTTGAAACTCTTTTTTTCTCTCTAATAAAAGCCCATGTCATTCGAAGCATGTGTGTCAACTTTTACCTCTCTACCTACATTATTCCGAGATTTATTAAATTTTCAATTTGATCAACTGGTATTACGACGAATTAAATTGGGCTGGCTAGCTTTGCGGGAGACGCTCTTTAATTTTTAAATGTAAGATTTCGGTGAACTGAAGAAAACAATTTTTGATCGTTGTATACTACCAGTAAGCTACTGGGATCCTTTGTTTCACGCCGACTCAAAGAGACCACATCACCAATGAAATTAGTTATTAACAAGCAAACCCAATTCAAAAGCAATAGTAGTGTGCATAGCTACATCACTAAAAGAAATGATGGTGTACACTATTCTAGGTTAAATCTAACTTTGGCACGAAAGTCTTTGTTCACTTAGCAGGTAACATCAAATGTCTGAGAGACGGTCCACCAGGATTTAAAAATAAATTAAAAGAATTTCCGAATAACAACTCCGTCTAGTCAGTAGATAAATTATTGCATAGGAATTAATAATTTACAAAAATAAAAAAAAATATGCATGTCATGTATTGTTATTTATTACTAAGCTGATACGTTCTCCACATCATTAGGAAATCCCTTACTGGTGATGAATGGAGCAAAGCAAGCAGTAGTGCAGTGCAGTGCAGTGGGCAGTGGACAGCCACAGTGCTCGACTCACCCCTGACGTGGACGTCGGCGCCGTAGCCCAGCAGCGTCTCGACGACGGCCGGCTTGCAGGACTCGACGGCCACGTGCAGCGCCGTGTAGTTGTCCTGCGGGCACAGCGGAGGGCCGCTCTACACTCAAGTGCCACTGCTCTGCAGGCGACTGCCGCTTGCTTCTGGCCCACGCTCCGCGGGTACACAGCACACAGACACCCAGTGAGCTTCCGTTTCTGTTCACTAGTTCGGACAGCGCCCAACGTGGAGAGTCGTGGGCTTGTGTAATGTTTGTAAGTAACGAACTGCAAATTATGTTACGCTGAGAAAGGTACTTAAGGCGATGGCCGAGACGTTTAGTTCCCCCTTCTCTGCACAGAACGCCAGAAACAACGTCCCGTCCTAAACTCCTAAAACTCCTCTCCAGCCAGACATGGGGTCTCGACCCATCGACTGTACTGTATACCTACGGATTGATCGTGCGTCCGTGCTCTGCAGCTTCTGTCCGGCCTGGATTTCCGCTCCTCCTCCTTCCGCTCCTAAGACCATTCAAATCGTCTAACGCCACGCCATCCGCCTCGCCTACCCCTCCCCCATGCGGATCCTGTACGACTTCATCCCGTTCCCCCACCTCCTACAGTTTCTCGAACGTATCCGGCTCCTGTACGTAACCCTCACGATAGATGCCCCTAGCCCCCCTCTGCCACGCCTTCACCGCTGCATCCCTCCTTCCCTTCACCTCCATAATCTCCAGATCCTTTCGCAGGGTAACTCCCGGATGACGCCCTCCGTCCCGACATCTATCCCTCCTATCGACCCTGATCCTCTCCCGCCCCTCTCGCCCTCCCCTCCCTTTACCTACGACCGCTTGGTCGTCCCCTGGAGTGCCTACACTTCCACCCCACTCCTACCTCCCCTTCCTTCCTTCTCCTGCGCTTCCCCCCCCCCCGCCCCACTGTCCCCTCCTCTGTGGGGTCCTGAGTTTAACCAGTGCATCGTTTCCTGTTTCGAATTTCAGTCTACAGTTTTAACAGTGCATTCACCAACATACAGGAGAAATGTAGGAACAAGGGAGGCAATCCTCACTTTACAGCTTATCTTGGAAGATAGACTAAGTAAAGGCAAACCTACATTTCTAGCTTTTGCAGATTTGGAAGAAGCTGTTGACGATGCCAACTGGAATACACTCTTTCAAATTCTGAAATCAGCAGGACTAAAATATAGGGAACAGAAGGTTATTTACGACTTGTACCTAAACCAGACAGCAGTTATCAGAGTTGAAGGGCATCAAAGGGATGCAGACGTTGGGAAGTGAGTAAGACAGGGTTGTTGCCTTTCCCCAATGCTATTAAATTTGTACATTGAGCAAGATATAAAGGAAAGCAAGGAGAAATTTGGAGAAGGGATTAAAGTTCAGGGTGAAGAAATAAAAACCTTCCGTTTTGCTGATGACATTGTAATTCTGTCAGACAGCGAAGGAACTGGAGGAGCAATTGAACGGAATGGACAAGTGTTTGGAAAGGACCATATAAGATGAATATTAACAAGAGCAAACCAAGGGTAATCGAATGCAGTCTTAGAAAATCAGGTAATGCTGAAGAGGTTAAATTAGGTAGCGAATCAATAAAGGTAAATGAGAGCCGCGGTGGAGTAGCCGAGCGGTCTAAAACGTCTGGCTGCGGAGCGCGCGGTTGCTCGCCGTGGAGGTTCGAGTCCTCCCTGGGGCATGGGTGTGTGTGTTGTCCGTAGGTTAGTTTACCTAGGTTTAAGTAGTTTGTAAGCTACGGACTGATGACCACGCAGTTTGGTCCGACAGATTTACAGACATTTGAATTTTTGTAACTGAGTTTAGTTACTTGGGCTGAAAAATAAACATATGATGGTAGGAGTACAGAGGATATAAAATGCAGAATGGGAATGGGAAGACAAGCGTTTTTGAAAAAGAGAAATTTGTTAATATCGAATATTAATTTAAGCATGAGGAAGACCTTTCAGAAGGCATTTGTGTGGAGTGTTGCCTTGTATGGGAGTGAAACATGGAAGATAAACAGTGCAGACAGGAAGAGGATAGAGGCTTTTGAAATGTGGTGCTACAGAAGAATGCTGAAGATTAGGTGGGTGGATCGCGTAACTAATGAGGAAGTACTGAACAGAATTGGGGAGAAAAGGAATTTCTGGCATACTTTGACTAAAAGAAGGGATCGCTTGGTAGGACACATTCTTAGACATCAAGGAATTGTGAATTTAACGTTGTAGGGAAATGTGTGGGGTAAAAATCACAGAGGGAGACCAAGAGATGAATATAGTAAACAAATTCAAATTGATGTAGGTTGCAGGTCTTATGAGGAGATGAAGAGGCTTGTTCAGGATAGAGTAGGATGGAGAGCTGCATCAAACCAGTCTCCGGATTGAAGACAACAAGAACTACAAACAAACAAGTGTCGACGCCGGATGTTTTGACAGTGACTTCTGTGTTTCTTCGTCGACCCAGTGCTGTGATTCTCTCTCTCTCTCTCTCTCTCTCTCTCTCTCTCTGTGTGTGTGTGTGTGTGTGTGTGTGTGTGTGTGTGTGTGTATGTGTGTATGTGTGTGTGTGGTTTTATTTATTTATTTATTTATTTTTAACGTCACCGTGGCTCAACAATTTTAACAGACTACGTATGTTTATCGTCTTGATTTGTTCTTTTTCCCAACAAACTCCTCAGGGTCAATGTTTTAAATTTTTTTGTATGTTTTGTGTGATATCATTGTTTTTAAATACTCATGTCCATTTTTCACAGTCACTTGGCTGAAGAGCGGCATAAGAGGCTGTTGCCAGCAAGTCGGGGTATTGTACATGCGTTGCTATAAAACTAACAATGAAGGAAAAAAAAACATTTAGGTCAGAAAATGAATGTATGCTCTTTCGTCGTGGATTCTCGGCATCAAAAGCATTCTGTTAATAGTCATCAATAAATATGTATGAAATTCTGAAAGTGGTTACGGAAAAAGTAGGACTACTAATACCATTCTAAAACGAAAGACATGACATGAAATGCAACAAAGAATTCGAAATATGGAAAAATAAATTGGTTTCTCAGTTTAAATACTTGAAGGAAACCATAAAAGAAAACGGTTTAGAAAAACAGAAAACAAAGTTCTCTGTCAAAAAAATGGCAACTGCATTCACGTTAATGCAAAATATTTATTATAATGATTATTTTCTAAATACAGTAAACTTCGGAATTACAGAACTGTAATCAAAACAGTGTCTTTATGGAGCATAAACAGAAACAGAAAGAGGGATAGTGAATAAATCAGAAAGGACAGAAACATTATTAGGAAACTACTAGGCCCCACAATTACTTATAGGTTGAGAATTAATACGAAAATAGAAGAATATGCAGACATAAATAGTGACAGAGGACATGAGAAAACGACACTGACTGATTGTACTTCGCGTGGTGCTATTGGGAACATACGTAAATAATAAATATGTATGAAATGTAACCGTTTCATTTAGCCCTTGAAAAATTTGTATATCGTGTGTTATATTTCTTCGTGATTCTGATTGATCACGTGGTTTGGTCAGTCGGACTGTACGTTGGCCTGGTTTCAGAAAGTCATCAATTGTGCAATTTTAATTACTTTCATACTTATTTGATATGGTCAACAGCACGCTACTCCAAGATGTTCGCCGTCGCATTACTGAAAATAGGCATTAAATACACATCACAACTGTAAGTAATAATAATAATAATAATAATAATAATAATAATAATAATTTCGTGTGGCTCATTGGCCTGGTCTTTACATTGGACGCCACTTCGGCGACTTGTGTATCCCTAGCTTACCCCAGTTATCCAACCAACAGCTTAACGTGGAACCCGAATCACGTGTCGTTTATGGTGACGCCTCACTTTGTTGAGAGGTGAAGGTCGGGCTGAAACGCAAACTAAATAAAAATTCCGAGGTCCAACCGGGTTTCGAATTTGCGACCCTTCGGTTTCAAATCGAGCACTTTACCCCGAGAATCCTGGGCCCGACACAACTGTAAGTAATGTCGTACAACGTACTGTGACGAAGCGAGGACTACTACACCAATATCGGTATGGCCACGTCAACAGTGACAGTTGCCAGCACAAGTTCATAAGTTGCCGCTAGAGACCGCGTGCATGGACTGTGTCATGCACGCGAAACCTGAGTGGCGGAGCTGCGGTGGAGTAGCCGAGCGGTCTAAAGCGTCTCGCTGCTGAGCGCGCGGTTGCTCGCCGTGGAGGTTCCAGTCCTCCCTGGGGCATGGCTGTGTGTGTTGTCCATAGGTGAGTTAGTTTAAGTTGTTTGTAAGCTACGGACTGATGACCACGCAGTTTGGTCCGATAGATATACAAACATTTGAACATTTGAGTGGCGGATTATAGTTGCGTAGTCGGAACATAATGGCCCGTAGACGGACTGTGCACGGCGCTCACATAGGTCACCGTGTTAATCAGACTGCAACGTATTCAAGCGCGCGTGTTCATCGAGTGTGTGCTTCGAGATAGGCTATTAGAGCTACGATCCAGCAGACACACTCACATAATGTGTGGCTTCAAGATTTATCTCTGTATTAGACTTGGAAAAATATTACGGACCGCAAAGGAAATTTGAAGTTTAACTCACAAAGCCTGTATTTTATCAGTCATCATTGCACTTGTACAATACCGGGTTGAATAATCATTTAACTCTAATAAACTTCCCGTGTGTTACTGAAACTGTGAGACCTTTATATTTGGATGTGCTTACACACACGCCTATGAAATAACATTTAATACCCATTTATTGTGGTACCAATATGACAGATACGTATAAACTTTCATATATCACCGTGAGGTTGTGGATAGGTTACACTCATAACACTGTAGAAGTAACAAAGTAGTGTAGAGTAGTATGCCATTAGTAGCTCATTAGTGAGGACAGCAGAGAGGACTTTGCAATGACTGTCCCGTATATTGAGGCAGATCCGTGGTACTCACATGCGTGGGCACGTCCACCTTCTCGCCCTTCTGCAGCAGCGTGCTGATGATGCCCACGTGGCCGTACCGCGCCGCCGTGTGGATGCTGCGCGCGCCGCCCTGCAACACACGTGGACACCACCTGTCACAACTGTAAACAAACACAGCTGATGCCACGTGGACACCACCTGTCACACACACTGTAAACAAAGACAGCTGATGACACGTGGACGTGACGTGTCACACACTGTAAACAAACACAGTTGATGCCACGTGGACACCACCTGTCACACACACTGTAAACAAAGACAGCTGATGCCACGTGGACACCACCTGTCACAACTGTAAACAAACACAGCTGATGACACGTGGACACCAGCTGTCACACACTGTAAACAAACACAGTTGATGCCACGTGGACACCACCTGTCACACACACTGTAAACAAAGACAGCTGATGCCACGTGGACACCACCTGTCACACACTGTAAACAAACACAGCTGATGACACGTGGACACCAGCTGTCACACACTGTAAACAAACACAGTTGATGCCACGTGGACACCACCTGTCACACACACTGTAAACAAAGACAGCTGATGCCACGTGGACACCACCTGTCACAACTGTAAACAAACACAGCTGATGACACGTGGACACCAGCTGTCACACACTGTAAACAAACACAGTTGATGCCACGTGGACACCACCTGTCACACACACTGTAAACAAAGACAGCTGATGCCACGTGGACACCACCTGTCACAACTGTAAACAAACACAGCTGATGACACGTGGACACCAGCTGTCACACACTGTAAACAAACACAGTTGATGCCACGTGGACACCACCTGTCACACACACTGTAAACAAAGACAGCTGATGCCACGTGGACACCACCTGTCACAACTGTAAACAAACACAGCTGATGACACGTGGACACCAGCTGTCACACACTGTAAACAAACACAGTTGATGCCACGTGGACACCACCTGTCACACACACTGTAAACAAAGACAGCTGATGCCACGTGGACACCACCTGTCACAACTGTAAACAAACACAGCTGATGACACGTGGACACCAGCTGTCACACACTGTAAACAAACACAGTTGATGCCACGTGGACACCACCTGTCACACACACTGTAAACAAAGACAGCTGATGCCACGTGGACACCACCTGTCACACACTGTAAACAAACACAGCTGATGCCACGTTGTCAGACGACACGTATGAGCTTTACACTGAGGTGATAGAGATCATGGGATGGGGGTGTGCACAGGCTACAGAGGGAGGCAGTATCGTGTACACGGGGTACAAAAAGGACTGTTCATTGGCAGAACTGTCGCTTGTACTACCGTGATACATGCGAAAAGGTTTGTGACGTCATTATGGGTGGACGGTGGGAATTAACAGACTATGAAAGCAGAATGGTAGTTGGTGCTTGACGCTTGGGACATTCCGTTTCGATTTTTTTTGGGAATTCAGAGTTCCGAGATGTACAGTGTCAAGAGCGGGCAGCAGCAGCGAATTTCAGACCACGTCGCGCCCTCTCTCAGCGCGGGCACCGCTTGGTGCCCGGCCCTGCACCAGGGCTCCCAACCTCTCCTGCTGCGGCGCCCTCAGTTTTCCTGGACAATTTTTCGCGACGCACTACGGCGACCACGCCGCATTTAATGGCAGTAACGATTATATTTAATATGGAACTCAAGTTATAAGTGGAAATGCTTCGCTAAGCTTGAATTTAGAAAATTATAAAGGGAACATTCTGAAGGGTCACTTGAGCTCCAACACCCGACGATGTACTAATTTCAATATCATATATAGCCTTATAGACTGGTACGCGGGGACGCCGAAATCTTCTCCTGTAACGAGGCAGCGCCGCGGTGGAGTAGCCGAGCGGTGTAAAGCGTCTCGCTGTGGAGCGCGCGGTTGCTCGCCGTGGAGATTCGAGTCCTCCCTGGGGCATGGGTGTGTGTCTTTGTCCGTAGGTTAGTTTACCTAGGTTTAAGTAGTTTCTAAGCTACCGACTGATGACCACGCAGTTTGGTCCGATAGATTTACAGACATTTTTTTTTTTGTTGTAACGAGGCATCTCTGAAGCCGTTCAGTGCTGTTGCCTGTGCGGCAGCCACAGAACGGCTGGCGCTTGTAGTGGGACGAAATATTATTCCCTGCTACTACCTTTACGTCAGCTCAGTTTCGCAGGTGAAAGAATATGTTTATATATGTTGTTGTTAATAATGTTGAGCCTTAATAAGTTTATTTCATTCTTAAAAGAAATGGGTGTTTTTTTTATGTTTCATGTGCGGTGACAACGGAGCAACCTACGAAAATAGCATCTTCTCTGCTGGAGCCAAGACTGAGGTACCTGGCCACCAAATGTCGCGGTTAGACAGTCATACGCTCAGAGAAGATCCTGTTTGAAGACCTCCGTTGCCAACCGTCACAATGAAATAAATAGAAATAAAAGAAAAAAATGTATTGTCATGAGTTGTTCAGTATTGTATGTTCAGAAAAGAAAGTGAGTCTTGTTGTTGAGCTCCTACTAGAACGATCTGATTATATGTGTTGTATTACATCGACTTATAACTTTCGTAATAAAACGTCAACTTTTACTTCAAGTACCAGTGTATGAAAAGTAATTATTACACCCAATAAGGAAAGAAGATATCTATATATTCAAATGAATTTATAATTTTGGAACTTTTGAAAGAATTTCTCCGATTTATACCAGTGTAGGGACTCAGAAATAATTTATTTAACTGGAAGACAGTGAAATAACTTTCATTAATCGATATATTTTACGTCGGATTCAGTGAGCAATATTTGTGATGGAAAAAGATTATCTTAGGAATTTTCAACAAGACATATTTTTTTTGAGAATATTTAACGAAAGTGCTTATTAGATTTTGAAATTTTGCAGTGTTTCTTTTGAACAGTTTTATTCTTCTAATATCTAGCACAAGAACCTAGCAGTGAACATTAAAAAAAAATTTTTTTTAATTAGATTGTAGTGGAATGGTCAGGGTCGAAGTTCGATTAAATCAAAATTGGAGCAAAAATTTACTCTTGAAGTATAATATAAAGGAAGAATCGACTGTTCCACCGCACGCTGTCCTACCAGAAGCACGACTTATAACGCGCGCTCTTATCTAACCGCAACTTCTAGTGATACAGAGATGCCTCGTTACAGGAGAAGATTTCGGCGTTCCCACGTACCAGTCTATAAGGCTATAGATGATATTGAAATTAGTACATCGTCGGATGTTGGGGCTCAAGTGATCCTTCAGGGCAACGGATAGATAACTGTTGCTATAGTACGATACAATGGCAGTATTGTAAAAGCAGTTGGTGGATTGGAGAGCTTTAATAGCAGAGATGTTATTGCTTTCCGTACATATCAAGTAGCTGAGGTGTATAATCGTGACATTTGGAACTATTTTTATATGTGTAACATGCCTTTTTCATTGAGGACGAGGAATCATCGCAAAATTAATGAACAAGAGGGCTGTTGTGTATGAGTTAAAGGATTTGGCAAATGTTCTGCAATAAAAGTTGTTTGTGATGTTTAAATTTACATTTTAGTCTTGGTTGTAATCAGACTTTCCATGTCTTCACTGAAGTATGCTACTCTTGAATATAAATCTTCTTCCATGCAAAGTTTGATCCTACAGTTATTCCCGACAAGAATCTATCCTCGTGTAAGTAAGTAGTTCAATAATTATGAATGCCATTAATTCTTTGGAAGCTATATTTCCAAACACGTGATACTGTCTCTTTCTTTTGATCCACAATCTGATTACGCTCGAAACTTTAGAGAAAATTATTCAAAGACCACTAGCATGATACTTCCATGAGGTAGACTTTCTCAGATGGAGAGATATTTCGCTTTTAAGGTTGTTGTCTACAAATGGATTTGTTATCGATAACAATTCACCAGGAATTGTTCGTAAATATCTCGTAAGGCAAAGAACTAATTTTAAGTAGTACTGCTGCATAAACGAGCAAATTTCAAACTTCTTGGCAGATTATTGTGTGCCGGAACCGGAACTCGAACCTGGGACCTTTGCCTTTCGCAGGGAAGCGCTCTACTTCTCAGCTATCCCGACTCACGGCTCCCCTACACCTATTCCGCCAGTACCTCGCCTCCTACTTTCCAAACTTCACAGAAGTTCTCCTGCGAAACTAGCAAGACAAGCAAATGTTTGTTTGTATAGTTTATGGGACTTAACTACGGTGTCATCAGTCCCTAAACTTACAAACTACTTATGAACTACTTACGAAATAGGACGGCACAAATATCCATGCCCGAGGGGGATTCGAACCCCCGACCGTAGTGGCCGTGCAGACCGTAACTGGAGCGCCTCAGTCTCCTCGGCCACCGCGGCCGGCGCAAGACTAGCACTCCAGGAAGAAGGGATATGGTGGAGACATGGCTTAGGCACAGCCTAAGGGATGTTTCCAGAATGAAACTTCCACTCTGCAGCGGAGTGTGCGCTGATATGAAACGTCCTGGCAGATTAAAATTGTGTGCCGGGACCGGCACTCGAACCTGCGACCTTTGCCTTTCGCGGGCAAGCACACTACCGACTGGGCTATCCCGACACGACCCACGGCCCGTTCTCAGAACTTTACTTCTGCCAGTACCTCGCCTCCTACTTTCCAAACTTCACAGAAGTTATCCCGAGAAGCAGGACGGCCTGCTGGTCCTACAGGGGACTTACACCGACTCTCGACTTGCCACCTGGCCCAGCCACTGCTGGGAAAAAACGAGGCGATATCAGGAGGTACTCAGTATAAGTACACGTCTGATCAAAAACATATACACGCTCTGATGAAATAAAAGTACACAACAAGTATTACAGTGAATAAGAATTATAACGTTGCAGTGAGTGCTGAACCCGTAATCCACCTGCCCGCCACACATTTTTGAGCACGGTGGTGAACATTTTTGGTGTCATCGCTCTGAATACCTCCAAGAACTGCGTGACTAGCCGTTTGACTTTCCTCTAGTCACTAGTGCGCGCGTTTACCTGCTTTCCACCACTCCCTTGAGGTAACCCCACAAATAAAATTCAGGTGGGGTTAAGTAAGGTAAACGTGGGGATAAGCAGGCGGCCCCTTTCGCCCGACGTCTGTATGGAATTTGGGGTCGAGTGCCATCTTGTTCGATGAGAAAAGGCTCGACATCAAACGAAGCCGATGCACGTGAAATTACTGTCTCAAGCATCTGCAAGTAACTTCTTCCGGTATATTGTACCCTCGAAAAAGAAAGGCCCAGTCTCCCCCTTGAAGGTTACCAACATCAAACTTGAAGTTCAAATGTTCAAATGTTTGTTAAGCTTATGGGACTTAACTACGGGGTCATCAGTCCCTAAACTTACAAACTACTTATGAACTACCTTATACTAAAGACGACACAAATATCCATGCCCGAGGGGGGATTCGAACCCCGACCGTAGGGGCCGTGCAGACCGTGACTGAAGCGGCTCAGTCTCCTCGGCCACCGCGGCCGGGAAACTTGAAGTCCCAAGCCATTAACCACTGTCACTAACACTGCAGACCACCGTGCTCAAATATGTTTAGAGGCGGGTGGATTACACTCAGAACATCATTGAACTTATTGTAACTTTCTCATTGTTTTTTTCGCTATAATACGTGTGATATATATACTTTTTTTCTTGTTATCAAAGTTTCGAGCGGAGAGAGGGGTATGTTGCATTAGGGGTAACTTCCGACATCTGCATATTTTCATTAGCTTCTGCTATTGTGTAGAGGCACTTTCAACTGCGTAGTGTCCTCACTGTGGTTATCAGAGTTGGTACGTGAAGACGTTTCTCTTTGTATTCTCTTTCTATGATCGAAATCGTCATTGGTGAGTAATTGTCTACAGTTTGAGTAGCATTGTTTGTATAATGTCGCTTTAGGTGATAAACATTAGATTCCACTATTCATTAATACTTAATTTTTGTGGTGTAACAATGTAATAAGTGCTTTCAATTTGAAGTGTTCGGGTGTTTACTTCATATGGAGTTGGGAAGTCATTCATATGGAGTTGGGAAGCAGGGCATGTTGCAATACGGTGTTAGGTCGAATTTTTATGACTTAGTGATTATATCATAATATGCAGTGAAGTTATGTTCCGGTGGACCAAATGAGTATCTTTGTATAAAATACTGTAATTTGAAAATGCCATAATCTTGGGCACAAAAGGGAACAGCAGGAGCTATTGGCTTTCAGTGTTTTCTTGGACAGAAACAAAAATTGTTCCATCAGAAAATCTGGAAGGACACATCTGGGAAGAGTGACAGTGTTTAATAATAATAATAATAATAGAAAAAAGAGTCTGGTAGTTTCTCACTGCCATTTTCAGATTTAAACGGTTTATAATAATAAAAATTAAAAAAAAAAAAACGGGTTTTTTCTTGCAACATTAACAGGCTCGGCGGTGCTAGTGCTTGGCCTACCTTGTTGGGCATGTGCAGGTAGACGCCCTTCTTGAAGAGCATCATGGCGCACTCGGTGTGGCCGTTGAGCGAGGCGATGTGCATCAGCGTGCTGCCGTCCTTGGTGCGCTCGTAGATGGACGCCTTGAACTTGTCCGCCAGCAGCTCGATGACGCCCGCGTGGCCGTTCTCCGCCGCCAGGTGCATCGGCGTCCGGTCTGCGGGAACACATGACGAGTACCGAGTAGCGGGCAGCGAGTAGCGAGTAGTGGGGAGCGAGTAGAGAGTAGCGGGGAGCAAGTAGCGGGGAGCGAGTAGAGAGTAGCGATTTCCTGATTCCTTTAATCATCACAGTCGCAGGTTCCACACATCCGGAATGGATACAAGTTTGATACCGACAAATTTCGTGAGGTGGTAGAGCCTGGCTCGAGGAACAAACTGTGGTAGAGTTGTACGGAAACGTCACTCAACGGCACTACTCAGAATTATAGGTGCTGGCACCGAATATCAAAAAACCACATATTACAGACCCACTCGCGGTCTGTGAGTGCATAGAACGACGCGTTCGCTGGCCTAGCGGCAGGCGCCATCACTCTCTAATTTTCAACAATAATACATTTCGACGAGACAACATTGCCTTGTTATACCAAAGGTATTAAACATAAGGAGAGGCACTGAATTAACATTAGTGCTGTGGCCGGGATTAGAACCCAGGACCTCCTACTTATCAGGTAAGCGCCTTAGACCACTCATCTAATATAGCGTTGCAGACAGAGCGACTGCATGGACTGTCTTAAAGCACGTCTCCCTCCACACCACATAGCAAAGAATGCGAATGGGAACAATCCCGCCTTGTTCCTCAGGCCGAGCTGATGTAAATATCAACAATAACACATTTTGTGATATTCCTGACCTGTGGCCACTTCATATTTCTGGCCGCTGGCCGTTTCTTTGCTAACATTGTACGTGCCTTAAACTTGGAAGAAAGACAGCAGTGCAGCATATGTTGAAATGTTGGGTGGGGAGCAGTAGCATATGGCGCAGTAGGTGCTGGTTCCCGTGGGAAAGCCCGCCTATGTTACTGGTGCTCTCCTCGCATTGGCTGCTGCATTTCACGTCACGTGATTTCTTTTGAAATTACTTTTGTTTATTATAAACTAAATATTAATTATTCAGAGCTGAGAATTTATAATAAATATCACTCAAGGACAGGCTAGGTTTTGACAATTTAAAAAGTTGAAGGTGCTTTCTCTTATTGTAACAAGAGAAGAGCGATTTTGCAGAAGGCGCGCGACGGCCCTGTTTTGGCGAGAAATAGAGCGTCAGGTGCCCTCTAGTCTCGCAACGCGCTGCAGTCTCAGTCTCGAGCTGACCACCATACGCGCCGGACAGCGCCGGTCATGAGTAAAGATTTTTGAGTAAATGTGATAACAGTCGAGGTCTCAACATGAACTGTGTGCAGCATAGGCCTTATCATATTAACAATAGTTGCTCTTTTTTTATTATTTATTTAACAAATGGCATCCCTGACAATTAAAAATCTCGCGAGTCGCTTATTATGCTTCCAACATAAAGAACTTATTTTAGCCTCACTTGTATGCTGTAGAAGAACCAACGACCTGTGTGCTGTCTTCTGCGCTGGGGACACAACTATAGAAGACAACAGGTTAGTCAGAACTCTATGCTGTCCATAAAGTCTTGGACAGCAACTACAGCACCTCGTGCGTACTGTAGGGCGGTACAAACGCACACTGCTACGCAACAGCATCCGCAAGGATGTGGAGGTTTTTGGGGACTTGTGGGAGGAAGCAGTATTAACTTCTCCGTCCGCAAGTAAAACCCTAGGAAGCTTGTACATGGCATCCCTTGCGGGGATGAACGTTTCGGAACGAAATATACAGATACAGTGAGGCGATAAATGGTGGAACTGATTCGCGAACTGTTAAACTTCAAGAATATTACAAATATAGTGACAGCCATTTGAAGTACGCGAGTGAAAAAGTGATTCCATGAATATATTAAAGCAAATGCAAGTGTTGAGTTCGCGGTCCATTGGATTACGTAACTTCAAGAATCGGCGAGCTACAGAACGGCGGCGTCGCCACACTTCACCGGCCACGTCGACGGAACAGCCACGCTCAGCGCCATAGCAGACGGAAGAGGGGTGCGGCGCCTGTAGGAACGGCCGTAAACATCGCCAGCAGCGGCAGACGACGACTCCATCTATTAGCGGAGCTACAACCACCAGCCTTAACGTCGCAACAACTGCACATCGCGACGCGAGGAAAAAAACAGGAGTAAGTGCCAACTCCGGTAAATTATAATTAATTGTGTATGTCTGTTAATTAAATTTGGAAATTAAAAACTAGCGTAAAAAATAAATTAGAGATGGAAAAACAGGGAGATAACGGCTATTATCTCAGAAGTAGGGACGGAGAATGTGTTCAAAATAGAGGCAATGATCATTCAGGTCAACAACCTCAGATGCAGGATGACAATATCAGTCCATATCTTGTAGCGAATATGAGTGAATTACAATATAATATTGTCCAGGGTATGGATGTTAATCAGATCAATAGCACACATAACGTAGAACAAAGTGCTGTTGAAAATGTAGTAAGTGGCGTGCAGAGAGATACACAAGTTTGTCAATCTGTCGCTCCTAACCATACTGACGTGGTAAATCTGGATGCAGCTGTCAGAGAAAATGTCTCTGGCGCCTGCATAACAGAGGAGCAGATGGAGGTATCAAGTGACAGAAGCCATAGCACAGCTTCAGCTGATACGTTGCCAGTAGAAAGTAGTGGGGAGAAGGAAACTGGTATTGACAATAATAGTATATCAATGCTTAGCGTCATTATAGCTAAATTAAATCAAAACATTCTTGCTAAGTTTGATCAAAACAAAGAAGATATTAATGCATAATTTGATCAAAACAAAGAAGAACAAAATCAGAGCATAAATAAGTTGGCAAACAATATTAATGCAAAATTTGATCAAAACAAAGAAGAACAAAATCAGAGCATAAATAAGTTGGCAAACGATATTAATGCAAAATTTGATCAAAACAAAGAAGAACAAAAAGAAAGCATAAATAAGTTAGCAGAAAAACTTGACCAAAACAATGAAAGATTAGACCGTGCGGTAGAGGAAATGCGCACACAAATGGCTAGTGTAAATAATAAAGTCCAGGGCTTAGAAAACCGGGTAATTGTTAATGAAGAAAAAACAGAAAAGTGTGTTAAACAGTTAGATTTGAAAATAAAGGAAAGGGATAGTTGCAAAAATGACATTGTGCACAGGGTGGACTCTGAAGTAAGCAAAATTAACGAAAGATTACAGGTTAATAGTGACACGCTGTATACTGTTACAAATAATGTAGAGTGTTTGAGAAGAGAACAGGCTAGCGTAAGTAAAACATGTAAAGACAGATATCTGTCACAGCAATCAGACATCGAAAAAATGAACAGAAATGTAGCATTAATTGACAATAAAGTGTCACAGGTAGGCATATCATGTACAAGTAATGCAAATGCACTTCACAGTAAATTAACAGAAATCGAGCAGAAACTAAATGAGCTGCCAGATTCATGTAATTTAGTGGAAAATATTAGCACTATTGAAAATGAACTTAGGAGAAAACTTGAAGCGTGGGTGGAACAAGAACGTAAGAAAGGTATAAGTAACATCGTTGATGTTGCAAATAATCCTTATTCATACAAATTTCAAAATTTTTCAAAGACAGGTAGTGTACATCCTGTTGCTTTCATCAGGCAGTTCGATGGTGTTATTCCTAATAACATGACAGAACAACAAAAGATGAAATTCGTAGCAAGTAGGTTTGAAGGTGATGCCATATCATGGGGAACAGGAGCTATAAACATTTGTAAAACATATCAAGAATTTGTTGCCGCATTTCTCAATCAGTATTGGTCTGAAAGTACACAAAATAGTATACGCACTGAAATTTTGCAAGGTACTAATTACACAAACAGTGGTTGTGGTAGTTATAAAGAATTTTTCCAGCACTATTGGGAAAAGAATCAGTACCTAATGAATCCCATTAAAGAGACTGACCTAATAGAAATTATATTACTTAAGTTTCCTAAACATGTACAAAAGGAATTAATGTACGCTAGTAAAACTGATATTAAGCAGTTGTTACCAGTCTTGGAACATTTAGATATACTGGATGACAATAAACAGGTAGGAGAGAATTGGAGAAAGCATAAGTGAAGTACAAATCGTCGTAATAACCGAGAGTCTGGTCGAGATGATGCTCACCAGAATAATGAAAACAATAATTGGGGTGACAACAGAAGGTCAAATCACAGTTGTAGTCCAGGTAGGAGAGGAAGAGGTGATTTCTACCGAGGCAGGGCTAGAGGTGGACACCAAAGGGATAATAGAGAATACTATAATAGCAATCAAGATAGGAACCACGGTAATGACAGAAATCGAAACTTAAGAGATGCGGAAAACTAATAGGCGGTTTGGACCTGATCCAATCGCGAACAGCCGAAGGTACTGGACCTCTTTTAAGATTTTTGGGGTATGATGAAAGGGATGGTATCAAAGATGCTCTATTAGAGTTAGATAGGCAAGATATTAAAGAGATTTACCAACCAGCTTTGGAAGTAGAAATTAAGGACATAGAAGCCATAGCAATCTTAGACTCTGGTAGTGAGATTAGCGCGGTTTCAAATGACTTATATGAAAAGATTAAAAGTAAAACAAAAGTTCCAGAGTTATCTGTACAAGGAGTTAAGATGGTTACTGCTTGTGGGGCAAGGAGTAAAATAATTAAGAAACAGGTGTTGCCCGAATTTAAAATACAGGGCCGTGAATTCACTGTAAATGCCATGGTAGTCACAGGACTGTGTGTCAGTTTGATTTTGGGCACAGACTGGCTTATAAATAATAAGGCTATGTTGGATTTCAATGCAGGTCTCGTGAGAGTGATAAAAGGTGAGGAAGAGCAAATGTTTCATTTTCAAGGAAACCATAACCCACTTAATATTTGTAATGAACCTCAGGTGCAGGTAATAAGGGAACAAATGTTTTGGAATATTGAAACAGAGGAAAGAAAATGTTTCTTTATAGAGGTGAAACCTCAGGTTGAGGAAAGTATAGAAATAAAGATTAAGGAAAAGATTGTAAATATTCTTGGCTTAAACGAACAGGAAGCTGGGGAATTAGAGGCCATTCTTTTACGTCATAAAAGTGCTTTCTCAAAGAAACCAGGTTGCATGAGAGACTACAAGTATGAATTTAAAGTCAAGCCCCATGAACCTTTTAGATTTAAGCCTTATTCCATCCCTTTAGCCAAACGAGAAGCAGTGGAGCAGGAGATAAAGAAAATGATAGAATGGAACATTATTGAAAGGTCTGGTAGTGAATATTCTAATCCTCTTGTTATAGTCCCAAAGAAAGATAATTCAGTTAGTATCACACTAGATGCAAGGGCTTTAAATAAAATTATATTACCACAAATGGATGGGCCCGAAATACTGGAGGAACTTGTTCAGAAGTTTCATGGAGTCAAGATATTAACAAGCATAGACTTGACTTCCAGCTTCTGGCAAACACCTCTAACGGAAAACTGTCGCAAATACACTGCCTTTATATATGGAGGAAGGTGTTATCAGTTCAGGGTATTACCTTTTGGTCTGAAAATATCAACATCTGCCTTCATATGCATGCTTGATAAAGTATTGGGGGAAGATTTGCTTAACAGAATTACTGTTTACATTGATGATATTTTAATTGCAGCTAAAGATTGGAAGGAACACAACGAAATATTAGAACAGGTCCTTGATAAATTTGAAAAGAACAACATTAGTGCAAATTTGGAAAAGTCTGAGTTTGGGAAAGGTGAGATTAAATTTTTGGGGCATGTCATTTCAGCTGAGGGCATAAAACCTGATCCAGATAAGCTGGAAGCTATTAGAAATTTTCCAGAACCTAAGAATAGGAAGCAAATTAAAAGTTTTATGGGAACAGTGAGCTTCTATCGAAGGCCTTGTCATTTCTTATGGATTGTAGACTCACACATAACAGATTAACAAGATGGGCAATTGCCTTACAAGAGTATGATTTTACCATAGGATATTTGCCAGGGAAAGACAATATTGTGGCAGATACGTTGTCAAGATTACCCCAGGGCATGGATAAAGCAGGGTTCAATGATACAGGACAGAAAGAGGTTTCCATGTTATACTTGACAAAAGTTGATAAAGAGGATAAAATTAGAAGCATTGTGCAAAATTTGAGGAGGGAACAAAACAAGGATGAGGTTATCAAGATGATAAAAGCTGAATGGAGTAAGAAAACGAGTGTCAAAGTGAGGAAGTACTACACCATATACAAGGGAATTCTGTATAGAAGGGCTGACCCTGAGAAACAACATTGGAAAATATATTGGCCAAAACACTATATTAAAACTCTGGTATGGTTTGTTCATTATACATATGCACATTTTGGGGCAAAGAAATGTACTGATAAAATTAAAGAAAGTTGTTATTTTAACAATATGGAAAAAACTGTTCAAAAGATTTTGAAAACATGTAGCAAATGCCAGAAAAGCAAAATCTCCAGTGTAAGTAGCAAGGCAGTAATGCATAGTATGATACCATCAGCCATTCTAGACAAAAGTTTGTGTAGATTTATATGGGCCTCTACCAACATCTCGAGGAGGATACAAATATTTATTTGTAGTACTTGACATGTTGTCAAAACACGTGAAGTTGTATGCTCTGAGGAGAGTCACAGGTAAGTCTGTAGCAGACAGAATTCGTAATGATTATGTAAACAAAATAGAAAAGCCAGAAAAGATCAATAGCAATAATGGGACACAGTTTATTTCTGAGACTTGGAAAAGGATGTTAAAAGATCTTGACATAAAGCCAATTTTTATATCTAAATATCATCCCCAATCAAATATGAGTAAAAGGGTCATGAGAGAGCTTAACAGGTTATTTCGTACATATTGTGCGAGAAAGCATCAGACCTGGATAGATTATGTTGACGAATTTGAAAGAGTAATTAATGAGTTACAGCATTCCACAACAGAAATTCCGCCTCTGGAGTTATTAACTGGGGAGAGGGTTCCTAGTATGATAGAGCAATTAGTCGACTTTCCACCTAGAGATGATTTGTCTATTGATGAGAAAAGGGAGTTGGCTATTAAAAGAATTAAGGAGAAAGCTGAAAAACGTAAACGTAAACATAATGCACAGATAAAGAAAGTTAGATATCAGGTCAATGAACTGGTATTGGTAAAGTCTAGATTAAGATCATCAAAAATCAGCTCTGAAATTAAGAAATTTCATGAAGCTTATCAGGGACCATACAAAATAATAAGGATAGCACATCCTAGTGCAGTGGAAGTTGCACACCCAAAGACAGGAAAAAGTAGAGGTTTGTACAATGTAATAGACATCAAGAAATTTCTCACAAAATAGGTACAAATACCTCAGGGGGCAATAGCGCTCTTTGCTTTGCCAGGTAACTGACGCCTACCAGGTACCCTAGTTAACTAGCAGCTTATTTCCTTTCCTTTCACGCTGTTAGTTCTTCCTCTTATTATTCAGTCTGAACTCTTTCTATCGCCTTTACTTTCTTCTCTATCCAAATACCAGACTGCACGAAAACACTAATTTAGACGAGTAAATAAAAACAGGTTTTGACATGAGTAAGCAGGAATACGAGATTTACGGACTTAATACGTACTGAATTTGGCTTTATGCGAGTATGTAACAAATATGGAGTATGGTAAATATTGTAACTCAGCAGTAAGCATCTGCATAGCACGAGTTACCTTTACACAGTTAATTGGCAGACACAGATCATCTCAGAACGAAACATAACATTGATTATAGCTGACTACATTATTGAAGGATTTTTTTATTTAATTTATTCCAATACTGTTTACTCTGATTATTATATGGTAATATAAGACGCTGAGAAGAGGACGGCGCAACAACAGGCGAGTGAACTTAGTGAAAATGGCTGTTGGACATAGGCAATGTAAAACATGGTTTTATTATGAATGGTATGAGGAACGAGGTGTATGGTCTGCTATGTGTACTTTTAAGCAAGTATTGAGAAGGTAGTAAGAAGGGTCAAGTACAGGTGACTGATAAATTCGGCCTGGAAGTAGGCTCATTTATAAGAGGTAGGAAGGTAGTAAAAAGGGTCAAGTACAGGTGACTGGTGGATCCGGCCTGGAAGTCGACTCATTATGATTATATATATGGTATTTTAGGCGGCAGTGAAGTCGTCATTTGTGAAATATTGAAAATAGGTAGGGGACGCAGTGTGTGCCTCACTCTACATTTATTAAATTAGAAATACACAGTAGCAGAAATGGCACCATATTTTGAAATACATTTGTCCTATGCTCTTACACATACACATCTATGAGTAAGTATATGTATAAATTATATGATATTTTTGACCTGTTGCGCCTCCACATAAACCTCAGGAATTCATAACACATCAGAGCGATAAACAACATATACTATAGAAAATGTATATCTTACATAATGGAATTTCACCGTCAGCTGTCAATGAAAGCAACCATCCGTCAGTCGGAATTATATTTTGCATTTATGCAGCAAATAGTTTCTGTTGATTTCTGTGATCTGCATTTTGCATTAAATATTAAGCATTATGACAAGCTATTGTAGCTATAGTAGTGAATATAAAAGTGGCATCTGTTTGCCAACAGTACGGTATTAAATATTAGACAAGGCATGTGTTGCCAATTGTAATATGGGAATAGACGTAACATATGTTGAAAATATAGAGTATTGTCAATGAATGAAGGGTCAGTGACCCAATTAGGAAACAGATATATATGATTTAATATATCTTAAAGCGTGTCACGAAAGAGATTTAAATATAAGATGAATGACAGAATAGGTAACTGAAGAAATATGAGAAATGTCAATGATCTGAAAAAGAAACTTAAACTTGATGTTAATTACCAAACAGGTAATGTGTATTATTCTGGATTCAAGATGCAAAAATGTCTGCATTGATTTGATTTTATAAATGTATTTGTATGTATAAATTTTATGTACCACTTTAAGTATATCCTTTGTATGTACAAGCGTGTGAAGCCAGCAGTGCAATGTAGGCTATGAGAAATATTATTAAAAGTAAAAAGTCATCAGTGCCTAGTGTTGAATTTGCATTCAATGCGTTGAGAGGCTTAGTGGACGGCATTGTGCCGATATAAGTGATAAATGGCATCGTGCCAAAAATAGTTTCATTTGTTTTGTCAACAATCGGAGTTGTGGTGGTTTTGATGGACGGCAATGCGCCGAAAGTTAGTAATTTTATGTAAGGCAGTGTACTATGTGTTGTGGTGGTATTGATGGACAGCAATGTGCCGAGATTTTAATTGGTGTTATAAGCGGCCATGAGCCGGAAGTCTAAATGTCGTATATTCAAATGGCAAGGTGCCAATAAATTTTGTAAACATGGACGGCAATGCGCCGATTTCTAATCACAACTATTGAGAGGCTTTAAGCCTGCTGTATTTCCTGTAATTATTCAGTATTACTTATCTATTGTTCAATCGTTTATTTTCTGCACAGTTTCATAGAACGTGTTTAGTAATTTGTAACTTTGAAGTTTTTGTGTGTGTATTTTCAGAAGGATATTTAGGTGTATATCAGCATTTATATGTAGTTTCATACATTGTAAAGTTAGCTAATTCATAGCTACCCAAGTTCAATTTAGGCAGGGTTATAATTTTGATGTTTCTTTACCTTTTTGTGTAATCATTTTTGATTTGGATGGGGAAATTT
This sequence comes from Locusta migratoria, assembly GCA_026315105.1. Taxonomy (NCBI): domain Eukaryota; kingdom Metazoa; phylum Arthropoda; class Insecta; order Orthoptera; family Acrididae; genus Locusta; species Locusta migratoria. Next base: position 398,725,860 of record CM048750.1, on the reverse strand, counting down.
AGAAGTAATGGTTTCAATATTTATGTAAGTTCTTGAGAGAAAATGGGTACTATTTTTCAAAATTTAGAGGGTTCTTATTTCCAACTTGTCTGTTGTCTTTGAGAACATTCCAAGTTTGGAAATCTCCGAAGGAAGGGGATGTGTGATATTCCTGACCTGTGACCACTTCATATTTCTGGCCACTGGCCGTTTCTTTGCTAACATTGTACGTGCCTTAAACTTGGAAGAAAGACAGCAGTGCAGCATATGTTGAAATGTTGGGTGGGGAGCAGTAGCATATGGCGCAGTAGGTGCTGGTTCCCGTGGGAAAGCCCGCCTATGTTACTGGTGCTCTCCTCGCATTGGCTGCTGCATTTCACGTCACGTGATTTCTTTTGAAATTACTTTTGTTTATTATAAACTAAATATTAATTATTCAGAGCTGAGAATTTATAATAAATATCACTCAAGGACAGGCTAGGTTTTGACAATTTAAAAAGTTGAAGGTGCTTTCTCTTATTGTAACAAGAGAAGAGCGATTTTGCAGAAGGCGCGCGACGGCCCTGTTTTGGCGAGAAATAGAGCGTCAGGTGCCCTCTAGTCTCGCAACGCGCTGCAGTCTCAGTCTCGAGCTGACCACCATACGCGCCGGACAGCGCCGGTCATGAGTAAAGATTTTTGAGTAAATGTGATAACAGTCGAGGTCTCAACATGAACTGTGTGCAGCATAGGCCTTATCATATTAACAATAGTTGCTCTTTTTTTATTATTTATTTAACAAATGGCATCCCTGACAATTAAAAATCTCGCGAGTCGCTTATTATGCTTCCAACATAAAGAACTTATTTTAGCCTCACTTGTATGCTGTAGAAGAACCAACGACCTGTGTGCTGTCTTCTGCGCTGGGGACACAACTATAGAAGACAACAGGTTAGTCAGAACTCTATGCTGTCCATAAAGTCTTGGACAGCAACTACAGCACCTCGTGCGTACTGTAGGGCGGTACAAACGCACACTGCTACGCAACAGCATCCGCAAGGATGTGGAGGTTTTTGGGGACTTGTGGGAGGAAGCAGTATTAACTTCTCCGTCCGCAAGTAAAACTCTAGGAAGCTTGTAATTTCCATGAATCCCGGCCACAGCACAAATTTCAATTCAATGCCTCTCCATATGTTTAATACCTTTGGTGTAATGAGACAATGATGCCTCATAGAAAGGTATTATTGTTGATATTTACATCACCTCGGCCAGAAGAACAAGGCAAGATTGTTCCCATTCGTGTTCTTTGCTGGGTTGCTATTCCAGTTGTTGTTGTTGTTGTTGTTAGGTTGTTTAGGGGGGACAAAACTACAATGGTCATCAGTCCCCCATTCCTTCTCTAGGCGTCAAAAGGAAAGCCATACACGTGAAAGATAACACGCCCAGAGTTTTTAAAGTTGCGAAGTGGGAGAGGAGTCCCACTGAGTCTATAAAGAAAAACCGCAAGAATAACAAGATAAGCACACAAAGACATCTGACAAGAAAGCTGATGTCTGTGGTTGACCGACCAGAAGAATAAAAAAGGAAAAGTCAACCACTCAGGAACACAAATAAATCTCCAGCTAGATGGAACGATAAAACCCCCCTGCTCGCATAAAACGTAAAACGGAATCTGCCATTGCAGCATCATCACCTAAAACATCTGATAAAATGACAGGGAGGTTAAAATTCTGCCGCAAAGCGGCTAAAACGGGGCAGTCCAACAGGATGTGGAATATTGTCAGGCGCGAGCCACACTGACATTGGGGCGCATCCTCACCACGGAGGAGATGTCTATGGGTGAGCCACGTATGCCCAATGCGGAGGTGACATAAAACCACAGAGTCCTGTCGTGAACCCCGCATGGAGGAGCGCCATGCGGCCGTCGTTTCCTTGACCATCCGGAGCTTGTTGGGCGTGTTCAGGCTACGCCACTCAGCATCATAAAGCCGATGTACCCGTTGGTGCAACAATGAACGGAGATCAGAAGCCGGGAGGCCGATCTCTAGACAGGACATACCGACAGCCTGCTTGGCAAGCCTGTCAACACGTTCATTGCCCGGGATACCAACATGACCCGGAGACCAGATGAACACCACCGATCGCCCGGACCATGTATTGGCATAAAGTGTCTCCTGAATGGCCAACATCAGGGTAGACCGCGGGTAACACTGCTCCAGAGCTCGGAGGCTGCTCAGGGAGTCGCTGCAAACAACAAAAGACTCGCCTGAGCAAGACCGGATATGCACGAGAGCTCTGTGAATGGCCACCAGCTCAGCAGTGTAAACACTGCAGCCATTCGGCAGAGAGTGCTGTTCCACATGGTCACCGTGTGTATAGGCAAATCCGACACGGTCATCCACCATTGAGCCATCGGTGTAGATCAGGTCATAACCACGGAACTCCGCTATGACAGCTGAGAACTGATGGCGGAGTGCCTCCAGTGGTACTGAGTCTTTGGGCCCATGGGCCAAGTCCAGCCGAATAGACGGCCTTGTCAAACACCACGGAGGTGTATGCACCTGGACCCGATATGGAGACAGAAGGGGCAAAGACTAAAGTTCCAGGAGGAGGGACCGAACTCTATAGGTTATCGTATGACCTGACCTGGGGCGTCGCTGATGGTGAGGGACGACCACATTAGAAAAGAGAAGACGGCAGTTTGGGTGGCCTGGGGAGCAATATACGTTGGCTGCATAAGCTGCGAGCAGGTGTTGGCGGCGGATCCCCAAAGGTGGGATCCCAGCCTCCACTAGTAAACTGTTCACTGGGCTGGTGCAGAAAGTGCCCGTCACGATGCGGACCCCACAGTTGTGAATGGGGTCCAGGAGATGCAGTGCCGAAGGTGCCGCAGTCCCATAGGCAATGCACCCAAAATCGAGACGGGACTGCACCAGTGCTGTGTAAAGCCGCAGCAGTGTCGAACGATCAGCACCCCAGGTCGTATGACCCAGGTGGCGGAGAAGGTTGAGATGGCGCCAGCACTTCCTTTTCAGCTGACGAATGTGGGGGAGCCATGTCAGCCGGGCGTCAAAGACCAGTCCTAAAAACCGATGCGTGTCTACCACTGTCAGGAGTTCATCGTGAAGATAAAGTTCAGGGTGAGGGTGAACGGTCCGACGCCGACAGAAGTGCATCACTCTGGTCTTGGTGGAAGAAAACTGAAAGCCATGACTTAGGGCCCAGGTCTGTGCCTTCTGAATAGCACCTTGCAACCTACGCTCAGCAACCTGGGTGCTGCAGGAACTAAAAAAGATACAAAAGTCGTCAGCATAAAGAGAAGGGGAGACCGACGATCCAACTGCTGTCGCTAGACCATTGATGGCAACTAAAAATAATGGAACACTTAAAACCGAGCCCTGAGGTACGCCATTCTCCTGGATGTGAGAGGCGCTCAGGGAGGCACCAATTTGAACACGAAAGGTACGGACAGCTAAAAAATTCTGGATAAAAATCGGTAGGGAGCCCCGAAGGCCCCAGTCATGTAAAGTGTTGAGGATGTGGCGTCGCCAAGTTGTATAGTATGCTTTGTGCATATCAAAGAAGACGGCAACAAGGTGTTGGCGCCGGGAAAAGGCTGTGCGGATTGCAGACTCGAGGTACACCAGATTATCGGTGGTAGATCGACCCTGGCGAAAACCGCCCTGGCATGGAGCCAATAATCCCCGAGTCTCAAGAATCCAACACAACCGCCGACTGACCATCCACTCCAACAGTTTGCATGGCACGTTAGTCAGGTTAATGGGCCGATAGCTATCCAAGGAAAGAGGATGTTTGTCAGGCTTAAGCACTGGGATGATGATACTCTCCCGCCACTGTGACGGGAAAACACCATCACACCAAATGTGGTTATAGACCTCAAGTAGGTTACGCCGACTGTCTGCTGAGAGATGTTTCAGCATTTGACTATGGATGCTATCGGGCCCAGACGCCGTGTTAGGACATTGTTGAAGAGCACTGAGGAGCTCCCATTCTGTAAAAGGAGTGTTGTAAGATTCAGAGCGGTGGGTACGAAAGGAGAGGTGCTGGCGTTCTACCCTCTCCTTTACTGCACGGAAGGCCGGTGGATAGTTTGCAGAGGCAAAGGCACGAGCATAATGCTCGGCAAACATCTCTGCAAGAGTGGCTGGGTCCGTACATAGGACTCCATTTGTGGAGATCCCAGGCATTCCCGATGTAGTCTGTAATCCCTGTAGCCGCCTGATCTTACTCCAGACCTGCTAGGCGGAGGTACCTGTCCCAATAGTGGAAACGTACCTCTCCCAGCACTCCTGTTTCCGTCTTCTTATAAGCTGGCGAGCACAAGCGCGAAGCCATTTAAAATTGATTAGGTGCTCCTGAGAGGGGTGCCGTTTGTATCACTGTAAGGCCCGCCTGCGGTCTTTAATGGCCTCAGCGACCTTCGGCGACCACCACGGCACTGTCTTACGCCGTGGGCACCCTGATGTACGCGGAATGGTAGCGTTCGCAGCAGAAATAGTAGAATGCGTGGCACTCTCGACCACCACATCGATGTTCCCGAGTGGGGGAGGGCCAACGATGGCAGCAGAAGCATAGTCTTCCCAGTTAGTCCTGTGCAGAACCCACCTGGGTGGGCGTGCTGGGGACTTGCGTTGTGGGAGTGACAAGAAGACAGGGAAATGGTCACTGCCACACAAGTCGTCATGGGCTCTCCAGTGAACAGATGGTGGAAGGCTGTGGCTGCAGATCGACAGATCAATGGCCGAAAATGTGCCATGTGCCACACTAAAATGCGTGGGGGCACCTGTATTCAAAAGGCAGAGGTCGAGTTGAGTTAGGAAATCCTCGACAACCCTGCCATGACCAGAGATCGTAGATCCACCCCACAATGGACTGTGGGCATTGAAGTCTCCCAACAGTAAGAAATGTGGGGGTAGTTGAGCAACGAGTGCAGCCAAGACTTTCACAGATACGTCACCATCCGGCGGCAAGTAGATACTGCAGACGGTAAACTCCTGTGTGGTCCTCACCCTGACAGCCACTGCTTCTAATGGTGTTTGAAGGGGCACGGGTTCACTATACACAGAGGTGAGGACATACACACACACTCCACCTGAGACCCTGTTATAGATGCTACGGTTGCAGTAAAATCCCCTGTAGCCCCGAAGGACAGGGGTCCGCATTGCTGGAAACCAAGTTTCCTGAAGAGCAATGCAGAAAGTAGGTGTCTTGCTCAGAAGCTGCCATAGCTCAACCAGGTGGGGGAAGAAACCGCCGCAGTTCCACTGGAGAATGACATTGTTCGAGTGCTGGGAAGACATGAATCCGAGTCGGTGGGCTACAACTCAGCATCACTTGCACCCACCGGTGTAGGCGCGTCATCTGGATTGTCTGTTTTCTCTAATGCGTCCCCGAGAGCGAGGTCCTCGGGTGACGCAAGAATCTCCACCTCATCCTCAGAAGTAGAGGTGGAGGCGGAGGGGAGTGGTGGCACTGAAGCCACCGTGGTGTCTCGTGTTGTGACTTTCTTTGGCTTCTGTTTACCCCTCCGTTCCCTCGGGGGCTTCGCCAGTGGGAGGTGCCCCTCTGACTCAGCCACAGGGACCGAGGAGGAGCGCGAAGCCCTACGACCAGCAGTCTGCGAGCGTGCCGGCTGCTGGTTAGTGTCGATATCAACGCCTGCAGAAGGGAGTGTCCCAAGGGACCCCTTCCGCCTGAGGGAAGCCGGAGAAGGTTGATCTTTCTCCGGCGGAGAGGTGGTTGCTGACCCCGAGGCTTTCGCCTTGGGAGCTGTGGAAGGATGGCCCCCAACCTCCGTGGGGGCAGGCTTAGGTTGGTGGCCCTGGGGGCCCACAGGAACAGTTGAAGTAGAAAATACTGCCACCGCCAAGGAGAGTGGCGACGACGTCACTGCTGCGAATGAATTTTTCATAGGTACTGGGTGCAGACGATCGAACTTTTTCCGTGCCTCATTATAGGATATACGGTCCAGGGTTTTGTATTCTGTAATTTTCCGCTCCCGTTGAAGTGCGGGACATTGCGACGAGCAGGGAGGATGGTTCTGACCACAGTTGACACAGATGGGAGGCGGTGTACATGGGGCACCCAGATGTGCTGGACGCCCGCAGTCTCTACACATAGCGCTGGACATGCATCGGGAAGACATGTGGCCGAACTTCCAGCATTGAAAGCACCTCACAGGGGGAGGAATATAAGGCCGCACGTCAACACGGTAAACCATCACCTTGACCTTTTCGGGTAATGTATCACCCTCAAAGGCCAAGATGAAGGCACCAGTTGCGACCCTATTATCCTTTGGGCCCCTATGGACGCGCCGGACAAAATGAACGCCTCGTCGTTCAAAGTTTGCCCGTAGCTCGTCGTCTGTCTGAAGCAATAAATCCCGATTGAAAATTACTCCCTGAACCATACTCAGGGACTTGTGGGGAGTGATGGTCACCGCAACGTCACCCAGCTTGTCACAAGCAAGTAGCGCCCGCGACTGGGCCGGTGATGCTGTGTGGATGAGAACAGACCCGTTGGGCATTTTAGAGATGGAGTCCACTTCCCCAAACCTGTCCTCTAGATGTTCCACAAAGAACTGAGGCTTGGTCGCTGTAAATGAGTCCCCATCAGTCCTGCTATAAACCAGATATCGAGGAGCATAATCGTCATTCAGTTTTGCGGCCCGACATCCCTCCCCAGATGTGGTCAGGGAGGGGAACGTTTGGGGGTTGTACATAGAAGAATTGAACTTTCCTCTCTTAGAGACGGCGGTTGTACGTCCGCCAACGTCACCCGATTTGTGTCTCTTCATTGCGGGTGATCCGCCCCGATACCACCCACTCCGATCAGGGGCTCTCCTCATGGGCGCCACCCAGCCACAGCAACGTCACCTGGCGGGATGACCGTTGCCGGGAGTCCTGATGCCCCACAGAGACAAGCATCGACTCCTTGGCTTGCATGAGGAGTATGCAGCTCTGTAGAGCATCGGTAGAGCGATCCCTGTGTTGTCAGGGGGCTACAGCCAAGAGGGTACATGACGACCCCACCACAACGGACTGGCTACCGTGTTGGCTTTCTGGCGCTATGTAAACCATCAGAAAGGAGAGTGCTGAGATGGCAGTGCACAATGGACGCGACTTGCACGGAAAAAGAAATGACGTGCCTAGTGGCGGAATAGAATCCGCAGTCGCAAGTCCATTCCATGATGGGTGCATAAGATGGCATGGCACAAGAATTACATGTTGCACCACGTAAGGTGTCCTTCCCCAAATGGGTTGCTCTTCTGAAAAATTTTGAAAAATGGAGGGTCAAACCCACATAGGGGACCACAGATGGAAAACCGAAAAGTATGAAGACTCCTTTTAGTCGCCTCTTACGACAGGCAGGAATACCGCGGGCCTATTCTTACCCCCGAACCCGCAGGGGGGTTGCTATTCCAGTATAGGAGAGACCTGGCAATTTGATACGCATTTCGCAGGGAACATGAGGCGGAATTAAGGTATGTGGTGTGGAGGGAGATGTGCTTTAAGACAGTCCATGTGGTCGCTTTGGGTGAAACGCTGCATTATCTGAGTGATCTAAAGCGCCTACCTAGTAAGCAGGAGGTCCTGGGTTCGAATCTGAGCTACAGCCCAAATGTGAATTCAGTGCCTCTCCATATATTTAATACCTTTGGTATAACGAGACAACGTTGTCTCATGGAAATGTATTATTGTTGAAAATTAGAGGGTGATTGCGTCAGTCGGTAGGCCACCCCTCAGGTAACGAACGTTTCGTTCTATGCACTCACAAACTGCGGCCAGGTCTGTAATATGTGGATTTTTTGATATTCGGCGCCAGCACCTTTAATTCTGACGCTGAGTAGCGCCGTTGGGTGACGCTTCCGTACGACGCTACCTCATTTTGTTCGTCGAGCCAGCCTCTACCACCCCACGAAGTTTGTCGGTATCAAACTTGTATCCATTGTGGAACCTGCGACTGTGATGGTTAAAGGAATCAGGAAATACAGCAACCAGTCGCCTTCTTATGTATTTATTCATCATAGCCGGTATGGAACTCACTGGTAGTTCGTCATCAGGTGGTATACATTTTTATAGGTTGTCCACAACATTGTGGAACTACTTTGGCTGTGGTGAGAGAGAAAATGATGTGTGACCTACGTGATTGCCACTAAATTACGATATTTGTAAGTTTAAATCGTACGACGTTTGTCGGTATAATTGAAAAACACCCTGTGTAGTAAATATTCAGTACATTGAAACATGCGCGTATTACAGTGATACGTTGCACCAAAATTTGATTGGATTCGGTCAAGAAGTTCCTTAGATAGGAGATTTAGAACACAACACTCAGCAACACTGTTGTTTAACCCTTTCGTGGTTGTTGGGACATATACGTCCCACTAACTTCGGACCTCATTTGTAGTACAAGGTGGCGAGTTGCGTAATTCTACATAGTGCTGCCATTTGTTGGTGGCCCTTCAGAACGCGGAAAAAAAATCGAGGCAGTGAAATTCTTACAGTGTAGAAGGCTCTGACTGTTTATATGGTCTGCCGCGTGAATTTTCGCGCCGTACCATTGTTTATTGTGCCTTGAATCGGTTTTCGTCGTTTTCTCGCTACCGAAAATGTCCGAAGTAAGTATATTTGCTATTTTATGTTTCTTAAAAGTTTACAAACAACAATTGCGCTTTCTAAAACTTATTTTACTTCAAGAGTTTTTTTTTCAGTGAATTTACAATAAGTGGGACGCATGTGTCCCACCATTTTTTTTTTTTTTTTTTTTTTTTTTTTTTTTTTTTTTTTTAGGAAAAATGGAATGTGCTAAAATTTTTTGAGTGTCATATTTGTAATATTGACCCAAATCAGACTCTGTAACAGCTGATATAACTTAAGATATTCTGAACAATGAGTAAAAGCCACGAAAGGGTTAAACAGTTGTAAGAGAAGATGGAGGAGGGGGAAGAAGCTGTCGTGTAGAAGAGGGAGCAGGAGATGAACAGAGAGAGTGTGACGAGGAGACGGGCAGGGGGAGGCAGCAGGGGGAGGCATAGCAGGAGGGCGAGGGGGCTCAAAGGGAGGGGGCGAGGGGGAGAGGGGAACGTAGGGTGTTCATCACAAAGCATTACACGTCCTAGGAGTGTGCATTGCCTAAATACAAACAGCGGGCTGCTATAGCACGCACGGCAGCGGTCTGGTACGCACCCTGGTTGTCGATGATGGCGGGGTTGGCGCGCACCGTGTAGAAGTACTTGACCAGCGGCTCGTCGCCCTCGCCGGCCGCGATGTGCAGCGCCGTCTGGCCCTCACCCTACAACAGCAACAACGCAGGCGTGCCAACTGCGAGCAACTCACTGGCACACTCAGGGAGGTTGCAATAAAGGGAGCTGTCATTATCTATGCCGAAGCCTTTCCACCATCTTGGTCGCTTCAGGAAAGCTATTTCTCCGGTAAATGCATTGAACTGACAGTCACGGCAAAGTATGTACTTTCAAACAATATACTTTATTGATTAAATAGTAATAAATACTCATTATAATATATTTCAAAACTCAATTTTTAACGGCTAATTTGCACTCTTTTAACACGTTGTACATCACGACAAAACCGTTGGACGTTTTATTCCTGTTTTAAGTGATGTAAAACATTAGCTCTACAATACGAACACTTCTCCAAAACTGACCAATATGGCGGAGGCAGGCTTCACTTTTTCAGCATAACGGGGTCTCCCTGTATTCTAACCTCCTTGGTCACACTGGCATACACTACAGCTGATAACTGCTGTTGCTCTCTGCACGAAAAAACGACCTTGTGGTTATATTTTTAAAAACACAGTCTCGATCACAAGAGAATTTTTATTGTTCTTAGGCAACCGGTTTCAGTCTGCTTGTGAGACCATCTTCAGGACGACTGCAATACAGTAATGTTAGAAATGTAAAGAAGGATGTACAGAATACGATATTATGGCAATAAACAGTAAAATAATATAAAAACACACTTACTTCAGCCAAGATAGCTAGTTTATTTATTTTTTTACCGGTTTCGATGAAATATGTCATCATCTTCAGAAACAATTTTTTTATCACAATTTTCTCCTATTTTCACTTTGGGACTCACATAAAAGAAAGATTTACTTGTGAAAATGAAACATATGGCCGCGGTGGAGTAGCCGAGCGGTCTAAGGCGCGTCGCTGAGGAGCGCGCGATTCCTCGCCGTCGGAGGTTCGAGTCCTCCCTGGGGCGTGTGTGTGTGTGTGTGTGTGTGTGTGTGTGTGTGTGTTGTCCTTAGGTTAGTTTACCTTAGTTTAAGTAGTTTGTAGGCTATGGATTGATGACCACGCAGTTTGGTCCGATAGATTTACAAACACTTGATAATTTTTTGAAATATATGGACAAGAACACACACAATTTTTAAATATGCAATACAGATGACGATCCACTTTGGTGATGTAAATTTTAATCATTTGACGATGTTCTTTTATTTTATATTTCATTTTCACAAGTAACTCTATTTTATGTGAGTCCCAAAGTGAAAAAGGAGAAAATTGTTATAAAAAGAATTTTTTTCTGAAGATGATGACATAGTTCATCGATCTGGTATGAACAAAAACAAATAAACTAGCGATCTTGACTGAATTAAGTGCGTTTTTATAAAAATTTTGATGTCTCTCCATAGGCATAATATGCCACTTATGTTGTTATGGTCTTCAGTCCGGAGACTGGTTTGATGCAGCTCTCCACCCTACTCTATCCTGAGCAAGCTTTTTCATCTCCGCATAAGAACGGCAACCCACATCCACTTGAATCTGCTTACTATACGCGTCTCTCGGTCTCCCTCTGCGATTTTTACCCCACACACTTCCCTCCAATGCTAAATTTACGATTCCCCGATGTCTAAGAATGTGTCCTACCAAGCGATCCCTTCTTTTAGTCAGGATATGCCAAAAATTCCTTTTCTCACCAATTCTATTCAGTACCTCTTCATTAGTTATGCGATCTACCCACCTAATCTTCAGCATTCTTCTGTAGCACCACATTTCAAAAGCCTCTATTCTCTTCCTGTCCACACTGCTTATCGTCCATGTTTCACTCCCGTACAAGGCAACACTCCACACAAATGCCTTCAGAAAAGACTTCCTTACCCTTAAATTAATATTCGAAGTTAGCAAATTTCTCTTTTTCAAAAATGCTTTTCTTCCCATTGCCATTCTGCATTTTATATCCTCTGTACTGCGACCATCGCATGTTATTTTACTACCCAAGTAACAAAACTCATCTACCACCTTCATTGTTTCGTTACCTAATCTAATTCCTTCAGCATCGCCCGACTTTCTAAGACCGCATTCCATTATTTTTGTTTTGCTCTTGTTAATGTTCATTTTATACGCTCTCTTCAACACCCTGTCCATTCCATTCAACTGCTCTTCCAGGTCCTTCGCTGTCTCTGACAGAATTACAATGTCATCAGCAAAACGCAATGTTTTTATTTCTTCCCCCTGAACTTTAATCCCTATTCCAAATTTTTCCTTACTTTCCTTCACCGCCTGCTCGATGTACAAATTGAATAACATTGGAGAAAGGCTACAACCCTGTCTTACTCCCTTCCCAACTGATGCTTCCCTTTCATGCCCTTCGAGTCTAATAACTGCGGTCTGGCTTTTGTACAAGTTGTAAATAACTCTCCTTTCCCTGTATTTTACCCCTGCTGACTTCAGAATTTGAAAGAGTGTATTCCACTCAACATTGTCAAATGCTTTCTCCAAATCTACAAAAGCTAAAAATGTAGGTTTGCCTTTTCTTAATCTATCTTCTAAGATAAGACGTAAAGTGAGTATTGCCTCCCGAGTTCCTATGTTCCTCCTGAATCCAAACTGATCTTCCCCGAGGTCAGCTTCTACCAGCTTTTCCATTCTCCTGTAGATAATTCGTGTTAAAATTTTGCAACCATGACTTATCAAACTGATGGTTCTGTAATTTTCACACCTGTCTGCGCCTGATTTCTTTGGAATGGGGATTATTACATTTTTCTTAAAGTCTGAGGGCATTTCGCCTGTCTCGAACATCCTACACACCAGTTCAAATAGTCTTGTCATGGCTGGCTCTCCCAGAGACTTTAGTAGCTCTGAGGGTATGTCATCTACTCCTGGGGCCTTGTTCCGACCTAGGTCTTTCAAGGCTCTGTCAAATTCATCTCTCAATATAGTATCTCCTATTTCATCTTGATCGACTTCCTCTTCCCTTCCTACAACATCGTCTCGAAGTTCATTTCCTTTGTAGAGCTGCTCTATGTACTCCTTCCACCTTTCAGCTTTCCCTTCTTTGCTGAGAACTGGTTTCCCATCTGAGTTCTTGATATTCGTAGAGGTGCCTTTCTTGTCCCCAAATGTCTCTTTTATTTTCCTGTAGGCAGTATCTACTTTTCCCCTTCTTATGCATTCTTCTACAGATTTACATTTGGCTTCTAGCCACTCCTGCTTAGCCATTTTGCACTTCCTGTCAATCTCATTTTTTAGTCGTCTGTACTCCATTTTGCCTGTTTCATTTACTGCATTTTTATATTTTCTCCTTTCATCAATTAACTGTAGTATTTCCTGTGATATCCATGGATTTTTTGTAGGTCTTGCCTTTCTACCTATTTTGTCCTCCGCTGCCTTCACAATTTCGTCTCTCAATGCTACCCATTCCTCTTCTACTGTTTTATTTCCCCCTGTTTCTGTCAATTGTTGCCTAAATCTCCCTCTGAAATTCTCCAGAACTTCAATTTCCTTCAATCTATCTAAGTCCCATCTCCTTATTTTCCTACCTTTCTGCAGTTTTTTCAGCTTCAGCCTACAGTTCATGACTAACAAGTTATGGTCAGAGTCTATATCTGCCCCTGGGTATGTCCTGCAGTTTATAACCTGGTTCCGGTACCTATGTCTTACCATTATAAAATCTATCTGATACCTTCCGGTGTCTCCTGGTCTCTTCCACGTATACAACCTTCTTTTGTGATTCTTAAACCACGTGTTAGTTACGATTAAATCATGTTCCGTGCAAAATTCTACCCGGCGATTTCCTCTTTCATTCCTTCTTCCCAATCCATATTCACCTACTATTTTTCCTTCTCTTCCTTTTCCTACTACTGAATTCCAGTCTCCCATGACAATTAAGTTTTCCTCTCCCTTAACTGTCTGAATAATTTCCTTTAGCTCCTCATATATTTCTTCGATTTCCTCATCATCGGCAGAGCTAGTTGGCATATAAACCCGTACTACTGTTGTCGGTGTTGGCTGCGTATCTATCTTGACAATGATAATGCGATCACTGTGCTGCTCATAGTAGTTTACCCGCATTCCTATTTTCTTATTCATTATCAGTCCTACTCCTGTGATGCCCCCAACTGATTTTGTATTTATAATCCTGTACTCACCTGACCAGAAATCCTGTTCATCCTGCCACCGAACTTCACTAATCCCCACTATATCTAACTTCAACCTATCCATTTCCCTTTTTAAATTTTCTAATTTTCCTACTCGATTAAGGGATCTAACATTCCACGCTCCGACCCGTAGAATGCCACTATTGTCTTTCCTGATGATCACGTCCTCCTGAGTAGTCCCCGCCCGGAGATCCGAATGGGGGACTATTTTACCTCCGGAATATTTTACCCGAGAGGATGCCATCATCATATGTTCATACAGTAGAGCTGCATGTCCTCGGGAAAAGTAACGGGTGTAGTTTCCCCTTGCTTTCAGCCGTCCGCAGTAGCTGTGTGGCAAAGCCACACTAGCTGATATTACAAGGCCAGCTCAGTCAATCATCCAGACTGTTGCCCCTGTAACTACTGAAAAGGCTGCTGCCCCTCTTCAGGAACCACACGTTTGTCTGGCCTCTCCACAGATACCCCTCCGCTGTGGTTGCACCTACGGTACGGCTATCTGCATCGTTGAGGCACGCAAGCCACCCCACCTCGGCAATGTCTGTGGTTCATGGGGGTGGATGCCATGGGTATAAATTTTCACATTGTTATTATTTTACTTATTTTACTTTTTATGCCACTTAAGTAAAATAATAACAATGTGAAAATTTATACCCATGGCAGCCGTTTGTGGGCGGGTCGGGAACCGTTGGCTGTGGAAATCAACTGCGGAATACTGCAGCGACTGTCGAGTTTACACATGGCCAGCTTAGCCCATCCCCCCTCCTCCACCACATGCTGTATTACATTATTGAGTGACAATCATGTACTTATTAATAATTTGGTTGTTGTTGTCTTAGAGGCTACAGTTATGATATTAAAAACGAGGGGGGGGGGTACAGATTATTACACTCGTTGTGACCGGTAACAATTTAGAGAAAATCGTTTTAAATAGTGATTAAAAACATTTGGTTTTTATCAATTTTGTTAGCTAGCTGCCCTCTATGGGCATTTGAAGATTCTCGCTGGGCATATTGGTGCCAGAGACAGTAATACTTCATTGCTACTGCAGTCACTTGCGCGTATTGATGGTTGCACGCAAAGACCTACATAAACAACATAGACTGGCCACAGCGTCGCCATGGTTGTAGCCAATTCCAAAGGTTGCCGCCATCTTTGAGAACGTCAATGTCACGCCAGGTCATACTGGGTGTCTGCTAACACTGAATCATAGGTTCTATATTAATCATTGCCAGTCTCGATTTTTCCTTAATTTCTGGAAGACGCATTTCGGAAAGTAATTCCCACTACGAATAGCATTTCTCTGTTACTACTGCATCTAAGTGTAATGTTTAAAATCGTGGAACTTCTACATTATTTGGTGATGTTACTATAATGTCAATAGTCGTTCGTATTTGCCGATATATCTTCCCTATAAATACAGGCGAATTTTTTAAAAAATCTACCTTTATCCTGCCTGTGGTTCAAATGATGTTTCATTCTTTGACGTACATTACGTCTTTATCAAGCTCTCCACAATTTGACGTTCACTTGTTATTCTCCTTACAGCTTTGGTAGGTGCCCAGGAAACGAAAATATTGTTGGACTGGCATTTGCCAGTAGCCGTTTTCGATCAGTGGTGGCATACACGAACTTTTCTTCAAAATGACGTAGACTGCCACTTATCACGCCTCATACTGGCTACCCAATGGCTTAGAAACTCCCTGTTTCTCAAAAGAAATCTGTGTAAAGAATGGTTTAATTACAGTTCATATACCTAGGCTACCTAGACAATGATTAACTCTCATTTTTACACTATATAAACAACAGTCCATACATTACAACACGCCAAATACAACCGTCATCTGCCTAACGTTTTGATGGTCGTGAAGTAAACATAATTTTGAAACTTGGCAAATACGAAAGTTAAGTATAATGAATGTAAAAAAATTACACACGCTGATACACAGCGACCTATATAATTACATATCTCTTTCTTTATGCCTATCTCAAGTATTATATTCCAACAGTTTTATCAGCGCTGTTGCTGCAGTTGTACGCCGAACATAGACTGGGCATGATTTTCCACTAATAACAGCGCTTACACGTCAGTTTAGATTACAAACAGAAGCGTCTGCACACGCTGCTGCTTCGAACTGACGTTCTCAAATATGGCGCCCAGTGTTGCTCAGTGCTGCCACCCAGAGCGCTGTAGCTTTCCTATAGCCTCTCTATGTTGTTTATATACGCCTTTGGTTGCACGCCAGCAATGTTCGTCGCAGCCATATTCTAGCTGTGATTCATAATCATGTTCCATAACGGCCACAGTTTGGTTCTCGGACCTGGACGTCGGCACCGCCACTCATAACAACTGTGCACGGGCGGCGGAGCTGTCCATGTATAAGCTCGACCGTTACTGCAGTACTCCGCAGTTGGTTTCCACAGTCAACGGTTCCCGACCCGCCCACAATCGGCTGCCATGGGTGTAACTTTTCACATTGTTATTATGTTACTATTGCCGTAATATCGTATTCTGTACATCCTTCTTAATATTTGTATTATTACTGTATTGCAGTGGTTCTGAAGAAAGTCTCACAAGCAGACTGAAACCGGTTGTCTAAGAACAATAAAAATTTTCCTGCGATCGAGACTGTGTTTTTTAAAAATATATATATATAATTTCATTAACGATCGCTGTTTCTCCAGAAATGTATTCTAAAATTACCACCTTGTGGTACTGAAAGCACCAGTGTCACAAAGGTTTAGCCAAAGGCTGATAGTATGAAGCATCACATCCCAATGCGAAAGTTAAAATATTAGAAAATTTTATCTGAGTGACATTGGCGATTTATTTTGATATAAATACGCAGCCAGTTGCTTTCGCGGATATTGTTTATTCTTTCATAACGACCTTTGAAGCCACTGCAGGCTACTGGAGATTACAGGAATATTAAACTTTCCATAAGTGAATATTTCAATGGCAAGTGTAGCAATATATTGTGATGTGTGCTTGTCAGTGAGGAAGGTACCAGAAGTGAAACAACACACCACCACCATAGCTGCAGAAGAAACTACAGTCTAATGCTTCTGTGCGATCTCCACTGACGATGGGCCTGCAGTGCCTTGAACACTAGTTACGGATTAATACAAACATTCACAAAAGGAACTGGCTGCATATTTATACCAATATAACCCGACAATTTACAGTACAGTTGAAATTGGTAATCCAATATGGATACGTCAAAAATATCAGAACACGTAATGAGACAGTGCTAGACAGCCAACACTCATAGAATACCACAGCGGTCCATTTTGTGTACTCTGTCCTTCCAAGTACACAGAAATGATCGTCTGCTTGTACTTGCAGAAGAAACAAATTTTGTAGTTTTTCCATATGATGTAAGTACAGGAATAAAAAAACACAGGTTGGTTGAAATAAAACTGGCACAGACCTTTCATGTATCTTGAGACATGCAGCGAAACTGACATAACAGGCAGAAAGAAATATTTGTGGCTGACGGACAGTGGATCCAAAAGTTATGTGACTGGAGCAGTGTGACGGCTAAACCCTTTCAGTCTCACATCATGATATCAGCATTGGAAATATTAAAATTCAGAATTTTCCGTATTAATACAGTGCACTAAACATCAAAATATGGGTTTTAAAATTTTTGGCTGAACTATAGATTTTTTTATATCTTGTATTTCATTCAGAACACAGACGTTTGTATCGTGGTATTTTATTACTTGGGCGTTATTTTGTTGATAGTTAACACTGCCAGATCAATATTGTTAACATAAGCACACAGCACCAAAGACAAGATAGTTCACTGCTGGAATAAAATAAAAGGAATCACACTCACGCTCACACTCTCAGCCACGTACAGACGGCAACGCAACACAACCTCCAAGCTGGACAGATTAATGTCTCAGAAGTGGCTACACGCTGTACCGAGTGGCAAAATGTCGCACTAGAAGCATGCTGTTTCTCAACAAAAATGCAACTTGAAGGACTGATACACAAAATACGGTATAAATGAAGTTTTAATAAGTTCTTGTCCAGGATCAACCATGGGGATGGAAGGGTGAAGCAGACTCTGAACCTCACCACCAAATTGCCACCTCCGATTCTCTGAAGCCTCGAGCTACCATATATGAAGCAACACACATCCAGAACTTTGCGTCCCACCAAGGTATAGGTTGGCAGGCACATTCAGTGCTGGAATACAGTGCGATTCAAAGTAGAAAACGCGACATTGGGCATACAGCAAATGTTACTAATCACATAGGAATAATGCTCCAGTTCTTTAGTCAAATGACACTAGGTGCCGCTCACTACAAAGGAAGATTACCGCCACGTCGACGACGTAATTAGCAGATACGGAGCACAAGTTCGGATTCTTTTTGTTAAGTTTGAGGAAGGAATTGGGCTGTGCCCTTTTCCAAGCTACCGTCCAGGCATTTGCCTGATTCGATTTACGACAATCAAGGAAAAAGTAAATCTGGCTGGCGGGGGAGAATTCGAACCGCCGTCCTCCCGGATGGGAGTGGAGTGCTGCAGTGCGCCACGCCACCGCTGCCGCAGCCAGCGCGCTAGCAGGCCGGAAGCGTCCGCCGCAGCAGCCAGCGTGGCTTGAGCTCAGCAAGCAGCGGCCAGCATCTACATCTACATGGGATACTCTGCAAATCACATTTAAGTGCCTGACAGGGGTTTCATCGAACCACCGTTATACTATTTATCTCCCATTCCATTCTGGAATAGCACGTGGGAAAAAACAACACTTGAATCTCTCAGTTCGAGCTCCTATTTCTCGAATTTTATTCTGATGATCATTTCTACCTATGTAAGTGGGAGGAAACAATATGTTTTCGCATTCGGAGGAGAATGTTGGTGATTGGAGTTTCGTAAGTAGCCCACGCCGCAGCGATAAGCGCCGTTGTTGTAATGATTCCCATCCCAGATCCTGTATCATTTCCGTAACGGCGTCTCCCCTGTATCGTGACAATACAAAACGAAATGCCCTTCTTTGGACTCTTTCGATGTCCTCCGTCAAACCCACCTGATAAGGATCCCACACTGGGCTGCAATACTCCAAAAATGGACGGACAAGCGTAGTGTATGCAGACTCTTTAGTAGTTCTGCTGCATCTTTTAAGAGTTCTGCCAATAAAACGCAGTCTTTGGTTCGCCTTTCCCACGACATTATCTACGTGTTCTTTCCAGTTTAAGTCTGAAGGAATAGTAATTCCTCGGTATTTTGTGGAATTTACGACTTTCGCTTTTGATTGATTTATCATGTAAACAAAGTTTAACGGATTTCTTTTCGTACTCACGTGCATGACTTCATACTTCTCACTATTTGCCAATTTTTACACCAATCTTATTCAGATCGTTCTGCAGTTGGTTTTGATCTTCAGATGATTTTACTAGACAATAAATGACTGCGTCATCTGCAAACAACCTAAGAGAACTACGTAGATTTTCCCATAAATCGTTTAATAAGGAACAGCAGAGGACCAATAACACTACCCTGTGGAACGCCGGATATTACCCCTGCTTTAGTCGATGCCTTACCATCGATTACTACGAACGGTGTCCTCACGGACAGGAAATCTTGTATGCAGTCGCAAATTTGGGGCGATATACCAGAACCACACAATTTGATTAAACGTTGTGCGAAGCCCGGCTCTCCGTACTCGTGCGCGAGATCCAGACACTGCCTCTCAGTCGGATGCCGTTTCTTGATTTCCGAAAGGCATTCGCTACGGTACCGCGCCGTCGCCTGACGTACGAAATGCCAGCAGACGAAATATCAGAACAAGTTTATCCGTGGACTGGACAGTTTCTAGCTAACAGAACGCAGCACACAAACGGAGAGGACTCTCCAGTCCTTTCTGGCGTACCTCACTAGAGTGTTTCAGCGAGGCTTTGCTGCAGTATATCGAGAAGTCGCAAGACTGGAAAACTGTAGCCAGGTGTAGGAGAATCTGCAGCGCATTGCCGCACGGTGGAATGAATGACAATTGATAATTAACAAAAACAGACGTAATGTGTTGCATTTACTTAGATTAAACATCTTAGTTACTTCAGTAAAATGTCTGAATAAGCTAAAGAGCGATTCGAAATGGAACAACTGCATAAAATTAATCGTCGGTAAGGCACAGGCCTGACACATTCATCGGAAGAATCCTCAGATAGTATAGTCCTTCCAAAAAGGAAATAGGTTATAAGGTCGGCCACTAATTTAATTCTATTCTTCAGCATGGGAATTGTGCTAGACACGGTTGTTACAACATATAGGAAAGATACGAAGAAGGGAAGCATGCTTCGTCACTGCTCATTCAGTAAGTGCGAAGCGTCACAGCGACGATCGAGAAACGACAGCGGCAGACGCCGCAAGAGTGTCATTCTGTATCGCCACTGCTGTCAAAGCTCCTCGAGAATTCGCTTCTTAAAGAGACGACGAATATATTTATTACCGTTTGGGCGTTTGGTATCTACATCTACATTCATAGTCCGCAAGCCACCCGATAGGTGTGTGGCGGAGAGTACCTTGAGTACCACTATCGGTTCTCCCTCCTATTCCACTCTCGTATTGTTCGCGGAAACAAAGATTGTCGGTATGCCCCTGTTGTGGGCTCTAATCTCTCTGATTTTATCTTCATGATCTCTTCACGAGATATATGTGGGAGGGAGCAATATACTGCTAGATTCCTCGGTAAAGGTATGTTCTCGAAACTTCGACAAAAGCCCGTACCGAGAGACAGAGCGTCTCTCCTGCAGAGTCTTCCACTGGAGTTTATCGATCATCTCCGTAACGCTTTCACGATTACCAAATGATCCTGTAACGAAGCGCGCTGCTCTCCGTTGGATCTTTTCTACTTCCTCTATCAATCCCACCTGGTACGGATCCCACACCGGTGAGCAGTATTCAAGCTGTGGGCGAACAAGTGTACTGTAACCTACTTCCTTTGTTTTCGGACTGTATTTCCTTAGTATTCTTCCAATGAATCTAAGTCTGGTATCTGCTTTACCGACGATTGATTTTATATGGTAGTTCCATTTTAAATCACTCCTAGTGCCTACTCCCAGATAATTTACGGAATTAACTGCTTCCAGTTGCTGACCTACTATAGTGTAGCTAAATGATACAGGATCTTTCTTTCTATGTATTCGCAGCACATTACACTTGTCTACATTGAGATTCAATTGCCATTCCCTGCACCATGCGTCAATTCGATGCAGATCCTCCTGCATTTCAATACAATTTTCCATTGTTACAACCTCTCTATATACTACAGCATCATCCGCAAAAAGCCTCAGTGAACTTCCGATGTTATCTACAAGGTCATTTATATATATCGTGCACAGCAACGGACCGACGATACTCCCCTGTGGCACACCTGACATCTATCTTACTTCGGTAGACTTCTCTCCACTGAGACTGACATGCTGCATTCTGTTATCTAGGAACTCCTCAATCCAATCACACAATTGGTCTGATAAAACATATGCTTTTACTTTGTTCATTAAACGCCTGTGGGGTACTGTATCAAACGACTTGCGGAAGTCAAGAAACACAACATCTACCTGAGAACCTGTGTCTATGATACATTAAGCTATCTAGGTAGAACGGCCAGTTCAGACACATCTCGTTCGAAACTCTATGGGTTTTTCCATGCAGTTCATGTCATCTCGACAGTTTACGTTAAATATGGAGAACGAACATGGGGTAATGTCTTAATCTCCTGAAAACGTGAACTCAAGGGCCTCGTGCTTGTCTGCAACTTCTCACTGATGCTCTTTGTTATGAGAACGCAGGGAGAGAAAAGAGAGCCACCACTCACAGTAGGTTTTGTCAAGAATTTGGTCGTCCTACACAGTGGCTGTTTTCATAAACTGTACTACGAGACCATCACTAAAGTGAAACTGTGCCGCAAAACAGAGTATTTGAAACATTGCAGTGTTCCGAATAGTGATATCTTTCACACATTAAGGTATTTTCGGGGTAATTTTCACTTGCGAGTAGACCATTTTTAAATCTTCTTTAGTCTAAGAAATATCTAAACTTTAATTACAATTATCCTCCTCTTCTTAGGTATTGACAGGGCTCATTTCTATTTAACAATTTTGAATTAAGCAATAAGAACAACTATTTAGAAACCTATATATTAAGGGGCAACGAATCAGACTGAGAGAGAGAGAGAGAGAGAGAGAGAGAGAGAGAGAGAGGTAGGGAGAGACCTCATCAGATTAAAAGTTAGCACAGTACCGAACTTATCAACACTTCTCTCGCACAACTATAACCGTACAGTTACATCAATTCGTTCTCCGACTCTGCCTTCATTGTACTGAGTCATCATATTAATCATGAAATTCCTCTTGCTAATACAAGTATAAATAAACCTTGGTATTTATTTTTGCCCACGAGACTTAACTTTTCCTCTTTTGTGTACCAATGTTATTGTTAATAAACAAAACGCGCGGACACAGAGATAGCGTATAAATGGACAGTGTACCGTTTGCAGACGACATAGTCATTTTTCACACTCATTGCAAAAGGTCATTAGAGAGATATAATGCTTAAAACATCAAGGTGGTAAAAATAACGCTTTCCTATGTTCTTTGACAAATCCAACTTTATAACACACATTAAGGCGATCGCAAACATAATGAAAACTAAATACGGACAAACTGACATATGTAACACGTTGAAATATCCAGGAACAATGATTGGAAACGGCATTTCATAGGAGTAAGACATTAAGGGTAGAGCTAATAATATGACAACACTCCTACATGCATCAACACTAAAGATGCATATACGAGTGTCTCGCTCTGAAGCGCTTTGAGCAGCAGAATATTTTGTAGTAAATATCAAGGCGGAGATGGAAGCTCTGAGACTGGAAGAGGAGAATATTAAGGAAAAGGTCAAGACTAGTTAAGGACCAAACTCAATAAAAAATAGGTCGTAGTAGTGAAAGTTCCACTCATTTTGCATGAGTAGGGATGGTTTACATAACAAAATATTGGACCAAAAGACTGTTCACTTAAGTCGGTAAATTTTTAAGGAACGAATGCTACTCACAAAGAAATCGCAAGAACACATAGGTTTCCATGAAATATTCAAAAAGGTTTGACAGGCCAGTCAAATAAAAAAAGCAAACATAGAGCAAAATTTGGAAATAAAGGATAAAAAATTATGAAATAAAGGTAGAACATAAGTAAAAGAAAAGGAATTGTGTTATTTCGTGATATAGTAATGGAGGAGAAATGCGAGCCTAAAATTATAATGAAGTTAAAAAATTAGGAATTGAAACTTACATGAGCTTCTTCTAGGTTGATGACAAGAGTCTTTATTTGAGAAATATCTAGTGGAAAATATTATTCACTAAAGGTTACACAACTGCGATTTGGTTTATTAAAAGATTTGTTCTCTAACTTGGTAGCAAAATGAGACGAAATTTTATTAAAAACTTTGTGGTGAAATCAGAATAAATGGTGAAGCCCACACAATTTCATCTTGCAGACATTTATTTAACGAACTAGCCTTACAATATACATATTCACTTCTGAAAATTTATTATTAATAACCCAATGCATTTCAAAACAATTGCAGCGTGCATAATTACAACACTAGGAGAAGAATGATGTTCACCATTCAAGATTAAATCTAACTTGGCCTCAGAAAGTGGTAATTTTGTTACTGCAAGAGGCTTTGGTTGCTTACCACAATTCAGCATCGATAGCCTGACCGAAGGCCAACTACGATTTACAACGTAAATTAAGCGGTTTTTTTAAAGTCAGCTCCTTGTACTCAGCAGTGATTTTACAAAAAAGAAAGAAATATATATTTTAAAGAATTCCATCCCTTCTAATATACTAAAAAGGTACCTTCCATTAACCGAGATAGCGCTGACGTCCTTACAGAACGACGGGAACGGCAGCTTATTTTTTTATTCTTGTCTGTAAGAATTCGTGTACAGCGTCATGTTTTATTTCTTTGAATAGCCTGCTCCCACTGGAGATCAATTTTAGCTTGTATTGTCGATTAAAAGTGTTTGGATATACAGCTGCAAAGTTGACCTTCATACAGAAGATTCTGAAGACTTCTTCGTAGTTGGGTTTATATTTCTTGAACTTTCTTCAATTTTTGAGACATTTATGTCAATATACTTCATTTTGTATGTTGTTTTAATATTAATGATTCATGAGATCAAAATTATAAAACATTCATTTTGACGTCATTCCAGAGAAAAGGGCAGTATTGCAAAACTAATGGCGTTATTGTAAATAAAGAAATTACTTATAACGATATTTTGCAGTCATATGAAGGTAATTAATAGCATCTGACAAAGAATTAAACCAAAAATAATTTCGCGCTATCTGGGTTAAACTGATACGTTCCATATCATTACGAAATGTAGTATTCATGATGTAAGGAACAAGTATTAATGTAATTTAATCTGAGCGAATCCAGTGATATTTGCGTATAGACGAGTGGGGATCCATAGGCAGGAGACACCGCTACGGTAACCTTTATTCTAATAATTGTGTATAATGAGTGAATTAAGCCAAAATCGCTAGTATGATTGACTACATGTGTAAATCTAAACGACTCAAAAATGTTAATATTAAACGAAGAATTATTACATTAACCACTTTGTCTGCCAAAAACAGACAAAACGATATAGGGAACTCATTGTTCAATGGGGCGATCTATAATTATTTAACAATTATTTTGCAGCCAAGATCGCATTTTTCATTTATTATGTTACCGGTTTTGGCGTGATCGACGCCATCTTCAGACCTATTATACAAAGTTTAACAAGTGATCTGTATACATGAGTGCCAAGACACTACCTATATACAGTTACATGGCTACATACCTGTCGTATTTTACATATCTTCCCAACATTTTTTACATACTAAAAATGTACATCCAGGTTGAGGCGTCACCAAACAAAGTTTCTAGTCACAAATAAAATATATACATTCATCTTTCAATGGTTCTGAAGCGTGTTCCATTGTACATTAACTGCCCATGTTCAACATACCATTTATTACTATTATCTTTATGTGTCATTTCTTGAACAACCTAGGCTATGTACATTCATGACACGGACTTGCACAGTAACATGCGGAGAGCTATGTACGTGTTCTGTAGAAGGCAATTTTATAAGAATTATAATGCAACTTTGCAACTTTCTATATATACTTTAACATATATAATAGAAGCCGTTTTTACATAGCCCTCTGACTACTAAAAATTTTATAATTTTGACATGGATACATTCTTACACATTAACAACCTATATTCAACCCACTATCATAATATACTTGTATGCACCAGTGCTTGTAAACTATACTACATGCATTGATAACACGAACTTAAAAAAATAGATCTGTTGACATGTACAATTTCTGTATAAGATAATTTAGTAAGTGTAATATACTTTCTTTCAACCATCTATAAACATTTTAGATATGTGACTTATATGTATATAAATATTAATATATATGTATAAAAAAATTGTAACATTACTGTACATCACAATAGGTAACTGACATAGCGCCTTACAATCTATGGTGCTTAATATAGTAATTTATACAAATTGTATATATATGACACTGGATGTAATTTGAGAAAATGTACTACATGTAATCTTTTATATGTTAATATATATATATATATATATATATATATATATATATATATATATATATATATATATATATATATATATATATATATATATATATATATACCACAAACGGCAGAGACCATTGTATAAATGTGCATGTAGCATCTTGTTATATAGTTTTTCCGCCTAACAGTTAGTGTTATACTGTACTTCAATTAATATTGAACTTAGACTTTGAAGTAACTCGCTTCAGAACCATTGGAAGATGAATGTATATATTTTATTTGTGACTAGAAACTTTATGTTTGGTGACGCCTGAACCTGGACGTACTTTTTTAGTATGTAAAAAATGTTGTGAAGTTATGTAAAATACGACAGGTATGTAACCATGTAATTGTATATAGGTAGTGTTGTTGTTGTTTAGAGGGGACTAGACTGCACGGTCATCAGTCTATATAGGTAGTGTCTTGGCACTCATGTATACAGATCACGTATTAAAGTTTGTATAATATGTCTGAAGATGGCGTCGATCACGCCGGAACCGGTAACATAATAAATGAAAAATGCGATCTTGGCTGCAAAATCATTATCAGACAAAAGGAAAAAAGATGAAATTATCTTAAAATTGCGAATGGAAATTCTTTTTATGAAGAAAGTAAATCAGCATTGAAACAGTCAACAATGAATAAGGCTGGATAAGGCTCTGTATTCACTACAGAGAGCAAACGTTCTGATCCGGGGAGTGATGCAAGAATGATGCCAAAGTGTCGGTTGGAACCCCCTTCCCCATGCACACCACAATTTCTGACGTTTTCCCGTCGCAAAACATTGCAAAATGGTTATTTGTCTGTGACCAGTGGTTAGTAGAGTGTACATCTTCTCCCTCCGTCTCCTTTTAGTCACGAATATGCGGGGCATACTCACACTTTTGTGCGGTGAACGGCAGCACTACGCTGCCCTCATCGTGGCTCCTGGTGCCAAGCGGCGCGCGGCCAAGCCCCTCCCTGTAACTAGCGGCCAGCCAAGACTGTACACTGGGCCAGGGAACCCTCCTGCACGCCGACCGACCAGCCGACCTGTGCTGACCTTGGCGCCTCGTGTGTGTCGCAGTGTTTCTGAGTGTGTTACAAAGGCTAGGGAAACGAGCGAGCGCCGTGGCTGCAATGAAAGGGCGGCATCGGCAGCAGTAATGGAGCCAAGCACGCAGGGCCGGCGCGAGCCGAACTGCCGCCCCGTGCAAGAAGCGAAATTGTCGCCCCCTCATAAAAAACCCGTTACTGATAAAATTAGTTAATTTGTTTTTGTATTATAATTCTCCTGTCAGATGTTTTGATAGTAAAAACATGACTATTACATAACACGTAGGAGTATGTGTGTATGCCGAATATACGAAGTTGGAAATCCTTTTAACCGAAAACCTAGAAACTTCTTCACCTATTATATACAAATTTTTAAATCATACGCCGTTGAACATTCGGAAGGGCATGGGTTATTTATTTATGAAATAAGTGGTTTTCGGAAATTTCCATTATAAATTTCGAGGACTCACACAGCATACAGTGTACTTATTTTGATGAGGACCTCATGTCCTAAAATTTCTTTCTTCTCTTATTGTCTTTGACACTAAGAGCAGGCTCTTTGCTTTCCTTATTTTGGCAGGAAATAACACCGGCCAAAATAAGAATAAAAGTCTGCTAAATATAGAGTCTACAACGAATACCTTAAGTCAAAAGTCAAATGTTTGTTAAGCTTATGGGACTTAACTACGGGGTTATCAGTCCCTAAACTTACAAACTACTTATCAACTACCTTATACTAAAGACGGCACAAATATCCATGCCCGAGGGGGGATTCGAACCCCCAACCGTAGTGGCCTTGCAGACCGTGACTGGAGCGCCTCAGTCTCATCGGCCACCGAATACCTTAACTGTGATGAGCACTTGACCAGTAGAAGAGACATGCGAACAGTAGGTAACCGAATATGAAGACGTTGTTCATAGATCGAATGTATGCATTTTACAGCCCATGTTTTCTAGAGATTTTATTCTTGCTTTGGTCCATGTTACGTCCTAAAATATGAAAATCAAACAGCTTGCAATAGTATTGATCTGATTCACAAAAGTAAAGAATTGCTCACGGCGTCAATGGATGACATTCTCGGACACGAGTTCCTTATCAAATTATTATTATGCATCCTCCTGTCTACAAGGGCTCAAAGTTTGTAACGACAATTTACGAAACGTTATATATAAGGGAGAATTAGTTACCACAAATGTGGAAGTTTGTGCCTGGCAGGAACTTCCTATGATAGTAGGTGCAGATGTGACGACTGTGTGCAGATGGTGCTGTGGCCAGCCTAGTAAGCAGGAAACATCGAAACGCGGTCCATCACAAATGTTATGGTTCCCCATTTATTTAAATCAAAGCCCAGCGGCAGGTAAAGTCAAAAATACCTTAGTGACTTACTTTAGTAAACGCCGGCTCCTTAATTATGATGAAATTTGATACAAATTGTTTGAATTTTTAATCTTCACTGAATACTGTTATAGGATCCAAATTGGTTGACTCTGTAAAATCCACAACCAAGAACGAGTGGGAAAATTTAAAGTACGTGCAAATTAATTATGTGCCAGTAGTGCTAAGACTGTAGGAAGTTGATAATGAAAAGTAAAATGTAGCGTTTTAAATTGTAAAATTTATTTCTCACGACAACAATTCAAAAATCCCGAAATTCTGAATTTTTTTCAGGATTTGTTACTTTTTCAGTCTGCTAAGTCTAATTGTAATAAACATTTCCATCAGTTGTAGCCTATAATTGTGTGCGTGCCTCTTTTTCCATGAAATTGCGTTTGATCGGTCTTGACTTCATCGTCCAACTGACGATAGCAGCTCTGTACTTTTCATTCGCAAGAAAGGCAATGGTTTATTACAAATAAGGCAGCAGCTGAAAAAAAAAATTGCTTTTCTCACAACCACCACAATGAGTACTCTCAAAGCAGAGAAACGATTTGTCACGGAATTTCCCTCGGCTTCTCTCCCTCGGCCACTGCCAGACCGCCACTGTACTGCCTGGTGCCGCCGCGGTGAAGTGCCATATTATGGGACATTTTGTCAAATATTTTTTCAGGGAGGGACAAAGGGACTTTTGCAAAACGTGAGAAGGGTGTGGGACATTTAATTGCTGCCTCTAACACTGTGTAGTTATGATACGGTACATACAACAGCAAAGATAAACATTTCGCAGAAGTGATGTACACAAGGTAAGAATAACGGGAGGCGGCGTTTTCAGTGCCGAGAACAGGATTGGTTGAAGGCAGGAGGGGGGCCACGCTTTTGTGCCCAAAAACAAGGATTTCTCACCTAAACCCTGTGTGACTATTGTCTTGTTTACATTATGTTACTAAATCTATAGCCACATTTCAACGACTAGAACTACTGAATACATGCACTACGACCAATATTTTCTAACCTCCTTGGATATAAATGACAACTGTAGAGCACTTGACAATCATTGAGCACAGATAGCAAAAATTATCTGTTTCGTGGTCAACATGAAAGGCTGTTCCCCTCATGCTATGTGATTTGGCATCCAAAGAGTATTCCACGATCGTCGTCAACGTCAGCACACTACGCCGTAAGTAAAACTATATTTCTTTTTTTGTTTTGCATCTTTGTTTTTCGTGGGACACTTTATGCAGAAAAGGGACATTTTGGGTTCCCAGGTGGGACTTTTGTTCTTCAAGGGTTGGCATCACCGCCTGCCAGCCGCGGCCACAGGCCACCGCGAGGGAGGGGGAAGTACACTACAGTATCTAACACCGTGTTCAAACGACAACCTCAAAACTTCCGTACATACTGGGTGATCAAAAAGTCAGTACAAATTTGGAAACTTAATAAATCACTAAATAATGTTGATGGAGAGGTAAAAACTAACACACATGCTCGGAATGACACAAGGTTTTAATAAAAAAAAAGTTCAAAAAATATGCGACTGATGGCGCTTCATCTGATAAGAAAAGCAATAATTATCATAACAAATTAAGACAAAGCAAAGATGATGTTCTTTACAGGATATGCTCAACATGTTCACCATCATTCCGCAAAAATACCTGTAGTCGAGGAATTGCGAACAGCACTGTAATGCATGTCCAGAGTTATGGTGAGGCATTGGCGTCGGATGTTGTCTTTCAGCATCCCTGTAGATGGCGGTCGATCACGATCACGGCTCGAGGTCTGGGGACCTGGGATGTCAAGCATGACGAGATCTTTCACGCGTCTATCAATATGGGGTGGAGCACCATCCTGCATAAAATTGTACGTTCCAGCAGGTCTTTATCAGCCAGGCTGGGGATGATACGATTCTATACCTCTTACCCGTCACCGTAACAGTTACAAAACCAGAATCACGCGCCATCTGTCGGACTTTTTTTTGGTTCTAATAAAACCTCATGTCATTACAAGCATGGGTGTCTACATTATTCCTTGATTTATTAAGTTTTCAAATTTATACTGACTTTTTGATTCAAAATTCAAATGTTTGTATAGTCTATGGGACTATGGGGTCATCAGTCCCTAAACTTACAAACTACTTATGAACTAGCTAATCCTAAGGACGACACAAATATCCATGCCCGAGGGGGGATTCGAACCCCCGAACGTAGTGGCCGTGCAGACCGTGACTGGAGCGCCTCAGTCTCCTCGGCCACCGCGGCCGGCGACTTTTTGATCACCCGATATTTTTATTTGTATCTAGCTGTAAACCTGGTGTTTCCCGGGCGTTTATTTATCCTACACTCTCGTAAACCATATCCCCTTCCCCCCTCTCTCTGCATCCACCTCTTTCTCTCCCATCTCTCCGTTCGTGTCCACCCTTCCCTCTCTCGGCAAAGTTTTCTGCAAGGTTCCCTCTTTCATGTACCATACAAACATTTAGTTTAAAGATTATGCGTGTAAAAATTAACAAAGATTGGAGCAAAACTACGCATTTTGTAAAATTCCGTAAGTTAAGTATCATCCACCAAGCAGCGAACGAATTTTTTTTTACAGACTGTGACATTCCTCTTGTTTTTGAGGTAGAGTGTGCTAAATTTCATCAATATAGGAACAAAACTATAGATTTCTATGCAATAGAAACGCAGGGTCCCATTGAAAAACGCACTTTGTTGTTCTCAAATATTCCAGTTTTATTTCATAAATCCCTTGTTCTGAGAATAACGAAAACAGCAAAAACAGGATCTGTGAAACCGGTGGAGCCGTCCTCAAGTTATGGTGCGATAACGGTAATTAGGGATTCATTTTTATGGTGCGAATACCCTCCCCCATGTACCTCATCCATATGACCAGTAAAAGAAATCCTTTTAACTTCACTTACATGATAAGTCAGTAATTCCTACAGACCGTCAATTCTACTAAATACCTAGGAGTAACAATTACGAACAACTTAAATTGAAAAAAAGTCATATAAAATATTGTAGGGAAGGCGAACCAAAGACTACGTTTCATTGGCATAACACTTAAAAGGGCAACAGTTCTACTAAAGAAACTACCTACACTACACTAGTGCGTCCTATTTTGGAGTATTGCTGCGCATAATGTGATCCACACCAAGTGGGACTGACGGAAGATTTAAAGAAAATTCAGAGGAAGGCAGCTCGTTTTGTATTATCGCGATATAGGGGAGAAGGTGTCATGAAAATGATGCACGAGTTGGGGTGGAAATCATTAAAATAAGGGCCGTTATTTGTTGAGCTCTAATTTCGAATTTTCTTTCATCAACTTTCTCTTCAGAATGCGAACATATATTGTTAGCGCCCGGCTATATCGTCAGAATAAAATAAGAGAAATCATATCGAAAACGGAAAGATATATAACATTAATATTTACAACTGCATTGGTTGGTTGGTTGGATGGATGTTTAAGGGGGACGAAACTACAATGGTCATCAGTCCCCCATTTCACAGAGCGTCCAAAGAATACTGTGGGCGTGAAAGAGATAGGCCCAGAGTCAACGTGTAAAGTGGGAGAGGAATCCCACTTAGTCCATAAAACATCATCGAAAACGACAGGAAACAAAACGAAAGGAGACCATCACACAAAGACTGCTTACAACAAGGAAGCCGATGGCTGCGGTTGGCAGACCATAAAAATAAAATAGGAAAAGTTAACCACTCGGCAGTACAAGGTAATCTCTAGTTAGAGAGAATGATAAAAAGCCCTGCTCGAATAAAACGTAAAACGGAATCTGCCATTGTAGAATCGTCACCTAAGATAAAACAGCAGGGATGTTAAAATTTCTCCGCAAGGCGGCTAAAACGGGGCAGTCCAACAATATGTCGACAACTGTCAAATAGGAGCCACACCGACATTGGGGCGGGTCCTCACCCCGAAGGAGATGTCCATGGGTGAGCCACGTGTGCCCAATGCAGAGGCGACACAAAACCCCCGAGTCCCGGTGAGAGCCACATATTGAGGAGTGCCACACAGCCGTAGTCTCCTTGACAACCCGGAGCTTGTTGGGCGTGCTCAGGTTGCGCCATCCAGCATCCCAAAGCTGATGTACCCGGCGGCGCAACAAGGTACGGAGATCTGGAGCCAGGAGGCTGATCTCTAAGGTAGGGGCATTAACCGCCTGTTTGGCAAGCCCATCGGCACGTTCGTTGCCTGGGATGCCGACGTGTCCAGGAGACCAAAGAAACACCACAGACCTACCAGACCGACCAAGGGCAAAAACAATCTCTCGGATGGCCATCACCAATGGCGAACGTGGGTAGCCCTGGTCCAGGGCACGTAATCTGCTCAGGGAGTCTCACCTGAGCAGGTACGCATAAGCTCAAGAGCACGGAGAATGGCCACCAGTTCTGCAGTATAAACACTGCAGCTCTCTGGCAGAGACTGCTGCTCAACGTGGTCGCCATGAACGTAGGCTAAGACAGTGCGGCCATTTACCATCCATATAAACAATGTTGTAGCCAGGGTGCTCAGCAACGACAGCAAAAAAAAAACTGGCGACGGAGGGCCTCAGGGGGAAGCGAGTCCTTGCGCCCGTGGGCCAAGTCTAAACGAAGACATGGTCATGGCAGACACCATGGAGGTGTGCATGAATGGGCCCGAAATGGAGGTGGGAGAGGATAGGACTCAAGCTACCCCAGGACGGACTGCATGTGGACGGCTATTGTGTGTCCTGACCTGGGTCGCTGCTGCTGGTGACGAACGGCCACAGTGGAAAATAGCAGGTGGTAGTTTGGGTGTCCCGTTGAACTATATACTCGGACTGCATACATTGCCAACATTTGTTGGCGGCGGACCCATAACGGGGGGACCCCAGCCTCTGCTAAGAGATTGGCCACAGGGCTGGTGCGGAAGGCACCCGTCGCAATGCGGACCCCACAGTTCTGAATGGGGTCCAGGTGATGCAGTGCCGAAGGTGCCGCAGACCCATAGGCAATGCACCCAAAATCGAGACGGGACTGCACCAATGCCGTGTAAAGCTGCAACAGCGTCGAGCGGTCAGCACCTGAGGTTGTATGACCCAGGTGTCGGAGAAGGTTGAGACGGCGCCAGCACTCCTGTTTCAGCTGATGAATGTGGGGGAGCCACGTCAGCCGG
Organism: Locusta migratoria; assembly: GCA_026315105.1. Lineage (NCBI taxonomy): Eukaryota > Metazoa > Arthropoda > Insecta > Orthoptera > Acrididae > Locusta > Locusta migratoria. The sequence continues at coordinate 398,693,248 of CM048750.1, read as the reverse complement.
GCGTCAAAGACCAGTCCTAAAAGCCGATGGGTGTCCACTATGGTCAGTAGTTCGTCGTTAAGATAAAGTTCAGGATGAGGGTGAACTGTCCGATGCCGACAGAAGTGAATCACTCTGGTATTGGTGGCAGAAAACTGAAAGCCATGAGTAAGCGCCTAGGACTGCGCCTTCCGAACAGCACTCTGCAACTTACGCTCGGCAACTTGGGTGCTGCAGGAACTAAAAGAGATACAAAAGTCGTCAGCGTACAGAGATGGAGAGACCGACGATCCAACCGCTGACGCCAGACCGTTGATGGCAACTAAAAATAATGGAACGCTTAAAACCGGGCCCTGAGGAACGCCATTCTCCTCGATCTGAGAGATGCTCAGGGAGGCACCAATTTGAACACTAAAGGTACGGACAGCTAAAAAATTCTGGATAAAAATCGGTAGGGAGCCCCGAAGGCCCCAGTCATGTAAAGTATTGAGGATGTGTCGTTGCCAGGTTGTATCATATGCTTTATGCATATCGAAGAAGACGGCAACAAGGTGATGGCGCCGGGAAAAGGCTGTGCGGCTTGCAGACTCGAGGTACACCAGATTGTCGGTGGTTGATCGACCCTGGCGAAAACCGCCCTGGCATGGAGCCAGTAATCCCCGAGTCTCAAGAATCCAACACAACCGCCGACTGACCATCCGCTCTAACAGTTTACATGGAACGTTAGTGAGGTTAATGGGCTGATAGCTATCCAAGGAAAGAGGATGTTTGTTGGGTTTAAGCACTGGGATGAGGATACTCTCCCGCCACTGTGATGGGAAAATACCATCGCACCAGATGCGGTTATAGACCGCAAGTAGATGACGCCGACAATCTGCTGAGAGATGTTTCAGCATTTGGCTATGGATGCTTTCAGGCCCAGGCACCGTGTCAGGACATTGTTGAAGAGCAGTGAGGAGCTCCCACTCAGTAAAAGGAGTGTTGTAAGATTCAGAGCGGCGCGTACGAAAGGAGAGAGACTGGCGTTCTATCCTCTCCTTTACTGTACGGAAGGCCGGTTGATACCAGACCTGCGAGGCTGAGGTACCTGTCCCAATAGTGGAAACATACCTCTCCCAGCACTCCTGTTTCCGTCTTCTTATAAGCTGGCGAGCACGAGCGCGAAGCAGTTTAAAATTGATAAGATGCTTCTGAGAGGGGTCCCGTTTGTGTCGCTGTAAGGCCCGCCTGCGGTCTTTAATGGCCTCAGCGACCTCCGGCGGCCACCACGGCACTGTCTTACGCCGTGGGCACCCTGATGTACGCGGAACGGTAGCGTTCGCAGCAGAAATAATAGAATGTGTGGCGCTCTCGTCCACCACATCGATGTTCTCGAGTGGGGGAGGGCCAACGATGGCAGCAGAAGCCTTGTGCAGAACCCACCTGGGTGGGCGTGCTGGGGACTCGCATTGTGGGAGTGACAAAAAATCGGGGAAATGGTCACTGCCACACAAGTCGTCATGGGCTCTCCAGTGAACAGATGGTGGAAGGCTGTGGCTGCAGATGGACAGATCAATGGCCGAAAATGTACCATGTGCCACACTAAAATGTGTGGGGGCACCTGTATTTAAGAGGCAGAGGTCGAGTTGAGTTAGGAAATCCTCGACAACCCTACCATGACCAGAGATCGTAGAACCACCCCACAATGGACTGTGGGCATTAAAATAGGCCAACAGTAAGAAATGTGGGGGTAGTTGAGCAACGAGTGCAACCAAAACGTTCACAGATACGTCACCATCTGGCGGCAAGTAGATACTGCAGATGGTAAACTCCTGTGTGGTCCTCACCCTGACAGTCACTGCTTGTAATGGTGTTTGGAGGGGCACAGGTTCACTATACACAGAGGTGTGGACATACACACACACACTCCACCTGAGACCCTGTGATATGTGCTATGATTGCAGTAAAATCCCCTGTAGCCACGAAGGGCAGGGGTCCACATTGCTGAAAACCAGGTTTTCTGGAGAGCAATGTCGTGCTCAGAAGCTGCCATAGCTCAGCCAGGTGGGCGAAGAAACCGCCGCAGTTCCACTGGAGGATGACATTGGTTGAGTGCTGGGAAGACATGAATCAGACGAGTCCGTGAGCTATAACTCGGCATCACTTGCGTCCACCAGCATAGGTTTGTCATTCGGGCTGTCCATTTTGTCAAGGGCGTCCCAGAGAGCGAGGTCCTCGGGTGACGCAAGAATCTCCACCTCATCCTCAGAAGTAGAGGTGGAGGCGGAGGGGAGTGGTGGCACGGAAGCCATCGTGGTCTCCTGTATTGTGCCCTTCTTTGGCCTTGGTTTATGCCTCCGTTCCCTCGGTGGCTTCGCCGGTGGTAGGTGCTTCTCAGACTCAGCCACAGGGACTGAGGAGAAGCACGAAGCCCTGCGACCAGCAGTCGGCGAGCGCACCTACTGCTGGTTAGTATCGATTTCGACACTGGCGGAAGGGAGTGTCCCAAGGGACCCCTTCCGTGTGAGGGAAGCCGGAAAAGGTTGATCTTTCTTCGGTGGAGAGGCAGTAGCTGACCCCGAGGCTTTCGCCTTGGGAGCTGTAGAAGGATGGCCCCCAAACACATTTCTGCTGCGAACGAGTTGCTCATAGTAACAGGGTGCAGACGGTCAAATTTCTTCTTCGCCTCATAATACGATATACAGTCCAGGGTTTTGTACTCAGTAATTTTCCGTTCCCGTTGAAGTGAGGGACATTGCGATGAGCAGGGAGGATGGTTCTGACCACAGTTGTCACAGATGGGAGGCGGTGTACATGGGGCGCCCGGATGTGCTGGATGCCCGCAGTCCCTGCATGTAGCACTGGACGTGCAACGGGAAGACATATGGCCGAACTTCCAGCATTGAAAGCACCTCATAGCGGGAGGAATATAAGGCCGCACGTCACAATGGTAAACCATCACCTTGACCTTTTCGGGTAATGTATCACCCTCAAAGGCCAAGATGAAGGCACCAGTTGCGACCCTATTATCCTTTGGGCCCCTATCGACGCGCCGGATAAAATGAACGCCTCATCGTTCAAGGTTTGCCCGTAGCTTGTAGTCTGTCTGGAGCAACAAATTCCTATGGAAAATTACACCCTGAACCATATTCAGGGACTTAGGGGGAGTGATGGTCACCGCAACGTCACCCAGCTTGTCACAAGCGTGTAGCGCTCGTGACTGGGCAGGGGATGCTGTGTGGATGAGAACAGAACCGTTGCGCATTTTAGATGTTGAGTCCACTTCTCCAAACCTGTCCTGCAGATAGTCCACAAAGAACTGAAGCTTGGTCGCTGAAAATGAGTCCCCATCAGACCTGCTGCACACGAGATATCTCGGAGAATATTCGTCATTCTGTTTTGCGCCCCGACGTCCCTCCCAAGGTGCGGTCAGGGAGGGGAACGTTTGGGGGTCGTACATAGAAGAATTGAACTCTCCTCGCTTAGAGACGGCGGTTGTACGTCCGCCAACGTCACCCGATTTTTGTCTCTTCATTGCGGGTGATCCGCCCCGATGCCACCCACTCCGATCAGGGGCTCTCCTCACAGGCGCCACCCAGCCACAGCAACGTCACCTGGCGGGATGACCGTTGCCGGCAGTCCTGATGCCCCACAGAGACAAGCATCGACCCCTTGGCTTGCATGACAAGTATGCAGCTCTGTAGAGCATCGGTAGAGCGATCCCTGTGTTGTCAGGGGGCTACAGCCAAGAGGGTACATGATGACCCCACCACAACGAGCTGGTTACCGTGCTGGCTTTCTGGCGTAGTGTAAACCATTATGACTGGGGTGAAAAGGTGTCAGTGCACAACGGGCATGGCTTGCGCTGAGATAAAATAACCTGTCCTCCGGCTACATAAAAGCTGCAGCCATGAGACCGTTCCATAATGGGGGCATAAGATGGAATTGCACAACGAATACTCATTCCACCACGTAAGGTGTCCTTCCCCAAATGGTTCGCTCTTCTGAAGAAATTTGGAAAAATGGAAGGTCCCCACATAGGGGACCATAGATGTAAAGCCGAAACGTATGAGGACTCATTTTAGTCGCCTCTTACGCCAGGCAGGACTACCGCGGGCATGCTCTTACCCCCGAACCCGCAGGGGAGTACAACTGCATTACCAATATGAATAAGATTTATATTATTTCAATGAATTAATAACACTAACCATATATTCACTCACTCCTTTTTCCCGCGTGCTATTAGAGAGTGGAAATATAGAGAAATAACATAAAAGTGGTTCGATGAACCCTGTACCATGCACTTGAGTGTGAACTGCAGGGAATCCATGTAGATGCAGATATTGCCTCAGTTCATGCAGTAAACCTTCACTAGCTGCGATACCTTTTTGATTAATTACATCCTTTCATCTAACTGTATTCGCGACAGAGTTAGCAGATAGTATTTGCAGATGTACCTGCGTACATTTTCTAAGCGTAACTGATGTTGATCCTCTTCACGGGCATAGGGCCTGGTTTTTCCGTCGTCACGAGACGATATTTAAACGTTCCAAGTGACCACAATCAACAGGTGAGATTTTTCATGCGCAGACACAGTCGGCATAATGATAAGGCATGAGGGTTAGCGTTTTCTGTCACCGACTGTTCAAACTCAGCAGAGACGACAACATTTGCAGTAACTGGTTGCCCGGGTGGTGTCCAATAATCTACGATGGTCAGTAACATTGGAATAGGGCTCTACAGGGTGTTACAAAAAAGTACGGCCAAACTTTCAGGAAACATTCCTCACACACAAAGAAATGTTAGAGCTTATTTTATTACTTCTCTTTCAATCACATTAATCATGGAATGGAAACACAAAGCAACAGAACGTACCAGAGTGACTTCAAACACTTTGTTACAGGAAATGTTCAAAATGTCGTCCGTTAGCGAGGATACATGCATCCACCCTTCCTTGCATGGAATCCCTGATGCGCTGTTACAGCCCTGGAGAATGGCGTATTGTATCACAGCCCCCTACAATACAAGCACGAATAGTCTCTACATTTGGTACTGGGATTGCGTAGATACGAGCTTTCAAATACTCCCATAAATGAAAGTCAAGAGGGTTGGTCAGGAGTGCGTGGCGGCCATGGAATTGGTCCGCATCTACCAATCCATCGGTCACCGCATCTGTTGTTGAGAAGCGTACGAACACGTCGATTGAAATGTGCAGGAGCTCCATCGTGCATTAACTACATGTTGTGTCGTACTTGTAAAGGCACATGTTCTAGCAGCACAGGTAGAGTATCCCGTATGAAATCATGATAACGTGCTCCAGTGAGCGTAGGTGGAAGAACATGAGGCCCAATCAAGACATCACCAACAATTCCTGCCCAAACGTACACAGAAAACCTGTGCCGGCCGCGGTGGCCGAGGTGACTGAGGCGCTCCAGTCACGGTCAGCACGGCCACTACGGTCGGGGGTTCGAATCCCCCCTCGGGCATGGATATTTGTGCCGTCGTAGTTTGTAAGTAGTTCATAAGTAGTTTGTAAGTTTAGGGACTGATGACCCCGTAGTTAAGTCCCATAGACTATACAAACATTTGAACATTTTTGAGAAAACCTGTGTTGATGACGTGAATCGAGGAAGTACAGTACATACTAACGAAACAATTGGGTAATTTGCAGTACATACTAACGAAACAATTGGGTAATTTGACAATTGTCTGCATGAATTATTTCAATTTACATTTAAAGAGAAATACTAAAATGAGCTCTAACATGGAAATTAAGCGTTTCCGGACACATGTCCACGTAACATATTTTCTTTCTTTGTGTGTGAGCAATGTTTCCTGAAAGTTTGGCCGTACCTTTTTGTAACTCCCTGTATAAGCCATGACCTACAATGCTGTCCCCACAGCTGTTAATGTAGAATTTGCAGAATCCTGTATCGTTCAGGAACTGCGTGATTTGTCTCACTGAAGCCGAGAGTCCTCCCATAAGAAAACAGACCACCAGTTGAGAGAACCGCGTACACATTAGCACCGCGTCCTGCATAAAGAGCTACTCGACTTACAGCTCTAATATGCATACGAATCGCGGCATGAATATGCAAGACGACGCGTACTGCTGCACGCGGAGCGCTGTCGACCCGATAAAGAGGCCCAACACGTTACGCAAAGCAGAGGGGAGGACTTCGGGAGCGCCAGATACGTGCAGAACAAGCCAGGAGAACTACTTATCCAGTTCGGCCCGCAGGCTCTAGCTGGATATGCTTTGTTTCAGAGAGAGCCAACAACAGTTTGCAGAACTTGCAATTAAGAGAGTGCTGGTGTAGTTCCTTGTTAAGCACCACTTTCGTTGACCATTTAGATAGAGAAGCATCAGTTTAGACTGAATATTGCCACATTGCAAAATGTAAACTTTCACGGCTGGAAAGGTCAATATTACTAAAACTTTCCGGGCTATTATGCCGTGGTCTTATGGATTTATTATTGAAACCCAACGTTTCGTCCCCAACTGCGGAGGACATTTTCAAAGGGGATCGTGGCACTTTTGAATGTCCGATGCACACTCTGGCTCGCTACTGTCTGAAGCAAAACTCCGTTTACGAGTGTTACGTGTCAGTTTTCAGAAAGGGGAATGGCAGATTGGGCCATACAGTTTATCGGAAGCCCACACACACACAGACCGTGGTCTACAGCGAGATTTAAACCACCACCCACAGCAAAAGCGGGGCATCATAAAGACGTTGGCGGACAGAGCAAGGAACATCTGCGAACCGGAATTACTCGACGCGGAATTAAAACACCTGAGTAATGCTTTACTTAAGAATGGCTATTCGTCCACAGAGATAAGGAGAGCGTTGAGACCGACACGTAGAACTGAAAACGATGAAAAGTTTCCTGTGAAATCCAAAGTCTTCCTGCCTCTTATTAAGGACGTCACCGACCGCATCGGTAAGATTTTGACAAACCTACTCGGAAGATACAGGATCAACTGAAATCGGCGAAGGACGCTCGCAAACCGCTGGAAAAAGCAGGAATTTATAGGATTCCGTGTAGCTGTGGGGACGTATAAGTGGGTACCACAAAAAGAACAGTCAAAAAACGACTAGAAGAGGACAAGGGGAAATGTAGAAAGACTGAAAGATCAGCTGTAGCTGAACATGTTTTCAACCAGGGGAACACCTTATTAAATTTGATAAGACTCAGGTTTTAGCAGCCACAAATGGGTACTACGAAAGACTGTGCAGAGAGGCTATAGAAATTGTAAAACACCCCAATAATTTCAATAGGATGGAGGAGGGCGTGAAACTAAATGAAATGTGGATTCCGTTGTTGAAGAAGAAGTGTAACAGTCTTCCACCGTGGGACGATATTATTAACGGTCGACGGCAATCAGCAACGTCGAACTGCGCGCGCATATCAAAAACATCTGACGTCACACCTCTGCGCGAGAGGTCTCGTAAACGGAGTTGGGCTTCCGTCAGTAGCGAGCCAGAGTGTGCATCGGACATTCAAAAGTGCCACGATCTCCCTTGAAAATGTCCTCCGCAGTTGGGGGCGAAACGTAGGGTTTCAATAATAAATCCATAAGACCACGGCATAATAGCCCGGAAATTTTTAGTAATATTGGAATATTGTCACGTTTCTGAATTACGCTTGGACTGATTTTTGTACACGACTGTTGGATTTCGTTTTTTTTTTTTTTTTATTAACATCAATGTAGTGCTGTCATATTTCTTGGTGCCTTCCTTGTTAAGAAAGTTGCTGAAATGAGACTTCACAACTGACCCTCTCTGGAGAAATACGTCCACATGTACAGACTCCGTAAGAATGTCTTTAGTGGGATGTAAAGGTTATCATGTACAGCTGCTGCTTATTCGCTTTCCTAGCACTCTCAGAAACGGAGTGAGGGCAAAATGTACGAAGCTTCATATCTCTGATTTTCCCTGTGCAATCTTAATGCGAGAAAAAATCCGAGAGAGCAGAATTGTTGAGCATATGTTTGTTAGCTGACCTTCATCAATAGCGTTTCGTCGAAAGGTTCTACGCCTACGTATAAACTCCGGGATCCACCTAAAGGTGGTATTTAGGCGAAATGTAGGTTGGCGGCAGTAGAATCGTTTTGCAGTCCGCCTCAAATTGCGGCCCTCTAAATTTCTGAATCCCCTCCGGCGAATCCCAGATGAGTTCCCGAAGTACTTCGGTAACACTCGCACATTACCGAATCCACCAGTCACAAAACTAGCCGCCCGCCTCTGACCTGCCTCTGTGTCCTCTCTTGAATAGATCTGGTGGCGATCCCAATCACTTGGCCAATACTCAAGACGTGGTCAAACACGCGCGTTATATGTGGTCTCCTTTACAGACGAATCACAAAATTCTCACAATAAAGGGAAGTCGGACACTTGCCTTCCCCATGACTGTCCTTATATGCTCGTTCCACCTCATTTCGGTGTGCAGCGTTACTGCTAGATATTTGCAACGCTGTCAAGTAGCACACTACTATTGCTGTTTTCGAACATTTCGGGATTGTTTCTCCAACCCATCTGTATCAGCTTACATTTGTCTACATTTAGTGCTAGTTGCCATTCCTCACACCGCCTAAAAATTTGCTCGAAGTCATCATGCATCTTACTAAAGTCATTCAATGACGACACCCTCGTGTACACCACAGCATCATCAGCAAACAGCCGCAGATTGCAGCTCATTCTGTCCTTCAGTTCATTTATATACTTAGAAAATAACAGCGGTCTTTTCACACTCCCCTGGAGCACCCACTACGATTCCCTAGTCTCTGGTGAACACTTACCATCGAGGACAACCAACTGGCTTCTGTTACTTAAGAAATCTTCGAATCACTCACATATTTGGGTACCTACTCCATAAGCTCATTCCTTCGTTAGCAGTCTGTTGTGCGGTTCCGCGTCAAACGTCTTTCGAAAATCGAGCAATATGCAGTCTGCCTGTTGCCCTTCACCCATAGCACGCAAGATGTCATGAGAGAAAACGGCAAGCTGGGTTTCGCACGATCGATGCTTCCTAAAGCCGTGCTTAAGCATGGAGAGAAGCTTTTGCGTCTCAAGGAAATTTACTGTATTAGAACTCAGAATAAGTTCAAGAATTCTACAGCAAACTGATGTCAATGATATAGGCCTGTAATTTCGTGGGTCCGTTCTGGTGCCTTTCTTATACACGGGAGTTACCTGAGGCTTTTTCCAGTCTCTTAAATAGGACGAGAATATTTCGCGTATTATACTTTTTGTAGACGCACGAACCTCTACTAACTTTTGTCTAATTTGATTTGCTTTACCTTCTTTGAACCGAGAGAGCAACTGACTCTACTTTCTCAGTATTTTTCAAATATTACTATGATACCACGGGAAGTCTTTCTTATCCTTAATCCACTTTGTCGGCACATATTTCTCCAACCCTTTATTTACAATGCACTTAAATTTCGCCAATGATTCTTCTACGTCCACCACACCGGAACTCAATGATGTCCATTCATTCCTTAAGTCGGACGCTAGCAGTTGCTCTTTCTAGCACAAACACTCTCCTAGACTTCTTGACCGATTTATTAACTTTGGTGGCCATTGTCGCTATGACATCATGATCATCAACTTCTGTCTCTACAGTGACATCGTTGACAAGGTTTCGCCTGTTTGTAGCTATAATGTCCAAAATATTTCCACTGCGTGTGGGCCGACGTTTTAGCTGTTCAAAGCAGTGTTCGGAAACCGTACTCAACAGTAGTTCACAAAACTACTTGACTGTACCCCCTGTAATGAAAGATGACGCGTCCCAATCTATACTCGGCGGGTTGAAGTCACCCCCAATTAATGAAGCACGGTCCGGGTACCTTCGCGCTACTGATCGTAAACTTACATTGAATAACTTTAGCACTGTGACGGTCGTACTTGGTGGCCGGTAAAAACACCCGACTATTAATCTGATTTCGCTACAAGTGTCCAGATAACCTCACAGTCACTCTCGACTTCGAGTTCAGCAGAAGGAATATTTTTCTGGACCGAAACGAACATCCCTAGCCTCCGTTGTACCCGACCTATCATTGCCATATAAAACCCATTTTCCGCTAAATATTTCAACGTTTCCATCGGGATTCAGCTAAGTCTCAGTTCCGAGGATTATTCGAACGCGGAGACTTTCCATCAACGCAGTAAATTCGGTAACTTTATTTCTAATACTTTGAAATTTTGCTGCTAGTATTTTGACAGTTAAAGAGTGCTGACATTTTTTGCCTATAAACCATTCCTGCCAAATTTCAGCTTCATATGTGAAGCAGCTTTCGAGATTTCGTTTTCAGTCAGTCTGTGAGAGAGTCTCCTTTCGCTTTTATATAGATAGAGATAAAGAAAACAGATTGCTTAACTTTGTATGCAAGAGAATTGAGGGAGACTTGCAGACAATAATAAATAGTAACATGCAAATCTCTAAAGATAACTTTATTTGATACAGGGTCATGATTCCTGATATGACAGTTTTACGGCATCTACAGAGAAACTGTTGTGAGCGGTAGACTTCTTTTCGTTTTCTCATTTTGTGGGGTTGGGGTGGGAGGGGGGTCGGTTACAAAACGCGTCATAAACGTCCGAAATTACATACAAACTTTGTTGCAGGTCCCTGTCTACTCACATTTTCCAATAACTGACGCATAAATCTGGGCATTCTCACGAGGTGACCTCTCATTATTTATGACGTCATACCTCCTGAGCTATGTGTCGTGCTCTTTTATTTTTGGGACAGGAACCTTCGTGGGCGTACAGTGAACAGTTCACCAAAGTTTCATTGCAATCGAATGAATGGTTTATGAACACATAGAGGACATACAGACAAACATTCAGTTTTATATATATATAGAAGGGAGTACAAGCTGGAGTAGGAATGGTTATCCTCTTCGCCCTTTAGAGGATATACCCCGCTATTTGCTGTAACTGTTTCACAAAAATCCAGGGAAAAACTATATGGGGGGTCTAAGAACAGTTTTCTATCTAATTTAAACACAGTGGATTACTTTGACGCCACTTGCTTCTGTGGTCACGGGGACGACAACCTAAACCGGCGTCCTGTCATCCTGTTTAGATTTTCGGTGATTTAGAGAAATCAAATATTACAATTCCTTGAGACAGCATTGTCTCTTTATACTAAAGGTATTAAATATAAGGAGAGGCATTGAATTAAAATTTGTGCTGTGGCTGGGATTCGAACCCAGGATCTCCTACTTACTAGGTAGGCGGTTTTGACCACTCAGCTAACACAGCGTTACAGCCAAACTAACTACAGGGACTGTCTTAAAGCACGTCTCCCTCCACACCACATACTTTAAATCTGCCTCATGTTCCCTGTGAAATGCGTATCAATTTGCCAGGGCTCTCCTATGCTGGAATAACACCCCAGCAAAGGACGCAATTGGGAACAATCCCGCCTTATTCCTCATACCGAGGTGATATAAATATCAACAAATAATACAATTCTTTGAGACGTGCTGTAAGACAGTCCGTGTAGTCACTTTGGCTGAAACGCTGTGTTAGCTGGTCTAAAGCGCCTACCTAGTAATTACGAGGACCGGGGTTCGAACCCCGGCCACAGAACAAATTTTAATTCAATGCCTCTACTTATATTGAATACCTTTGTGAAATTACTACAGTAAAATGACGGGATCACTCCTATGAAAGAACGGTTGAATTTCTTTACCATAGTGAGCTTCCTTTTTTCACACGCTATACTGCCACAGAAAGCCTCCCAAAAAACCAGCCTTGGCCTTCTCATCGAGTGACTGTGTTCAGCATGAAACAAACTCTGTCTACATAGTGTGTCGAGTCTCGGTAAGTCCTCTATTGCACAGGGAGTAACAAAAATGTTGGGCACTAGTTGCAGGACGCGCCTCACTCACAAAGACATAAGACGGGACAGGTAACACTTTGTTTCACCTCATTGTCTGCAACACGGTGACCCGGGGTGACCAGACACGCTTTCTCTGCCGCCACTTCCACATAATGTGCCCCTCCCGCCTCTGTGATCGCACCGACGTGTGGAAGCGCTCTCTCGAGACACAGACAAATGTACGGATTCATTCCCAGCATTAGGGTTGCCAGATCTCCGGGCGCCGCCCGAAGTGCCGGGGTTTGGAATGAATTCTCCGGGTCTACGGGCCAATGACTCATCTCCGGGCTTGAATGTAACCTTCATCTTAACCTTTTTTTTTACGGCGCTTTTTAAGTACTATGCTCATGTAGCGACGATCTACATCGAACTTAACGTAACTTAAACTAAGGACGAACACAACATCCATGCCCTAAGTAGGGATTCGAACCTCTGGCGAGAGCAGCCACGCGCACCATGGCAAGACGCCTCAGTGCGCTCGGCCATTCACAGTGCGCAGAGCCGCAAGCGCCAACTTTTCGAAGGCGCAGCTGTTGATGTGAGCAGCTTTGATGCTGCCGCCACTCCTGCCGCCACGGCGACTGAAGTGTGCCGACTGTTGATCCACAGCAACTGGCGGCCTGGCCGGTCAGCTGCGGCATGTCAAGGCCACCCCTAGCAATGTTACACGGGGGGGGGGGGTACTTGCTGGGAGGGAGATGATTAGTTTTTTTTTTTTTTTAAGAATTCACGTGTAATCCTGGTTGGGGAGGGGGGAGTTGGTCGCAGTTGGGGGGGGGGGGGTGAGTCATTGGCCAAGGGGGAGGGGGGCACTTCTGGTCTCCGTGCCTGCCTCGAGTTCAGTCTGGCAACCCTACCCAGCATGCTGCAGTTTACGCCAGCTACTGGGCAGCTTGATCAATGTATATAATGTCTGTCCAAGTTGCGCAGAAGTAGCTCTATACTGTCGGTCTGTCTGTCTGTCCTCTTATAACTCAAGATCTAGACAACCAAATAACGTGAAATTTGGTACACAGACACAAAATTACAAGGGGAAGGTTTTTAAACAGGTTTCGTTCAATTTTTTGGAAAACTAACCGGAAATTTTGAGAAAAAGTGAAAGTGCGTTGTCAATGTATTCGTGTAAATCTATATCATCGCACTGATCTTGATGCAAGTTTGCCCAATTGACCTTCAAAACAAGAGGAAGGGCACTGTCTACATAAAATTTCGTTCAGTGCATAGTGTAAGGTACTTTTGGATTTCCCCAACATCCACAGTTTTGCTCGGATCTTGATGAAATTTTGGGATTGCTGACATAGACTTGCAGACACGGTGATTCTCTCAAGGACAGTTGTATGTGGCTTGCTCCAGAGTGCGCAAAGACGAAAATCTTTTTGTACATACTCCAAATGGAACTACCAAAAATGTTGTTTATCACACTGCTTTAACATAAATATACCCTTTTATTACATGCAAATAAACGGTTTTGTACTGTCCTACAGAAAACCTTATTTTAAACCCTGGCCAAGCCGGGTACTTGCAGCTAGTGTTATTATATTACAGGTGCCGGTTTCGGGCATTGTATCCATTTTCTAGCCGTCCCGTGAGTAGCCTTCAAGTTTGTTTCTTGTTAAGCGCTACATACAGGATAGTTTGAAAACGGATATAAAGTCCGAAACAGGTCACTGCGCAGATTGGGACTGACATTGTATGTAGTAAACAGACAAATGCGCCGAATGTTTACATTCCTCCGAAATCGGTGACGCCTCCCCTGGAAACTTCAACAAACTCTCTGGTGCATGACGCATGTATGACGTAGGTAATCAGTCACGAGCCGTCCGTGAGATAGAAATGTCTGTCGCAACAGCAGCCATGACAGTCAGATGCTCGTGACCAAAAAGATAGAAGACCGGGTGTAAAGCTCGAAATTTCATGCAGATTTGCTGCGGCACTTAATTTCTCCGCGAAAACAGATGTGTAGTTCTCCGTAAAGGTTTTTTGAACCGGCATCAGACATCGATGACCCGGTGTAGACACGTAACTAACTTTGGAATGATTATCGCCGCTGTGTGGAAATGTAAAAAACACCAGTGGTGCTGGATTAATTTGAAGAGCGTGTGTATTATAAGGATGCCTGAGTTATTTCCGCCTGTTTCTCTACCGTTTTGCAATCACTGGCTGCCTTTCTCTCTCTCTCGTCCTTTTGTTGCTGTATTTCTCTCTTTTGTTGCTCTCTCTCTCTCTCTCCTCCCCCCCCCTCTCTCTCTCTCTCTGGGAGTGAAGGAAGCTCAGGGTCTTACGTCCAGTCGACAACGTGGTCATTAGAGACAGAGCTTACGCTCAGAATTTTGGATCAGGATGGGGAAGGAAATCGGCCGTGCCCTTTGAAAGGAACCATCCCGTCATTTGCCTGAAGTGATTTCGGAAAATCACGGAAAACCTAAATCTGGATGGCCGGAGGTGGATTTGAACCACCGTCCTTCCGAATGCGAGTCCAGTGCGTTACCACTGCGCCACCTCGCTCGGTCTCTCTCTCTCTCTCTCTCTCTCTCTCTCTCTCTCTCTCTCTATATATATATATATATATATATATATACCTCAGCTCTTGTACACAGTAGACCAATTACGCAAGTGCTCACATCTTGTCAATTTGCTAATACTAGGGATAGGCGATCTTCTTTTAATTTAAAGTAATATTACGCCAAAGTCGCAAATCTTTACTTTTGTTGACGACCGGGTTTGGTAGACCGGGCTCCCATCTTCTTGTCTCTGGGGAAAGGAGCAAGACCGATACAGTTGTGTAAACTGTAACATCGATAATAATAATTCGTATACCATTCACATATTTGAAAACTTATAGCATTACACCGTTAAAGAAGCGGTCGGAATTTTGGTTGATGTCAGTACAAATGGTGAATCATACATGGAATTGTGTGTTATACTGAAGGACATTTCGAATAACATTACATGGTTAGTTGTTTGAATAAGTGTGTTATCATCAGAGTAGTATGGTTGGTCGGTTTGCCGTTCAAGGAATTAAAATGCACTCGTCATCGGTCCCTCTTTCGATCCAGAGAGCGTTAACGGAAAATCCAGTCAGTACTGAAGTGCGGTATAGGAGAAACTTCGAGAGGAATGTAGACTCAAATGGGAGATTTAGTGGCAAATAACAAAAAACGGGGAAAGCGCTAAATCTTATTTTCCTACGATCCGACAAGGTTTAATGATTAAACTCCCAGTAACTCCGAAGTTTACAACAATGTTAATATGTCATGGTAAACTGAAAGCCTGTTAACCAACGGCTCAGAATAACTGAAGCTGAAGACGGAAAGTGCACATGTAACAGAGATATTTAAACTATTGACCACCTGCTTTTCGACTGCTATAACTTACTGAAAAACAGAGACCATAAATAAATAAATAAAATAAAAAAGGGGGACAAAGGAGGACGATGGCCCGCCAGTAAATATGATTTGGTACATTAATTAACTACAGACATTTACAACTTCTGTAATTGAATAAGATTTCCTGCTGTGTGAAACTCGTTTGATTTCTATATGTAAAGCGAGAAATCTTGTATAGCCAAAATGCCTTCTTTTGTAAATCCTTCCATCTTATTTACTGTCTTTGTGTTTACCAACGTACCTGATGTAACCGCCTGAATTTAACCTTCAAACATGTAATGTTAGTATATAATGGGTCATGTAAAATAAATAATAAATAGTCACGAATTAAAATACTAAAACGATGAGTGAAAACGCGCGAATGTTAAAATCGTGAATCTATCTACAGCTACATAGATACTCTGCAAATCACATTTAAGTGCCTGGCAGAGGGTTCATTAACCACTTTCATAATTTTTCTCTACCGTTCCATTCTCTAATAGCGCGCGGAAAGAACGAACATCTAAATCGTTCCGTTTTCGACCTGATTTCTCTTATTTTATTGGGATGGTCATGTCTCCCTATTTAGGTAGGTGCTAGCAAAATATTTTCACATTCAGAAGTAAAAGTCGCTGATTTAAATATCGTAAATAGATCTCGCCGCAACGAATAACGCCATTGTTTTAATGATTCCCACCTCAATTCGTGCAACATTTCCGTGACGCTTTCCGCCCGGTAACGTGATAAAACGAAACGAGTTGCCCTTCTCTGAACCTTCTCAATATCGTCCGTCAGTCTCACCTGGTGAGGGTCCCACAAGGGGCAACAGTATTCCAGGAGAGGACGCACAAGTGTGATGTAGGCAGTCTCTTTGGTGAAGCTGGTGCATCTTCGAAGCGTTCTGCCAATGAAACGTAATCTTTGGTTCGCCTTCCCCACAATATTTTCTGTGTGTTCCTCTCCAGTATAAGTTGTTCGTAATTGTAACTCCTAGGTATTTGGTACAATTTACGACCTTCAGGTTTGACTGATTTATCGCGTAATTGACGTTCAGCGGATTTCTTTTAGTGGTCATGTGTATTACTTCACACTTTCTATCCTCTTCCTGTCCACACTGTAGAAATTTTGTAGCCAAAATTAAAAACAGTAACTAAAATGAAAGAAAGGAGCGAAACATTTAACTCAAATTACGAGAGGGATTTTGCTGGTTCATCACGGCATTAACAGGATGTTCCAGCCATTGCAAAACGTTAAAATCTCTTGACTAAAAGTAGGCAAGAGAAAATTATATGGAAAAGGAAGAACACTAAACAATAAGCAGAACGATAAAAATCAGTTGGACGGATAAAACGTAAAGCTTTACCAGACGTTGAGGCATCGCCAGCAAGAGGTGCGCGCTCTGACCACGAGACCACACGGCTGTCTGGTTTTAGAATTCCTCTATATTTATGGTAGTGGAATTCAGAACTTCAATAACGATCAGCCAAAGTCATTCGACGCAACTCTAAAAAATTCTCGAAAAAATCGACTTTGAAATTTGGCAAGTTCACATAAGTACCAACAATTAAAATAGCTGTATCATCTGTCGCTGTAGCTGAGGTGATACCGTTCTGGCCTCATAACCATGGATTCGGTGGTTCGAATCCCACCGTTACAGATAATATTTTTGTTTTCGAGTTCAGTTACAAAAACATTTTGCGATTTCTAATTCCATTTGTTGTATCAGTTTTTGTTATGTGTCTCTGTAGACGAGCTGAAAACTTTGTCACCTGAAACGATGGTTGAGGAGGTTAGCTGCTTGGAAAGCCATTAGTAGCTATGGAAATAACTTTCGAAAAGCAGCGTCTTAGCTCTTCACAAACCGAACAATCAAAGATTACCGTCGTCAACTAATAGTGAAGTCAATAAGGCCAAAAATGTAAATTATGTTTTTTAACTGAAACCATTATTATTAACAACCTTTTATAAAATATATAAAATTACGAATAAACAAAAATACATGAATTTTTCGTAAAAATTAGCATGTTGTTGCTGTTGTTGTTGTGGTCTTTAGTCCAGAGATTGGTTTGATGCAGCTTCTCACCCTACTCTATCCTGAGCAAGTCTCTTCATCTCTCATAAGACCTGCAACCTACATCCAATTGAATCTGCTTATTGTATTGGTCTCCCTCTGCGGGTTTTACCCCACACACTTTCCTCCAACGCTAAATTCACGATTCCTTGATACCTAATAATCTGTCCCACCAATCGATCCCTTCTTTTAGTCGAGATATGCCAGAAATTCCTTTTCTCCCCAATTCTGTTCAGTACCTCTTTATTAGTTACGCGATCCACCCACCTAATCTTCAGCATTCTTCTGCAACACCACATTTCAAAAGCCTCTATCTTCTTCCTGTCCACACTGTTTGTCCTTCATGTTTCACTCCCATACAAGGTAACACTCCATACACATGCCTTCAGAAAGGACTTCCATACGCGTTAATTAATATTCTATGTTAACAAATTTCTTTTTTTCAAACACCCTTTTCTTCCCATTGCCATTCTATATTTTATGTCCTCAGTACTGCGATCAAGTAACTGCCCAAGTAACAAAAATCATCCACCACCTTTATTGTTTCGTTATCTAATCTATGACGGCCGCGGTGGCCGAGTGGACTGAGGCGCTCCAGTCACGGTCTGCACGGCCACTACGGTCGGGGGTTCGAATCCCCCCTCGAGCATGGATATTTGTGCCGTCCTTAGGATTAACTAGTTCATAAGTAGTTTGTAAGTTTAGGGACTGATGACCCCGTAGTTAAGTCCCAAAAGCTATACAAACATTTGAACATTTGAACCTAATCTAATTCCATCAGCATATCTGATTTTCTCAGACTGCACACCATTACCCTTGTTTTCATCTTGTTAATGTCCATCTTATACGTACCTTTCAATATACTGTCCCTTCCGTTCAAGTGCTTTTCCATACTCTTTGCTGTCTCTGACAGAATTACAATGTCATCGGCAAAACGCAATGTTTTTATTTCTTCCCCCTGAACTTTAATTTCTTCTCCAAATTTCTCCTTGCTTTCCTTTATAGCTTGCTCATTGTATAAATTGAATAACATTGGAGGAAGTCTACAGTCCTGTCTTACTCCATTCCCAACCACTGCATCTCTTTCATGCCCTTCAAGTCTTAACAACCGTCAGGTCATGTTACACATACGAGATAAGCAGGGTTATCTGAGAGATTCATGGGTTCGACAGTAGAGGGTTGGAATAGTCGACGTAAACCAAGCAGAAAGTACTTGGATTCTTCAAACATCTTACGGGTATGCTGGCGGGTGGCGTCGACAACCGTCGTCAGTAACTGAGCGCCGGCCGAGGAGAAAAAGAAACCCTCTCTGTCCCGAGGATGTACTGCGCTTGAGGACAGGTGCTACCAGGCAGCTTTAAACAGTTAAATTCTGCTCACAATTGTATCCAGTTCACAATGGGGTTTGGGGGTAATTCAGTGAACTACTTAACGATACGTATCAGCAATCATTCCCACACCTCCATGATTTGTAGAGAACCTTCCACCACAGACACTGTAGTACCTACCAGTTCACAACATCCAGCATTTCAATGATCCATCGTTTATTTTCAGTACATAAAGCACAAGAAACAGAACACCCGGCAGGAATACGGTGCCAGCTGTGAGTTGTGCATTATAACGGTCCAAGTAGGGGGACGCGTGGGAGCTTCTGTTGGACTGGGTACATGCTTGGGAAGTCTGTGAAGCTGTGTCAACACGGTGGTGCAGGGTTTCTCGCAACTGCACAGTAAGCAGTAACGTCCCAGAGAAACCTTTCATGTGTCTACAACACCCACCAGCAGCTGACACAACGCAAGTTAAAATACTATAATATACTAGCTTGAAAATCAACATACAGAAGACGGAGTTCATCACCAATATCAAGCAGGCTTCTTCTACAATCCCACTAGGAAACAATAATTTCTGTAAAGTTCCTGCAGTCAAGTACTTGCGAGAATGGATTTCAGTAAGTGAGAGCGAAACCTTGGCCATAGACGCTAGGTGCACCAAGTTAGAGAGAGCCTATCATTCATGTAAGAATATCTATACGTCCAAGTACCCATCCAAGAACTTGAAACTGAAGCACTACAACTCAGTAGTAAGACCTCTGTACTCTATGCCTCCGAGTGCCTCTTGATGCATCGAAAGGGCCCACTCAGGAAACTAGAACTTAAAGAGAGGAAGATCCTGAGGAGAATATTAGGACCCATAAGAGAGGAAGACGGTACTTACAGAATCAGGCACAATAACGAACTGTATGAACACCAGGAAGACATAGTCACATGTGTGAGGAAAACGCGACTGAGGCCGTGGTGGCCGAGGGGACTGAGGCGCTTCAGTCACGGTCTGCACGGCCACTACGGTCGGGGGTTCGAATCCCCCCTCGGGCATGGATATTTGTGCCGTCCTTAGGATAAGCTAGTTGATAAGTAGTTTGTAAGTTTAGGGACTGATAACCCCGTAGTTAAGTCCCATAAGCTTAACAAACATTTGAACATTTGATTTGAAAAGGCGACTGACCTTCTACGGGCACATGACGCGCCTGAATCGCTCAAGGCTAACCAAGAAGATCCTCACAGTGACAAACAGGGGAAAGGCGTCCAAAGCCAAGTGGTTCACCTCTGTTAGATCGGACTTAGAGGAACTACAGATCCCATTACAGGCAACCGAACGCAATACCGTCAGGCCATTCTACATGGAGTCTTCCCACTATCTCTCACAAGCAAGAAGTGTTCAGGCACCACCAGACTAAATGGACGGATGAGAGGAAGCAGGCTCACAGCCAGAAGATGAAGGCGTACTGGGCCAAGAAAAATCAGAAGACCCTAGCTGAGAGTTAAGAGGAGCCTCGTGGTCCCTAGTAGGCCGAAACGAACTAAAAAAAAAAATACTAGTAAACCCAGCAATACTTCGCAATTGCTAAAAATGTGTTGGAATTGACTGTGACCATCACTTCCCCCATGTCTAAACCTATTTCCTACCTTCTTCTTCGTCCTCTTAACCTGTCCTCTTTAGTAGCTAACTAAATACTCAGCATCGCTGTACCACATCTTTGTCCATCTTCTCCTGCCCCCTCTGTTTCTCCTGCCGAAATATCGGCGGTTGTCGACGACGTCACCCGGCAGCATAAGCGTAAGTTGTTTGAACATTCACTACGCAGGGAAAAGTTAAGGCTTTACTTGGATTCCGGCGACAATGATTTTGGAGTAAAACTCTTAACATTAGACGTGTTATCAATGTTAGCATTGTTTTGTAACGCATAATGATGACAATAGTGATAATTCATATGATGACAACTGTCCTGACAAATACAAGCCTGAGGCCTTACCATTGTTAATAGCTTGTATAATAATGTCTGAATGTTTTAAGTCATAATCAATGTTTTGCTAGTAATATCTACAGTGATTTTGTTGTACAATTTGAGTCTCTTTTCGTCAATGTATAAGAGCCAGATTCTTAATGTATACACTTCTAAATGATTTTTCTTTATGCTTCATAACCCCTGTCCATAAACTTAGTCGCTAGATTAATTACTTCGGAACCTCAACTAAGTCTCTAGCCTTACACTGTGAAATTAGTTTCCTGATAAGCAAAGAATAAGTTGGACGATCTCACCTCTCCTACGTAGAAAGGCCTTCGACCGTAGCAAAATTAGAACTGTTTTTACTGTGCAAGGTAGCACGTATTTATTCCATCCAACTACATTACACAGATAAAATGCCACATCTTTTTTATACTCTTCCTTTTCTGAGCGTTCGTTTCAAACGCTTCGCGCATTATCAACTACCAACTTAATGTTCTCTCTCACTCCCTCCTTCTTTCCGATTGCTTTCAATAAACGTGCAGAAGGCGGCGCGGTGCCCGAGTGTCTCGCAGTTTCCGGTCGTAAGGTGAGCTTCGTGTTCGGCGGAGAACAAAAGCTTCCTTTAGGGTTGCGTGATTACAGAAGTTCGCATTCCACTCATCTGGACGTTAATCGCCTGGCTTAATCGAGAGAAACTTCGATACTCGGCAAATACACACGATGCTACGGCAGTAGCTATTCGTAGCGAAAGGAAGGAAGAGTACGATTTAACCTTCCGTGTCGACATCGGCATGGCCAGAAGACGCCGAGGTAAAGAATTCACCCGTGCCCTTTCAGAGAACAATCTTGCCATCTGTCTGAAGCGGTTCAGGAAAACCTAAAGCAAGATGCCCGCAGGCGTGATTAAGCCGTAGCGCGGGTCCAGCGTCCCAACAACAACGCCACCTCACTGGATTTGCCACTTTGAGAAACATCCCTAAAAACTGTTGGCAAGTAAGCATTGTCCGATCCAGATGCGATTCCTTTTTAGTAAAAGAAATTCCTGGGTAAATCCTGGTTTGTCACCACTCATACCGGCCTAAATGTCAGTGGTTGGAAGATCCTAGTGCAGATCACTGGAACCAGTCAGGCATTGCCAGATTCAGTACGGGAGTCCATACTGTGTCGCTAGTGATGCGCATGAGGCAACCATGTTCACGCAAAGCTTGATTTGAGTATTGCTGTAACATTTGATCTACGGCTTAACACATTACACCGTGTTACGAAAAGGTACGGCCAAACTTGCAGGAAACATTCTTCACACACAAAGAAAGAAAATATGTTATGTGGAAATGTGTCCGGAAGCGCTTAAAGCTCATTTTAGTATTTCTTTTTAAATGTAAATTGAAACAATTCCCAGTTGTTTCGTTAGTATGTACTGTACTTCCTCGATTCACCGCCAGTTGGCCCAATTGAAGGAAGGTAATGTTGACTTCAGCGCTTGTGTTGACATGCGACTCATTGCTCTACAGTACTTAGCATCACTGGAGCACGTTATCACGATTTCATACGGTATACTCTACCTGTGCTGCTAGAACATGTACCTTTACAAGTACGACACAACATGTGGTTCATGCACGATGGAGCACCTTCACATTTCAGTCGACGTGTTCGTACGCTTCTCAACAACAGATTCGGTGACCGATGGATTGGTAGAGGCGGACCAATTCCGTGGCCTCCCCGCTCTCCTGACCTCAACCTTCTTGACTTTCATTCATGGGGGCATTTGAAAGCTGTTGTCTACGCAACCCCGGTACCAAATGTAGAGACTCTTCGTGCTCGTATTGTGGACGGCTGTGATACAATACGCCATTCTGCAGGGCTGCATCAGGGCATCAGGGATTCCATGCGACGGAGGGTGGATGTATCCTTGCTAACGGAGGACATTTTGAACATTTCCTGTAACAAAGTGTTTGAAGTCACGCTAGTACGTTCTGTTGCTGAGTGTTTCCATTCCATGATTAACGTGATTTGAAGAGAAGTAATACAATGAGCTCTAACATGGAAATTAAGCGTTTCCGGACACATGTCCACATAACATATTTTCTTTCTTTGTGTGTGAGGAATGTTTCCTGAAAGTTTGACCATACATTTTTGTATCACCCTGTATTAGTCATCAATCCACAAAATGCAGCAACCAGTTGCTTCTAATAATTTATTTGTGACGACTGGTTTCGGGCGCTTGAGTGCCCTTCTTATGGTCTCTATATGAATGTTTATATTACTGTAACCATTCACATTTGCTTTTCACATTAGTTCACGCGTCTTAACGCTTATTACCCACATCCTTGACTTAGTTGTCATATGAGAATCACTTCTCAGTTTATCCCTATATTTGAAGACATAGGCACAATGACACTTTGTTTATATTGACAGTTGTCCTGATAGCGGCATTATAAGCTCGCTACTAGTGTCTCAGCGGCTAGTTCCGAAATATTCCGCCTATGGCGCCACTTATCATTACACTTCTCATACTAATGAATATTAATATGTTAAGGGACTGATGTATCAGTCACCGGCTCTTCTTTTTACGCTTTTATTGTCAATTACATCGATTATTACTGTTATTCATCCCACTCCTGTTTTTCCTTATTTATTTTTACCCTTTCATTATGAGGCTCGTCCATAGATACTTTTTGTTATTCCTTGTGTAATCTCTGCACTTAGCGCTTAGTTACCTGCTAGCATGTAGCATGTACATATATTAAGCTACAGTACTAAAATGTAAGTGTAAATTTATCCATTTAAATGAACATATATTTTATTACAATCTATTTGTCTCAAAACTGCATCACTCATTGTATTAGCTATATAAACTTTCACACTCAGTTCGAATACTTTTATACTCACAAATTCAAATTTTCTGGAAACGACTTTTGTACGTTTTATATGCTTTACTGTAATGCCAATGCACTTGTTTGTCTGTATAGAGACCAGAAGAAGGGCACTCAAGCGCCCGAAACAGGTCGTCACAAATAAATTATTGGAAGCAACTGGTTGCTGCATTTTGTGGATTGATAACGTAAACAGTTGCTGCCATCGATAAAATACTTCAACATATATTAGTAGTAAACAGCTTTTCTCATAATGTACTACAAGCCAATAATGCCAGAAACTCCAAGCACAGATTCCTACAGACTTTTAGAGAAAACATTCGCCGGCCGCGGTGGCCGAGGGGACTGAGACGCTCTAGTCACGGTCTGCACGGCCACTACGTTCGGGGGTTCGAATCCCCCCTCGGGCATGGATATTTGTGCCGTCCTTAGTATTAGTCAGTTCTTAAGTAGTTTGTAAGTTTAGGGACTGATGACCCCGTAGTTAAGTCCCATAAGCTATACAAACATTTGAACATTTAGAAAACATTCTTTGTTACGACACATTTTGGAGGTGTTGTAAAGTCAGCGAGGAGTTACTGCGTAATAAGTCTGTCCCAACATTTAGAATGTGTCGCGAGTTCCTCGATGTATAAACAAGAACGTTTCACAGTTCCGCACACCGCAGCTAGTTTTGGGAGCGAGAAAAGGTGACGTCGTTTTCCGTTATGATGGTAGAAAAACCGCTGTTTTTCGTAAGATGATTTCTTCTTATGTTTAATTCCTTTTTCACTGATCGAAAACTGTAGGTTATCATATCCGTCAACAACACAATCTACAGTTGGTATCTCAAGGATCTGAAAACTCACTTTAATTGACGTGTTATCGACTTATATTGTTCCCTACGGATTTTAAAACAGTTGAAGTAAAAATCAGTTATCATTTCTGAGTGTGTTCTGGTGATCTTCAGTCCGCAGCTCTCCACCCTACTCTATCTTGAGCAAGCCTCTCCATCTCCTCATAAGAACGGCAGACCACATCCCCTTGAATCTGCTCACTATTCTCGTCTTTCAGTCTACGCCTGCGAGTTTTACCCCACACATTTCCCTCCAATGCTAAGGTTACAAATTCTTGATGCCTAAGAATGTTCCTGTCAGTCAATTCCTTCTTTTTGTCAAGGTATGCCACAAATTTCTTTCTTCCCAATTCTGTTCAGCAGCTCCTCATTCGTTACGCCATCTACGCAACGCAATCATCAGCATCCTTCTGAAGCATCGCATTTCAAAAAGCTCGATCCTCCATGTTTCACTCGCGTACAATGGTATGCTGTAGACAAATGCTTTCAGAAAGGGCATTAAACATTTAGGGTAACTCAGGGACAGTTGAACCACTTTTTTTCTTTAGGGTGAAATTCATCGGTTTTTAATTTTTGTTTTACTTTTGTCAGTATTTTCTTATTGATTGTCATATAAACTTACATACAGAACATTATAGAGGCCCTCCCACTCAAAGTGCAAGTCACACAACGAAATAAAAATATACATCAACGGTCCATCTCATCCGTAGGTGTATAGGTGAGATGGACCAGTGTAGTGGGAGAGATGGACCACGTGCATAATTGCTACACACGAAGAAAAGAGTGAAAGGAAACCACGTACTTTTATTGAAATATGTAGTAATGAATACAGTAAGACATTTCAGACTAAAACAATTTTATCAGTATTTTGTAAATAATAACCAAACACTGGATTTTCATTGATTTGTAGATTTTGTGCAAACTTTGGGATATTTTTCTCCTTCTACAGCTATTACACTTATTAGCAAATTATGAACAACATTCATGTGACAATCGTGAACAGGAAATACACTGAATCCAATCGTCTTTTTTGTTGGTTTCGTAATATATTTCACCACATCCCACACATTCATCTTCACCCCATTCGTCAAAGCTATTTTCAGCATCTTCTATAATATCTTCAGTGTTGCAGCTTTCTGCGTCTGATGAACATGGTGGACTGTTTGCAGCATTTTTCTTTTGTCGTTCCTTGGGTCTCTTTTTCTCCTTCCTAGTGCTCTGCTTTGTTGGTAGTTTTTGTTCCCTTTTTTCTGTTGCCTTTATTTCCTCATCCTTCTTTCCTTTTACACTTATAATATTTTCAGCAGAGTTTAGCATTTTGGAAACAGTTGTTGCGTTTCTCTTCAAATTCGGTGTTTTTTCAATAGAAGGAACAGTTGGTATTTCTTCCAAAAGCTTTGTTGGTGTTTGCTTAGACATTGGAGTGGTTCCTTTTGACGTGGTAATCGTGGAAGTCTCAGATTTTGTAGTAGTGCTGCTTCACGTTGTGTCGGCAGAGGATATCAGCTCTTTTGACGTGCTTGGGGTCGCTAGGTTTGTTGCTGAGCTGTGGACTGGTTGGTTGACTTGAGTGCTAGATTCAGCTCCTATGTTTGTTGGCACTGACTCAACTTCCGAGAAAGGAGCATAGTCGGGGATTGCAGACATACTCAGTGGAGTTATTCCTCATGCCTTGATGCCGCTTGTATCGTCTTAGACGGTGACTGATTTAGCCCACGCTGAATTTCAGTAGTTTTCCAAACTGAAGACGGTTTATTTTCCTTCCTGGATTATTTAACAGGAAATTATTGCAAGCTTTGTAAAAATAGTTCTTCACTGATTTGAAAAATGTTCGATCCAACGGTTGCAACCAGTGGGATGTTTGTGGAGGTAGACTCATTAAAATAATCCTTTGTTTCTCTGATACTCTATAGTTTCCAAACAGCTTGTGTGAGAAAAATACCAACTGTGCAAAAACATTTTATTCGATCAATTTTTAAAATACTAATGTAAATTCCATGGTCACTTAAGATATACTTTATTGTCGTCCATCTCTCCCTAATTAAAATGCATGGTCCGTCACTCACAAATAGAAGTGTTCCATCTATCCAGATTGTCTGTGAGAGATGGACCACCCCGATTTCAATCAGCAGTTTTAGAGCTCGGTGGCCATTTTAGGTTAGGTACATGCCAACACATTCGTCAAGCTATTAGTAATAAAACTGGAGGAATACTAAGCAAACTGTGCCATAATACTAAAGGAAAGTAACTACATGATAAAACTTTTCGACTTACCAAAACAGACAATGTGATTTTTTCCCGAATTAAGAAGATAATGACAACAATACTTTTGCACGACGTTCGTTCAACATAGAGCTTACTCAAAACTGAACGGCGCTGCTCTCTAGCGGCGCATTCACGAAATACGTCGCTGGTCCGTCTCACCCAGTGGTCCAATCACCCCAAGTTACCCTGCATTAACATTGAGTGTCAACAAATTTTGCTTTTTCAGAAACGCTTTTCTTTCCTTAGGCATTTTGGATTTTATATGTACTTTACTTCGGCCATATGAAGTTACTTTGCTACAAAATAACAACACTTATCTTCTACTTTTATTGTCTCATTACCCAACCTAATTCCTTCAGCATCACCTGATTTTCTTGGACAGCATTACATTACCCTTGACTTGTTTGTTAATGTTCATCTTATATGCTCATTTCAACACACTTCTCATTCCGTCCAACTAATCTTCCATGTCCTTTGCTGTCTCTGACAGAATCGCAATGACATCGGCAAAACGCAAAGTTTTTATTTCTTCAGCCTGAACTGTAAATACCACCTCAAAATTTCTCCTTGCATTCATTCACAGTTTGTTCAATATACAAACTGAATAACGTTGGGGACACGCTACAACACTGACTTACTCCCTTCCCTACCAATGCTTCCCTTTCATGCCCTTCTACTTAATAACTGCTGGGTTGTGTTTTGTACTAGTTGTAAATGACCTTCTGTTCCCTATATTTTACCGCTGCTGACTCCAGAATTGCCGGGCGCGGTGGCCGAGGGGACTGAGGCGCTCCAGTCACAGTCTGCACGGCCACTATGGTCCCATCTCGGGCATGGATATTTGTGCCATCCTTAGTATTAGTTAGTTCATAAGTAGTTTGTAAGTTTAGGGACTGATGACCCCGAAGTTAAGTCCCATAAGCTATACAAACATTTGAACATTTTGACTCCTGAATTTGTAAGTGTGTATTTCAATTAACATTGTCAAAAACTTTCTCCAAATCTACAAAAGATAGAAATGTAGTTTTGCCTTTCCTTAATCTATCTCCTAAGGTAAGTCGTAATGTAAGTATTGTCTCGCATGTTACTAGACGTTCTGATGGTATGAATTGCATATCTATGAAGAGACGCCATACAGTTGCAGAGATCTCTAATACAATAGTGGTCATGGCTCTTTACCATCCCGTGTTCTAATCAGCTTTATGAGAAACATAAAAAATACCCAGTCGAGAGACCTGTAAACAAGAACTTACACTGGAGTGAAGAAAGTGTCGGGATGCTTCCCAGTGTCATTTTGTCCAGCGAAGTGGCCCGACTGTGTTGTACATTGTTTGCAATCAGCAATCTGATGCAACCCAACCAAGCCGCAGGATTATCGGGACGCGCTGACCCCATAGCTGTTCCTGTCTGCTATAGTGTTCCTGTTATAGGCTTTTGTGCAGGAACTGAACAAAGCATTATGTCTGTTAAACGTTCTTAGGGGACATACTGAAATCTTTAAGCCAAATCACTAATTTTCTATATGACATATTTTATTGGCATAGTTTTTTCGCCATAATAAACTCAATTCGGTTATTAAACGCCATTCTCAGGTGTTCTGAAATGATGATAAAACGTATTCAATAAACAAAATTCTTCTGTATGTTATGCTATATTTTATTTTGACTCAAGTTTAGTTGTACGTAAATGAGATTCTTTTTCCTATCCCATTCGATATCGTTCCATGTCAATCTGAGAACTGTCCTTGTCTTCTATATATATATATATATATATATATATATATATATATATATATATAAATGAATGTTTGTATGTATGTCCTCTATGTGTTCATAAACCATTAATTGTAATGAAACTTTGATGAACTGTTCACCGTACGCTCACGAAGGTTCCTGACCCAAAACAAAAGAGCAAGACACATAGCTCAGGGGATATGACGTCATAAATGAGAGGCCACCGCGTGAAAATACCCAGATTTACGCGTCAATTATTAGCATTACAGATGTGCATGTTACTATTTATTTTTGTCTGCAAGTCTCTCTTAATTCTCTTGCATCCAAAATTAAGCAATCTGTTTTCTTAATCTCTATCTATATAAAAGCGAACGGACACTCACGGACTAAACACGAAATCTCGAAAACTGCTTTACCTATGAAACTGAAATTCGGCAGTAATGTAGCTTACAGGTAGAAAACGTCAGCTAAGAAAGTATTTTGTGATAGGTGCATGGCGGAGCATACTTCTCCTACAGACTCACGAAATCTACAGTTTCATTTCGATCTTCACGAAATTTCGCACGCTTGACCTTCAAAAGAAGAGTAAGGTCACCGACTATCTTAAGTTTCATACGATGCATGGCGGAGGGTACTTTGCAACATAAAAATGAATCCCTAAATATCTTGGTCGCGCCACAAATTGAGAACGTGCTGTTCTTTTCGTCATTCTGAGAACAAGGGTTGTATGAAATAAAAGTGTGATCCTGAATTTCTATTGCATAGATATCTATAGTTTTGTTCCGATATTGATGAAATTTTGCACACTCTGCTTAAAAACAAGAGGAATGTCACTGTCTGTATAAAATTTTGTTTGGAGCATGGTGCAGGGTACTGAACTTCCGCAATTTTACAAAATGCATAGTTTTGCTCCAATCTTGATGAATTTTTGCAAAATGTTGAAGAGTTTGTTAAGCTTAAAGGACTTAACAGCGGAGTCATCAGACCCTACACTTACAAACTACTTATGAAATACCTTATACTGAAGACGGCCCATACATCCATTCCCCAACGGGGAACGGCCTCGCGCATCGTAGCATAGCCCCTCAACGCGCTCGGCCGCTCCAAGGCGGCTATATTTTTGCACACATGACGGTACCTTGCGGAAAACATTTCCGAGAGAGGGAAAGGTGGAAACGAACAGAGAGATGGGAGAGAAAGAGGTGGATGCAGAGAGAGGGGGAAAGGGGAGGTGCACTAAGAGAGTGTGGGATAAACACCCGGGCAACGCCGGGTATACAGCTAGTACATTATAAAATCAGTATTTATAAGTAGTTACGATTAGATCTCGGTATGATAATTGTGTCAACGGTACTGAATGTTTACATTGTAGTATGCTGTCTGTATTGCTATGCTTTCGGGTATGGATTGTCTTTCGCTGTCTTGCAAATTTCATCCGTTTTTATGCTGAAGTTGTGAATAAAGTTTTCGATATAATTTTTTATGTTTCAGACCTAGTTGTTCGTTTAGTGTACATTGTGTACGGTTTAGGAAGTGCAAACATTTTCCCGTTTCCTCCGTAATGTTCGTTTCTTGGTTCAAATGTTCAAATGTTTGTAGAGCTTATGGAACTTAACAACGGGGTCATCAGTCCCTAAACTTACAAACTACTTATGAACTAATTACAACTAAGGACGGCACAAACATCCATGCCCGAGGGGGGATTCGAACCCCCGACCGTAGTGGCCGTGCAGACCGTGACTGGAGCGCCGCAGTCCCCTCGGCCACCGCGGCCGGCGTTTCTTGGTCTTTATATATAGAGGTTGTCATTGTTTTTCTATAGTGTCTAGTTCGTGATTATCGATAAGTGGGCCTAAGTGCTGAAAAAAATCGATGTGTTGTTCTAGTTTGTGTGTTCCATATATCTAACGTTGAAGCACCTGCATGTCTGTACTACGTAGATTATATTGCATTATTACATGTAATTTTGTAAATTCCGGGGTTGGTGTGTATTGGAGGCTTCGTATTTCCAGACTGATCATCGATTTCCGACTTTGCTCTCATATGCGAATGCGATATTAGTGTTTTTGAATGCTGATTGTATCTTGTTGGAAATAATATCGAAAATATGTGGCGAGTAAGTTTATACTTTTTAAAATTTTCTTTTGCGTTTCTGCTGATTATAGTATTGAAGAAGACCGCTGTACCAGATGGGGATACCATTTCGATTTTAGACGGCGCATGCACCCCTCCCCCAACCCCGTTTTTAGCAGCAGTATACCGAAGGTCCCTAGAGAAGCCAAGTATCCCCAAGGCTTGGAGAAAAGCGGAGGTCATTTCCGTATATAAGAAGGGTCGTCGATCAGATAGCAAAACTATAGATCTCTGACATCAGTGATTGTAGAATTTCGCAACTCATGTTTTGTTGGGATATTACGTCATTTATGGGGACTGGAAATCCCCTTCGTAGTACTCAGCATGGTATCGGAAAGCGTGTGAAACAACCCGCGCTATTTATTCGCGAGACCCAGAGGGCAGTAGGTGGTAGACGATCACAGGTACGACGCCGTGTGTCTTGACTGCCGCAAGTCTTTCGACACCGTTCCACACCGTCGCGTGATGAACTAAATGCGAGCATGTGGACTGTCAGACCGGTTGTGTGACTTGATTGAGGCGTTTCTAGATAACGGAAAGGTGGCTGTCATTCTCAGCGGAGAGAAGTCTTCAGACGTGAAAGTGCTCGCATGCGTGCTCAGGTGAGCGGTACATGACCGCTGCTTCCGCAGTATATGTAAATGACCTCGTAGATGTCTTCGGGAGGCCCATGAGGCATTTGGCAGATGATACCGTAGTTTATGGAGAAGTCGCGCCGCGATGAAGGCAGCGGAATGCAGGAGGATCCGCAGATTATTAAAGCTCAACATTGAGAAGTGCAAAGTTTACATAGAAAGAAATGTCCTTTATTACATAACTACGCAATAGCAGGACAAACGCAGGCAGCAGTTACTTCATATTCACAGAATGTATGACATTAACTTCGAATGGGTAAATTTGAAAATGTGTACCCAGCCTGGATTCGAACCAGGGTCTCCTGCTTTCTAGGCGGTTGCACTGACCCCTACACCACTGCGAGCACAGTGATCAGCACACCTGCACGGAATTACTCAAGAACGCCTCCCGTCACATACAAATTTCCAACTTTACCCTGCCCACTAGAACTCGAACAAGTAGTCACTTAGTACTGATTCCTAGGGCCTAGGAGTGCATCCGCACTGAAGAAATAATCATTGACCGTTATCGGAATATTGTATAAGTTATATATATGTCGGCAATGATCCTTTCTTGATTTCTGAGGCACTCCTAGGCGCTTACTCTTACGGGAATCAGTACTAAGTGACTACGAGTTTGAGTTCTAGTGGGCAGGGGTAAAGTTGCAAATTTGTATGCGACGGAAGGCGTGCTTGAGTAATTCCGTGCAGGTGTGGTGATCACTGTGTCCCCAGTGGTGTAGGGGTCAGCGCAACTGCCTACCGATCAGGGGACTCGGGTTCGAATCGCGGCTGGGTGCACATTTTCAGCTTTACCACACTCCGCTGCAGAATGAAAGTTTCATTCTGGAAACATCCCTTTGGTTATGGCTAAACCATGTCTCCACCATATCCTTTCTTCCAGGAGTGCTAGTCTTCCAAGTTTCGCAGGAGAATTTCTGTGAAATTTGGAAAGTAGGAGTCGAGGTACTTGCAGAATTGAAGTTGTGGGGCGACACCATGAGTCGTGTCACGATAGCTCAATGCTAGAGCGCTTGCCCGCGAAAGGCAAAGGTCCCAGGTTTAGAGTCCTGGTTCCGGCACACAATTTTAATCTGCCATGAAGTTTCAAAGCTGAAAATGTAATTCAAGTGTAAAAAGTATTTCGTACCTTGAGCTTACCGAAATACTCTCAATCCAGCCAATATCTCTCTCTCATCGCCGTATTTTTGTCCTTGGGCGAACGAAAGCAGCTTGGTAAAACACTCAGCACTTAATATTCGCAAAAAAAGTTCTGAATTCATTGAGATCCTCTGGTATGAGTTACTTGATTATGTGCATGCAGTACACGTCTCATTCTTCGTCTCTTCTTCTCAAACAAGAACGTGGAGTGTTATAACAAACATTGCCACAGCTCCTGCAACCGGCGACAGTGTAACCTTCTTAAGTGGAATATTATCAACTATGACATACACTCAAACGTGAACAATCCACGTATATAGACAGTAATAAGCCAGTATTTTCGCACAGGCGCTGCTGTTAGTGGTAATCAGACGTGAAGACGGAAGTATGTCCTATTAATGCAACCAAGCCTGTATGATCGCACGTCATTAGTACCGAGTTAGTACGCTTGGAGCGCTGCAGCAGACAGTTATCTTTCTTGTGAACTTTCGATCATCATGTAAACTAGGCATTACGCACAGTGTGTGGGCGAGCGTTATACTGCTGGAACAACACGTCACCTTTTTGTTGCAAGAACGGCAAAACAACGTTCTGAGCGAGCGCTGGTCGCGGTTCCCCCGACAAACATCGAAGGTGGTGGAGACCACGAGGCCAGTGGGGACAGCATGTCTCAGACGAATCCACTATGTGGGTCCGTACGCGGCAGGTCTATGTTGTAGGCGCAGTCGACCATCGATTTCGTTTCATCACTGAAGACCACGACTCACCATCCCGTCTTCCAAGTGATCCTTGATCGTCTCTTGGTGTACGAAGCAGCAGGTGTCTGGTCATCAGGCGATCAGCGGCACCGACGCGAGAATGCCCACCTGCTACCGGTCGCTTGTTCGCAGGCCCGCACAGTGTTTCCAACAGGGCTGCCAACCCAAAGGACACCAGTCGACGGTGTGGCGTGAGTGGGAGATGGGCTAGAGGGGTGTAAACACCCGGCAACAGTCGGCGATGAGACTTCGGGCCTTACAAGCCATCCTACAGGTGCTGTAGTGGCTGCCCTTACACTAGGACGACCGCGGCAGGCGTCAGTGCTGCGTGGACGTCCAGAAGCCTTATTTATGGGTGTGCGAACGTCACGTGACCTCTGAGACCTTCACAGGAGGCACAGCACTTTCAACTTAATAGGCAATCTCCGAAGGGACCATCCCGTCATTTGGAAGGCCTCAGTTCGATCCCTGTCAGAGTAGTTCATTTGGCTGTAGGAAGCACGGCTGTCTGTGACTTGCCGTCCGTTTGCTTCGCACGCTTACGTCACTCTGACTGCAAACATTCCCTGTTACAGGGAACACCCAGACGGCGCTCCGGCGAGTTATTAGTGCGTCTGCTGTCACCCAGGCGGCGTCTGCCGTCATCGGATTGGTAGTGAACGCGAAATGTACACGCGAGGTCTGTTCAAATTACAGCAGCGAAAGAAATGCCCTCGAACTAATAAACATAGCGCTCCACGTTGGATACATAAGAATGAACTAATGGTTAGGATTCAAAATGATCGCAAACCTGCATTGTGGCTTCTGTCATATACACTCAAACAGATTCGCTAATTATTTCTGAGATTTCTTTTTCTGCGAGATTAAGGCAACATAAGACTTGAGTGGGATGCTAACAGTAGTTACTGAAAGACGCCGAGGAAGGGGGACTGTTTGGTGTCTTCCGAAGAGGTGTGGCAGTCACTGCAGTTGTCAACTGGTCGTGGCTGGTAACGTGGACTCGCCAAGTTCTCACTGTCACTGTCATCATAAGGACAAACAAAACTGTTATGTATACCCGACCGTGGAAAGACAGAATCCTAAGTTGGATGGGATTGCATTTAAATTTAGAGACAGCTGTTGACATTACGAGTAGATTAAACTTTATGTAAGTATCCACAAAACACGTGATAAAATGCAAGATTGGAAAGTTTGTGTACAGCTTGTACAGAAACCAGAAAAAATAAGGAGGCTATGAAAGGGAGACAACATTTGAGAAGGGAACTGGAGAGTTTTGCAGCCTGTCACCAACTATATTCAATCGGTAGTTCGTACAAGCTGCGAAAGAAAGCATAGAGCAACGTGGGAAGTCGTCAACAGAAATGAGAAATACATTTTTTGGGGGGCAGTGAAGACAATGTGATTCTTAGAGACTTCAAAGGAGTTGTAAGAGTAGTTGAACGGAATGAATAATATATTGGACAAAGGTAATGAAGTTAACATTACCAAATCACCTACATAATTGAAAGCAGGTTAATGGAATCAGATGATGCTAAGGAAATTGGAATAACAAATGAGACATTGAATGTGCAGATGAGTCTAGTATTGGGCAGCAAAATAAGATTAGAGATGATATGAAAGCA
Source organism: Locusta migratoria (assembly GCA_026315105.1). NCBI lineage: Eukaryota > Metazoa > Arthropoda > Insecta > Orthoptera > Acrididae > Locusta > Locusta migratoria. The sequence continues at coordinate 398,658,682 of CM048750.1, read as the reverse complement.
GAGAAAAATATCTCTGAAAAGACCATTTTGCTAATGATTTAAATGTCCCGAAGTCTTTTCTTGTACTGTTTGGGTGGAATGGAGCCTTGAACAGAAGTAAAACATGGACGATTAGAAAAAAAGAATCTTTTGGATTCTGAAACTTTAAAGATCAACCCAGAGCAAACAAAGCTACACAAAACATCTACGAATTCACATTTTTTATAACAAATGCAGCATAGCTTAACTAAATTTTCTGTAAGGCACGAAATATGGAGCTGTGAGACTTGATCTACAGAATAAACGCTGGGTGTATTACAGACAGATAAAACAATTAGGTCAATGCAAGACATGTTAGAATAGCTAGTTATGCAAATGAAACTGGCAGAAGAGCAAACATTCCTGACCAGCCCAGGGGATTTGCCTGTTTCAGATGCGCATTTAAACCCAGTAATTTCGGCAGTGAAGAACCTATCTATACCCTTTAATTCCGGCAGTTAACAAATGGCACGATAATGTGCCCTCGGGAGCCGTCTGGTGCCTGTCGTGATATTATCACATTACCATTCGCTAAATCCGATCAATCAGTGTTGCAATTAGCGTATGTTGGCATTCAAGTTAGAGGTCTCTTAATGCATATCGGAGAAATGTTACGTAAACATTACTTCTGTATATATCATAACGGGCAACTATTGCCTTAGTCCAATCTAGAGGACATACTCTTACACAATTAATGGCAGTCGTGGCAACAGAAACGTCTTACAATACAGTGACTAAAATACATATAGCAGCCAAAGGCTTAATTCGTATGAGAGAAGCAATCTGCAATGACGCCCGCCAATGAACTATAGTATTCGCTCAAGGAGTAATCAGTTGTACCTAGAGATTGGAATATATCGTAGTGATCACAGTACAGATAATTGTCTATTTGTCTTGATGGAAGACAGTGAGGTCTGATGTGACACGAGGTAACTTCATAATACTGTAACAACCCAATAAACGTAAAAATATAAAGGACTTGTTGAAAACTTTTGTATGGTAAAACTGTCATAGAAAGGACGTAATTTCAAGAAATAAAATTTAAGTCCATCTCTTTCTGGAGAAGGCACTGCAGGCGGATGGATGGCGACTGTTTAGCTAGTATTCTCTTCTTTAAGTTATACAACGAGTGCAAAATAAAAGTCATTCGCAAAAGTATCCCATGACGTACATAACATGTCAAAAGTGCAAGCCTCGCAAAATAGTACTTTTACTGGAAAGATGAAATATCTCATCCAGCACCAAGTCCGCTGTTTTAGTTACTACCTATGGCAGTATCTGTTCCATAACCTTTTCATACATTATTACGAATTAGTAATCCATCAATATGAGCAGTGCTTGCATCAACATTAGACACCTTTGTTTCTGTAACAAACAGAACAACTTGTAAATTGCTTGGGAACATAATCTACTGTTTAAAATACTTTCTTTGATATCATTATACATTATTTCCATCTTTTAAATTTTATATTATATATGCTAGCTGAACCCCCGCTGCTTCGCATGCGTAGGCTGGTTGTTCTGTACCAATTGTTTCTTTTTAATCCTGATGAAGAATCCATATCTTAAGTTTCGTAGTTATAGCTTGAAATTTGAGTTAACAGCAACATATTTTTGAAAATCAATTTTTTGCGTCCTCTATTTTACCCTCTATTTCAAAAGATGCCGAAACACGAGTCTTTTAAATTCAAACCCCGAATCCAAATCCGAAAATTTGAAGTTCTAATTTCAAAATTGCCTAAATAGCAACATTTTTCGAAAAACACCCACTCTCCAATTTAACCCCGTTGATGGTCGATTTTCCAAAAATACTGAAACACGTACTTTTAACGTCTAACCAACTATACAAATATCAATTTTTGCAGCTCTAGCTTCAAAATTGTATCAATAGCAACGTGTTTTAAAAAAGAATATTTGATCCTCTATTTAACCATCTTACTTGTTGAATTTTCAAAAATACTAAAAATCATGGATTTTTAGTCCTGACCAAGATTCCACATCTGAAAGTTCGTAGTTGTAGCTTAAAATTTGAGTTAACAGCAACCTATTTTTGAAAATCATTTTTTTTGCGTTACCTATTTTACCCCCTTATTTGTCGAATTAAAAAAAAAAAGCCTAAACACGTGTCTTTTAAATTCGAGCCCTGAATTAAAATTCGAAATTTTGTGGTTCTAGCTTCAAAATTGCCTACATAGCTACGTATTTTCAAAAAAGGTTTAATCCCCTATTTCACCCCCTTACGGACGGAATATCGAAAAATCGCTTCTTAAATGACGCCTACAGAGTAAGATCAACACCCTCCACAAATTTCAAGTGTCTATCTTCAGTGGTTTGGGCTGGGCGATGATGAGTCAGAAAGTCAGTCAATCGGAATACTTCCCATATATATTATATATATATATATATATATATATATATATATATATATATATATATATATATATATATATATATATATGTGTGTGTGTGTGTGTGTGTGTGTGTATAAAAAATAGAAATCGAATAACTTACCCAAAGCACAGTCACGTTGATTGACAAAAACACAAATAAAAAACTAAAAACACACAAACATTCAAGGTTTCGTAACCATTGGCCGCTTCATCAGGAATAGAGGAAGGAAGGAGTGGAAAAAAAGGAAGGATGCAGGTTTTAAGGGAGTGGATGAGGAGTCATTCCAATCCCAGGAGTGGAAGGACCTACCTTAGGGAGAAACACTCCCGGGGATTGGAATGACTCTCATACACTCCCTTAAAACCCGCATCCTTCCTTTCTTCCCGTCCTTCCTTCCTTTCTCTATTCCTGATGAAGTGCCCAATGGTTGTGAAAGCTTCAATGTTTGTGTCTTTTTATTTTTTTATTTGTGTCTATCAACGTGCCTGTGCTTTGGGTAAGTTATTCGATTTCTATTTTTTATACATATTTAACTCACCAGGACAGTTTCCTTATATATATATATATATATATATATATATATATATATATATATATATATATATCGATGGTGTTGAACAGCAACCTCGTATGTCAAAAAAATTCAGTTTTACAAAAGAGTGAAATAAGAATTATTTTTTTACAGTTATCTCGATAGCAATTAAATAAAAAAGCTATTATTATCACTATAAATTATTTCATTAATAAAATATTCCATGAAAACATACTGGGAAATAATTTTCAAGCCATAAATTAAATAAAAATTGTCAACCATGTTCTTACATGAACAAACTGACATACGGGGTTGCAGTTGAACACCAGTTTTCATTTATTTATTTTTTATTTTATTTATTTATTTTGCTGTGCGGGAGTAGCTGTGTTTGCGAATGCACCATGCTAAGGACTGAGCGGCCGCTTCCGCCAGCGGTTCGAGTCTTCCCTTGAGAATGGGTGCGAATGTCGTGGTTAGTGTAAGTTAAAGTCCATAGCAGTTTGATCCAATAGGTTTGTTGTTTTTGTTGTTGTGGCCTTCAGTCCACAAAATGATTCTAGCAGCTTCCACACTACCCTGTCCTGTGTAAGTCTCTTCATCTGAGAATACGTTAGACAACGTACATCCTTTTGAATCTGCTTACTATATTCGTCCCTTGGTCACCCTCTACGATTTTTACCCTACACGCTTCCTTCTAATGCTAACTTGACAATTCCTTGATGTCTCAGAATGTGTCCAACCAATCTATCCCTTCTCTTAGTCAGGATATCCCAGAAACTCCTAGAGCACCTCCGGTTCGGTTAAGCACCTCGTCATTAGTTATGTGATCTACCCATCTAATTTTCATCATTCGTCTGTAGCACCACATTTCAAAAGCTTCTATCATCTTTTTGTCTGAACTCCTTATCGTCCATGTTTCACTCACATACAATGCTACACTCCAGATAAATGCTTTCAGAAAGGACTTCCTAACATTTAAATTAATATTCGATTTTAACAAGTTTCGCCTCTTTAGAAACGCTTTTCTTCCCATAGTTCTGCATTTTATATCTTCTTTACTTCGGCCACCAGAAGTTATCTTGCTACCCAAATAACAAAATTCATCCACTACTTTTATCGTCTCATTGCCTAATCAAATTCCTTCAGCATCGCCTGATTTTCTGACATTGCATTCCATTGCCTTACTTTTACTCTTGTTGATGTTCATCTTATATCTTTCTTTCAAGACACTGTCCATCCCATTCAATTGCTCTTCCAGATCTTCAGCAAACCGTAATGTTTTTATTTCTTCTCCCTGCACTTTACTGCCCTCTCCAAATTTCTCCTTCCATACCTTCACTGCCTGTTCAATGTACAGATTGAACAACAATGGGAAAATGCTACAACCCTTACTCCCTTCCCAACTTCTACGTTCCGTTCTTGCCCTTCGTCTCTAATACAAACATTTAATAGTGTTATTAAACGCAATGTGTACAAGTGAGTCATGTTTAAGTTACAGTAACGTGGCCTGTCACCAGTCTTTTGCGAGTGTGGTCAGTGGTTTGACCTGCTCTTACAGGTCACCAGATAATATGAGGCGCGTCCAGAAAGTAGTTCCGTTTCAATTTATCTCCGCTGCAGCGCTGCGATTGCAGTTCCGCACATGCGCTGTAGACGATGTGTATCAAGGAGAACAACGTGCGCCATTTGGAGATCGCTGTCAGTTACGTATGCTTAGTTGTGCTTGTTTGAAATGTCGGCGTTGATTGAAAATCCCGCCGCCTGTGAAATCAGGGCGGCCATTCGCTTTCTGAATGCGAGGAAACTGAAACCAAGTGAAATTTATCGGCAAATTTGCGATGTTTACGGACCAAATGCCATGAGTGATTCGATGGTGAGAAGATGGGTCCGACAGTTCAATGGCGGTCGTAGTGATGTGCATGATGAAGAACGAAGTGGGCGTCCACCTTTGATTACAGAAGAACTGGTTTACGCGATTGATGACAAGATCAAGGAAATCCGTAGGTTTACATTTAGTGCTCTCGCTATGGACTTCCCCCAAATTTCACTGTTGCCAACTGGTTGAAGACACAGGCGGCAGATTTCTATGAAGAAGGTATACAAAACCTGGTACCGCGCTATGGCAAATGCCTGCAAAATTTCGGTAGTTATGTGAAAAGTAGTTTAAGGGTTGTAGAATTTTGTGCAATAAAAATTTCTTCTGTATCTGTGTACAGTTTCATTTTATTACCAAACGGAACTTACTTTCTGGACGCGCCTCGTATCTGAGGCATGGTTCGTTGCACAACTTGCAGATAAAGTTTCCCGTTGAAACCATGGACAGAAAATAGCGTGAATAGGTGCTGGAGTTCGAAGTTCGGACCTTGCCATACATCTGACTTCACCGCTTCTGCTTCCATTAGTTCCTTCGGTAACTTCCTTGTTTTGTTTTTTCTCTTCTCGATTACGCATTTGTAAGCCTGCATCTCTGGGAGACTGAAGAATTGCTTGATATTTTCTAGGAAGGGACATTCCTTTGCTAGTACGTATGTGTAGCTGTTTTTCGTAAACTTAGAAAGTGATAGGGCTCTTTTTAGGAATCTGTCTTTACATTCTCCAATCTAGTCAGATTTTTTGCCGGCATGTAGGACCATATTAGCTGAATGCCATATGTTGCCCCAGGCATAACCTTCATCTTGAAGAGCTTTATCGCTGTTGGCAGCGACAGGTTTTGTAATTTTTGGATGTCATAAGTGGCTTGTTGTATATGCGGGCAGAACGTGATTCCAGTTCTTTATAGTGTCACTTCCAAGTGTTTTTTATGTTTTTTTATGTTTGTATAGCTTATGGGACTTAACTACGGGGTTATCAGTCCCTAAACCTACAAACTACTTATGAACTAGCTAATCCTAAGGACGGCACAAATATCCATGCCCGAGTGGGGATTCGAACCCCCGACCGTAGTGGCCGTGCAGACCGTGACTGTAGCGCCTCAGTCCCCTCGGCCACCGCGGCCGGCTCCAAGTGTTTGAAACTTGACACGAATTCTAGTGTTTTTCCGCCATACGCAACATGATCTGTCTTGGATATCCTTCCTCCTCTTCTGAATTTCATTCCTTTCGTTTCTGTGCTGTTTATTTTCATTTAAAAATACGTTTTGGTATACAGTCGAATTTAGATTTTCATTATTAAATGTTATGTATACAGTATTTAAAACTTTAAACAAAGTTTTCTGAGCGTCTGATGTAAGAACTTGTGACAGTTCTGGAGAAGAAGTAAATTGGATACTTAACTGTAGAAAAGTGCAACGTGCCAAATATATGAACTAAAGTTATTGCAAAAAAACTGTCTGTAGTGTAGAATTTTAATAATTTATTCCTCAAACTTTTACATTTTACAAATGAATCTTATCGTATATTAGTGGCGGTTTCATGACACAGTCTGAATTGTTTGGTGCTGAAGGCAGTTAAAACAAACATTTATGAAAGGTGCTAAGTCCCATCAATATATTCTAGGTGCTAAGTTCTTAGTCACTCTCCACAGAGCTGCATATAATATTCTTTATGCTCATTCTTTTCCAGGTAAGGTATCATAGCCTTTAAACCTTTCTTCTTTTCATTTGTAATTGAATGCATTGAGGAAATAGATTCAGAGATAGAAGATTGAATGTTTCTTGCACGTTTCTCTTTTTCGAGCATAATCACCTTATGGGTCCTTTCCATGTCGGCGTAACATTCTTTTACTCCTACATGTGCTATAGCTGTTGCATCACATGTGATGCTGACAGCTTTTGAAATACTCAGTTTTTTGCAGAGAGTATCTCGTCTGCCACTGCTTGAATATTTTAAAAATCTGAAGTATTCATAGAAATTACTTTGAAAGGTCTAACAACCTTTGCTTCCTTGACTACTTTGCAAAGGTCCCTGGGTACAAATGCCTTCGTCACAGATTGCCATCTCTCTATCACGGCAAGCTCAGTCACAGGGGAGGAAGAAGGTTCCTTGTCTTGAGCAATCTTGCTTATAGAACATAGAAAACAAATCTATTTTTAATGCAGGCGTCAGCTCACTGCACCTTAATCTACATATGCGTAGTACACAAAGGAAAGAACAACATTTTTTTCTTCCTTTTTAGGACACTGGAAATATATAATCATTCAACGGCGATAATACCTTATGTAGATTTAGCAGTCAACGAAGGGCTTATAATCATACCTGCGGTAAAGGACGATTCTTAGTTGGTGTAACTGTTTTTTTCTTTTTCTTTTTTCCCCCTATGAATGATCCACTACCATTCTTCCTCTGTCTCCTATCCCTATGGCTTTCATCCGCTATTTCCTAACATATGGACATCACATATGTAGAAAATGATTTAAAGATAACACATAGGTATATAATATTTGATTTATAACACAATCTTACGTGATTGTATATGATCGTAATATTATGCAGTTGTTATACACATACTTTATACGTTTAACAGCAATGATTCACAATAAAGAAAGGAATAGAAGGCTTTTCATACACTTATGACGACATCAAAGTGAAACAAACACAACTGAATGGCCCATTGCACCATTTTTATGAAATCAGAAGGCAACTGAGCACCATTGCAATCTACTGGTGGAAAGTGTAACCACTTGGAATACTCGGTGGACACAGCCCTCTTCATAAGTGATCCTCTTCGGTATCTTGCACCTTTCAAACCACTTATCACATTTTTCATGAATTTGGCACTTAGCACCTTTCTACAGGTAAGTATCCAATTATATTCATCCATTGCAACTGCTGGAATTTGACAGTACCAATGTCAACATTAATTAGGTATGATCTGGCCCGACTTGCCAAAGTAAACCTGACCACCTGTGAACACTGAACACGTGATGGCCACCAGTGGACACCTCAGACCTAGCCCTGTAGTTCTGTGCATGGTAACAGCATAGGGTTGCTATGAGTAAACTGTTCACGATGAACGTAACTCTGTTTATAATTTCAAATTGAGTTTTCACTGGTTCATACTCATAAAAATGTGTATTTGCATTTTTTTCTTCCGTATTTTCAGGTTGAACCCTTACTTCCTGCAGTATACCGATAGAACCATGGACTACGCCATGTCTCAGTGGCAAAATTAAACAATGTTAACTGTCAATACTTCATAAACTACATTCCTGTTCAGAAAAGATAGCAGAATCCCTTGAAACACTAGAGACAGGAAGTTAATACTCACACTCAGGTTCACTTTGATGTTTTGCAGAAATGGCCACCATTTAAGTTCATGGTGCGTCCTGTTGGCTAGTAGACACTTGGTCCATGAGTGATGGCACTGATGCATATAACGTGGGAGTGGCATCCTATGGTAAAGGCAGCCATGCTGCATTCACCTGGTTCCAAAGTTGATCTATTTTAGTTCTTATTGGATCACTACATCGTTCACCACATCACAAACATTTCACATCGGCAAAAAGTCTGGTGATCCAATGGACCACGGCAAATGGCATCCTGTGACACCAAGAAAGTACATGTTTGAGCAGCAAGATGTGGTCGTGCATTGCCTTGCTAAAAAATTGCCGTGTTGGGAGTCTTGCAGAAATGGTATGGCTACAGGTCATAGGATACCATTAACTTAGGTCAAGTTGGCCATAGTTCTCTGGACATGTTGTTGTTGTTTAGAGGGAATTAGACTGCTTGATCATCAGTCAAAATGTTCAAATGTTTGTAATGTTATGGGACCAAACTACGTTGGTCATCAGTCCCTAGTCTTACAAACTATTTCATTAAACTAACCTAAGGACAACACGCTCACATCAATGCCCGAGGGAGGATTCTAACCTCTGACACGGGAGGCCGCAACCCATAACATGGCGCTCCAGACCGCTCGGCTACTCCCGCACGGTGGTCATCAGTGCCCCTCTGGACATGTATCAACTGTGATTTGTGGTTTGCACCCAATTGCAACCAACCCCATCAGCTCTTGAATTGGTGCTGTATAACTTGTGCAAATGCAGTACATATGATGCCACTGCCATAGTCTGTGGTGGACCAAAATGTTTCCATCATTTTCGAACCAACAAACCCTGGATTTGTCCAGAAAACACTAAGTGATACAAGTGCTGTATCCAGTGATGTCGTTCTATACACCACTGCTCTTTAGCTTGTTACTGCACATTAATAAAAGGCAGGCAGAGAAGTGGGCAAAAAGTGCATAACCCATACCATAATGAACGGTAAGTTACTGTCGACTCTGATACTGTAAGACGTGTAGCACTGTTCTGTTGTTCCACCAGTGGCGAGGAAGATGCAGATCTGTCCTGCAATGCCATTCAGATGAAGTAAAGATCTTCTTAAGAGGTGATCTTGGTGCTTTGACCTGACGTACCTCATGTTGTACGGCCTTTTGTGGTGCTGCACGTACCTGTTGCACTGCGAAATCATTCATCCCACATGAGCAGTAATTTCCCAGTCAGAGGAATCACATTCTCTCACGCCATGTAGGATCTATGAAACACTCTGATTTGATGGCGTGGTTGACACATGTGCAAGGCGTCCTGCATATCTGCTCGAGTGTCACTGATCTACTATCTTCCATTTACAGTGACGAGGAACCACTTGCACATTTTACTGACTGGGGGAGTTTCACTGCAATAATGATGTTGATCCTCAATCAGTGGGCTGGTCCTGCGGAATATATTAACATGTGTGTTCTAAGAATATGAACTTCCTTAATCTTGTATGTCAACAAGGTGCTTTTTCTGAACTTCAGTGATAAAGTATAACTGGTGAGTAAATAAGCGGCATGGCTTTTTAAAGTGTAGACTCTCAACAACTGAAAATTGAAGCTTGTAGTTTTAGCCACAATGAAGTTACAGGGGTCAAAACTACTGTGAGTGGTATATCATTATAAATGGAAATAAACAAACCGTGAGACTGTTATTCGACTGAAACATGTTAAAGATAAAGGTGAAGCATTGAATTAAAATTTGTGATGTGACTGGGAATCGAACCCGGACCTCCATGCTTAGTAGGCAGACGTCTTACCACTTTTATTTATTTATTTTTTTGTTCTTCAGGTAGATCTATACTTCACGGTCATTGGTTCAATTCGTTCATTGTTGTTTGTTGAATATTTGGCTCAGCTTTTTTATTACAGAGGGCATTGAGCCTCCTAACCGGGCGCGCAGAGCCCCGGCGCCCAGCTAGACCACCGCATCACTAGCGATTAAAGAATAGTCTAAGTACAGTTCCTTCAGATCACAAACTTTAATTCAGCTTCTGCGTTCCCATGAATTATTCATGGTTTCATCACAAATTTTAATTCAATGCTTCACCTTTATCTTGAATGCACTGTGAGTGGCTTTGATAGAAGGATGGTATGGCTATGTGTTCAACTTGGCAAGGATACTGTTTGCCCCCAATCATATTCCTTGACAGTCGCTACCTTGGGTAGGACTAGGATATCCTCTTACAGTTTCTGGGCCAGTTTTATTTCGCTTACCCTGTGCAAAGATTCTTCTGTTTGTGGTTCTTCAATTTCTCCAGGTGTATTTCATGATGAAATAGATCTCGGGTGAGCAGCCTGGCGTACATGTGCATAGGACACACATACACCAGGCTGTTCACCTGATATCTATTTAATCAATCTTCTGTTTGTTGTTAAAATAAACTAATACAACTGATGATACAGGTGCATTACCTCTAAATGTTGTGCAGTGCAGCTGAGTGCTGAACATTTCATTTGTAAATGTCAGTAGGTTAGAGTGGTGTGTGGTGCTAGTGGCCAAGTGCAGGAGAGGTAAGCTCTGCCAGCCGACGGCGTTACTCACGTTCTGCATGTCGACGTTGGCGCCGTAGTCGACGAGGATGCGCACCATGTCGACGTCGCGGCGGCGTGTGGCCAGGTGGAGCGCGGTGTCGCCGTTGTCGGTGGTGGCGCGCAGCTGGTCGGCCGTCTGCTGCGCCAGCAGCTCGCGGCACATGGACTGGTTGCCCGCCTCGACAGCCAGCAGCAGCGGGATCCTGCCCCTCTGCAACGTACACGCCGCCTTCCTTAGTAGCTGGCCCCAGCCGCCGCCCACCTGCAGCTTGTTGCGCGACACGAAGTCGTTGCTGAGCGCCGCCGTGATGGCCAGCGATGCCACCGCCTCTGCCGGCATGCCCGCAGGTGGTGTCGGGGTGGTGGAGCCACCCGCCGGGGATGCCGCCGCGCCAGAGCGGGAGGCCGTCAGGTTGGCCGGCACACTCTCTGTGCGGGTGATGGGGATAGGCATGGCCGGGCCGCTACCTGCACTGGTCGACAACTGATTCCCACTGGTTTCTGAGGGGGCTGCACTACGTTCAGGGGGAAGTGGCCAAGGTAGCTAACCCTGGTGATCAGTCATTTCCCATGCAGAAACATGTTCATTATTCAAACGTCCCAAACATTGCCAAACATTGTGGATAAAGGATCATTATCCAACCATCAAGTGGATTACGATGAACAAGGGGGCAACATCTACAACCGTTCTCGGCTCTCTAAGGCAAATTGTCAACCAACCTTAGCAAATATTTACATTAAATGCTATTCCTCAGAAACAATAAACATTGCTGTACTCACTGACCAAGAGATTAAAAAAGAAGATTTAATTTCCAGTATTCAAATTCAAACTAATGAGATACAGATAATGGGACAGATTCTACATCATAAGAGTTGTGACATCAATCATGATTGCTTTTTTTTTCAGAATGAATGACATTAGTACCATCGAAGTCTATGACTACACATGGAATAACAGATGCATATTGAAGAATAACACTATTTCACACACATCTTTGGTGTCAATTGCAACTTAAAAAGGTCCACACAGAATAAAAACTTGTCAGCAATGATGTGTCTTAATTTCTCGCTTGTTCAAATCTCTAGATACACAGATCGTTCTCCAGTAAAAGCTGAAGGGGTCACTCATTGAAGAGATTTTCCTTACATATAAATTTGTGGATTTGAATTACTAACCTAACATACAGTATTTTATACCATACACATTCACCAAGGGCAAACATAATTTCTTAATACAATATAGTAGTGGTGGGCACGATTCCTCAATTCACATTCATCTGACCCTCATTATGCACCCACATGATAAAGGTAATTGTTCACATGTGAGCCTACACCTTGTATGACACTTGGTTTAAATAGGTATGTACGCAGCAGAATTGTTGATAGTACGAGAAGGATTTCGAAAATAGTTTCTTTAAGTGAAGTACAAGACAGACAGTTCACGTGTCTCTTGGAAGGTTTGTAAAGTCTTAGAGTGACCTCAAATTGTGTAACAGGTGTGAAAGTGGCCCTCTGGTCTGAAGACAGAAAATGACCACAACAGATCATATGCAGTTACAATGAATTGTACAAATAATTCTACCACTCTTCACAGAGAAAATACTTGGTCAAAACGTGAGATTCATAACCATCTGCAGGAGGAAGGAATGAAAAGTAATACACAAATTTGGCGAAACAGTCTGGTGCACCTACACTCGTATTGTTGCTTGTTTCCATGTGCTTGTGGCCTTCAGCAGGGCTCTCGCTGAAAGTTCAAGGACCAAGTGGAGCCCACAGCGGCTCTGTTCAGCTCGCAACAGATGCTATCTGTGACAGGCAATTCCGGAACATCCGCTTCAGGCCCGGCCTCGACAGACACGGCTATAACTGCCACACACTCGTGTATGTGTTATCACCACGAGGAACCCATTGGGCGGGTACCAACAAATCTCTTCAATCAACGATAAGCAGTCTACGCTGTTTCTGCAGAGACTTGTTCTTTTAAACAGGGCGTAGATTTTAAAAATGTTGAATAGTTGTGTGTCAGACTAATTTATTATCAGAAAACGCCTTTCTTTGGAATGTCAACAATCTGTATACAACTGTCTAAACTCAAATGAGAATTGCTCAGATGATACTATTTACCAAGTGCCTCACCATAAATTTCAGGACTATACAACTTCTAGAAGAAGATGGTTTAACATTTTCTACTCATTATGTAGAATTTTATACCATTAATGCTCACTAAGTGACAATGAATGAAAGCATTAGCAGTGAAAACTGAAGTGCAGTGTATCTGAAAGTGGTATGTAAACTTGGAATTGTGACGGATTATATGCTGCTAGAGAGACAAATTACAATTTTGCGGGAAATGATTTGGTGGAATCTTTGGCAAGTATGAGAGGCAAGGTGCCAGTCGGTAGATTGGTCAATAATCGCACACAGCTAAGAAAAAAAAACCCTGGAAATTTACAGATGCACTATCATTAATAGTCAAAATGTTTGTATTGCTACCCACTTTCAGATATGGGAATCGCCGTATCTACCGGCAACTATATCAGTGCGACAAGGACAGCAGGAAATCTCACGGTTATGAGTTCCACCATGCTTTCGTTCAGGAAGCGCTGCATTTTCATCACTGTTTCAGACACACGTCACACAAGTCGAACGCACACGATCACACGGTTGAGAAATCGATGTTTTTCCGAGCAGCGGCTTCAGCACTACAGATGTGGAACTGCAGAGAACATCGTAGTGTAACTACAGAGCCTCAGCAGCGACGCCGACGCGCGACTGCACACCTGCGACCGGCCGCTTGTTGGGAATCCCGCACAGTGTTTCCGACAGGGCTGCCAACCCAACGGCCGGCGAGAGCACGTGACGGTTGCGCATCCCTCGCTGCGCAGTGTACACTGCGGGACGAGAAAAATAAGAGGGGCGAGGGAGGCGAATGTAGGGCGAGGTGGCCGAGGAAGTCGAGGGCACAAAAAGATCGCTGGAAGAAGACGAGTTGCCCGCGGACGCCCCCCATTGGCCGCGCCGGACGTCGATCCCCACCCCACGTGACAGCCAGGAGTTATTGGAGCCCGCCCGCCGGGTGCAATATTTCGACAGCGCTATCTGTCGAAGGCAGCGATGCCACACGGAGCGTTTAAAATGGCAATTCTCCGGCTCTGCCGCCTGCCTGCATTCTCTTTTCCCTCCTGCCTCGCTGTTCCTCTGGCCGTGCCTAGCACGGCGCCCAATAACTACCTGTTACGTGTTTCGATTCGTGGGAGCAGCGTGTGTGATTCCAATAGCTTCTTTCTGTGCCCGCGGGTGTGCGGCAGCCGAAATGGACCCACGGGAAATTGTCAGTTGTGTTATGTGAGGAGATTGTCCCCTTAAATTTCGCTTACTATTTCGCAGTACTGAATTTACTTCTTCATTTTCGTTGCGTAATGGAACTCATAACAGCAACACAAACAACCCATTACATTACACAGGTGTATACAAAATTGAATGTTTGGACTCTGACTGCTTCTACATAGGCCAGACATGTAGATCATTTGAGATCCGTTTCAAGGAACATATGGCAGCACTAAAGAACAAAAAATACCATAAATCAGCAGTAGCCAGTCATCTATATGAAACAAAACATCATAACAGCATTAAACATCTCAGTATTCTACACATCCAGTCTAAAAGCAGTAAACTGGACATCTTTGAGACACTTCAGACCTACATACACCAAACAAAACATTCCAAATCCAACTTACATGACAAAAATGACAACATATGCAAGAGTATAATATCTGTCTTTGTAAAAACCACACACACACACACACACACATCCATCCAAAAATACACAACCCTTGTCATCCCAAAAAGTCTATATATATTTAAAAATTGTATGTATGTAATTTTAATATTTATTGTATATTAAAATTATATATATCAATTTATAATGTGCACGTATGACAATCTCTGTATAGTGTGTTAGCTTCTACATTAACCCCAAATTGTGTATATATATTAATTTATAGTGTGCATTGTATACTTGTCTCCTGTTTATCACCATTTAAAGCATATTGTTACAGCACATCTTTGGTGCATTATATCTTTAGTGTAAGTTCTTTGCTACTGTTAGAAATAAACAAAGATGGCGGCTGTGATCTGTTACATGTAAGTGAAGTTAAGATAAAGTGACCAGACGTCCCGTTTGGAGCGGGACAGTACCGTTATATAGCCTGTTGTCCCAGTGTCCCGACAGGTTTTGTTGGGACGCCTGTTTGTCCCGTTTTGTTAGAAAATAGGAATTATCTTTTATTCTGTGTTACGCTACGTGGGTCAATTCGAGCAGGGGATACCACTCGTCAGCTTTGATCTGTGATGTAGTTGTGTTGTGCTGTATGACGTCATTGTGTCATTGATGTTTCGAATATAAGTAAATAACATCTTTGGAAAATTGTTATTAATTTAATTTCTTCGGATATATTATACTGTATGTAAATGTCACTTCTAAGTTCTTTTCCTCAGCATACTTTGTCTTAAAATGCGTGTTTTGGAAATATCTTTAATGCGATGTTTCATTTTCCCTCTAAATTTTCGTACTAAGTAAGATAAAATACGAAATCTGTCAAATATGGTACAGTACCTTGAATAGAAGGTTACGCTACGCTATGTTCCTTTGTTACGCTAACTGAGCACAGGCCACGTGATGTATTTAACCAACCACAGCACACTGTAATAGCATTAATCAGTGAATAGTAATCATTCAATACTACATTTTTCCGCCTCGGTAACATGCAAATACGATTAATCTGGGCAATCCTGTGATTGCAGTAAAAGATTCATATCGTATTTAAACGCACGCGTTTTTGGAAGCGGTTGAAGGTTGAAATTCTATCAAATTTATGGTTTTCCAGGGCAGTGTTACACGAGGGTTAAATTGTACGACGCTTTTCGCCGGGCTGCAGTGGTTATGTTGACACCAATGGTAATGATGGAAACTTAGTTGACCAATTAAAGTGTTTTCGTGACAACTGCAATTAAAACGAAATTTTTTTTTCTGAACGGACAAGGGTACATACAAGAACGTGTCAACTATAGAACAGTTACAGTATCATATTTGCTGCGAGAGAAACGAGCAGCAATAACAATTACCATGTTGCTCGTGAAAATTCTACACTTCATTGTTTATATGTTGCCAACATAAGCACTGGAGCCCGGCGAGAAGCATCTTAAAATTTTACTTTACACGAGGACAGGTGATTTACTAACCGGACAAGGGTACATCGAGAACCTGTCAACCATAGAGCATGAACAGCTTTACAGCTGTAATTAATTTCCGCAAATTTGGTGCGAATTTCTAAAGCAGAGCTACGTTTAGACTGAAATTGTAGTAGGTGAACATTAGTGACAAGAAAACCTGTAAAATTCACGTCCACCATGAGCAGGTACGTTTCTAATATAAGTAAATAACATCTATGGAATTTTTTAAATTAATTTTCTTTATTCATATGTTTATTTATTGTATAATATACGTTGCTTCTGTAGTTGTTGGTGTGGTAATTTATTGATCTGTCTGTATTATCGAGAGATTGGTTTGGTTTTTACATTTATTTGAAAGTGAGTTTGCTAATGGTTGTTTTTCGTGGTAATATAATTTCGTGTCATACTTGTCGTATTTTATTCGTGTATCTCTTAGTTTTAATTTTTTGTAATGAAAATCTATTTTTTTTATTAGCATGGATATCACAACGAAGTTTACTTCATATTTTCTCCGTATTGCTATGAGCAATAATATGATTGAGAATATTAAATTCCTTCTGTTATTTGGGCTCTTGGCTGAAGTTTTTCATTGTAGTGAATGTGGCCAATCCATGAAACTGACGGTCTCACCATCTCGGACCCGTGACCTTTATGTTTGGAGATGTCGCAAAGACAACAGATGGAGATCCACAAGGAAAGGCACGTGGTTCGAGAATCGAAGTTGGCTATGCGTGATATTATGTTGATAGTGTATTTTTTCTGTTATGAATCTGCTGTAAGTTTTGCTGCGCATGAATGCGGTGTGAATGTGTCAACAATTGTCGATTGGTATTCTTTTTGTAGGGAGGTTTGTGGGGAGTTTTTTGTAGCATAGCGGTAAGTTGGGTGGGCCGCGTGTGATTGTTAAGTTAGATGAATCAGTTTTGCTAAGCGTGGGCCGCGTGTAGGTTTGTGGGTATGGGGGGCTGTTGTTTCGGGTGAGGGGAGTTCAGAAGTTGTTTTGAAAATTGTGGAAAATAGGACAAAAGAAGTTTTGGTTAATTTGATTGAAGAGTATATTGAAACTTGCTCGACTATTATGTCAGACTCATTTGCTTCATATAGGGATTTGGGGAAGAGGGGTTTTAAACACTTATCAGTTAACCACAAATTGCAGTTCAAAAATTACTCTGCTGGAGCTTGTACAAACACCATAGAGGGCATTTGGGGGGCTGTTAAGTCTGTCGTGGGGAGGGGGAAACGGCGCTCTTCTGCTCTGCAGTCTCATCTCGATGAGTACAGTTGACGGAAGAGCGTCCCTGACAATCACTGTATTTTCCAATCATTTTTTATTCAAATTGCTAAAGTGTATCCGCCAAGCACGTCACGTTAATTTTTGTGGGTGGGAGGTTCTTTTGACTTTTGGATTGGGGTGTGTTGAGTATTTTTTTTTTCTTTAGTTGCTGGACACAATTACTTATTTTCGGGAATGTTAGTTTTTCTTTTTATC
Source organism: Locusta migratoria (assembly GCA_026315105.1). Taxonomy (NCBI): domain Eukaryota; kingdom Metazoa; phylum Arthropoda; class Insecta; order Orthoptera; family Acrididae; genus Locusta; species Locusta migratoria. The sequence continues at coordinate 398,641,232 of CM048750.1, read as the reverse complement.
AATGTTTTGCGGGTGTAATTTTTAGTTCAGTATTATGTGGGAAGCGTAGTTTGCAGCTTGTGTTATTATTAAAGGGAAGGAAATTTTAAGTTTTTGGTCGGAGGCTTTAGGAAGGGGTAGTTAAAATGTGTTGTTAATTTTGATTGTTTGTGTGTGTCTGTATTTGTATGTATTTTTTTCCCCCGTTTGTGTGTAAGGGCCAACTTTGGATTAGTGGGTGACACCTTTCATTTCGGTAAGTTTTTGTTCGTTATTTTTCTATTACGGTTCGTTTTTTTTTTGTGAAATTTAGATTTTGGTTGTTTGATTGCTATTACAATTTTCGTGTTGCCCTAGTTTTTATTTCTGGTGACTTATAGGTCATTTTTTTTTTCAAATAATTATTTTTATTTTTTTTATTTCTTTGATAAAGTGCGTAATAGGCAATGTTTTGGCGCTGCGGAGTTATTGTTTTTCGTGGCATTAAGGTGGCAGCATAGATGTAAACAAATGTTTTGGGTTTTTTTATTTTTATCTCATGGATAATGTCGGATATCATAGTAGTGTGAAAATACAAATCTTTTGGGATTTAAATTTCCTCTTAATTACGTTAGGGTAAATTGAGAACGTTTTAACCACTAAGTTGGAGCAGCAATTTTTAATTATTGTACTTATACAGCGAATTTTGAGTTTTGTCCAGATTTGCTGTTTACTAAACGTAAATCTGAAATAAGCTGTTCCTTCACGTTATGTTACTGGTAGGATCACTGATATACATAAATAAGGTAAGAGTAAATGTTGTCTATTGTGAATTTTGGCCGATTTTTCGTTATTACTGTGTAGCTGTACAGATGTATAGCATTCTATTGTTCCTCTAGTTTTGGCGGTTCTTCTTGACAGTCTGTGTTAAATTTTATGGTGCTTCTCGTCGGATAACAGTATTTATGTTGGTACGAATGGTTAATGGCGGCTAATCAGATGCCTAATATTTCTTTATTTTTGACAACTTCAATTAAAATGAAAATTATATTTTTCTGAATTGACAAGGGTAGGTAAAACTTTACGACGCTTATCGCCGGACTTCACTGCTTATGTCGGCAGTAGATGAACAATGAAGTGTAGAACTGCGATAATATTTTTCACGAGCTACATAGTAAATGTTGTTGCTGCTCGTTTCACTAAGAGCAAAATTGATACTGTACCTGCTCTATGGTTGACAGGTTCTTGTATGTACCCTTGTCCGTTCAGAAAAAGAAAAAATAATTTTCATTTTAATAGAAGTTGTCAAGAAGAGACATTTATATTGGTCATCTGAGCTGCCGTCATTACCATTGGTGCCAACATAGCCACTGGAGCCAGGCGAGAAGCGTTGTACAATTTAACCTAAGGGTTCGTATAAGAGTTTGTAGTTCCTGAAAAATATTAATGCTTATCTACATTTTATTATTCATTCGTTGCCAACATAAGCTATGGACCCCAGCGAGAAGTGCAGTAAAATTTTTCCTAGTACGATATTATTTTGCTTGCGGTCTTGACATTAATCAAGAATTTCTCCTATAGAGATGGCACTATATCATCAATTATTTATCAAAATTGCATCATCCTACTATCTCGTGAGTTCTTTTATATACAGAAACACAAATTATTTTGACGTACTTAATTTAATGTCGTTTTGTTTTAATTAATTCGTTATCATTAGTTGATGCATGTGTTATTTATTATGCATAGATCACCTTATATTCTTGTATCAACTTTTTATCTTATGATGAAAAATATATTTTTTTTTTCATTTGTAAAAGATCAGTTTAGAAGCTCACTACATAAATCAAATACGTAAATAGCTAGAGTTGGTATCCTCGTTTTTAATAGCGCTATGTAGACCAATTACTCATACAGGTTAATTCGAGTGTCCCATTAGTAAATAAAATACAAATATTACCCTCTTCTGCATTTGAGCGTTGTAGGTCAACAACTGCGAATGACGTCATTTTAGTTGACTTTTCTTTTTACATTTCGACAGAGGTATCCCTGTCTGTAATGCAGCTATATAGGCCAACTGCAAAGAACCACACCGATCACATATTATCTATCCAGTCTACTGTTATTATTTGTTTTCAAGAAACATTGATTTCTATGAAACAAGTTAAATTACTAAATAACCTACAACTGGTATCCTTTTCTGCTATTGAGCTATATAGGACAATTCCAGTTCACAATACCATTATAGTTGGCATTTTTCTTTACTTTTCCGCAGTGGTATCCCTGTCTGTATGTGAGCTATATACGTCAATTCGAGTGTCCGATACCGAACACACATTATCTATCCCGTCAATTATTATTATTTGTTTTTAAAAAACTTCGATTTATCTGAAACAATTTAAATAACTAAATAACCTACAACTGGTATCCCCTATTGCAATTTAGCTATATAGGTCAATTCGGGTGGACGATACCATTGTACTTGGCATTTATTTTTATTTTTTATTTTTACGCAGTGGTGTCCCTGCCTGTAAGTGGGCTATGTAGGTCAATTCGACTTTTCGATACCATTTCAATTTTTTTTATTTATTTTCAGTAGTGGTACTCCTGTCTGTAATTCAGGTATATGGATCTATTTGACTATCCGATACCATTTTAATCCACTTTTACGCCATTATAGCGTTATTTTTCTCTTAACCTTCTTTTTTTCTATAATTTTTATTCTCTTGGTTTTAGTTTATTTATATCGTCAATTTACCTATTAGAATGTCCCCGCCCAAAACCCCCTGTGGGCAGCCGCAAAACGCGCGGACATTCTGCGCTGCCTCGCTCTTTCCACAGTCCAGATGAATGCAATCATTCGGTGCAAAGGAAAGAAATAAAAGTACATGTCTGGTAACAGGGCCGGATCTAAGGGGGGGGGGGGGGGCAAAGGGGGCAGTTGCCCGGGCGGCAGAATTTAGAGGGCGGCAAATTTTGACCGACTTTTTTTTACAGAAGGTTTCTTTCTGGTATAATTTAATATTCAGGGGGAACGTAGGAACCCGGGAGGCAATACTCACTTTACGTCTTATCTTAGAAGATAGATTAAGGAAAGGCAGACCTACATTTTTTGCTTTTGTAGATTTGGAGAAAGCATTTGACAATGTTGACTGGCATACACTGTTTCAAATTCTAAAGTCAGCAGGGGTAAAATACAGAGAAAGGAGAGTTATTTACAACTTGTACAAAAGACAGACCGCAGTTATTAGACTCGAAGGGCATGAAAGGGAAGCATCAGTTGGGAAGGGAGTAAGACAGGGCTGTAGCCTTTCTCCGATGTTATTCCATTTTTACATCGAGCAGGCGGTGAAGGAAAGCAAGGAAAAATTTGGAATAGGGATTAAAGTTCAGGGTGAAGAAATAAAAACATTGCGTTTTGCTGATGACATTGTAATTCTGTCAGAGACAGCGAACGACCTGGAAGAGCAGTTGAATGGAATGGACAGTGTGTTGAAGAGAGCGTATAAAATGAACATTAACAAGAGCAAAACAAAAATAATGGAATGCGGTCTTAGAAAATTAGGCGATGTTGAAGGAATTAGATTAGGTAACGAAACAATGAAGGTGGTAGATGAGTTTTGTTACTTGGGTAGTAAAATAACATGCGATGGTCGCAGTACAGAGGATATCAAATGCAGAATGGCAATGGGAAGAAAAGCATTTTTGAAAAAGAGAAATTTGTTAACATCGAATATTAATTTAAGTGTCAGGAAGTCTTTTCTGAAGGCATTTGTGTGGAGTGTTGCCTTGTACGGGAGTGAAACATGGACGACAAGCAGTGCGGACTGGAAGAGAATAGAGGCTTTTGAAATGTGGTGCTACAGAAGAATGCTGAAGATTAGGTGGGTAGATCGCATAACTAATGAAGAGGTACTGAACAGAAGTGGTGAGAAAAGGAATTTTTGGGCCGCGGTGGAATAGCCGAGCGGTCTAAAAGGTCTCGCTGCGGAGCGCGCGGTTGCTCACCGTGGAGGTTCGAGTCCTCCCTGGGGCATGGCTGTGTGTGTTGTCCTTAGGTTAGTTTACCTAGGTTTAAGTAGTTTGTAAGCTACGGACTGATGACCACGCAGTTTGGTCCGATAGGTTTACAAACATTTGAACATTTTTGAATTTTTGGCATACCCTGTCTAAAAGAAGGGATTGCTTGGAAGGACATATTCTTAGACATCGAGGAATTGTAAATTTAGGATTGGAGGGAAGTGTGTGGGGTAAAAATCGCAGAGGGAGACCAAGAGACGCGTATAGTAAGCAGATTCAAGTGGATGTGGGTTGCCGTTCTTATGAGGAGATGAAAAGGCTTGCTCAGGATAGAGTAGGGTGGAGAGCTGCATCAAACCAGTCTCCGGACTGAAGACCATAACAACAACATAATTTAATAAAATTAACTGACACAGAATTATTGAAAGTAGAATAAAGTAAGTTCATGTTGTGAGATTGTGACATTTGTTTAGAAATATGTATCCCAATTAGCATCAAAAAGTCGATTCTTACGGGGGGGGGGTGAAAGAAGGGGCGGCAAATTTATGCTTGCCCCCCTTGGCAAATGTCCTAGATCCGGCCCTGCTGGTAAAAGTGGACTGTATTTGTGAGAAGCGCTACATTCTGAGGCGGATTCACATGCGTACGAACAGGTTGGCGGTCACCGGCCGAGTCCCCCCGCCGGCCCCGCGCCGGCCGTTTCATTGTGCGAGGGCCAGCAGAAAGCTTGACGTGACGTGACGGTCCGGTGACGGACAGTGTGAACGCCGCCATTAGAAATACATTGCGGAATGTTCTGACGGACAGTGACGTGACGTGACGTGACGTACATTGTGAATTGGCCTTTATTGTCATTTTCTTCATTATCCATAATGTATACCGTGTTTAAATGTGTGCCTGATTTTGTTTTTCGTGTTTTTTTTAAATTATTTTTCCCACATCCAAAACAACGATTTTATTGCGATATACTCGAAACAGCGATTTAAATTTTTTCCGTGTGATTTTTATTTTCCGCAATTTCATCATATGAATATCTACAATAAATTCATTGTATATATCGCGTATTTAATATTAGCTTATAAAATTACGTTATTTGCAGAGGCATTTATATATCATTGGTTTCAAGAATATTCAATTGTTCCGAACCACAGATATTCATTAATTTATGACTTTCATTTACCTCCATGATGTCTTTGTTCCTAAGAGCATAAATCAATTTCTTTGGTACTCGTGCGATAGCCACGCATATAAAACCTCTGAATAATGACGTCATTGTTCAAAGCTGACGGGTGGTATCCCCATCCCGAATTATGCCCGCTACGTAATATTTAAATCTTTATGTCCATAACTGCTGAGAATGAAAGTTATGTTATCGATCGACAAAATTCGTTACGAAAAACAACTAATCCTAATGACGACACTGCCGACAATGCTTGTATGCCTTAACTTCGACAATTCAATCCCAGTCCCTCAGAGACAGTCGGATTGTGATATGCATTGTTTAAGCAGTTACGTGAGAGATTCAAGATACTTAAACGAAAGTGTGAGTTCACTACTGGGTTGCAAGAAAAGTAAGTAGGTACCTTATTTTATGGAAGAGGACTTAGTATTCATGGAGCAATTTAAATTAACTCGGAATAGTCATGCATATATTGGCAAGTACTATATTATTCTGTCATAGGTATACATTAACAAAGAAAACGCGGTCCGAGTCTGATGTTCGTTGCACCACTTGTTAAAACCGAGTAGTTCTTTTTGTCCACAACCAAGCCACAATTTTCCACCAAGCACTTCTCCAGATAGAAGGTGAGCTTACAACAGGTATTGAAGTAACTATGGCCCTTTCCAATTTGAAAGAAAACATGATACAGAAAAAGGAGAACAACTTTATCCCACATGCTGAAAATGTGCTTTGCATGAATTAGAAGATGAAAGTGGAGCGAAAGTAGAGGATTTCCAAACAGTAGCTAATTAATGCTTTCTATGGTTCACGTATTGACTACCTAATAGTCTGGACTGACAGATTTAAAGTTTGAGAAATTTGCATGGATTTTACTTAACAATGTCTTAAAATGGAGTGATGTAGAAAAGTGTATGTCACTGATTAGAGACGCATCTTGGGAATCAACAAATGTCGATGATAATGCCATTTTCAGCGAATTTGTTTATGTTAAGCAATATGCTACTGCAGACAAAATTGCTCAGTGGATGAGGGGAAACAAATTAATTTGGGATGGGTAGAAATGTTTCAGTGTTTCTTTTCTCAAAAGTTATCATTCAGTAACTTTTCCAAAGTAATAGAATTTGGATTATCACTGCACCTGTAGAGAGAGTTTTTGCAACAATGAACAAAATATGGACATCAGAAAAAAAGCAGTTGAAATGTTGAAAGCATTGTTGCTTACCAAAATAAATTTCAAATACAGCTGCCTTGAGTTTTTCAATTACTTGAAGCTGAACGAGAGACTTCTGAAGAACATTCTTTCTTCAGAAAAATATGTCCATTAATACACATTTTTATGAGTTATATAACATGATAATTGTTTTGGTTTTTATATTTATAGTAATGCTATACATGTTACTATTTTGTATATTGTAATGAAATTGATTTTTTTTTTTTTTTTGTAAAGAATAGAATGAGTTCTCTGAAAATTACATTAATTTTGTTTATTAATCACAAATACATAAATAAGGTTTGAGGTTATCTAATTGCATAAACTTAAAACGGTAAGGTTAACAAAATCTTTTTAAAAACAGTGAGGGGGGAGATGGGGGGGGGGGGTTACATTTCAGAAGTGTCCTGTTTTCAGCTTGAGAAAATATGGTCACATTAGTTAAGACAATGCAAGGGACCTGTGGCCACTGCAGATATGTTATTTTAATTGTTTACATTTAACTTCATTTGAACAATTGTACTAAGTTACATTCTGATGTAGTGTTTTTGTATCTTCTCTTGTAGACAGTGCAACAGGTCAACCTAACCTATATGTACTCAATATCATTCCACCTGATGACGGGGGTTTAAACCCTCAAAACTCGTTGTGCGTACAGTAAAACTAAGTGACTGGTAACCTTGTGTTTTTAATCGATTTCAAATAACAGTCACAATAAAGCCTTTACTAAAACGTTTTCATTTAAAGTAATGGAACTAGTCAGGATAGCTTCTTCCTGTAGAACTATGTTGAACCTAAATTGCACACTCTGACAGAAACAGAATTTTAGAACACGATACTCCATTCATAATCCTGATTGTATTGTAATTCAAGTAACAAAATGTAAACTTATAATTTCCGCAGTAAACAATAGATTTTTCAAAATCAAGCTATGTGAGTGCTAAAGACACTAGTATATTTATTAATGTTTTGATTTCTTTAAAGGAACTGTATGCTTATGTGGAAATATAGTAGTTATTCATTTTATGGAGAACATTACAGAAAACTAATCGTCCTTAATTACCAATAATAACTGTATAAATTGATAATTTGGTTATATTATTTGTTCAAACACTATATGTCTTTGGATGAATGAACGTATCTTTGCTTTAGTTATCACTCGTCCTAGCGGCTGTGTAGGACTTCTTGAGACTAATTGAGAAGTGAAAATGTATTTCCAGGATTTATTAAATTTCTGCGAACTCAATGATCTCAGTCCTAAAGGTACTACATCTCATACTTGACAAGTATACAAGCCAGCTAACTAGAACTTCACAATAAAGGTTAACCACAAGAAAATGCCACTACCCCTATTCTATTTGCACAAACATAATACTGTTCCATCACCTTGCTTCCAAGGTCTGCTGAACACTACCGTAGAATGTGTATAACGCGTCACGAACATGAATTATCCATGGATGTCAAGCCGTACCAACCACGCATGAACAGCGCCAAGGAGACGGAATGGTGGATGAGGCCGATCAGATCCAGTCATGGCGCCAGGAAGGAAGTACACTGCGAATTATTGATAAAGGAGGGGAAGGAAGAAGGATTAGGGTGGAAAGGATTGATAGTGGCTGCATCAGGGCATTGAAATTAAACAACGAAGACAAGTGGAAACGTGAGCCGGGCTGGGAATCGAACCCGGGTCTCCCGCTTCGGGCCAGCGGTCGCCTTAACCACTTCGCTACCCGTGCTCACCTCCCGTCTCATTCAAACTTTCTACATCTACATCGCAATGCACAGTAAGGTGCGTGGCGGAGAGTACACTGTACCACTACTAGGCATTTCCTTTCCTATTCCACTCCCAAATAGAACGAGGAAAAAAAAAGAATGCCTATATGCCTTCGTATGAGCCAAAATGTTCAAATTTTTGTGTAGCCTATGGGACTTAACTACGGAGTCATCAGTCCCTAACTACAAACTACTTATGAACTACTTACGAACTAGGACGGCACAAATATCAATGCCCGAGGGGAGATTCGAACCCCCGACCGTAGTGGCCGTGCAGACCGTGACTGGAGCGCCTTAGTCCTCCCTTTTTATATTTTTTTCTATTGTTAGCGCCTTATTATTATTATTATTATTTAATTTTTGTTCTTTTTTTGTTTGTTTTTTTGCCTCAGTCCCCCCTTTTTTTTCCCTAAGCGTTTCCTCCTCAGGCGTTGGCGCCTAACTAAATGAAAGATTAAACTAAGGGAAAGGATAAGGGGTAACAAAATATATAGTGTCTTCTTGGATTGCTTTATTTATGTATTTTAATGAAGGAGCGACACTCACGCCCTATTCTGCCCAGATGGCCGTTGCTGCACGAAATATCAGTACACCGACAGTGCTGTCGCAGGAAGTTCCGTGTTCTCTCAATTACGTTGTGTTTCTGCCTTCAGTTGCCCGAGATGCATAGTCTATAGTGTACTTCTGTGAACCCTGACGGCGTCAGTTACCATAATCGTGCATCGCCATTGATTTCTTCCGAACACTAAACATATAAAAAAAAGACATTCTAAAAGAAAGAAATAAAACTGGAAATTTTCCGCACTACATCCCATTTGCGGACTATTTTCGTTGATTCTGGTCGTATGTATTTGATCGTTTGTTAAGGTTCGTTACGGTGGTCGTCCCCTATCCGACACTCCCCAACTGCGAGGAGGAGCCTGGGGTCAATCGCGTTAGACGGGAAGCGAAGGTAGCAGGCAATAATCTTCTGTACTAGCGTCCAGACTTCGAAAGCAGATTCACATGTTTAACAATGTTCATCATTGTCCATAAGCTGGCATTCCGGGCAAAGGGGCGAATCCACCATCCTGATTGCGTGCAGCCGGTGTATTGTCGTAAATTTCCTATTGACGACGTGGTACCACGTGGCTCTTATGCTTTAGGGAAGAACGGCTGTTGAACTGCTTTCCACACCGTTGACCATTATATGGCCGGTGCTTTACTTTCCATCACATTTGTATGTAAGTAGCTATATTCGAGTATGAAAGTCGCAATGTGGCCAAGAGGGGGCGCGACGTGTCCAATCGTAACCGGTGGCAGGATCGACGTAGGCATCAGCTCATCAGAACTCCCTTTAGTGAGGTGTGTCGACGTGTATTCAGTTTCAGCATCGTGGACAGGAACAGCGCCATGGCCCGCGCTTTGACATTGATAAGTCCGAGTCCGCCGTCACGCCGTCGAAGGGTAAGAGTGTCATAGCGGACTTTGAAAATGTATCCAGCTGTGACGTAATATCCAAAGGCCGATTGTAGGTTGCGTGCCATCACTGTCGGCAGTGGGAGCACCTGAGCCATGTGTATGATCTTGGTCCCCATACAGACGTTAAGGTATTCGACACGTTGAAGTACGTCCATTTGTCGGAGTAGGTTTTCGAGTACCTCTGTGCGTACGACTCGCAGTCTGTAGTTCATTGCTGCTGTGCGGCGCATGTCCCGTGTAAACGTGATTCCCAAGTACCTGAGGACACCTGTCCGTGGAAACGGGGCCACACATCTTCAGGTAAGCCTCTTCCAATGAACATTGCTGCCGATTTGTTGACATTCATGACGCTTTTCGCCACCAAACCATATTGTTGGATCCAATCAATCACGAACCGGATCTCATCACCAGATTGTATCAACAGGAGAAGATCATCCGCATATGCCCTGCAGCGAAAGGTGTGACCCCTTAGAGTAATTCCTGTGAGTTTGCTTTTCAGTCCTCCTATGAGTGGTTCCAGAGCATTTGCGTAAAGGATCATGGAGAGTGGGCATCCTTGTCGAACCGAACGCCGAATTGGCAAAGGATCTGTTACACGGCTATTCACCAGTATACGAGATGTGTAGTTTGTTCTGCGGAAAGAACTACTGTTAGAACTTTTTTGATACCTGCCGCTAGTAGTCGGACGAAAATTTTAAAGTCCGAATTTAACAAAGTTATTGGACGGTAGTCTTCAATCCTCTGTTCTCTTGAAGGCTTGTGTATGGGGATAAGAAGTCCTTCGACGAAAGCCGAAAGGGTATGCAAGCCAGGTGACATCAGTTCTTGGTACATATTGATCCAACGGGGCATCATCAGGGTACGGAAAGTTCGATAAAATTCGATCGGCAGTTCATCTGGCCCAGGTGCTTTGTTCAGCGCAGCTTTATCGATTGCATCCTCGATGTCATCTCGCGAAACCTCCTCTAAAAGTAAAGGCACAGCCGTGGCGTCGAGGGTGTGTGAGACGTATTGCAAGACGTCGTTTTCGTCTCCCTCCTCACTGTTGTCTTCCTGGTAGAATCGTCGATAGTGAGCTGCAAAAGCTTCCACAATGGCCGCTTGGGTGGTTTCGTTTCGGACGTCTGGCAAGGACAGTTTCGTGATGAGCTGCCGTTTGCGTTGACGGTTTTCAAGCACAATATGATGCATTGTAGGTGGTTCTCCACTCGCTCTGTCTCGATGCCGTGATCTCACAACTACCCCTTCTAATCTTCTCCGGGTCAACGACAATATTTTTGCTTTAATGCGGCGACTTTCCATCTGTCTTTCCAGGGACGGTGGTTGGGAGGTAATTTCCCGAAGCATCGTATAGTAAAAGTCCAAAGTGAGACGGCTCCATGCTGCAGCGTCTTCCCCATACTGTGTTAGCACCCGACGGCACGTCGGTTTTGCACACTCTGTCCACCATTCCAGAGTTGACCGGTATCTTGGAAGCCGACGCTCGCAGTTCGGCCATGCCGCGACAATCAGTTCCCGCCATTCCGGGTCTTGGAGGTGTGCCACATTCAACTTCCAGAGCCCACGGCTTTGCCATAGTTTCTGTCTCGAAAGGGTGACCGTTCATATGAAAGCACTGTGGTCTGAGAAGGTAAGCGGCCAACATTCAGCGTCTATCACTCGTGGACCAAGATCTCGTGAGACGTAGATTCGGTCAAGACGACTGGCCGAGTGACTAGTGAAATAGGTGTGGCCTGGGCGGTCCCCGTGTATCTGCCCCCAAGTATCGACGAGAGGCAAGTCCCTTACAATTATTCGAAGTTCAGGACACGTCGAGAAATGTGGGACCTGCTCCTTCTTGTGTAAAACACAACTGAAGTCACCCCCAAGGATAAAGTGATCGTAACGACCAAGAAACAGGGGGACTCCGTCGGTGTCGTATGGTCGTCTTCAGTGTCGTCTGCCCACGCCGTGGAGCGCGGAGGAGGGTCTTCGTCCACTGCGTCCTCAGGGCACAGATTGGGCGCGCTCTCTCCTGCACCGGTGGAGCCGCGTCTATCTCTTGTCTCGTCGTTCATTCGTTCTACTGCGGGCATCTGTGAAGCAAGTTGATCCGTATCTTGTATCGCCTTGTCAGCGGCGGTCGCCACCGAGGTAGTGTCGTCATTGTGAACCGAGTCCTCATCCTCCTGCGTCTCGTCCCAATTTTTTCTGCGGAAGACTTACGCCTCCGTTTGCGTCGCTTCGAGGATCGTTGCTTCCGGGTGTGTCCTACCGCATCCGACGATAGCAGCGAGTCGCGACGCTCCGGCACAAAGGCCGAAGTGGGCACAATCAGTGACTCTATCGCCATGCTGGTGTCACGGGGTTGTTCCTCCGTCGTGGAGGGAGGTGCCGTCGGCAGTGATTCCTCAGTTCGTGGAGTATGCGTTGCCGCATCGCTCTGCGTCGGAGGGTCGTGCATTGCAGTGTTCGAAGCTGGCAGATGAATCGACAAATTTGTATCATTTGTGAGGGCGGCAGCGTAAGTCACAGGACGGAGCACTATGTCCGTCGAAGGCAGTTGCGTGATCCGACGTTGCATGCATTCGGATCGGAGGTGTCCCTCTTTTCCACATCCCGAGCAGGTCTTCGGTTGTCCATCATATATGACTATAGCGCGACAGCCGCCGATAGATATATATGAGGGAACATGGAGTCGAAGTTCGATACGGGCCTGCCGCACGCCCTTCAAAACAGGGTACGTTTGGAGCTGCATCAACTTCTCAGCAACGTGACTCTGCACCTTGATAGGGGCGGAGCGCCGCCACGACCTCTTCTGCTGGAAGTTCGAAGGAGAGTTCGAAGATCCTGATGGTACGAAGTCCCAATCCAGCGTGGTCGACAGTCACAGTACCCACATTGCCATCAGAGTGGCAGAAACGATGCTCTCGTTTCGTCTCCCGAAGAATCCTTTCACATGTTCACTATTGACAGGTGTATGCCGAGAATGTCGGCCGTCGGAATTTTCACTTCATCTCGAATAAATCGTTCTAGTTCGAGTGCCTTCGGTCTTGCAAATTCGTTTTGGAACGTGAGTTTGAGCGTCGATTTGCGGTACTGGTTTGCCGTGTTGCTCTATGTAAATATGCCGGCACGCGTGGAAACGGCCGCGTATAGCGTAAACAAACCTGAGCGCTGGCTCCGCGGCAGCGAGCACAACAGCGAGTCCTCGCCGCGTCGCAGCGAAAAGCAGCCTGATCCTCGGCCACCGCGGCCGGCTGTATGAGCCCTAATTTCTCTTATCTTGTCTTTGTGATCACTGCGCGAAAATGTAAGTAGGCGACAGCAAGATCGTACTGCACTCAACTTCAAATTCCGGCCCTCTAAATTTCTCAGCGTCGTCTTTCCTCCAGCGGTCCCCAATCGAGATGCCGGAGCACTTCCGTGACACTCGCACATTGCTCGAACCTACCAGTAACAAACCTAGCTGCTTGCCTCTGAAATGCTTCTGTGTCTTCCTTTAAACTTACTTACTTACTTTCCGTGTCCGGAACTAGACTTCTAACTTCCAAAAATTAGCAGCCAATATGGCTTTGTCGTTAGCCTCCCATAGGTCTTCCATTGTGCAGGGCTTCTCTAAATATGGACAGATAAGCAGGTGTTGAGGATCCTGTACAGCACCACAAAGACACAGAGTGTTCTCATTTTCTTTTAGGAAGCCCCATCGCTGCATGTTTGTCTTGCACTTTGGCACTTCTACCCTCATACGGTTCAGGGTTCTCCAGACTGTGTATGGCAGGTCTCCACCAGGTGCCAGTTCTTCTTTTGCTGTTTCACACGGGCTTCTCAAATCCATTTCCCACCTTGCAATGCGGTTTACTGCGGCCGACCCTTCCAGTGCTCGGGTACATGACAGGAAACTCTTCCTCGAACGAAGCCGTCGGTCAGCAGGGTGGTGTCCATATAGAAGGTGACGCATGTCCTTTTCTTGCTTCGTTTTCTCAGCTTCGGCAGCAATTTCACGTCGTACATTGGGCGGTGCGATTCCCATAATTAAGTACATCTTGTGTACTGGTGTTGGTTTCAGGCACCCAGTCACAATCCGTGCCATTTCATTCACCGCGGTGTCAACTTTTCTCGCGTGTGTTGACGAACTCCATACTGGAGCGGCGTATTCCGCAGCTGACACACTAAGCGCAAGGGCTGAGGCTCTCAGGACTTTTGGGTTTGACACCAGGATCCGTTAGTTAATTTCCTGATGATGTTGTTTCTCGCTGAGACTTTTTCCCTTGTGGCACTGCAATGATGTTTATAGGTCAGTGTGCGGTCCAGTATGACACCGAGATATTTGGGCGTCGGACAATGCGCGAGTCGTTCACCTCTCCATGTAACATTCAATTCCCTATTTGCCTCCGCGTTCTTTAAATGGAAAGCACAGACCTGAGTCTTGGAAGGGTTCGGTCGTAGGTAGTTTGCCTCATAATACTGGGAGAGGGATTCCAAGGTACTGGATAATTTCTCCTCTACATCCAGAAAATTCGTACCTTGTGCTGCAACTGCAGTGTCATCGGCATACATAAATTGGCGCGTGGTGTTTGGCACTGGTTGGTCATTTGTGTATATATTATACAGAGCTGGAGCGAGGACGCTTCCCTGAGGCAGGCCGTTCCTCTGATTTCCCCACCTGCTCTTCTTACCCTGGAGACAGACAAAGAATCTCCTATTTTGCAGGAAAGTAGCAATTAGTGATATTAAATGATAGTCTTTTGTTACATCATATACTTTCCTGAGGAGCCTCCGATGGTTTACGGTATCACATGCAGCTGCAAGGTCTATGAATGCCACTCCCGTGATCTCTTTTCTCTTCGATATGTTGGGTCAGGTTGAGGACTTGACCGCAGCATGATTTGCCTTGTCGGAAACCTGCCTGCTGTGGGATGATCTGTTGTTCTAAGACGTTTTCTATGCGACTTAATGTCAGGCGTTCCAAGATCTTAAAGCAGTGACACAAAAGAGACACAGGACGGAAGTTTTTTTGGATCATTAGGATCCTTTCCCGGTTTCAGAAGAGCAACCACGCGGGCTTTCCTCCACATCTTTGGGATGTGAAGCCTTTCTACGCATGCATTCATCAGATCTAACAGCCACTGTAGGGTATTACTGCCGAGGTTTTTAATTTTCTCGACTCTCAGTTCATCGATACCAGGAGCTCTGTTAGTCTTCAGGCTGGAAATAGCTGCTGTAAGTTCTGACATTGTGAATGGTGCCTTGAGGTGATGGTTTTCCTCTGCCAGAACACGCGTTAATGGTTCGTGGTATTTTCTGCCACCGGTTTTGCCATTCAGGAGGAGTGTGGTGGCGACTTGGTCTGCAGCGACGTTAGTAAATTTATCATTTGACTTTGTGGCGTCACCGTTGAGGTTCTTTAGCAGTTTCCAAGCCCTCCTACTGTTTACTTGCATGTCCAGGTTCTCGACAAGGTCACGCCATTTGGCTTTGCGGTTCTCTGCAATGACTGACATGAGTTCATTGCCTGCTAAAAGAGTCTCATCATCAAATGGGTCATTATCGAAGAGCTTCTGGTATCTTTCCAGTAATGGCTTTGCATCCTCAGAGAGTCCGGCGATATACTGTGTTCTGCATCCTCGCGGTATTGTCTTCCTAGACACATTCTGAACTAGACTGACAAAAGAGTCATACATCTCAGGTCGTGGAGGAATTTTTGTTACTTCTAAATCAATAATCTCTCTGAATTTCTTCCAGTTAGCCTTTTTAAAGTTAAATCTTCTTTTGAAAGGAACTTGTTCAGGCTTAACAACTGCGCTGACCGTGCAAATTATGGGCCGATGTTGCGTATGGGGAATTGGCTCCCCAATCAATTTTTCAGACTGAGCTGCAAGTTTTTTGCTGACAAAGATGTTATCAGGATTGTATCCTTTTTTCCATCTGCCACTGTTAAAGGAACTTGGCAGTTTCGGGTCGTGTATGAGTAGTAGGTCGTGTACCTCAGCCCATTTCTCTAGTTCCGCTCCACTGCAGTTGGTTTCTTTATAACCCCATGCAGTGCTCTGGCAGTTGAAAATCGCCCAATATAAAATTAATGTCCTGGTAACTGAAGTTATCAGGCTCAGTGAAGATAAAAGTAGAGTCTGGAGGCTTGTACACAGAGGTAACGCTATACTGCTGAGTTCGAACAGTTAATATTTCGACGTCATCCCTGTCAGTCAGTGATGCAGATGTGACATTGATTCCTGGCCTCACGAAAATGGCACTACCGTTCATGTGGTCTCTCCAGGATCTTTTTCATTCCGTCTATTTTGGGTGAAGGTTTTGAAATGCCCCGATGGGTTTCTTGAATCAGGAGGAAGTCACATTGGTATTATTTACACAAGTCAGATAATAAAACTTCTTTATCTCTCGATATTCCTTCAATGTTTATCGATATCGTCACAAGTGGCCTTGGAAAAGACCATTTTGGTGGGGTCTTATTGGTCTTCATTTTCTCAGAAGTCCGTTCCGGTTGTTGAAGGATTAGCCGCTGATGTATCAACGTTGCCCGGGGTGCGCCCGATTGCGGTTTTTGTTTTTTATCTTGCTGTCGCAATCTTCGGGGAGGCTCCTTCATTGCGCCTTCATTCCTTTAAACTGATCTGCTGCGGGTTCCAAACATTTGACCACTGCTCAAGACGTGGTCGTACAAGTGTTTTATAAGCTGTCCCCTTTACAGATGAAGTACATTTTCCCGAAATTCTCCCAATAAACCGAAGTCGGCTGTCCGCCGTACTCACAACTGTCCTTACATGTTCGTTCCATTTCATATCACTCTTCAATGTTACGTCTAGATATTGGAACGACGCGACTACATCAAGAAGTTCACTACTAATGATGAATTCGAATATTATGGGACTGTTTTTCCCACTGATGTGCATCACCTTACACTTCTCTACATTGAGAGCTAGCTGGCATTCTTCGCACCAACTACAAGTTTTGTCTAAGTCACCCTGTATGTTATTACAGTCAATTAAAGACGACACCCTCCTATACACCACAGCATCATCACCAAACAGCCCCAAATTACAAGTTACTCTGTCCATCAGATCATTTATATAGATAGAAAATAATAGTGGTCCTATCACACCCCGTTGGGATACGTCTGACGATAGAATCGTCTCTGATAAACACTCGTCGTCGAGAACAACGTACTGCGTTCTATTACTTAAGAAGTCTTCCAGCCAGTCAGTATCTAGAACGTATTTCATATGCTCGTAACTTCGTTAGCACTCTGCAGTGTGGCACCACGTCGAACGAGTTTTTGAAATGGAGAAAAACACAATTTGCCTGTTGTGCTTCATACATGGCTTGCAAGATATCATGTGATAAAAGGGAAAGTTGAGTTTCACATGAACGACGTTTCCTAAACCCGTGCTGATTCATAGAAAGAAACTTTTCCGTCTCAAGGAAATTTACTGCATTCTAACTGAGTTTATGCTCCAAAATTCTATAGGAAAGTGATGTCAACGATATTGACCTGTAATTATGTGGTTCAGTTCTCTTTCTTTCCTTATAAACGGAGCCATTTCCAGTCACAAGTCGCACGCTACGGCTGAAGCGCCCCTATCGTCCATGCCCTCTTACATTCGCCATTACGAATTCCCGTGCGAGGTCGGACGTATGAAGTAAGTGAAGCTAACGCCGTCATCGCGTGTAAATACTTATTATGTTGGTGTGTTGTCTGGTCTTTCGATCTCCACACCAATATAATAAGGACGTGCAGTGCTTCTTTCCACTGTAGTCTAGCGTGCCTAGGCCAATTTCAATGTTGGAACGTATCCGCTTTGTTACTTTGTGTCAAAAGGGACTCCCATAAAGGCAAGTGTACAGACGCGTCCGAGGTAACCGAAGCGACGTCGTTCGGAGCCCCAGAGACACGGCAGCTGTCGATGGCTTATCTCGCCCAGCAGGTGGTGACCGCCACGTACGCCGAGAGGAACGCCACCGTGCTGATCAGTGGTTTTCCTGCAGCCACGGGACGTCGCGTTTCACCTCAAAATGTACGTAGCAGACTGCTGGACGTGCAACGTCACTCCCGACGTCCATGGCGAGGTCTACATATGACACCGTGCAACCTTGTGCAGGTGGGCCCAACAGCACGGTGAAGGGACTCGTCACAATTGCCAACAAGTGATGTTCGCTGACGAACCGCGCCTCTGCCTTCAGCCAGACAGTCGTCGGCGAATTCTCTGGAGGCAGCCTGCTCCTCCTGACACTCCGGCCAGCGAGTGCAGCGGGCGGCGGCTGCCTTACATTGTGTTTGGCCACCATACTCCACTGCTGGTCGAAGGAGGCAGTCAAACGTCTGTACGGTAAAGGGATGACATCCTCCGACCTGAAACTTCCTGGCAGAAAAAAATTGCGCTGGAACTGGGAAACCTTTGCTTTCCGCAGGCAAGCATTTCCAGCACACAATTTTAATCTGCCAGGAAGTTTAATAACAGCGTACGCTCCGCTGCAGAGTGATAGTTTCAGTCGGAAAACATGTCTCAGGCTGTGGCTAAGCCATGTCTCTACCAAATCCTTTCTTCCTGGAGTGCTAGTTGGACCTACCATAAAGCGTGCTGGGATAGCTCAGGCGATAGAGCGCTTGCCCGCGAAAGGCAAAGGCCCCACGTTCTAATCCCGCTTACGGCACACAATTTGCCAGGAACTTTCACACCAGCACACACTTCGTTGCAGAGACAAAGTTTCATGCTCCGACGAGTTGTGCAACCAATGTT
Organism: Locusta migratoria; assembly: GCA_026315105.1. Taxonomy (NCBI): domain Eukaryota; kingdom Metazoa; phylum Arthropoda; class Insecta; order Orthoptera; family Acrididae; genus Locusta; species Locusta migratoria. The sequence goes on along the minus strand of CM048750.1, from coordinate 398,622,892 downwards.
AGAGAAATTTCTGTGAGGAGTTCATCGTGCCCATCGCGCCCCTGTTGTGAGTGCGTTCATTCATGATGTCGACGTCACAGGATAGAATGGCCATCATGTTCTCCATACACGAACGGTATCGAACAGGCCTGGGGTACGTTGAAAAGGCCTGTTTCGGGCGAAACGACCCACCAGCCAAGCTCTGAGATATGTGCCAAATCGCTGTTGTGGAGTGGGACCGTTGATGTTTGGTGTGAGGTCCGCCTTAGATGCAAGATATTGTTTCCCTGCTTACCGAAACATGTTTGGCATCTCTCTTCCATCATCAGTTAGTTTTTCTATGACTACAGCTCCGAAAATGATCATATTTTAGGGAAATGCAGTAATGCCTTCTTCTGGAGACTTCTCCAGTAGTAATCAGTTGGGAATATTTTAGTGCCGCGCCAAAGAATATAACTAAGGTACTCTGCCAACCGAATGTGTTAGATGTGCAGGCAACGCCTTCCCACGCTCTGTGCACTGCCACCTGGTCAAAACCTGAACAGCTAGTAACACCATCCAGTAGAGGATGCAATGCCCTGAAACAAGCTATACCTATTTACAATCGCCAGGGACAACCGTTCATGACCACATACAATTACAACACAAGCAGCTTCGATCGGAAACATCACAAACAGTGTGCGCATGAACAGGTTTTATGACCAACAATCAACCACACACCAGCAACCAGTTAACTGGAATGTTCAAATTCTTGAGAAAGATCTCATCGTCCATCTTCAAACTTCAATTCATGAACATCTGAAATACCATCATCGACACGTTTCAACACTTCACGAAAGCACGTCACATAAAAAATTATCACTTGTGAGGGAGTAATGAAATGTCTAAGCCCTCAAGATGACAAACAGAGAAATATTAGCACATAAACAAAATTTTTAACAAAAATCCGACTTAAAAAGTATTCCCAAACAAATTAATATGCACTAAAAAGTCATAATAATAATAATAATAATAATAATAATTGTGTGTTCTTCTAAAACGTAATGTTCTTCTACAACGTAATAATCAACTTACTTTTTCTACTCATCAATATGTAGGTACGATTTACGTATTTACCACGCAAGAAGATAGGTACGTACCTACCCACTTTAAATCTAACTCTGTGCATACCTATGAATAACAAACAATTATCAAACTATATTTTAGAGTTCTTCTAAGTATAATGAAATGAAAAATATTGTACTACTGAAAAGTCAATGAAGTTACTACCATAATATAATGTAGTTACAATTATTGTTGTCTTTGGAGTCTGCGTCAGCCAAGGAAAAATCCAATCTGACTGCAGTCTCAATATTCTCGTATTATTTTTGCTACGTATATTGTAGTGTTTCCTTTGCTGACACCTACTACAAAAATAACAATAATTGTAACTACACTATATTATCGTAATAATATGATTGACTTTTAAGTAGTGTAATATTTTTCATTTCATTTTACTTAGGAGATCTTTAAAAATATTTTGATCATTTGATCTCTGTTATTCATAGGTATGTTCTGAGTTAGATTTAAAGTGGATAGGTACCTACCTATTTCCTTGCTTGGCAAACACATAGATCGTACCTACATATTAATGAGTAGAAAAAGGAAGTCGATTATTAAGTTGTAGAAAAACACGCAATTATTATTTTACTTTTTAGTGCATATTAATTTGTTTTGGAATTTTGTATGTCTTTTTCTGTTTGTCAAAACTTTTGTTTATTTGTTGATTTTTAGCGAATGTGAAGTATACTAACAAATATGGGCAGACCTACTAAACGTGCCCAACTCTTGACCCAGAGGTCTCGGGTTCGATTCCTCCTCCAGCACTCTTTTTTTTTTCTTCCGTTTCATTTTCTTCTGTTATTGCACCAATTATTCAGAAAGTTTCCCAAACCTACATTATTTTTAACAAATTAGTAACATTATTGAATAAAAATTATTTCCTTTTTGTCCAACAACACAATTCCTGGCGGTGGGTTTTCCATTTTTCATTGTAACGTATATGAGGAGAAATATTGGGTTTTAATCACAATAACAAAGTCGATTGGGAAACATTCAATTTTATTCGTATAACAATTATAAACAATAATCGGAGTGGTAATTATCGCTAAACAAAAACAAAGCAATAACATTTGCGATATCTTGTGCAAAATATAGAAGTGGATTTTTTACTATCACAGGGCGTTTGCAATCTAAGGAACTGTGTCCTTGATACGATGTACACATTCAACGCCACTGTTCAGGAGACCTCGGGAACAAGGTGATGCACCACTTCGTTTTATGTGCGTGCTAAGTAATTGTTACAGGTCGGGCAGAGATTGGCCTACATGGAAAGAATGATCGGTTTTGATACAGATTCGTTTACATCTGTTTTTAGTAGCCTTACTAATGAATGTATTGGATCCCCACAGTCAAACCAATTTACAGGAGCACGGAGAAAGTAAAGCGACCATGCAATCTGCTAACGGCACGGTATAAGACAAACGTAAAGCAAGCAGACCTGCTGGTGCCACCGTCCCGGGATTTGATACTTCTGAGCTATTAGGGAGCTCACATTTACTGTCCGATACCACCCGTCGGCTCTGACCAATTGCGTCATGTATTACGTCATTTTGTCATACGTGTGTTTCTATTTGTTTATTACTAGGCGCTGCTTATGTTGTAAATGTGTCAGAGGTAATATTTATTAGAATGTCTTTATTTATTTAGCTAAGAGTTTCGTGTTGAACTATTACTACAGCGATAGGAAAAACTTTAAAATATTTAAAAATGACCTCAGTTACATTTATAAAGGCTTAAGTGCAGTTTATGAGTCAGCAAGTGGTATTTCATGCATAGACGTTACAGTTCGTGTTTCTGAGCTTATTAAATATCGTTCTGTCTGCATCACGCTAGGTATTTTTGTCCCCTTTTTTTCTTTAATTTTTCACAGCACATTAATCTGGGCATCCCTATGATATATATATATATATATATATATATATATATATATATATATATATATATATATATATATATATATATATTTTTTTTTTTAATAACCTGTAACTTGAAGACTTATGTCGCACAAGCACGTGCGTAATATTTTTTCGTGCGGTTGAACTAATATCAAATTTATGGTTTTGTAGGGAAAATGATGACATTATTAAAACCAGATGGATTGTATCCTGCGCTTTGCTTGCCAGTATGTGGCGTCGTATGCTTTACTTCCCCCTAATTTACTAGCAGTGAAATGACCGGCAATCACATAGTACAAATCATCAGTCTAAATAAAGTTACAGGTCGTGTCTGTGAGCATCACGTGAGATGTTCCCCCCTTTTACACAGCACACTGATATGGGCATTCCTGTGACTGTGACTGTAGTAAAAGATAGATCCGTCTGCATTCCGTGAGATTTTTTCTTTTTCTTTTCTTTTTTTTTTTTTTCGTTATAAATTGAAACATGAAGATTCAAGTCACGATAGCGCGTGCGTAACATTTCTGTAAGCATTTTTTTCTCTAAACAGACTTCGTTCCCGCGACTTCATTTTTTTCAATAAATCTGCACAGAAACAAGCCCCATTAACATTTACGAAATTGTTTCGAGTTTCTGATAATTTTGAGGCAAACCAGGCATATTTAATCATGTTTAGGAATATTGCTGACGATAATTGATGGTGAGTTATAGAACGAATTTTTATAAATCTTTCCAGGAATTAATTTCATTATTCTCCAGTAATAATGCACTGCAATTTTGCAATCGATTTATGAAATTTTTAACTTGCCTATAAAAGTAAACATAACAATGCACTTCTTTGGTGCAACCTTGTGATGTTTACTTTTATAGGCAAGTCAAAAATTTAATAAAGCGATTGCAAAATTGCAGTGCATTATTACTGGAGAATAATGAAATTAATTCCTGGAAAGATTTATAAAAATTCGTTCTATAACTCACCATCAATTATCGTTAGCAATATTCCGAAACATGATTAAATATGCCTGGTTTGCTTCAAAATTATCAGAAACTCGAAACATTTTCGTAAATGTTAAGGGGGCATGTTTCTGTGCAGATTTATTGCAAATGCCCTGTGATAGTAAAAAATCCACTTTTATATTTTGCACAAGATGTCACAAATCTTATTACTTTGTCTTTGTTTAGCGATAATTACCACTCCGATTATTGTTTATAATTATCGACTTTGTTATTGTGATTAAAACCCAATGTTTCTCCTCATATACGTTACAATGAAAAATGGAAAACCCACCGCCATGAATTGTGTTGTTGGACAAAAAGGAAATAATTTTTATTCAATAATGTAACTAATTTGTTAAAAATAATGTAGGTTTGGGAAACTTTCTGAATAATTGGTGCAATAACAGAAGAAAATGAAACCGAAGAAAAAAATAGAGTGCTGGAGGAGGAATCGAACCCGAGACCTCTGACTTTTTAGTGCATATTAATTTGTTTGGGAATACTTTTTAAGTCGGATTTTTGTTAAAAATTTTGTTTATGTGCTAATATTTCTCTGTTTGTCATCTTGAGGGCTTAGACATTTCATTACTCCCTCACAAGTGATAATTTTTTATGTGACGTGCTTTCGTGAAGTGTTGAAACGTGTCGATGATGGTATTTCAGATGTTCATGAATTGAAGTTTGAAGATGGACGATGAGATCTCTCTCAAGAATTTGAACATTCCAGTTAACTGGTTGCTGGTGTGTGGTTGATTGTTGGTCATAAAACCTGTTCATGCGCACACTGTTTGTGATGTTTCCGATCGAAGCTGCTTGTGTTGTAATTGTATGTGGTCATGAACGATTGTCCCTGGCGATTGTAAATAGGTATAGCTTGTTTCAGGGCATTGCATCCTCTACTGGATGGTGTTACTAGCTGTTCAGGTTTTGACCAGGTGGCAGTGCACAGAGCGTGGGAAGGCGTTGCCTGCACATCTAACACATTCGGTTGGCAGAGTACCTTAGTTATATTCTTTGGCGCGGCACTAAAATATTCCCAACTAATTACTACTGGAGAAGCCTCCAGAAGAAGGCATTACTGCATTTCCCTTGACCGCTCCAAATGCCATTCAGTTTCGACAAGGTTTGGCGCTGTCGTTGGAATCACTCAACATTCTGTGTTGGACCTAGTGCCATATTAACGTTATGGAGTTGGTTTTCTTCGCACCATTATCACACTACCTAGGCATGTGGAAAGAACTCGGTTTGTGTGTCCAGTTCACCACCTACACTGCATATTTCTAATAATCAGCCACATCGAAAGGTCCACTAACAACCTTCTACATCACAAAAATGTTCAAATGTTTGTAGATCTTAGGGAATTAACTACGTTGGTTATCAGCCCCTAGGCTTACAAACTACTTACACAGTTTTTTTAATAATTTTTTTTTATCAGCCAACCGGTTGCGTAATTCTTAGGTGCTTGACCTAGGTTTCGTTGTCACTAGGGACAACTTCATCAGAAGAATAAAAACAGTTACATGAAACACACATGACGTCAAAAATATTACGAGAAGGATTTCTGAAGTCCATTACAATGAAAACTAGCATTTTTGCCATACAAATAAAACCAGTATTGTGTGAAGGGCACGAAGGAACTCTTCTGATAAAGTTGTCCCTAGTGGCAACGAAACCTAGGTCAAGCACCTAAAAATTACGCAACCGGTTGGCTGATACAAAAAAAAAAAAGAAATGGTTCAAAGCTGCACTTACACTAACTTAAAGTAGCTTATGCTAAGGACAACACTAACACCTATGCCCGAGGGAGGACTCGAAACCCCGACAGCGAACGGGCAGCGCGCACCTCAGCTAGGCGCTTTAGTGCGCTCGCCTATTCTGCCGCGGCTTCTTCTACATCACATTTTTACTAGTAACCTCAGGTCTATCTAGGGCAAAACAGAAATTTGAGGACTACTGCTCTGACTTGTTTGAACCATTCACATAGTTAGCTTTTCCAGTTGCCAACAGTCCAAAAACACAAGTATTACTTAGTTTCCTACGTTACAAAAATTCAGATGAATACGCATAACGTAAAAGTGCTGCAGCACTGCTGTTCTGGGGATTCGGGACCCTTTATATCGATCTGGAATTGAAATATAAAAAGCAACATTTTGCTTACTCTCATTACTCATGTAGACAGGAATTGACAGGTAGTACGACAATAACCTACACTTTTCAGTTTGTTTTCCAAACGGCACCGTACACCAGTATCTCTACTGTTAGGTAATAGATACCCTTGCACAAATATACCGGGTGATCAAAAAGTCAGTATAAATTTGAAAACTTAATAAATCATTGAATAATGTAGATAGAGAGGTTAAAATTTACACACATGCTTGAAATGACAAAGGGTTTTATTATAACAAAAAAACGAATTTTTCCGACAGATGGCGCTGGACAGAAAAGCGTAATTTACTGCGCATGAAAATATTTTATAAAAGGAGCTGTAATGAGAGCACCAGCTCTCGCAGCAGTCGCAGAATGTTGACGTTACCTGAAAAGGCGCTTTTAGAGAAAGCTTTTATCAGGATGAGGAATGTGGTAGTTCAGTGTTAAGATCCTATCGCCATAGGAAGCGGATTCGAACGGGTAAAGGTCGTTTGACAAATGCAGCTGTGGCGAGAATGATTTCGAAGTTCGAAGCCACGAGTTGTTTAGACGATAGACCCGTAGTGGCCGACCGAGCACAAGGCGTAATGCTGCTGAGACAGTTCAGGAAGAAATGGAGACTGTAGCGGGTTCGTCTATGCAATCTATGAAGTCAGTGCTCGTGCTGTCGCACATCGCACAGGCATTCCATACATTACTGCTTTGTAGGCACTTAGGCGTACTCTCCGATTCTCTCCTTACAAAATCCATCGGCCTCTTGAACTATTACTTGGCGATTTAGTGAAACGGAGGGCATTTGCGGCGTTTCAAAAGATGGCTGAAGATGACGATTGGTTGAGTAACATGTTGTGGACCGACGAAGCTGATTTCACGCTCCGAGGGTCTGTCAACACCCACAACTGCAGAATTTGGGCTACCGAAAATTCTAGAGTTGTCGTGGAAACTCCACTGCACGACGAGAAAGTCACGGTATGGGTTGGATTTACCACATCTACAGTTATCGGACCTTTTTTCTTCGAGGAACTGCGTGATTCTAGTTTTGTAACTGCTACCGTGACGGGTGAGAGGTACGCCGATATGTTACAGAATCGCATCATCCCCAGCCTGGCTGATAAACACCTGCTGGAACGTACGATTTTTATGCAGGATGGCGCTCCACCCCATATTGATAGACGCGTGAAAGATCAGTTTGCGCGCGTCGTTTGGTGATGATCGTGTGCTCAGCCGCCACTTTCGTTATGCTTGGCCTCCCAGGTCCCCAGACCTCAGTCCGCGCGATTAATAGCTTTGGGGTTACCTGAAGTCGCAAGTGTATCGTGATCGACCGACAAGTCTAGAGATGCTGAAAGACAACATCCGACGCCAATGCCTCACCGTAACTCCGGACATGCTTTACAGTGCTGTTCACATTATTCCTCGACTGCGGCTATTATTGAGGAATGATGGTGAACATACTGAGCATTTCCTGTAAAGAACATCATCTTTGCTTTGTCTTAATTTGTTATGCCGAACATTGCTTTTCTGATCACATGAAGCGCCTTCAGTCGGACATTTTTTGAACTTTGTATTTTTTTTTTTCTAATAAAACCCCATGTCGTTCCAAGCATGTGTGTCAATTTTTACGTCTCTATCTAAATTATTCCGTGATTTATTAAGTTTTCAAATTTATATTGACTTTTTAATCACCTGGTATATCTGTATTCGTCGTTGCATACTGTCCGTTAGATCATGAAACGACTACTCATCGACTTAAAGTTCTTCCGTTTATCTGGGATTGCAGCAAAGTGTTGCGTATGAGGTGCGCCTAATATGCAAAACACCGTTTCTCCTGTAACGCAAACATGTTTAGACCCCTGCGCCACCATTAGTTGGTCTTTATAAGGTTAAAGAGTAAGTGATGAAAATGAACATATTTTATATCTGGGCCGGCCGCGGTGGCCGAGCGTTATGCGGCGCGCCATTAACAGTCTGCACGGCCACTACGGTCGGGGGTTCGAATCCCCCTCGGGCACGGATATTTGTGCCGTCCGTAGTATTAGCTAGTTCATAAGTAGTTTGTAAGTTTAGGAACTGATGACCGCGTAGTTAAGTCCCATAAGCTCTACAAACATTTGAAACATTTTTTATATCTCAAACAGACGCAAAAACTAAGACATACAATTTTTATGTCTACATTAGTTTAAATCTACGTTTGGACTAAAATATGATCATTTCGGAGCTGCAGTCTTAGAAAAACTAACTGATGATGGCAGAGCGATGCCAAACATGTTTCGGTAAGCAGGGAAACAATATCTTGCATCTAAGGCGGACCTCACACCAAACATCAACGGTCCCACTCCACAACAGCGATTTGGCACATATCTCAGAGCTTGGCTGGTGGGTCGTTTCGCCCGAAACAGGTCTTTTCAACGTACCCCAGGCCTGTTCGATACCGTTCGTGTATGGAGAACATGATGGCCATTCTATCCTGTGACGTCGACATCATGAATGAACGCACTCACAACAGGGGCGCGATGGGCACGATGAACTCCTCACAGAAATTTCTCTAACATTGGTTGCACAACTCGTCGGAGCATGAAACTTTGTCTCTGCAACGAAGTGTGTGCTGGTGTGAAAGTTCCTGGCAAATTGTGTGCCGTAAGCGGGATTAGAACGTGGGGCCTTTGCCTTTCGCGGGCAAGCGCTCTATCGCCTGAGCTATCCCAGCACGCTTTATGGTAGGTCCAACTAGCACTCCAGGAAGAAAGGATTTGGTAGAGACATGGCTTAGCCACAGCCTGAGACATGTTTTCCGACTGAAACTATCACTCTGCAGCGGAGCGTACGCTGTTATTAAACTTCCTGGCAGATTAAAATTGTGTGCTGGAAATGCTTGCCTGCGGAAAGCAAAGGTTTCCCAGTTCCAGCGCAATTTTTTTCTGCCAGGAAGTTTCAGGTCGGAGGATGTCATCCCTTTACCGTACAGACGTTTGACTGCCTCCTTCGACCAGCAGTGGAGTATGGTGGCCAAACACAATGTAAGGCAGCCGCCGCCCGCTGCACTCGCTGGCCGGAGTGTCAGGAGGAGCAGGCTGCCTCCAGAGAATTCGCCGACGACTGTCTGGCTGAAGGCAGAGGCGCGGTTCGTCAGCGAACATCACTTGTTGGCAATTGTGACGAGTCCCTTCACCGTGCTGTTGGGCCCACCTGCACAAGGTTGCACGGTGTCATATGTAGACCTCGCCATGGACGTCGGGAGTGACGTTGCACGTCCAGCAGTCTGCTACGTACATTTTGAGGTGAAACGCGACGTCCCGTGGCTGCAGGAAAACCACTGATCAGCACGGTGGCGTTCCTCTCGGCGTACGTGGCGGTCACCACCTGCTGGGCGAGATAAGCCATCGACAGCTGCCGTGTCTCTGGGGCTCCGAACGACGTCGCTTCGGTTACCTCGGACGCGTCTGTACACTTGCCTTTATGGGAGTCCCTTTTGACACAAAGTAACAAAGCGGATACGTTCCAACATTGAAATTGGCCTAGGCACGCTAGACTACAGTGGAAAGAAGCACTGCACGTCCTTATTATATTGGTGTGGAGATCGAAAGACCAGACAACACACCAACATAATAAGTATTTACACGCGATGACGGCGTTAGCTTCACTTACTTCATACGTCCGACCTCGCACGGGAATTCGTAATGGCGAATGTAAGAGGGCATGGACGATAGGGGCGCTTCAGCCGTAGCGTGCGACTTGTGACTGGAAATGGCTCCGTTTATAAGGAAAGAAAGAGAACTGAACCACATAATTACAGGTCAATATCGTTGACATCACTTTCCTATAGAATTTTGGAGCATAAACTCAGTTAGAATGCAGTAAATTTCCTTGAGACGGAAAAGTTTCTTTCTATGAATCAGCACGGGTTTAGGAAACGTCGTTCATGTGAAACTCAACTTTCCCTTTTATCACATGATATCTTGCAAGCCATGTATGAAGCACAACAGGCAAATTGTGTTTTTCTCCATTTCAAAAACTCGTTCGACGTGGTGCCACACTGCAGAGTGCTAACGAAGTTACGAGCATATGAAATACGTTCTAGATACTGACTGGCTGGAAGACTTCTTAAGTAATAGAACGCAGTACGTTGTTCTCGACGACGAGTGTTTATCAGAGACGATTCTATCGTCAGACGTATCCCAACGGGGTGTGATAGGACCACTATTATTTTCTATCTATATAAATGATCTGATGGACAGAGTAACTTGTAATTTGGGGCTGTTTGGTGATGATGCTGTGGTGTATAGGAGGGTGTCGTCTTTAATTGACTGTAATAACATACAGGGTGACTTAGACAAAACTTGTAGTTGGTGCGAAGAATGCCAGTTAGCTCTCAATGTTGAGAAATGTGAGGTGATGCGCATCAGTAGGAAAAACAGTCCCATAATATTCGAATTCATCATTAGTAGTGAACTAATGTGTAGTCGCGTCGTTCCAATATCTAGACGTAACATTGCAGAGTAATATGAAATGGAACGAACATGTAAGGACAGTTGTGAGTAAGGCGGACAGCCGACTTCGGTTTATTGGGAGAATTTCGGGAAAATGTACTTCATCTGTAAAGGAGACAGCTTATAAAACGCTTGTACGACCACGTCTTGAGCAGTGCTCAAATGTTTGGGACCCGCAGCAGATCAGTTTAAAGGAAGACACAGAAGCATTTCAGAGGCAAGCAGCTAGATTTGTTACTGGTAGGTTCGACCAATGTGCGAGTGTCACGGAAGTGCTCTGGCAACTGGATTGGGGACCGCTGGAGGAATGACGACGTTATTTTCGTGAATTTCTGTTAAGTAAATTTAAGGGCCGGAATTTGAAGTTGAGTATAGTACGATCTTGCTGCCGCCTACTTACATTTCGCGTGGTGATCACAAAGACAAGATAAGAGAAATTAGGGCTCATACAGCCGGCCGCGGTGGCCGAGGATCAGGCTGCTTTTCGCTGCGACGCGGCGAGGACTCGCTGTTGTGCTCGCTGCCGCGGAGCCAGCGCTCAGGTTTGTTTACGCTATACGCGGCCGTTTCCACGCGTGCCGGCATATTTACATAGAGCAACACGGCAAACCAGTACCGCAAATCGACGCTCAAACTCACGTTCCAAAACGAATTTGCAAGACCGAAGGCACTCGAACTAGAACGATTTATTCGAGATGAAGTGAAAATTCCGACGGCCGACATTCTCGGCATACACCTGTCAATAGTGAGCAGTGTAGCTTATGTAAGCCGGCCGCGGTGGCCGAGGAGACTCAGGCGCTCAAGTCACGGTCTGCACGGCCACTACGGTCGGGGGTTCGAATCCCCCCTCGGGCATGGATATTTGTGCCGTCCTAGTTCGTAAGTAGTTCATAAGTAGTTTGTAAGTTTAGGGACTGCTGACCCCGTAGTTAAGTCCCATAAGCTTAACAAACATTTGAACATTTAGCTTATGTAAAGATCATCAATGAAGCAACATGTGAAAGGATTCTTCGGGAGACGAAACGAGAGCTTCGTTTCTGCCACACTGATGGCCATGGGGGTACTGTGACTGTCGACCACGCTGGATTGGGACTTCGTACCATCAGGATCTTCGAACTCTCCTTCGAACTTCCAGCAGAAGAGGTCGTGGCGGCGCTCCGCCCCTATCAAGGTGCAGAGTCACGTTGCTGAGAAGTGGATGCAGTTCCAAACGTACCCTGTCTTGAAGGGCGTGCAGCAGATCCGTATCGAACTTCGACGCCATGTTCCCTCATATATATCTATCGGCGGCTGTCGCGCTATAGTCATATATGATGGACAACCGAAGACCTGCTCGGGATGTGGAAAAGAGGGACACCTCCGATCCGAATGCATGCAACGTCGGATCACGCAACTGCCTTCGACGGACTTAGTGCGTCCGTCGCAGACAACGATACTTCCCGTGACTTACGCTGCCGCCCTCACAAATGATACAAATTTGTCGATTCATCTGCCAGCTTCGAACACTGCAATGCACGACCCTCCGACGCAGAGCGATGCGGCAACGCATACTCCACGAACTGAGGAATCACTGCCGACGGCACCTCCCTCCACGACGGAGGAACAACCCCGTGACACCAGCATGGCGATAGAGTCACTGATTGTGCCCACTTCGGCCTTTGTGCCGGAGCGTCGCGACTCGGTGCTGTCGTCGGATGCGGTAGGACACACCCGGATGGAACGATCCTCGAAGCGACGCAAACGGAGGCGTAAGTCTTCCGCAGTAAAGATTGGGACGAGACGCAGGAGGATGAGGACTCGGCTCACAATGACGACACTACCTCGGTGGCGACCGCCGCTGACAAGGTGATACAAGATACGGATCAACTTGCTTCACAGATGCCCGCAGTAGAACGCCTGAACGACGAAACAAGAGATGGAGGCGGCTCCACCGGTGCAGGAGAGAGCGCGCCCAATCTGTGCCCTGAGGACGCAATGGACGAAGACGCTCCTCCGCGCTCCACGGCGTGGGCGGACGACACTGAAGACGACCATACGACACCGACGGAGTCCGCGTAGGTGACGGCGGCACACTAGGAATCGGTCCGGTAGAGGTGATGGGGGTTGGTGGCATTGTCGATTCTGCATGACGCTCAACAGACATTTTCCTTCTCATGAATAACTTAGCAACTGCGGCACACCAGCAAGCGTATCGGATTTCAACGATTAACCTTAATACGATAAGGACAGTAGTGAAGTACGAGTTGCTGCGAGAGATGCTACGAGCGTCCGACATTGACTTTGCTTTGTTACAAGAAGTCTCCATAGCGACTCTCCCAGAAATTTATGGTTGTAGGACGTACAAGACACCTGGTGTACCGAATGGCAGTGGAACAACAATACTTATTCGTGACGGCAACACTGTTGAAGAAGTGACATATCCTTTCGGGCAGAGGGGTGGCGGTCACTGCGTTGGGAACACATATAATCAACATCTATGCTCCCTCAGGTTCCGATAAACGCCGCGAGAGGTCACAGTTCTACGCCGAGGAAATCACCTCCTCTTTCTTGCTCTTTCGATCACTTTATCCTTGGGGGTGACTTCAATTGCGTTTTACACAAGAAGGATCAGGTCCCACATTTCTCGACGTGTCCTGAACTTCGGATAATTGTAAGGGACTTGCTTCTCGTCGACACTTGGGGGCAGATACACGGGGACCGCCCAGGCCACACCTATTTCACTAGTCACTCGGCCAGTCGTCTTGACCGAATCTACGTCTCACGAGATCTTGGTCCACGAGTGATAGACGCTGAATGTTGGCCGCTTACCTTCTCAGACCACAGTGCTTTCATATGAACGGTCACCCTTTCGAGACAGAAACTATGGCAAAGCCGTGGGCTCTGGAAGTTGAATATGTCACACCTCCAAGACCCGGAATGTCGGGAACTGATTGTCGCGGCATGGCCGAACTGCGAGCGTCGGCTTCCAAGATACCGGTCAACTCTGGAATGGTGGACAGAGTGTGCAAAACCGACGTGCCGTCGGGTGCTAACACAGTATGGGGAAGACGCTGCAGCATGGACCCGTCTCACTTTGGACTTTTACTATACGATGCTTCGGGAAATTACCTCCCAACCACCGTCCCTGGAAAGACAGATGGAAAGTCGCCGCATTAAAGCAAAAATATTGTCGTTGACGCGGAGAAGATTAGAAGGGGTAGTTGTGAGATCACGGCATCGAGACAGAGCGAGTGGAGAACCACCTACAATGCATCATATTGTGCTTGAAAACCGTCAACGCAAACGGCAGCTCATCACGAAACAGTGAGGAGGGAGACGAAAACGACGTCTTGCAATACGTCTCACACACCCTCGACGCCACGTCTGTGCCTTCACTTTTAGAGGAGGTTTCGCGGGATGACATCGAGGATGCAATCGATAAAACTGCGCTGAACAAAGCACCTGGGCCAGATGGACTGCCGATCGAATTTTATCGAACTTTCCGTACCCTGATGATGCCCCGTTGGATCAATATGTACCAAGAACTGATGTCACCTGGCTTGCATACCCTTTCGGCTTTCGTCGAAGGACTTCTTATCCCCATACACAAGCCTTCAAGAGAACAGAGGATTGAAGACTACCGTCCAATAACTTTGTTAAATTCGGACTTTAAAATTTTCGTCCGACTACTAGCGGCAGGTATCAAAAAAGTTCTAACAGTAGTTCTTTCCGCAGAACAAACTACACATCTCGTATACTGGTGAATAGCCGTGTAACAGATCCTTTGCCAATTCGGCGTTCGGTTCGACAAGGATGCCCACTCTCCATGATCCTTTACGCAAATGCTCTGGAACCACTCATAGGAGGACTGAAAAGCAAACTCACAGGAATTACTCTAAGGGGTCACACCTTTCGCTGCAGGGCATATGCGGATGATCTTCTCCTGTTGATACAATCTGGTGATGAGATCCGGTTCGTGATTGATTGGATCCAACAATATGGTTTGGTGGCGAAAAGCGTCATGAATGTCAACAAATCGGCAGCAATGTTCATTGGAAGAGGCTTACCTGAAGATGTGTGGCCCCGTTTCCACGGACAGGTGTCCTCAGGTACTTGGGAATCACGTTTACACGGGACATGCGCCGCACAGCAGCAATGAACTACAGACTGCGAGTCGTACGCACAGAGGTACTCGAAAACCTACTCCGACAAATGGACGTACTTCAACGTGTCGAATACCTTAACGTCTGTATGGGGACCAAGATCATACACATGGCTCAGGTGCTCCCACTGCCGACAGTGATGGCACGCAACCTACAATCGGCCTTTGGATATTACGTCACAGCTGGATACATTTTCAAAGTCCGCTATGACACTCTTACCCTTCAACGGCGTGACGGCGGACTCGGACTTATAAATGTCAAAGCGAGGGTCACAGCGCTGTTCCTGTCCACGATGCTGAAACTGAGGACACGTCTACATACCTCATTAACGGGCGTTCTGATAGATGAGCTGATGCCTACGTCGATCCTGCCACCGGTTGCGATTAGACACGTCGCCCCCCCTCTTGGCCACATTGCGACTTTCATACTCGAATATAGCTACTTACATACTCAACTCCCCGGCACTCGAGCCCCAAAGGCAAGGGACATTTACCAATTGTTGCTTAGGGCAGTCCCTCGAAATGTGATGGAAAGTAAAGCACCGGCCACACAATGGTCAACGGTGTGGAAAGCAGTTCAACAGCCGTTCTTCCCTACAAGAATAAGAGCCACGTGGTACCACGTCCTCAATCGGAAATTTACAACGAGACACAGGCTGCACGCAATCAGGATGGTGGATTCGCCCCTTTGCCCGGAATGCCAGCTTATGGACAATGATGAACATTGTTAAACATGTGAATCTGTTTTCGAAGTCTGGACGCTAGTACAGAAGATTATTGCCTGCTACCTTCGCTTCCCGTCTAAAGCGATTGACCCCAGGCTCCTCCTATGCCCGGAGGACACATATTTTCCGGCCGCCAAAAGACACGCTCTCACATAGATAAAAGGCATGTCCATTTACTACCTTTTTCCCAGAAGGTGAGAAGTCGGTACTTGATTTCTGGCAATTCCTCCAAGAGCATCATCACAGACTCGAGACCACACCTCGATACCGACAGATCATCGGCAACTACGTAAGTAGTGTCTTCACCGACCCCCCTCGCAGTTGGGGAATGCCGGATAGGGGACGACCGCCGTAACGAACCTTAACAAACGATCAAATACATACGACCAGAATCAACGAAAATAGTCCGCAAATGGGATGTAGTGCGGAAAATTTCCAGTTTTATTTCTTTCTTTTAGAATGTCTTTTTTTTTTATATGTTTAGTGTTCTGAAGAAATCAATGGCGATGCACGATTATGGTAACTGACGGCGTCAGGGTTCACAGAAGTACACTATAGACTATGCATCTCGGGCAACCGAAGGCAGAAACACAACGTAATTGAGAGAACACGGAACTTCCTGCGACAGCACTGTCGGTGTACTGATATTTCGTGCAGCAACGGCCATCTGGGCAGAATGGGGCGTGAGTGTCGCTCCTTCATTTAAAAATAAATAAATAAAGCAATCCAAGAAGACACTATATATTTTGTTACCCCTTATCCTTTCCCTTAGTTTAATCTTTCATTTAATTAGGCACCAACGCCTGAAGAGGAAAAGCTTAGGGTTAAAAATAAATAAATAAATAAATAAATAAAAATAAAAACAAATAATAATAAAAAAAGGCGCTAAAAATAGAAAAAAAAGAAAGAAATGTATATATAAAAAAAGGGGGACTAAGGCGCTCCAGTCAGGGTCTGCACGGCCACTAAGGTCGGGGTTCGAAACACCCCTCGGGCATAGATATTTGTGCCGACCTAGTTCGTAAGTAGTTCATAAGTAGTTTGTAAGTTTAGGGACTGATGACTCCGTAGTTAACTCCTATAGACTATACAAACATTTGAACATTTTGGCTCATACGAAGGCATATAGGCATTCTTTTTTTTTTTCCTCGTTCTACTTGGGAGTGGAATAGGAAAGGAAATGCCTAATAGTGGTACTAGCGTACTCTCCGCCACGCACCTTACTGTGCATTGCGATGTAGATGTAGAAAGTTTGAATGAGACGGGAGGTGAGCACGGGTAGCGAAGTGGTTAAGGCGACCGCTGGCAAGAAGCGGGAGACCCAGTTTCGATTCCCTGCCCGGCTCACGTTTCCACTTGTCTTCATTGTTTAATTTCAATGCCCTGATGCAGCCACTATCAATCCTTTCCACCCTAATCCTTCTTCCTTCCCCTCCTTTATCAATAATTCGCAGTGCACTTACTTCCTAGCGTCATGACTGGATCTGATCGGCCTCATCCACCATTCCGTCTCCTTGGCGCTATTCATGCGTGGTTGGTACGGCTTGACATCCATGGATAATTCATGTTCGTGACGCGTTATACACATTCTACGGTAGTGTTCAGCAGACCTTGGATGCAAGGTGATGGAACAGTATTATGTTTGTGCAAATAGAATAGGGTTAGTAGCATTTTCTTGTGGTTAACCTTTATTGTGAAGTTCTAGTTAGCTGGCTTGTATACTTGTCAAGTATGGGATGTAGCACCTTTAGAACTGAGATCGTTGAGTTCGCAGAAATTTAATAAATCCTGTAAATACATTTTCACTTCTCAATTAGTCTCAAGAAGTTCTACACAGCCGCTAGGACGAGTGATAACTATATCAAAGATGCATTCATTCATCCAAAGACATATAGTGTTTGAACAAATAATATAACCAAATTATCAATTTATATAGTTATATTATTGTTGGTAATTAAGGACGATTAGTTTTCTGTAATGTTCTCCAAAAAATGCATAACTACTATATTTCCACATAAGATTACAGTTCTTTTAAAGAAATCAAAAAATTATTAAATATACTAGTGTCTTTAGTACTCACATAGCTTGATTTTGAAAAATCTATTGGTTGCTGCGGAAATTATAAGCTTACATTTTGTTACTTGAATTACAATACAATCAGGATTATTAATGGAGTATCGTGTTCTAAAATTCTGTTTCTGTCACACTGTGCAATTTAGGTTCAACATAGTTCTACAGGAAGAAGCTATCCTGACTAGTTCCATTACTTTAAATGAAAACGTTTTAGTAAAGGCTTTATTGTGACTGTTATTTGAAATCGATTAAAAACACAAGGTTACCAGTCACTTAGTTTTATTGTACCCACAACGAGTTTTGAGGGTTTAAACCCCCGTCATCAGGTGGAATGATATTGAGTACATATAGGTTAGGTTGACCTGTTGCACTGTCTGCAAGAGAAGATACAAAAATACTACATCAGAATGTAACTTAGTACAATTGTTCAAATGAAGTTAAATGTAAACAATTAAAATGACATACCTGCAGTGGCCACAGGTCCCTTGCATTGTCTTAACTAATGTGACCATATTTTCTCAAGCTGAAAACAGGACACTTCTCAAATGTAACCCCCCATCTCCCCCCTCAGTGTTTTTTAAAAGATATTGTTAACCTTACCGTTTTAAGTTAATGCAATTGGATAACCTCAAACCTTATTTATGTATTTGTGATTAATAAACAAAATTAATGTAATTTTCAGAGAACTCATTCTATTCTTTACAAAAAAAAAAAAAAAAAAGAAAAAAAAGAAAAAAAAAAATCAATTTCATTACAATATACAAAATAGTAACATGTATAGCATTACTATAAATATAAAAACCAAAACAATTATCATGTTATATAACTCATAAAAATGTGTATTAATGGACATATTTTTCTGAAGAAAGAATGTTCTTCAGAAGTCTCTCGTTCAGCTTCAAGTAATTGAAAAACTCAAGGCAGCTGTATTTGAAATTTATTTTGGTAAGCAACAATGCTTTCAACATTTCAACTGCTTTTTTTCTGATGTCCATATTTTGTTCATGGTTGCAAAAACTCTCTCTACAGGTGCAGTGATAATCCAAATTCTATTACTTTGGAAAAGTTACTGAATGATAACTTTTGAGAAAAGAAACACTGAAACATTTCTACCCATCCCAAATTAATTTGTTTCCCCTCATTATTCCACTGAGCAATTTTGTCTGCAGTAGCATATTGCTTAACATAAACAAATTCGCTGAAAATGGCATTATCATCGACATTTGTTGATTCCCAAGATGCGTCTCTAATCACTGACATACACTTTTCTACATCACTCCATTTTAAGACATTGTTAAGTAAAATCCAAGCAAATCTTTAAATCTGTCAGTCCAGACTATTGGGTCGTCAATACATGAACGATAGAAAGCATTAATTAGCTACTGTTTGGAAAGCCTCTACTTTCGCTTCACTTTCATCTTCTAATTCATGCAAAGCACATTTTACAGCATGTGGGATAAAGTTGTTCTCCTTTTTCTGTATCATATTTTCTTTCAAATTGGAAAGAGCCATATCTACTTCAATACCTGTTGTAAGCTCACCTTCTATCTGGAGGACTGCTTGGTGGAAAGTTGTGGCTTGGTTGTGGAGAAAAAGAACTACAACTTTTGCCAACGGGTTTTCAAAAAAGGATTTTATTATCACTGGACATTTTTCCTGACTAAGAAAATAGGACATCAGTCCTTCAAAAAGTGCAAGAGTTCTTTCAACTGCTGGCTTTAGTGCTAACCATCTAGTGTTACTATAACCTAAGAATTTCCTGTACTCTATCTCAGCAAAACTGCAGAAATCTTTCAGTGATTCTACTCGTACCGTGTATGAGTGAAAATGATAGTAAACTTTGTGAACAACCATTTCTGCGTCAATAGGTAAACATCTGCAGCAATCTTAATTGTGTTGTGCACTACATGTGCTGCACATCCAACCCCAAGGGTATCGTGACCCAGTACCATTTTAAGTTTGTGAAAAACATTTCTTTTTCCCTTACGTGCAGCTCCACAAAAGCTACTATTGATATTATCACCACAGAACGCAATTATTTTGCTGTGTAGGTGGTATTTTGCAAGCACGTCAGTCAGGTAATTGGTAACAATATCAGCTGTTTCGCCTGGACGTTCATCAAGTTCCAAAATTCGGACACAGACACCCTGTAGCGGTAAAAAATACCTAATCATAACAGAAAAAACCTTTTTCTCCCCGTGATTGGAAGCATTTCTTAACACTGTAACATAAATGACTTCCTGCAACTCTTTTTGTAACATTTCACAAGAATGGGCAATTACATTCACAACAATGGCTTCATTCTTCATATGACCGCAAGAGAATTTCGGCTGAAATCAGTTTTTAAGTAGTTTCGAAGCACAGTCATTTGAGCGAAAATTATGCTTTTCTTCAACCACATGATAAGCCCAGGCTCCTTCAATTGCAATTAACGCTCTGTTGCTGAATTTGGCCGGGAAAATATGTACAAATGCCATATTAACATCAATTAACAACGGCCATGAATAGTAAGAGATTAAAGAACCCTTGTTTTAATTTATAGCCGTAGCGTAGTGGGCAAGGTGCTGGACTCTGACGCGAAAGGTCGGTGGTTCGAAACTCGCCACTACTCGATTATTTTTTCCTAAAATGGTTTCAGACACTGTTATTAATTAATTAATTATTATTTAGGTCCAAAATGTTTGCAAAAAACTTATAAAACTACAAATCTAAAGTGGGCCGTAAGACACTTGAGTGCGATTTTTTTTATTGCAGAAGGCGTTCAGCCCCCTGACCGGGCGCGCTGAGCCACGGCGCCCGACACACCTGATGGTGCAACTGTTACAGTTATTGGTACTGACGTGTATCCGGAAAACTTTAAAGTCGACTTTCTCGTGAATTTTTGAGAGTTGCGTCGAATGTCTTTGGCTGATTGTTATTTAAGTTCTATACTTCACGTACCGTAAATATGAAAAAATTCTAAAATCCGACACCCATGTGGTCTCCTTGTGAGACGCGAAATGAGGAAAAGCCGCTATAAACCGGCGTGTTGGTGTCGACTTCAGTATGTCGCTCGCATGGCAGCTGTTTTCGTTTACATACTCTGACTCATACAATGCCGTGTATTGTCAATTTTCACACTATTTATTTTCTTCTGCCATATGAAAAAAATCTCCCTTTTTCGATAATATTCCGTTTCAATTGATGTCATTCCAACCGGTAGTGTTCTTTTTGCAACGCTTTGAAGGTTCAACTTTAATCACCCTGTACACTGTGTATTAAGAATTAAAGATACGAATTTACGCAACATATTTTCTCGTAATTAATGTTCATTTTTTAGGCCACTTGGATCATTGCTGTAGTTGTGTTTAAACGACTAATGTGGTGGACCACCATGAAAACTCGACCGGAGGAAGTATCAGAAAGAAATCCCAAGTATTTACTGAATTTTACGCTGTTTGTTTGTTTGGGGTAGGGGGGACCTAAGTGTCTAACCATCAGCCCCCCCCCCCCCCCAGAGGGAGGGGAAGATGTTGTGTTCATTCCGCCGATTGCGAACTTGGCTTCATTAAAGGCAGGCATTAACAATGAACAAGCTTAAAGCCTGAAACATATTCTCGAACCAACTGATAGGCAAATGAACAAGATGCAACAATTAAAATCTAAGAGATTCGAAAAAGAATTTAATTCCCACGGAGCCTGGGACCTTTCTTAATGAGCATAAATCACTTATGACTCTCGCCTGAAGAGCGAAATACTCGTTCTGAAAAAAATATATTTCTTTCGCTAATCAGGTAAAAATAGGTATAATGCCTTGCATTTCGAGAAATACACAAAAACAACATCTAGAAATTTACAAGAACGTTGTATAAACAGAAAGAAAATTAAATTCGTTCCTTCGATACTCCAAACTACTTTTGTTAGAGTCGTGGCCGGCGAGAAGCAGGCCCCAGCGCAGTCGTCATACTACGTAAGCAAGGTAGTTCCAAGCCGGCGCTGGGGCCTGTCTTGCGTATTAATGACGTGGGTTGACTTCTCCAGAACATTTATTCTTGGAAGGGGGTTGCCGGAATATTTTGACTTGGAAGGACGTCGCACGTTCGAAAAGTTGAAAAATATTGCTCTAAGGTGTCATGCCACGGACTGGGCGGACGCTCCCGCCGGGCGTTCTAGTCCTCCCTCGGACGTGTTGTCCTTAGCGTAAGTTAAAGTAGTTTGTATGTCTAAGGCCTCATTACCATAGTAGTATGGTCCAATAGGTTTACAAACATTTCAAAAGTTTCGATTAAAATCCGTATGCTCGTGAAAGAGTAACAGAGTTTCTTTCACATTTGTGATTTTAGTATGGTTATCAATACTTGGGAAAGAGTCCTATACAGACAGCTAGTACGGAAAGTCGGCAGTCATTGACGCCAGCTTTTCATTAATTTCAAAACCTATCAGACGGCTGGGAACTGTGACGCTTGCTGTCATGTGGCTGACAAGGTGACCTGCAGGAGAATCCTGGATGCTGTAGGATGTGGAACGTTAGTGACTGCTGTAAGAGTTTAAGACGGTAACCACAGGTGCGCCTCCATATATACAGGTACATTCCTGTGATGTGGGGAGGAGCATTGCGAGGTCCAAACTCAGGGAAAAGCGAAGACTATTAAGGGGACGTGGATGAAAATGGCAAGAAACGGAAAAAATGTATCCATCTGAAAGACAAATTTCTCCCCTTTCCTGAAATGTATAGTTTATTTACTTTTAAATAGTTATTATAGTCTTAAAACACTCCTGAAAAAGTCTGCAGAGGATAAAGAAGCAGCTGACCAGCAAGATTACGCCACTGGGATGTTCTGAAAGAGGCATAGGGTAAGTCAAAAACACTGAACAATCTTTTCTCATTTTCTCGAAACTACAGTTTCAATGGATTAGGTACATATATCTTCATATGTTCACCAAATTTCTCGCAACTGAAGAATGGGACAGTGCGTTTCTCCACGGCGTGCCTCGTGCCCAGAGATTCTGCAGCGTGTTCTTGAAGTGTGTGCTTGAGGTCAGCAGTGCTGCTACCACAGAGCCGGTTTTCCGACATTTCGCAACGGGCCAGAATCATCTCGACTGTGCCCGCAACCCCCGTCCAAACTTGTTCGTCGGCGACACGTCAGCTTGTGGTCTCACCCACTTATTAAGGCTAGGCGCGAATTGAGAGCGTATAGCTGCTGCCTTCCACAACCTGCACACGGAACTTCCTGATTCAGTAGTGTTTACATCTTCGGGACTGTTATTTGTATCGGTATAGTTTCCCAGAAAGGTAGGAAAATAAAGAGATGGGACCTGCATAAACTAAAGGAACCTGAATTTCTTGAGAATTTCCGAGGGAGCTTTAGGCAACAATTGACAGAAACAGGGGGAAATAAAACAGTAGAGGAGGAATGGGTAGCATTGAGAGATGAAATAGTGAAGGCAGCAGAGGACAAAATAGGTAGGAAGGCAAGACCTACAAAAAATCCTTGGATATCACAGAAAATAATAAATTTAATCGATGAAAGGAGAAAATATAAAAATGCAGTAAATGAAACAGGTAAAATGGAGTACAGACGACTAAGAAATGAGATTGACAGGAAGTGCGAAATGGCTAAGGAGGAGTGGCTACAAGGCAAATGCAAGGATGTAGAAGAATGTATAAACAGGGAAAAATAGATATAGCCTACAGGAAAATAAAAGAGATATTTGGAGATAAGAAAAACAGCTGTATGAATATCAAGAACGCAGATGGAAAGCCAGTTCTCAGCAAAGAAGGGAAAGCTGAAAGGTGGTAAGAGTGTATAGAGAGGCTCTACGAAGGAAATGAACTTAGAGGCAATATTGTAGGAAGGGGAGAAGAAGTAGATGAGGATGAAATAGGAGATACTATACTGAGAGATGAATGAGACAGATCACTGAAAGACCTAAGTCAAAACAAGGCCCTTGGAGTAGATGATATTTCCTCAGAGCTACTGAAGTCTCTGGGAGAACCAGCCATGAGAAAATTGTTTCACCTGGTGTGTAAGATTTATGAGACAGGTGAAGTACCCTCAGACTTTAAGAAAAATGTTATAATCCCCATTCCAAAGAAATCAGGTGCAGACGTGTGAAAACTACAGAACCATCAGTTTAATAAGTCGTGGTTTCAAAATATTAACACGAATTATTTACAGAAGGATGGAAAAGCTGGTAGAAGCCGACCTCGGTGAAGATCAGTTTGCGTTCAGGAGAAATGTAGGAACACGGCAAGCAATACTCACTTTATGGCTTATCCTACAAGATAGATTAAGAAAAGGCAAACCTACATATCTAGCTTTTGTAGATTTAGAGAAGGCTTTCCACAATGTTGATAGGAATAAACTCTTTCAAATTCTGAAGCAAGCAGGAGTAAAATATAGGGAGCGTAAGGTTATTTACAACTTCTACAAAAACCAGACAGCGGTTGACAGAGTTGAAGAACATGAAAGGGATGCAGTGGTTGGAAAGGGAGTAAGACATGGTTGAAGCCTTTCTCCAATGCTATTCAATTTGTACATTGAGCAAGCTATAAAGGAAGGCAAGGAGAAATTTAGAGTAGGAATTAAAGTTGAGGATGAGGAATTGAAAACATTGCGTTTTGCCGACGACACAGTAATTGTCAGATACAGCAAAGGACCTGGAAGTGCAATTGAACGGAATGGACAGTGTGCTGAAAGGTGCATATAAGATGAACATTAACAAGAGCAAAACTAGGGTAATGGAGTGCAGTCTAAGAAAATCAGGAGATGCTGAAGGAATTCGATTAGGTAACGAAACATTAAAGGAGGTAGATGAGTTTTGTTACTTGGGCAGTAAAATAACAAATGATGGTCGCAGTACAGAGGATATAAAATGCAGAATGGCAATGAGTAGAAAAGCATTCTTGAAAAAGAGAAATTTGTTAACATCGAAGATTGATTTAAGCCTAAGGAAGTCCTTTCTGAAGGCATTTGTGTAGAGTGTTGCCTTGTATGGGAGTGAAACATGAACGATAAACAGTGCGGACAGGAAGAGGTTAGAGGCTTTCGAAATGTGGTGCTACAGAAGAATGCTGAAGATTAGGTGGATGAATCGCGTGATTAATGAGGAGGTACTAAGCAGAATTGGGGAGAATAGGAATTTCTGGCATACCTTGACTAAAAGAAGGGATCGATTGGTAGGACACATTCTTAGACATCAAGGAATTGTGAATTTAGCGTTGGAGGGAAGTGTGTGGGGTACAAATCGCAGAGGAAGACCAAGAGATGGATACAGTAAGCAGATTCAGACAGATGTAGGTTGCCGTTCTTATGTGGAGATGAAGAAGCTTGCTCAGGATAGGGTATTGTGGAGAGCTGCATCAAACCAGTCTCTGGACTGAAGACCACAAAAACAACACAGTTTTGCTGCTTTCTTCACTGTAAACCTATTGCTTAGAAAGTCATATGTATATTAATCCAAAAATGTTCTAATGTTTGTAAAGCTTATGGTACGTAACTGCGGTGTCATCAGTTCCTAAAGTTACAGACTACTTATAAAAGCGATAGATTGGCTGGCCAGTGTTTACCTTTGTGCTGTACCACCGAAAGTGACGCAAATGAAAAACAAGAAGAGACAAAAAGGATGACAAGGACAAGCTTTCGTAACGCAGTTTCTTCTTCAGGTGGGACAGAAGGGAAGAAGAAAAGGATGGGCCAGACTGTCAGTATGACTTTCACTCTCCTTGCACACCATCCTCATGACCTAGGAATTGTGTTCCGAAAGCTTGTCCTTTCTGTTCGTTTTCTTTTCTTTTTCTTTTTTTCCCTTTATTTGTGTCACTATCGGCGGTACAGCACAAAGGTAAGTACTAGCCAGCCAATCTATCGCTTTTGAAAAATAATTTATCAACTCTCTGAGAATTTCCATCATTAATCAAATACTACTTATAAGCTACCTTATACTAAAGACAACACACAAACATCCACGCCCGAGGGATGATTCGAACCTTCGACAGAGAATGGCGTCGCACATCGGAGCATAGCGCGTCAATGCGTTCGGTCACTCCGCCGAAGCGTATATTGATCAAAATGTTTTTCGAATGACGTTAACTCTTCTTCTCACGAGCTACAACTGCCTACCTGTCATATTCCTGACAGGCATTATTCTCACTTACAGTATATTGACCGTCGTCACAACGATAGAAGAACAGCTAATAGAGCCAGTGGGGCAGCATAGCGAGCTATATGATACAAATGATGATGTCTATATAAACATAAAACTCAAGTTTTGACTTTTGAGTGACATTGCATATGATTTGAGTCTGAAATTTCCTCTGAATCAAAAACAATTTGGAGATCTAAAGTTTTCATTCATTAATGAGAAGACAAACACTTGGTCCTCAGCTTTAGTATCGGGAACTAGTTATAAAACGTAACGATAGCAAATGTTTTACCTGTGATTCACGCGTTGTCAGTCCAATTAGCACCTAGTCTAACACTAGAAGTGAGCCGTTTTTGCTTTTAGTGTCTCTCTACGCCTACATTCACGACACACGCAGGCTGCCAGCAACGTATTACGCTGCTCTTCAGTCGAGCGATTTAAAACAATGGACTTGAATGGATGAAAATGTTGACAATGGAGTTACAGATCGGAAAATTAAAATTTGACAAGCATAGAAACTGGAGAAATACAATTTTCACAGACCATAATTAAAATTGTGCCACAGTAGCGTTAAAAAATAAAATTAAAAACACTGAAGAAACAGTACACTAGACACGAGGAAACGAAAGGAGACACTGATGAAAGTGGCATTTGTCTTGCTGTCAGTGGTACGCACTGTTAAAAGACAATTGAATGACATATTGTGGATCGTACGGCCTCCTGCGTCAGAGGATCGAATCCTTCATCAGGCATGGATGTTTGTGTTGTCTTTAGTATAAGGTATTCATAAGTATTTGTAAGTTTAGGGACCGATGACCCTGCAGTTAAGTCCCATAAGCTATACAAACATTTGAACATTTTGACAATTGAACAACACACTGCACACTGGAGGAAGGACCAGTTACAAATGACGGTAGGGTGGACCCACACGGGTAAGAGGGATAGGTAGGAAGCGTGGGAGGAGGGGGAAGGGAGGGAGGGTAGGGAGGGAGGGGGAAAGATCGTCAAGAGGGCGGGAGAGGAGAGGTGGAGGATAGCCAGGCGATGGAAGGGAAGAGGAGGAGAGGGGGCGTTGAATCTATGGACAGGATTAGGGTTGGTAGGATGGATATCAGGATGGAGGGCGTTATCCAGGAGAGGGAGGTGGCGAGGGTTACCACAGGAGAGGATGTGGAGAGTGTGGAGCTGAAGGGAGGCAGGGATGCAGGGGTTAAGACGTGCCATAGGCCCGGGATCGATGGGGATGGGGTAGACCAGTGGTTTATGGGAATCTATCTTACGGGTGGAGTGTAGGATCTGGACGTGATATAAGAACTGCAGCGGGTGGGGGAATAGGATTAGGTCCTAAAGAATCCACACTGGGGAACAGAGGCGGATACAGTAAGCGAGGTGGAGGGAGCAGCGTTCTGCGAATTGCAGGTTTTTGTAATAGGCGCGGGGAGTGGAAGCCCAGGAAGTGGAAGGGTCGAGTCCCCACGTCTGGCGTTTCAGCAGGTTAAGATGCGACAAGGCTCTTTGACGGACCGAGTGGAGGTGGGGAGTTCAGCAGAGGGTTTGGTCGAGGGTGTGTCCGCGCTATTTGAGGATGACGGATGTGACGGGTAGGACGATTGTGGAGGGTGAGGTAAAAATCGTGGAGGCAGAAGGAGGGCGTGGTTCGGCCTATGATGTTTGCCTCGGATTTACCTGGGTTAACGGAAAGGAGTCACCAGTTACACCATTCAGAGGACTCGCTGAGGTGAGACAGGAGTAAGTGTTGGGAAGGGGCGAGGGCCAGGAAGTGTAGTGGGACGAACATAGACTATCTCCACTTCCCTACGTCAGTCCAGTTTTGAAGGCTACAAACCAAAAGTTATACAAAATTGTGTATATTTGTTATAGACGGCCACGACCAGAATTTAACCGACGGCTACAGGGCTACGGATCCATCTGCGCCTTCTTTATTGCTGCACATCAGTCGTTTCAAAGAAATATATTATATATGTTGATGATGTTGTTATGTTGTTAATAGTCGTTCTGAGTTAGCCGTGCTGAATACATGTCTTATTACAAGCATTACTAGTTTGAACTTGTACTATTTCAGAAGAAAATAAACATGTATTACGTTGAAAAGTATTTGAACGTTATGAAGATTGAATATGTGTGACTTATACTTACTGGAAGACTAATCTGATTTATAGAGAAGTGTTACTTTAGGAAGAGATTTAATATAATAATGGAGACTACCATTAACTTATATTCGATTGTGACAAGAAATTTATATTGAGTGATATTGTGCAACGTTGAGTTTACCAGGCAGTGAATTTTAATATTTGAGTTGAAGCATCAGCAGCAAACCGTAGTGGCCCTGCTCATATAAGAACCTGATATTTTATTTAAGAACTTTTTAAAAATTTATTCTCTTTTTCCTGATACTTGCTGTGGTGCGGGATCTTCGAAACGAAGTCAATAAAATTTTCGCGGTTAAATTTCAACAGTTGGTGTTGCTAAGGAACAATAAACTACAAGTCAACAGCTACTTAGTAACCAAATAGACTTGCATAAAATCAAGTTAATTTCATAACTAGTGTCGACATACGAGTTCATCATCCCATTATCTACGTAAGTTATACCATTAACATCAACGTTATCCCGTCCCACCGCAGAAGGCGGCATCATGCAGGTGTACGGCAGGCTGGGGGAGGGGGGGGGGCTGGAGCATGTCGGCGGCCTAAAGGACGGACGGCCTTTTGGTAGCTCTAAATTCCATTGCAAATGTCATAACCTCTCATCTGACACGAAAATTATATAAACCGATTTGTAGAGGAGAACATTCTGTACAACTTTGTTCTCTCGTATTTCTTTCCGTATTTCGCGACGTTTCAGAGATATTTGGAAAAATACCGGCTTTTTGACACGGTCTGTCAGCCTGTAACTTCTTGCGCCGCAGCGTGCAACCAGTCGCCACCAAACCTCACAGGAGTATCTGTTGGCCCGCCACAGACAACGACCTCCCTGTAGCGGCATAGCCGGACGACGCCAGAGGGCGCCACTACGCCCTGTCTCGCCTGTTACGCGTCGCAAAATTTCAAGTAAACGTAGTTCAGCATTCAATATCTAGTAACTGTTGGAATTTTTTTCGATATTTTGACCCTGAATTTGGTACACACATCAGGCGTGCCCCAGGAGAGAGTGATAGGACCGCTATTATTTTCTATCTATATAAATGATCTGATGGACAGAGTAAGTTGTAATTTGCGGCTGTTTGCTGATGATGCTGTGGTGTATGGGAGGGTGTCGTCTGTAACTGACTGTAATAGCATACAAGATGACTTAGACAAAATTTCTAGTTGGTGCAAGGAATGTAGAAAAATGTAAGGTGATGCGCATGAGTAGAAAAAGCAATCCATAATGTTCGAATACAGCATTAGTAGTAAGCTTCTTGATGCTGTCGCGTCGTTCAAATATCTAGGCGTAACATTGCAGAGCGATATGAAATGGAACGAACATGTAAGGACAGTCGTGAGTAAGGTGGACAGCCGACTTCGGTTTATTGGGAGGTTTTAGGGAAGATGTACTTCACCTCTAAAGGAGACCGTGGAAAAAAACGCTTGGACGACCACGTCTTGAGTATTGCTCAAGTGTTTGGGCCCCGCAACAGATCAGTTTAAAGGAAGACATAGAAGCAGTTCAGAGGCGAGAAGCTACGTTTGTTACTGGTAGGTTCGACCAATGCGCGAGTGTCACTGAAATGCTCCGGAAAATGAAATGGGGATCGCTGGAGGAAAGACGACGTTCTTTTCGAGAAATTCTGTTGAGGAAATTTACAAGGCCAGAATTTGGTGCAGAGTATAGAACGATCTTGCTGCCACCTACTTACATCTCGCGTAGTGGTAACAAAGACAAGATAAGAGAAATTAGCGCTGGTACGGAGAGATAGAGATATTTTTTCGCTCGTTCTATTTGGGAGTGGAATAAGAAAGGAAATGCCTAGTAGTGGTACAGTGTACCCTCCGCCACGCATCTTGCGGAACATATAATATGTAGACGTAAAGATATAATTCTTCAAATGGCTTGCCGTCACTGTTCTGCTGTGAGTCCTTTAATGGAGGTTCGAAAAATGATTTGTGATTGATATTTCATCTAGGGATGATTATATCGCAGAATAAAAATGTTCAAATGTTTGTATAGCTTATGGGGCTTAACTACGGGGTCATCAGTCCCTAAACTTACAAACTACTTATGAACTACTTACGAACTAGGACGGCACAAATATCCATGCCCGAGGGGGTATTCGAACCCCCGACCGTAGTGGTCGTGCAGACCGTGACTGGAGCGCCTCAGTCTCCTCGGCCACCGCGGCCAGCTCGCAGAATAATATAAATATTAATTAATAATCATGGTTAATTATAATCGGGATTGGATTCGTTACTTCCGTTCAGAACACCCCCCTCGATGTGAATTTTTGCCGTAGTTGAATTTATTTCAAAAGGTTTTACAAAATAGACGAAAACTGGAAGAAATTCTAAAAATAAAAAAAAAAGCACTGGGTAGGTTTTCGGCCCAGTTTTGCAATGTTTCGGACAATAATAAAAATATAAATAATAGAAAATATTATTCATTATGTTTTTTTAAATTTATTTATTGGTTTAATATTTGTATTGTTGTTATTATTGGTCCGAAATATTTCAGAAGTCATAAAACTAGACGAGTGCGATTTCTTGGAGACCATATGTGGCACCCTCTGCGAGTGTCACCAGGACTACACACCGCGGATTGCACTCCCCTGCCCCCTAGATTTGGGCCTTACAAAAAAAGGTGCAAATGTTCGTATTCCAATGGGACAAAACTACGTTGGTCATCAGTCCCTAGTCTTACAAATTAACTAAACTAAGTTAAACTAACCTAAGGACAACACACACATCCATGCCCGAGGGTGGATTCGATCCTCCGACGCGGGAGGCCGCGCGATCCGTAACGTTGCGCTCCAGACCGCTCGGCTACTCCCGCGCGGCCTGGGCTAGACGATTCGGTAGACACACTTCTAGGAATCAGTACAAAGTGTCACGATACACGGGCTAGCGCCTCGAGACTTACCTCTGTATTGACGCTTAGAAACGTTGGGGAAAGCAAAGGAACTTTGAAGATTCTAACACACGAAGCGTGGACTTCGTCAGCCTGCTTGTATTTCTTGAGCACCAAGTTGAGTATTCATTTATTTGCAGTAAATATCTCCTGTGTTATTAAAATCGTGTGGCCACTTTTATTGGTAGTTTACTGTTACTACTTAAATATCAGGTAGTGTGTGAAGCTGTGACCGCTATGAAATGAAGAAATCGGGACATTTCGGACGTACTGTTTTGTAGGAGTTCCTACAGCCAGGAACATTCCCGCTGTGTGTTGGGCTAACGGAATTGGACAGAGCGCGGTAACGACAACGTTTTAAGGTGGGTCGGTTCGACTTTAGGCACGTCCGATCTTCAGGGAGACCTTCGTGGTTTGATGAAGCTCGTTTAAGCACGTTAATCCACAATCCACATTTGTATGCAACGGGGTAGTTTCAGAAATCTAGTGTATGGGTAGCGCGTGCTGTAACAGAAAATCACAAAATCTGGCAGCTGGCAGTACGTGGCTCTCTGCTTGCTGGTTATAAATCAGCTCGTGAGAAACGTCGACCATTCCTATCCTCTGTCGTTTCTGGTTCCAAAAATAGTGGCTTTATCCTAAAAAAAGGAAGAGAAAGGAACGTTTGAGCAGAAATAAAGCAGCAACGACCTGCGTGCACCCGGAAAGAAAAAATGTTTAGTTGTCTGGTGTTCAGCGGCGGCATGGTGTACTACGAGTTGCTTCCTAGAGGTGTCGACATCATTATTCACATTTATTGGCAACAACTTACACGTCTTGCAGACGCAAACCAAAATCAGTGAACGGGAAACATGTGAAAAGCGACGCTACTCCACGGTAAGACCCTTCCGAGCCGGCCGCAGTGGCCGAGCGGTCTGCGGCGCGGCTGTCACAGTCTCCACGGCCGCTACGGTCGGGGGTTAAATCCCCTAGGGCATGGATGTTTGTGTCGTCTTTAGTATAAGATAGCTCATTAAGTAGTTTGTAAGTTTAGGGACTAATGAGCCCGCAGTTAAGTTCCTTAAGCTTAACAAACAACAACAAGACCCTTCCGCATTCTGCTAGACTGACTGAAACCAGTAATATATGGGAGTCGGATTGGGAAGTTATACACGTATCTCGTTCGGCTACCATTACGCCCTGACAATTTCACCTTTTTCCTCTGTCCCTATAAAAGAACCTTCAAGGAACATCCTTTTCGGATACAGACGCGCCTGCAGCATGACTCGACGTAAATTAGTAACTGGATCTGAAAGTTATCTCAGCGTTGGTAGAGAGTTGTATACAGTGAAGGAAATTCTATTCTTCATGAGTACTCTGTCCTATATCTACATCTACATATAGACTCTACAAATCACATTTAAGTGCCTGGCAGAGGGTTCATTAACCACTTTCACAACTTTTCTCTACCGTTCCATTCTCCAATAGCGCGCGGGAAGAAAGAACACCTAAATCGTTCCGTTTTCGATCTGATTTCTCTTAATTTATTGGGATGGTCATGTCTCCCTAGGTAGGTGGGTGCTAGCAAAATATTTTCACATTCAGAAGTAAAAGTCGGTGATTGAAACTTCGCTAACAGATCACGCCGCAATGAATAACGTCTTTCTTTTATTTATTTCCATGCCAATTCGTGCAACATTTTCGTAACGCTGCCCCCCCCCCCCCTTAACATCACTGAACCTTCTCAATATCTTCCGCCAGTGCTACCTGGTGAGGGTTCCACAAGGGGCAACGGTACTCCAAGAGAGGACGCACAAGTGTGATGTAGGCAGTCTCTTTGGTGGAGCTGGTGCATTTTCGAAGCGTTCTGCCAGTGAAACGTAATCTTTGGTTCGCCTTCCCCGCAATATTTTCTATATGTTCTCTCCAGTCAAAGTTGTTCGTAATTGTAACTCCTAGGTATTTGGTACAATTTACGACCTTAAGGTTTGACTGATTTATCGCGTAATTGAAGTTCAGCGGATTTCTTTTAGTGGTCATGTGTATTACTTCACACTTTTCTTTATTTAGTGTCAATTGCCAATTTTCGCACCATGTAGAAATTTTGTCTAAATCGCTTTGCAGTTGCTTTTGATCCTCTGTTGACTTCACTAACAGATAAACGACAGCTTCATCCGCGAACAGTTACGTGTATATGTTTGCTAAACCTGCGAGAAAACGCTACGAACGTGCGTAACAAGCTAATTTAAATTTAAGTCATAGATGCTAGCATATCTTCGCTGTTTCCTACATTAAAAAAAATGACAAACAAATATTGGGCCACACTGATTAGCCTAGGCTACACTATTGTTAATTCGAATGGGTTTTGAATATGCTGATGTAGCAGGAACTTTATTTTAGCTCAGTTTTTCTGTACAGCGCGATTTCGTAAGAGCGTGCATAACTTTGGCAGGAGAAGGCTGCACTGAACAATTTGAGGTATGAAGTTGAGGCCGTGATAATAGGAACACGATCAGTTGAATCACTGTTACAAAATAACTGCGAAACACCATCAGTGGTACAATTAACGCACCGTCTGCACTGTGCCTCGCAAAATGTTGTGTAACTGATAGCCATCGTTCCCCCGTGCACGCTTTCAGCAGCATTGCAACATACTTCCGCATACGTAACATATGCGAAGTACGTGTCAGTGAGTTCTGAGAATCTGTATCGGAACCGCTCGATCGTACTGTAGTGTAGTTCTCTCATTAGCACTGGCTAATTAATGTGGCTGCGGTTCATCATAGCAAGTGCTTGGACCATAAATAATTTCGTGTGGCTCATTGGCTTGGTGCAAGTCTTTCAACTGGACGCCACTTCGGCGACTTGCATGGCCCTAGCTTACCCCAGTTAACCAACCGGGGAAAGGGGACCTACAGCTTAACGTGGAATCCCAACCGTGAGTCGTTTCTGGCGACTCTTCACATCGTGAATGCTGAGTTAACCTTACGGTTTCCAGTCGAACGCTTTTATACCGCGAGACCACCGGACCCGACTTGCTTGGACCAAATTTCTAAGTGGTGTGAGGAATGGCAACTAGCGCTAAACGTAGAAAATGTAAGATTATACAGATGAGTAGGGAAAAAAACGCGTAACGTTGGAGAACAGTATTTTTGGTGTGCTGTTTGAGGGGTCGCGTCAGTGAAATACCTTGGCGTAACGCTGCACAGCGATACCAAATGGAACAAGCGTATAGGACAGTTGTGGGGAAGGCAAATGATCGACTTCCCTTTATTGGAAGAATTTTGGGAAGTTGTGATCGGTCTGTTAAGGAGACCGCATATACACTTGTGGCCATTAAAATTGCTACAACACGAAGATGACGTGCTACAGACGCGGAATTTAACCGAGAGGAAGAAGATGCTGTGATATTCAAATGATTAGCTTTTCAGAGCATTCACACAAGGTTGGCGCCGGTGACAACACCTACAACGTGGTGACATGAGGAAAGTTTCCAACCGATTTCTCATACACAAACAGCAGTTTACCGGCGTTGCCTAGTGAAACGTTGTTATGATACCTCGTGTAAGGAGGAGAAAGGCGTACCGCCACGTTTCCGACTTTGATGAAGGTCGGATTGTAGCCTATCGCGATTGCGGTTTATCGTATCGCGACATTGCTGCTCGCGTTGGTCGCGAACCAATGACTGTTATCAGAATATGGAATCGATGGGTTCAGGAGGGCAATACGGAACGCCGTGCTGGATCCCAACGGCCTCGTATCACTAGCAGTCGAGATGACAGGCATCTTATCCGCATGGTTGTAACGGATAGTGCAGCCACGTCTCGATCCCTGAGTCAACAAATGGGGACGTTTGCAAGACAACAACCATCTGTACGAACAGTTCGACGACTTTTGCACCAGCATGAACTATCAGCTCGGAGAACACAGCTGCAGTTACCCTTGACGCTGCATCACAGACAAGTGTACGCAACGACGAACCTGAGTGCACGAATGGCAAAACGTCATTTTTCCGGATGAATCTAGATTCTGTTTACAGCATCATGATGGTCGCTTCCGTGTTTGGCGACATCGCGGTGAACGCACTTTGGAAGCATGTATTCGTCATGGCCATACTGGCGTATCATCCAGCGTGATGGTATGGAGTGCCATCGGTTACACGTTTCGGTTACCTCTCGTTCGCATCGACGGCACTTTGAACAGTGGCCGTTACATTTCAGATGTGTTACGACCCGTGCCTCTACCCTATATTCGATCTCTGTGAAACCCTCCATTTCAGAAGGATAATGCAGGACCGCAGATCCTGTACGGGCCTTTCTGGATACAGAAATTGTTCGACTGCTGCCCTGGCCAGCACATTCTCCAGATCTCATAACAGTTGAAATCGTCTGGTCAATGGTGGCCGAGCAACTGGCTCGTCACAATACGCCAGTCATTAGTCTTTATGAACTGTGGTATCGGGTTGAAGCTGCATGGGCATCTGTACCTGTACACGCCATCCATCTGTTTGACTCATGCCCAGGCGTACCAGGTGGCTGTTTTGGATACTGATTTCTCAGGATCTATGCACCAAAATTGGGTGAAAATTAATCACGTGTCGATTCTAGTATAATATATTTGTCCAATGAATATCCATTTATCATCGGCATTTCTTCTTGGTGTTGCAATTTTAATGGCCAGTAGTGTACAACGCTTGTACGATCCCGTCTTGAGTATTGCTCCAGTGTTCGAGATCCGTAGCGAATCAGTTTAAAGGACGACATAGGGCAGTTGAGAGGCGGGAGGCGAGTTTTGTAACCGGTACTTTCGACCAATGCGCAAGTGTAACCGCAATGCTTCGGGTACTCAGTGGGAGTCACTGAGGGGAAGGCGACTTCCTTTTCGAGAAACACTGTTGAAGAAGTTTACAGGGCCGGAATTTGAGGCGGACTGCAGAACGATTCTACTGCCCCCAACCTACATTTCGCGTAAAGACCACAAAGATAAGATCAGAGAGATTAGGGCTCATACAGTTGCATACAAGTATTCATTTTTCTGTCGTTCTTTATGGGAGTGGAACACGAAAGCAAGTAGCTAGTAGTGATACTGAGTAGATTCCGCCACGCACCTTGGGGTGGGCCGCGGAATGTATATGTTGATGTAGATCGTCACAAATTATTTCTTTGCAGTGGCACATGTCCAAGGCACTGTCCTGAAACCACAAGTTTTCCCGCCGCGACTTGTAAATATCACACCAAAAGTCAGCATTCTTCACTTTAAGTAAACTGCCAGCAAAACGGATAAATCTGAATGAAAGAAGTTTGGCACATTCGCCTAATGAGCAAAATACGACCGTACATTACGTCAGGTCAGCTATGCGATTGGACTGAAATGTTTCTGGGTAACGAAGAACATAATATCATTCTCAACGGATATAACGCTTCGGGCGTGAAACTCATCTCCAGAGAGCCTCAGGAGAGCGCTATAGGGCCGCAGCTTTTCACGGTATACCGGGTGATCAAAAAGTCAGTATAAATCTGAAAACTTAATAAATCACGGAATAATGTAGATAGAGAGGTAAAAATTAACACACATGGTTCGAATGACATGGGGTTTATTAGAAAAAAAATTCAAGAAAAGTCTGGAAGATAGGGCTTGGCGCTTCATCTGATCAGAAAAGCAATAATTGTCATAACAAATTAAGACAAATCAAAGATGATGTTCTTTACAGAAAATGCACAATATGTTCACCATCAATCGTCAACAATAGATGTAGTCGAGGAATAATGTTGTGAACAGCACTGTAAAGCATGTCCGGAGTTATAGTGAGGCTTTGGCGTCGGATGTTGTCTTTCAGCATCCCTAGAGATGTCGGTCTATCACGATACACTTGCGATTTCAGGTAACCCCAAATTGAATAATCGCACGGACTGAGGTCTGGAGACCTGGGAGGCCAAGCGTGACGAAAGTGGCGGCTGAGCACACGATCATCACCAAACGACGCGCGCAAGAGATCTTTCACGGGTCTAACAACACTTTCTTTGTTTTTTTAGTTCTAATAAAACCCTATGTCATTCTAAGCATGAGTATCAATATTTACTTCCCTATCTACGTTATTCCGTGATTTATTTTCAAATTTATACTGACTTTTTGATCACCCGGTATTCAGTGACCTTATAGATGACGCTGGAGGTTGAAGAACACTTTCCGCGGATGATGCTGTAGTTTATTGAGAAATCGAGACACTGGAAAAATGTGGACAAATTAAGGCTGACCTGCAGCGTGTTTACGTGTGTTGCACGGTATGGTAATCCAACTCGACATAGACAAGTGCTGCGGATACCTGGAAATGGCCTTTATCACATAACAGAGCAATCACAGGTCAAACACTGGAAGCAGTTACTGCCACAAAATATCTTTGAGTAGACATAAGGGCTATTTGAAATGGATCGACCGTATAAAATCAACCCTGGGTAGGGCAGGTGTCAGACTGATGCCCTAAAAGAATCCACAGGAAGAGCAGTCGAGCCCACAAAGGAAGCGACTTACAAAACAGTCTCTTACAAATGCCTGGGTATTGCGCATCAGGGTGCGACCCTTACCAGATGGGTTTGATAGAGGAGACACACAAGGGGCCGTATGAATAAAACAGTATCTACTTTATTCTCGGAATTCCAGAGAACATGCTCAGGTTCGCATGAATAAAGAAAGTCGGAGAATATACTCGGCCACCGCGGCCGGCTTCAGCCGGGTAAGTTCTAAGCGCGAGTAACAGGGTGGGAGAAGTTGCTCACAGCAGAGAACATTCTCCAATTTCATATGAATAAGACTACAGAAGTTTCTCACGACCGGATAACATTCTCTGATTTCTGGAGTGAGCTCTCTAGCATACTTCGTGCTGAGTCATATTTACAAGTAGACCTACCTCATGTTAAAAAACTCCGACAGCATTCCACTTTGAAACAAAGGAATATGTGATGCATTCTTAAAATTTCGTTAGCAAATTGTGTTAACCAAACTTCATAAACAAAAAAGTTTCTTGTGAGAAAATTTCGTATCGTCAGAAGAATACATTTTTGTAGAAAGTGCACATTCAGTCTTAATAATATGCTGCTACACAACAAACTGCTATCTAAACATAGTACACTTCTTCCTGAACACGGAGATGCCTACTGCATATGTGTTCACTGAATAATTTGCCTTATTAAGCTAGTTGAAAGAAATATATGACTGAACAGCTGTTCTGTGCCGGACATGACACACGGAGAACTTAATCAAGATGGAGGGGAGGTAGCGAGAATGAACTACCTGCTCAGAACATACGCTTCCAAGTTTTTATTCGTACGAAATTGAGAACTAACTCAGAGAACGTTCTTTTGCTCTGAAAATCTTCTCTGGAGCGTGTACTCTTTTTTATTCATACTGCCCCAAGGAGCGCACAACGCTGCGTTTCAGTCTCATTGAGCGGCAAACTCCAGTCGCAGACACTGCAAAAGAGGAGGCCTGTATCACAGTATGGCCTTCTGTCAAAGTTCTGAGGGAGCATTCGTTTTTTGAAAGGTCAACCAATATAATGCTTGCTCCTACGTATAAGCGGCCACGAGGATAAGACGGGAGAGTCACGGCCCACACGGAGACAGGACGGCAATACTTTTTCCCGCGAATCAAACGCGACCGGAAGAGAAGCCAGGAATCGCGACGGCGCGTAAAGCACCCGCCGCCACACGCAACGCGGACCCTGGCTCTACACGTGCATCTGAAGGTACGTTCACACTGGGGTACATTATCACGACTTGTATCAATTTGACATGTCTTGATACGTCACATCAATACAAAAGTTCACCACACTCGTATGCGGACATTCCCGCGCATACATTTTGTCCTCCTGATTTTATAATACCGCTCTGAGTTCTTTAACGTTTTAGAAAGGCATCACGACTTCACGGTGGTTTAGACCGGTGGCTCCAAGCATGGAGATGGCTGCTCCATACTGTTCCCTGACCATTTTACTAGGATTCGCCTCCCCACAGCCTTTGCTACTTTTACAGCAGAGCTTCATGCCACCTTGAAAGCCTTCGAGGAATTGCGGCGTGTTCAGGGCAATCGATTTCTTATCTGTTCCGATTCCCTCAGCGCACTGCAATCATTGCAGAGCCTGTACCCACCAGAGAACGTTCCGCAGCTCACACAGAACCAACTGTACTCCCTCCTGCGCCGGGGGAAATGTTCAAATGTTTGTATAGCTTATGGGACATAACTACGGTCATCAGTCCTTAAACTTACAAACTACTTATGAACTAACTAAGACTAAGGACGGCACAAATATCCATGCCCGAGGGGGTATTCAAACCCCCGACCGAAGTGGCCGTGCAGACCGTTACTAACGAGCCGCAGTCCCCTCGGCCACCGCGGCCGGCTGCGCCGGGGGAAACAGGTGTCATTCTGCTGCCTTCCTGGTCATGTGGGCATTAGAGGAAATGAAGCTGCTGATCGGGCTGCAGTGACCATTCCGTCATACAGTCCGCTGCAAGTTTCCAGGCTTGTTTTGTCTGGTCGCTCTGTGGTCTTTGTTTGGACCCCAGGCCACATCGGCATTTCTGGAAACGAACGTGTGGATCAGCTGGCTAAGCAGGTTACTACCTCCAGTCCATTGGCTATTGGTCTTCCGGAGAGCGATCTCCGACTAGAGTTCCATCGGAAGATCCTTGGCCTGTGGGATTCCGAGTGGGCTAACTCTGCTCAACCCAACAAGCTTCGTGCAGTGAAGCCCTCTTACGGTCGCATGGAAGTCCTCACTGCGGTCGTCTCGTAGGGAATCGGTTGTTCTCTGTCGCCTACGAATCGGCCACACATGGCTGACGCATGGCCACTTTCTTCGGCGGGAGGACGCACCACAGTGTGACTGTGGCGCCCCCTTGACAGTGGTCCACATTCTGGTGGACTGTCCACTTTTAGTTGCGACAATCTTTTAATCTGCCAGATGCGCTGTCTTTTATTCTAGGAGACGATGCTGCTATGGTTGAACGTGTTTTAGATTTTATTCCCGCTGCTGGATTTTATCATGTGATTTAATGGTGGGTACCTAAGCCTGATATTTCAGGCACCCACCATTCAAACGGTTTTCATCTGTTTTTACTTTCATCCCTTCAGTCCCATCTTTGACTGGCATTTCTAGTGTGTGCAGAATGGCTGGCTCATCCTGTATTGTCTTTGTGATCAGCCAGCCAGATTCTTCTACTGTGATATTCTAGTGTCGTTGTCTGTGTGGTCAACTACTTTGATGGTTTTCCTTTAAATGTTGTCGTCTTAGCACGCATTATCACGTTGACCGTCTCGAGCATTAGACGTGGTCTACTTTTTACGCGCTCATTAAGAGATGTTCTCTCTTGGCTAGGAACAGGGGACTGATAACCAAGCCGTTTAGCTCCCTTTAAAAACCCAACAAGTGCGCTGCAGGATGTCCTCTCTGTTGTTCGGCGGAGGTCCTCTCAGTAGTGGGAAGAAACATGGCTGTCCGTGACAGGTAATAAGCTGCGGTCAGAGAAACCGACTGTCCGACCGTGGCGAACCTCCTGCCAGTCACTGAGACGGCATCAAGTGACGCTGACGCGGCTCCGAATCGGTCACTGCCCATTGACACACAAATTTTTGCTTTGCCGGGAGGAACCCCCTTTTTCTGATGTCTGGAGTGCAACTTAGAGTACGTCACATTTTAACCGAGTGCCGATCATATCATGCTGCAAGGGCATATGCTAATCTTAGTCCGTGATCTGCCCTCCATGACGAGACGAGCGTGGCCAAAATTTTAAAGTTTTGTGCCTCAGCGTTGCTCTGGCCTAAGCTTCTAGGCTGGAGATTTTAGTTCGTTACAGAGTGGCCGACTCACCTTTTCCGTTTTCATATATGCGGATGGATCAAAGACCAATGAAGGTGACGGATGTGCATTTGTCGTCGGGGATGACTGTTACAAGTAGAGGCTTAATGCCCACTGCTCGAATTTCACACCTGAGCTTTTTGCCCTCTAGCCGTTCTCCTTCTTATGTCATCTTCTCTGACTCCCTCAGCGCCATCCTGAGTCTGAGCGACCCCTCTTCAGCCCATCCTATTGTGCACCGAATCAACCGCTCCCTTCAGTTATTAGCTTCTGACGGCCCTCGCGTTCACCTCCTGTGGGTCCCTGGCCACGCAGGCGTGCCTGGTAACGAGGCTGCTGATGCCGCTGCCAAGGCTGCAACTTTATTATGTCGGACAGCTACATACTGTGTCTCATCGCATGATATTCGAGAGGCTCTTTCCCGTCGCCTTATATGTGTGGTCTTCACTTACTAATAATAAGCTCCGGACCATTAAACCGCTCCCGGTGGCTTGGATGACCTCCTCACGCCTCTCGCGACGAGAAGATATCATCTTGGCCCGGTTGCGGATCGGACATTGCCGGTTCAGCCACCGCCACTTGCTCAGTGCTGACCCCGCACCGTTATGTTCCTGTGGCCACCCGCTGTCGGTGCGCCATGTTTTATTGTCGTGTTCAAATTTTACTCCTGTTCGGCTTGCACTACATCTGCCGGACACACTGAAAGAAATTTTAGCTGATGTTGCGCGGGCAGTTGCTCGAGTATTGAGTTTTATCACCTTGACCAATTTGTCGAAGAACATTTAGCTTTTCCCTTCGTATTTTATCCTATGTTCTAGCTGCTCCATATAGGCTTATTCTCCTTGGGTATTTCCCAGTTTTGAGTCGGGCGCTAATGACCTCAGCAGTTGTGCGCCATAAAATCACAATAAAATAAAATAAAAATAAATAAATAAAACCTTTTTTATTTTGTGTGATCCGCCAACAGATACTATCTGCTCTGAAGCTTCTACTGCACTCGGGTTTTTGGCACCCATGATAGGAACTTCTTGTGACGTCCTTTGTAGCACTAATCTTCTATGTTATGTTTTACACTCGTCTCGCATTGATTTCGTCCGGGCGCTAAAGACCTCGATGTCGTACGCCCTGATAGCATATCCACACACACACACATTTTGTTGAACGGTGTACTGTGTTGTATTGTTAGTCAGAGCTGATTTTCTTCTCATAAAAAAAAAAAAAAAAAAAAAAAAAAAAAAAAAAAAAAAAAAAAAAAAAAAGAGACGTGGTCGAAAATAAAATACAATGCGCGGCATTAATGTTGTTGGATATCTTATTTGTGGAGAAAGTGGCCTTGCAATTTGTAATATTGTATTAGTAACTGAAGCATGCCAAGCGTTACAAAGCACTAAAAAGTATCCTATTTCAGAAATGTATAGTGCATGGCATATGCGCCAGCTTCTTAACAATTAATAAGATGAAGACTTAAATGTATTATATAACACCCATTCTACCTTCACTTCATAGGATAAAACTTGAGCGATGCCGTCACAAACCCGAAGACTAATATTGCATATTGAGCTTTTTGACATTCTATGCAAACACATTAACATGGAGAAGTAATCCCCCAGTGGCCAAAAATCGGTGTGTCACTGCCAACTGGTCCTATGTTGAAAAAGCTTTCAAAAATTTATTGTTCACGAGAGACAGCAAACTGCAGAAATCTTCCATCCTAACCCTAACGTAACTTTTTAAATACGCGCTGAGTTCCAGAGTTAATTCTAGAACACGCGTTGCCTGAGCAGCGCGTTTGCAAAGGAAATCTCGTCGCCACCATCTACGCTTCTTCCGCCTTTCTTTCCTTGCAACTTCCACATGAGCGAGCGCACTTAGATATAAAAATGTGAAGTTGTATCATCGTCGTGGGAAGCCATCGTGGACTGATACAAACTAACAGGTGTACAGGCGCGATGGTACATGTGTGAGGTCATCCAAGTCGCAATATTTGTCCCGAAGTCGCATATGCATGTAGCGCATACGTGTGCCGATACAAATCCGAGTGTAAACGCCCATTTAAACTATATTTGTCGCATACACCTTTTATTCTGTACAAAAATGCTGTGCAGTAATTTACAACAATTCATTATGATGTGTTATTTATGAGTTTTTTAATTGTTATTACGAGGTATGTGCACAAAGTAAGTTCCGTTTGGTTATATAAACCAAACGTGAACAGATACAGAAAAAATATATATTGTATAAAAATCTGCAACTGTTCAACAACTTTTCTATATAACTTCCGAAATTTTGTAGGCACTTGTCATAGCGTGGTACAAGTTTCTGTATGCCTTCTTCATAGAAGGTTGTCGCCTGTGTATTCAACTATGTGGTAACATGTTCTTTCAGCTCATCATCGTTGAAGTGTTGACCACCAAGGACAGATTTTAGGTGTAAGAAGAGATGAAAGAAGTCTTCTTCTTCCCTTCACGTTACCGCCCGACCTCACAAGGAGAATGTGACTGGGACGTGTTTGATCATCCTCCGTACAGTTTCGCTCCTAGCGACTTTCTTCTTACACCTAAAACCTGTCCATGGTGGTCAACACTTCAACGATGATGACGAGCTGAAAGAACATGTTACCACATGGTTGAATATACAAGCGGCAACCTTCTACGAAGAAGGAATATAAACACTTCTGCCACGTTATGACAAACGCCTAAAAAATTTCGGAAGCTATGTAGAAAAGTAGTTTAATAGTTGTATATTTTTGTACAATAAATATTTTTTTCTGTATTTTTACACGTTTGTTTTATATAACGAAACGGAACTTACTTTGCGGACATACCTCGTATTTTGGTTAGCTCTGGTTCAGATGGTCAAACGGTAGTTGGGGCGTTAGGCAGAACTCCAACGAATCAGTAGAAATACTGGTCACAGAGGGCGTCACATATCTTGTACATCGAGAGGTTGTTCCGACTGCAGGGGCAATGTGCGTGCCAGCGCGCTATTACGACTTGAGTTGATTGCAGGAATCTCCAGATATGACGGAACTTGATTTCTGGGAGGTGCCGTTATCGGATGTCGACGTAAAGCGATGCGACTGAGCCGGCTCTGTATTAATAGCCGGAGCAGCACTCAGCACTTGGTACGGCACACGGCGGTCGCGGTCGCGGGACCTCGACCCGGATCGAACCCGCGTGCCGCCGAAACGAATGGCCGCCTGGCCGGGCGCTCAGAACGATGTCACCGCCGCCGACTTCTGACATCAATAAGGCCGCGTTATCGAACTGGTTCTGCCTGTCTGCCCGAACCAAATTAAGCCGAGGAACACAGTTCCGATATGAGTGATTGTTATTACGGCGTCCTTAACGGAATTCAGAGAACTTACCATCTTAAGAAACGACACACAAAAGACTTATGACTTGAGAAGATATGAAGATACACGGAAAGAAGGGGTTAAGTCCAAATTTCACGAAAATGAGTTACTGGTATCCTTATGAA
Source organism: Locusta migratoria (assembly GCA_026315105.1). Classification (NCBI taxonomy): domain Eukaryota; kingdom Metazoa; phylum Arthropoda; class Insecta; order Orthoptera; family Acrididae; genus Locusta; species Locusta migratoria. Next base: position 398,578,844 of record CM048750.1, on the reverse strand, counting down.
GTTCATCAGATGTACTTTCAGTTGGGTTAACTGTAATGAATGTAATGGGTTTAGTCACTGAGATATAACAACATCAAAATATGGTATACACTGCGAAAACGGGTCAAGTCCATCCGAAACACGGAAAGAAAGGGTGAAGTCCAGCCGGTATCAATTTCTCAGTGGTCAGCTGTATTTTTTTTCCTGCTGTTACGGAAGTATCATTGTTGACATCGTTAAGTGCAATATCATTGTTGATTTTCATATGTATTGTCGAAGCAAACACGGAGCAGATTTCACATTAGTTTCTTTGCTTTATGCTGTAGCAGAACCGAATATCGTGTCGTGATTTGTGCTAACACAGAGTAGTCTAGACATTCACTTGAATTCTTTGTGGTGTAGTAGATTGAATTTCGTGTGATATCCAACTAAGGACGGTGTTTCAACTGGCGATGGAAGATCCAGATTTAAGCTGCAGTGGTAAGTCTAGAAAAAGAGCTTTGGTAGACAGTCTGAACTATCTAAAAAACTAAGAGCAATGTCACATGAAATAGGGAAGCGTTGTAACTGCAAGAAGAATTGTACTGATTTGCTAAGTGATACAGAGAAATCAAAAATCTACATTAATATCTAAATTCAATTTCCTGAAGGACTGGAATGAGCAAAGTTGTCACCTGACAGGACTGATTTCTGTTGACAGTGTACAACGGCGAGGCCTCGCAGAGATGAGGCAGTAGCTACTTTGCGTGATTATACATTTCATTACAGGGCCAGAAAAATGAGACAATACTGTGACAGAATTGTCTGTATGCCAAAAGGCCCTTATATCACAGCATGGTATTTCAAAGAAAGGATTAGAAACTAGAAGGCATGGCGCCAGTTGATAAACGAGGGAAACATAGAAACCATAGTTGATACAAAATAAACACAGGATATTGATAAAAAGTGTTGCCACTAAAACCTAATTAGTCATAAACACCCTGACGATAATGACCACACTCAAATATAAATAGAATTTTGTCAGGGGAATTGCAGGGAAGTTATACAGTGAAATATCAATATCACATAACAATCTGACTTTGACGATTTATTTGTGCTTTACACTAAGAAATTAAAAAAATAGATTTACAGATAAAAAGACGTAAATGGTCCAGTTCTTTTTTAAATTTTTTTAAATATTGTTTTATACTTTCAGGGAATACTAAAAAAAGGTTGTAGAATGTACTGTATAAATTACAGATGCGTATGTCAATAACCAATGAAACTATAACGTTTTAAACTTTCAAATTACTCTCCTGAAAAGTCTGTAAAATGGACTTAACCACTTCTTTCCGTTTAGTCTTCATATATAAAAAATTAAAAAACTGAAATTAAAAAAAAAATAGACATTTCACTTTCGTAGTTAAGATTTGAAATGTCTACCTCCATAGTCTAAAGCAGCTGTTCCAAAACGGTGGTACGCGTACCACTGGTGGTACGCAGGGACATGTCAGGTGGTATGCGCACAAGTAAATAACAAAATTACCAGCGTGGGTATATGCTGTTTACGTGTGCCGTTTTTGGGCGTCAGACCCCAGCTGGCATCGTGTTCAGTTTGCCTAGTGCAGGAATTTGGGTGAAGCCACATGGGTGATGGTGATGAAATGACGATGAGGACGGCGCAGCGCCCAGTGTCCGAGAGGATGGGGTCTCCGACCGTGCCGGGGGTCGAGCCAGGGCCCCCTGCGTGGCTGACCACCACCCTGTCCACTGGGCTACGGAGGCGTACGATGAAGGTAAAAAAAAAAGTTATTCTTTTCATTTTCCACTCCGAGGAGTGGAGCGGGCTGTTTGAGATCCGGCCCATAAAGAGTCGCTGTTCTATTCAGCCAATTATCAGACAAGCTGATAGTGGGGCAAAGGGGGTCCCAACTGGGAATAAGTGGGTGGCGGTTACCAGTTCTGGCATACTCCTTACAACCAAGGAAAACCTCTCGAAAACATTGGTTGGAACCGGGGGATAGGGACCTGTTTAACTTATCTCTGGGATGTTGCCCCAGACTAAAACTGGATTACCGAGGGAGCACAGGTGCACTCACGTCAATGAAGGATCGGACACCCAAGTTAATCTCGTAAACTCGTAGAGATCAGCTCGACCAACAGGGATCAATCGTCTCCCTAGACGAAGCGCGCCCGGGAGTAAGGTATTCTATAGCGTCGTCAATGTAGGGCTTATTTTTTATTTTTTTGTGCATTTCATTCACCTTTCCCTGAAGGGGATGAGGAGCGGGCTTTTATAGGGCGTGCTGATTTGCCCTTTGCAGTCGTGGGTTCTAGGTTACATTTTTTATTTCTTTTATTACATATTCCCTGCAATATGTGCAGTATTCATAATTTTACATTTATATAATTTATACACTTTCTAATTCCGGTTTGGTTACAATATTCATAACTATATAGTTATATAATTTCAGTTTGATTTTTCTTACACAATTTATAAACACAGTTTAATATAATGGTTACAAGATTTGTGATTTTATGTTTACACAATTTCATTTGGCCATAACAGTTAGTGGTGAATCTTACAATAATTTACAATGTTGGATGGTATAATAATGTACAATACAGTATGGGTTGATTGTGTGTGTGTGTGTGTGTGTGTGTGTGTGCGTGTGTGTGTGTGTGTGTGTGTGTGTGTGTGTGTGTTGATACGTTAGTTATATGTAGTGTAGGGGTTTGGTGTATGTTGTTGTGCTGAGCACTGTCGTGCAGTTTCTTATGTTATTCTCTTTGTTTTGAGTTTTGTATTTGAGGGTCTGCTGTAGTCATTCTTGCGTTTCGGTCTTCTTAATTTGTTGTTTCTCTTCTTTTGGGTTCTCGCTTCCTTGACAGACCTGACAAACCTAGAGAGGGGAGTGTTGGTTGTGTCTTGTGTGTTGGTGTCATTCGTCTTGTTGTATGTCTGTGTGTTTAGTTGTTTTCTCTTATATCTAGGTGTGGTGGTATTATTGTGTTTTGTATTAATGGTGAGAGGGTTGGTGTGAGGTCGGGGTATGTTTCGGCTGTGTTATGTGCGATGGATGGAGTAATGTATTTCCATTTTGGTATCCTTGTTGTGCTGTGAGGGGTTGAGACTGATGTAGGTATACTTATTCTGTTATGTTGTTCTATATTTAAAGTAAAGTGACAGCGAGAAAAGAAGACTGATTAAATTACCGATACCGTCTGTATAATGTTAAAGAAACTGGATTTTCCGCAGAAAGTTTGATTGGCACTGTACGCGGGACACAGGAACATCGGAATGTGACAGCCCTCTCCAAACCTCCGTCACCAGTCGTCACTGCCTTTGCCGGGAAAGATTTATCTTGTTTTGACGTAGCGATATTTCAGTCGGTACTTGTCAGTCGTTATTCGGAAGGTTTCGTAACGCTTTGCAACTGCTCCCAACTTATTCGCTCTACCACTGCATTGCAGTAGTCATTACGCAATGATGGCATCGTGATACGGAGAAAGCTTGCTGCCGGCCGCGGTGGCCGAGGGACTGAGGCGCTCCAGTCACGGTCTGCACGGGGGACTGATGACCCCGTAGTTAAGTCCCATATATAAAAAAAAAGGTTGCGTCTGGAACCGCAGTGTGTTACAACAAACATTTTCTTCACTACTGTAACTGTGATGTGAACTTTAATTTGATTTTGTGGGTTATACGTTATTGTGTTTTCACTTAAACATGACACGATTTTTAAGCCTGATCGCTCCTTCTACCGCCAAGGATAAAGTTAAGGAAACTAAGGCAACACCTAACCGCAAGTATGATGAAAGCTACTTACAATTTCACCTTACAGCAAAGGCCGGTACAGAAACCAATGATCAGCCAATTCCCCCTATGCGTTTTGTGCTTAGAAATGCTTTCAAATCAAAGCATGACGCCTTCTCTGTTCAAATTTTATCAAAGTTCTAAGCACTCTATTTAGTAAAGCTATCGACTGTTTTCAAAGGATAAATTTCAACTGTTTGTTAAGCCTGAAGGATTTAACTGTGGGATCATCAGTCCCTAAACTTAGAAATACTTACGAACTAGCTTATACTAAAGACGGCACAAACATCCATGCCCGAGAGGGGATTCGAACACCCGACAGAGAGCGGCCTCGAGCATCGCAGCATGGCGCCTCAATGCGCTTGGCCACTCTGCCGCCGCTGTTTTCAAAGGAAATCTGCGTTTTGTAAAAAATAATCCAAATACACGGCAAATTTTATTAACACTGATAGTTAAGTTGATAAAATCCTCGTTCCAGGCTAGTAAGAGATCTGCGAAGGAATATTCAAAATTAGTATGAGGAACTACGTAATTTAATTTCATATAATTTTCTATAAATAACTATTACATGTGAACATAAGCACTCCGTAAAAAATGCTTGTACAAAATTTTATTACTTGTGTGTGGCACATTTCTGCCATACATATTAGTTGATCAGCACGACGCAAAAACATGTGTTTATTATTAGCACTAACAACCATGGGGGCGAGTGTAGTGTCATTGGTTGTCCCCATCCGATAGAGACGAATTAGTATTGTACCTTCTTTTCATCCGACATATAGTTCCAATGATACTTGAATGTATTCAGTTAAAATTAACATCGGGTATTTATACAAACTCGACAGTCTAACATATCAGTCACGACACTCGAGCGAATTTTTGTTACCCACCGCGGTAGCAGCGCAGCAAGCGGCCAGCAAGGGACACTACTCAGGTAGCGGTTCACCGTGCATTGTGGGTCGTGTTGTTCGCGGCTGATATTCGTTTTCGTTTCGGAAACTGGGAACGCTTGTGGCGCAATGAAATACAGTAAAACCAGACAAATATCTAATTTGTCATTTTGAAGATTCCTAAGTACCTATACAAGTGTGAAAATATTATTGCTGGAATGTTTTCGTTACGATTACCTTTAAAAATTACATAAATTTTAGTATAATAATAATTGTTTGGCCCTCGTAAGAATAGAAAATACCTCATTTAGAGTATATACAGAACTATATATTGCAATTTGGATGTCCAAAGGTACAAAAAAGCGCTTTATAAGCAATACTGTATGATTCTTAAGAATGTAACGAGTGATCAAAAAGTCAGTATAAATTTGAAAACTTAAAAAATCACGGAATAATGTAGATAGAGAGGTAACAATTGACACACATGCTTGGAATTACATGGGGTTTTATTAGAAAAAAAGTATTCCTAGACGCGTGAAAGATCTCTTCCGCGCGTCGTTTGGTGATGATCGTGTGCTCAGCCGCCACTTTCGTCATGCTTGGCCTCCCAGGTCCCCAGACCTCAGTCCGTGCGATTATTGGCTTTGGGGTTACCTGAAGTCGCAAGTGTATCGTGATCGATCGACATCTCTGGGGATGTTGAAAGACAACATCAGACGCCAATGCCTCACCGTTGAGGAATGATGGTGAACATATTTCCTGTAAAGAACATCATTTTTGCTTTGTTTTAATTTGTTATGATAATTATTGCTTTTCTGATCAGATGACTTTTTTGAATTTTATTTATTTATTATTGTTATTATTTTTAGTTCTAATCAAACCCTATGTCATTCGAAGCATGTGTGTCAATTTTTATCTCTCTATCTACATTATTCCGTGATTTATTTATTAATTTTTGAAATTTATACTGACTTTTTGATCAGCTGGTATTACAAAACTTAATGCCTTGTATTTCCGGAAAAATTGAAAGTTAGAAAAATGTGATCAAAAGTATCTAGAACTTTGTAAAGAGAGAGACAGGCAAATGCACAAAAGTTGTAGCAAATATTAACATGAAAATCAAACCTGGGCGTCAGCGGTCAAACTCATCCGTTTATTTTTTTCCGGAAAATATGCCGTAAACGTAACGAGGATAGTTCGTAAGCTTTCAAATATAATAAAGTTTTCAATGTCTTTGTACTATTAGTTGGCAGTATCTCATCCGACACAGAGCTGAAAGTAGTAGTTTTGCTAACAAGTGTCTAAAAATTAAAACACAGAAAGAGGAAACGTTGTGCCATACCCTTTTATTTTGAAGATAAAAAAAGCGGTTCCTTCGCTTGAAAATGCGTGTGTTTTTCGCTGCTTCGGGTTCAACCAGGAAAGCTGCAAAATACTCTCATTGGCACGGCGTATTTCTGCGTGAGTGCGTTCCAGTTTTCGTTATTTCAAATCAAATGTTCAAATGTTTGTTACGCTTATGGGACTTAACTACGGGGTCATCAGTCCCTAAACTTACGAACTACTTGTGAACTACATTATACTAAAGACGGCACAAATTTCCATGCCCGAGGGGGGATTCGAACCCCCGACCGTAGTGGACGTGCAGACCATGACTGAAGCGCCTCAGTCCCCTCGGCCACCGCGGCCGGCTTCGTCATTTCATTCACTGGTTTTAGCTGCACTGCTGTTTATTTTAGAATCATACTTTTCGTCTGATATTAAACTAACGCTCCCTTGTCTAAAATAATAAAAAAAAAACTGTAAATTACGTATAAAAGGGTTGGAAAAAAAAGTTATTCGGCGGCTGCCTTGCTCTGCGCTAGAAGCGCCATTGTCGTCCCAGCCGTCAGGCGGTAACTGATTTTACACCAGTCTCTCTCTCTCTCTCTCTCTCTCTCTCTCTCACACACACACACACACACACATTGCTGGAAAAAATTAATACAACTTGAAAGACGACATCGATATTGATGTGATGGCTGCAGATGCCATCTGGGGTATAGTAGATGGTTTCAACGACGTCTGCCAACAGGTGGCGTGGTGCCACGACTGCCAGAGAGCCATCGGTGTGCGCTCTTCAGCAGTGAATGTTCACAGCCGTCGGTGCGGTAACACTACGTGAAGCGAACAGCCGCCGCGCCACAGAAGTGCAGTCGTGCTTCCACAGCCAACGGGGCGACTTTGTAGCCGGCCGAGTTGTGGTATTCCGGATACAGGGACGGTGCTTTCGGGGAACCAACCGCCACACCAGTTAGAGGAGCGGCGCCAGTTGTGGGCCGGTGCTGGTCGCAGTGGTCGTGCGGATGTCCTCACGACCGCAGACGCGGTACTGCACGCCCACGCAGTTCACCGTCGGCCAGGGTCCAACTGTGAAGACAGCGGAGCCCGGAAGTGTCGACAAGAACTGTTTCCAGCAGTTGCACTATATAGAACCATACAACTCCACCTTCCACTCAGGCCACAGTATCGACTCCTGCTGCCCTACTGGAGCCGCCAGAGGGCCGGCCACTGAAGAGATGCCATGGCGCCCTGCGGTCTGTCTGCAAGTCGATAGCGCGCACGACTCTGACCCTCTTTCGTAGAGTGTATCAGTCTAGCAAGGAGACCACACGAGTATCGGATTTAGAATTTTTTGCTATTTATAGAACGCGAAGTACAGAACTCAGATGACGATAAGCAAAAGCCATTCGATACTACTCTCAAAAAAATCTCGAGGAAAACGACTTTGAAATTTTGCAAGTACAACAACAACACAACATGTAAGTAGCAATACCTAAATCAATTCTACCATGTGTCTGTGTAGTTCAGGTGGTAGCGATCTACTCACACAACCTTAGACAGACCGGTTAGAAACCAGCTTGAATTTTTTTTCTCCATTTTCAATCCCATGAGCCACAAACATTGCCGAGGTGGGGTGGCTTGCGTGCCTCAACGATGCAGATAGCCGTACCGTAGGTGCAACCACAGCGGAGGGGTATCTGTGGAGAGGCCAGACAAACGTGTGGTTCCTGAAGAGGGGCAGCAGCCTTTTCAGTAGTTTTTTTTGTGGTTTTAAGGTGCACAACTTCTACGGTCATTAGCGCCCAGACAAGAACTTAGATTCACTAGATCTCAAAAAAAAAAAAAAAAAAAAAAAAAAAAAAAAAAAAAAAAATTTGGTGACTGTCAGAAAATCAAGAAGAGGCTATAAACGAAAGATAAAAGACAATTAAAAGGGTTAAATATCCTTTGATAAGTCGGCCAAGTTGATAAAACGCAAAACTCGAGCAGCTGCTCGTGTGTCATCAGCTAAAATTTCCTCTAGTGTAGACGGAAAGTGAAGGGCTACACGGAGATGATTAAAAATTACGCAAGACAATAAAACGTGTCGCACCGTCAGCAATTCACCGCAGGAGCACAGCGGTGCAGGATCGGCGGTTAGCAAATGACGGTGACTGAAACGGCAGTGACCGATCCGCAACCGGGCCAGGATGACCTCCTCCCGCCGAGAGGGGCGTGAGGAGTTCCTCCAAGCGGTCGGGATCGGTTTGACAGTTCGCAATTTATTGTTGTACAGCGAAAGCCACGCACTGTGCCATGACGACACGATACTCCGGCGAAGAGCCCGTTGAACATCGTCCGGTGGGATGCAAAAGGTAGCCATACGAGGCAAAAGAACTGCGGCCTTGGCTGCTATGTCGGCGGCCTCATTCCCGGGCACACCCCCGTGGCCAGGGACCCACAGGAAAGAAATGTGACAGCTGTCATCTGCTATCAACTGGAGGGAGCGTTGGATCCGATACACGAGAGGATGGTTCGAGAAAGGGTCCTTAAGACTCTGCAGGGCACTAAGGGAGTCAGAACATATGGCATAGAAAGGTTCGCGGTGGCGGCGGGTATACAAAACGGCCTGGTGGAGGGCAAAAAGCTAGGCCGTGAAGTTCGAGCACCGGTCAGGGAGCTTATATTGGAAACGGTTGTCCCCGACGACGAAGGCAGATCCGACACCGGCAGTGCTCTTGGAACCATCGGTGTAAATAAATATGGCATTATCGAACCGCGAACGGAGTTCGACAAGCCTCGAGCGGTATACCAAATCCGGAGTGCTCTCCTTGGGGAGCGAACTAAGTTCAAGGTGAGTGTGAACCTGGGCCTGATGCCACGGTGGCAATGGGCTTTCGCTCAACCGAAGGGTGGCAGGAAGGGTAAAATCGAGCCGCTGTAGCAGGCGGCGAAACCGAACTCCAGGTGGAAGCAAGGCATTCGCAGACAACTGATATTGGCGATCGAGTGAGTCGTCAAAAAATAATCGGTAAGATGGATGGTTGGGCATCGACCACAGGCGGCATGCGTACCGACACAAGAGTATGTCACGTCGAGTGGTCGAGGGTAATACAGCAGCCTCGGCATACAGACTTTCAACAGGGCTGGTATAAAATGCACCGGTCGCCAGACGTAATCCTCGATGGTGGATAGAGTTGAGACGGCGGAGAATCGACGGCCGTGCAGAAGAGTATACAAGGCTTCCGTAGTCGAGCTTCGACTGAACAATGGCCTGGTAAAGGTGAAGCAGGACGGTACGATCCGCTCCCCATGACGTGCCACTGAGGACACGAAGAACGTTAAGGAATCGGGCACAACGGGCAGCCAGGTAGGACACGTGTGTGGACCAGCAAAGTTTACGATCCAACATGAGTCCCAAGAATTTCGTAGTCTCCACGAAAGGGAGAGCAACAGGGCCGAGACGTAGAGAAGGTGGAAGAAATTCCTTGTATCTCCTTTTCAGTAGTTACAGGGGCAACAGTTTGGATGATTGACTGAGCTGGCCTTGTAACATCAACTAATGTGACTTTGCCATGCAGTTACTGCGAACGGATGAAAACAAGGGGAAACTGCAGTCGTTACTTTTCCCGAGGACATGCAGCTCTACTGTATGAACGTATAATGATGATGGCGTCTTCTTGGGTCAAATATTCCGGAGTAAAATACTCCCCCATTCGGATCTCTGGGCGGGGACTACTCAGGAGGATCTCGTCATCGAGCAAACCAAATCTGACGTACTACGGGTCAGAGTGTTGAATGTTCTAACCCTTAATGGCGTAGGTAAGTTAGAAAGTTTGAAAAGAGAAATGGTAGATATGATAGGCATTAGTGAACTACTGAGGCAGGATGAACAGGATTTCTGGTCAGGTGAGTAGAGGGTTATAAATACAAAATCAGTTGGTGGAAATGCAGGAGTTGGTTTGATAATGAATAAGAAAATAGGAATGCGGGTAAACTACCGTAGCAAAGAGACACACATAACCGACCACAGTAGTACAAGTTCGTATGCCAACTAGCTCTGCCGATGAGGAGGTGATCGAAGAAAGTATTGAAACCGTTAAAGGAGAAGAAAACTTAATTGTGATGAGAGACTGAAGCTAGGTAGTACGCACATGAAAAGAAGGAATTGTAATAGGTGAACATGGACGGGGTAAAAGGAGTGAAGGAGGAGATGCCTGGTAAAATTTTGCGCAGAGCACGATTTCATTATCACCAACACTTGGTTTACTCATCATGAAAGAAGGCTGTATACGTGGAAGAGACCAGCGACACTGGAAGGCACCAGATTGACTTTATAATGATAAGGAATAGATTTAGAAAGTAGGTTTTAAACGGTAAGACATACCCAGTGGCAGATATAGACTCTGACCATAACTTATTGGTTATGAACTGCAGATTAAAACTTACTTAAGGGAGTGCAGAAAGGTAGAAAAGTTAGGAGATGGAACCTGGACAATTTGAAGGAACCAGAGGTGGTCGAGAGTTTGAGAGGGAGCATTAAGCAAGGATTGGCTGAACCGGGGGAAAGTAATACAGTAGAAGATGAATGGGTAGCTCTGAGAGATAGGGTAGTGAAGGCTGCAGAGGACCATATAGGCAGAAGGTGAAGGCCTAATAGAAATCCCTGGATAACACAGGATATACTGGACTTAATTGCTGAGAGGAGAAAATATAAAAATTCAGCAAGTGAAATAGGCAAAAGGGAGTACAAAGGCTGAAAAATGAGATTGACAGGAAGTGCAGACTGGCTAAGCAGGAGTGGCTATAGGAAAAACGCAGAACCGTAGAAGAATGTATAACTAGGGGAGAGATAGATACCACCTACAGAAAAATAAAACAGTTATTTGGAGACAAGAAAAACAGCTGTATGAATATCAAGAACTCAGACGAAAAACCAGTACGAAGCAAGGGGAAAGCTGAACTGTGAAAGGGATATATAGAGGGCCTATACAATGGAAATAAACTTCAAGGCAGTATTCCCGAAATAGATGATGAAGTGGAGGCAGATGAGATGGGGAATACGATACTGCGAGAAGAATTTGACAGAGCGTTGAAAGATTTGAGTGGAAACAAGGCCCCTGGAGTAGATGATATTCCGTCTGAACTGCTGATATCGGTAGCATAGCCAGTCATCAAAAAATTGTTCCACCTTACATGCAAAGTGTATGAGACTGGGGAAATACCCCCCCTCCCCCGACATCAAGAACGTCATTATTAGACCTACTCCTACATTCCACCGAACTGATTATGTATTTATAAGTCTGTAGTCACCAGAAAAGCGATCCTGTTCATCCTGTCACGGAACTTTACTTTTTTCCAACTTCAACCCATCCATTTCTCTTTTCAAATCTTCTAACTTACCCACCAGATTAAGTGGTTCCACTTAGAACTGGTAAAGGGACTCCTTGCACTGTTCAAGAGCATTGGTTGGCTTTACTAGATATACAGGGAGCGATACCGCACAATAAACTTAGTCTTGGTCCAACCCCCCACTGCCCGCACCGAAACTGTTTTGGCTTCCCTGAAAAAATCAAATCAAATCAAGTGCTTCCACGCTCTGTTCCGCGGAATGCCTGATTTGGTTTTCGTAATGATGAGATCCTCCTGAGTAGACCTTAACTGGGGATTCAAATGGGGACTATTTCACCTCCGGAATACCTTATCCAACAAGGCGCGATCATGCATTACACGCACAGTAGAACTGCATGTCTTCGGGAATAATAACGACTGAAGTTTCCCCTGCTTTCAGCCGTTTGCAGTAACTGCATGGCAAAGCCATTTCAGCTGATGTTACAAGGCCAGCTCAATCATCCAGACTCTTGCCATCTAACTATTGAAAAGGCTGCTGCCCCTCTTCGGGAACCACACGTGTGTGTCCCGCCTCTCCACACCTGAGGAACGGCTGTCTGTATTGTTGAGTCAAGCAAGCCAGCCCATCTCGACAATGTCTGTGGTTGATGGGAGTGGACGCACATTCTATAAATTTCGGATCTCCAGCTGAAGAGCCGCAGATCACGCTTTCTACTGGAACCACGCTAACGTCGCAGACACTGTGGCTCGCGCAGTGGTTGGTGAACAGCAGTAGAGGCACATCCTGCCGGTACGATAACGTTAGTGAGCGTCTTAGTCGCCACTAGTGACTGCTAAGAAATAATGAGTGCGTACTACGGCTATTGAAGCTCCACTCCTGGCCATTAAAATTGCTACACCACGAAGATGACGTGCTACAGACGCGAAATTTAACCGACAGGAAGAAGATGCTGTGATACGCAAATGATTAGCTTTTCAGAGAATTCACACAAGGTTGGCGCCGGTGGCGACACCTACAACGTGCTGACATGAGGAACGTTTCCAACCGATTTCTCATAGACAAACAGCAGTTGACCGGCGTTGCCTGGTGATACCTCGTGTTAGGAGGAGAAAAGCGTACCACCACGAAACTACATCACTAGCCTGTCACCATTGCGGTTTATCGTATCGCGACATTGCTGTTTGCGTTGGTCGCGATCCAATGACTATTAGCAGAATATGGAATCGCTGGGTTCAGGAGGGCAATACGGAACGCCGTGTTGGATCCCAACGGCCTCGTATCACTAACAGTCGAGAAGACAGGCATCTTATCCGCATGGCTGTAGCGGATGGTGCAGCCACGTCTCGATCCCTGAGTCAACACATGGGAACGTTTGAAGGACAGCTTCCATCTGCACGAACAGCTCGATGACGTTTGCAGCAGCATGGACTATGAGCTCAGAGACCATGGCTGCGGTTACCCTTGACGCTGCATCACAGACAGGAGCGCCTGTGATGGTGTACGCAACGACGAACCTGGGTCCATGAATGGCGAAACGTCTTTTTTTCGGATGAATCCAGATTCTGTTTGGCTACATCGCGGTGAACGCACATTGGAAGTGTGTATTCGTCATCGCCATACTGGCATCTCACCCGGCGTGATGATATGGGGTGCCACTGGTTACACATCTTGGTCACCTCTTGTTCGCGTCTATGGCACTTTGAACACTGGCCGTTACCTTTCAGATGTTTCACGACCCGTGGCTCTACCCTATATTCGATTCCAGCGAAACCCTTCATTTAAGCAGGATAATGCACGACCGAATGTTGCAGGTCTTCTATGAGCCTTTCTGGATACGGAAAATGTTCCACTGCTGCCCTGGCCAGCACATTCTCCAGATCTTTCACCAATTGAAAACGTCTGGTCAATGGCGGCTGAGCAACTGACTCGTCACAATACGCCAGTCACTACTCTTGATGAACTGTGGTATCGTGTTGAAGCTGCATGGGTATCTGTATCTGTACATGCCATACAAGCTCTGTTTGACTCAATGCCCGGGCGTATCAAGGCCGTTATTACGGCCAGAGGTGGTTGTTCTGATTACTGATTTCCCAGGATCTAGGCACTCATATTGCGTGAAAATGCAATCACACGTCAGTTCTAGTATAATATAATTGTAATGAATACCCGTTTATCATCTGCATTTCTTCTTGTTGTAGCAATTTTAACGGCCAGTTGTGTAGTAAGGCTCTCCCTGCGTGGGATGTAATGGCGTATAAGCTGTTACACGAAGTAGGGTTTTACTCTCTTGTTGCAATATCACAGATGCTAGTCCCGGGAACATTTGTGTCGTACTTTTCAAACACAGGGTAATCATCTACTGTTAACGTGTTCGTACAATCCAAATTGTTTCTGATGCGGAAGCGGAACAAATGAAACGTGTAAAAGCTTTCGTATGTCATTATCGAGCGTAAAAAGAGATCCCAACCTGCTGTCGCATGACGCACTGACAAAGGTCTATCTAGATATTCTGTCCGCTGCGATTGTGTTTCATTAATGGAACGTGCAACTCGCCGCAACTACGGCACGATCGCTCAGGAACAGTATTCTATGAAGTCACAAATTCTGCGTGCCAAGAGGAAGCGCGTGTATTACCCCAAGTGTAATCTCTCATAAGCGATCGTCACATATCGCGCCTGCAATTTTAATCACTTCGTTACATAGTGCATTCTAATCCTTTTGTGTCATACATGGTAGTGGGTCTAAACTCTTGAGATAAGACACTAGCGCTGGAAACAAATAGCGTAATTATTTCTGAAATATTAACAGTTCACTGTGTAACGCAGCCATCGTCGTCTATTTTATAACCTCGTGTCTGGACTGTGTGTTCATCATTCTATCTGCCTATTTTCCCGGCAACTTGTGCGCTGAAGATGCCTACCGCAAGCTATTGCAATGAAATATGACTCCCACACGTTTGTATGTGGAATGACTTGTCTACGCAGGCTTTATCCAGTTTGAGTACACATATGGGTTCCCGCCAGGTGCGAAATAAGCATTCCAGACACCAATGAAATTTAAGAGTCGTAAGATTGTCCCGTGCAACGGATAACATTACAGACGCGTCTAAACTAAATAATCGGAAGCAATATACCGGGTGATCAAAAAGTCATTATTAATTTGAAAACTTGATAAATCACAAAATAATGTAGATAGAGAGGTAAAATTGACACAGATGCTTGGAATGACATGGGGTTTTAATAGAAAAAAAAGTAGTGCTAGACGCGTGAAAGATCTCTTGCGCGCGTCGTTTGCTGATGATCGTGCGCTCAGCCGCCACTTTCGTCATGCTTGGCCTTCCAGGTCCCCAGACCTCAGTCCGTGCGATTATTTGCTTTGGGGTTACCTGAAGTTGCAAGTGTATCGTGATCGACCGACATCTCTAGGGATGACAACATCCGACGCCAATGTCTTACCATAACTCCAAACATGCTTTACAGTGCTGTTCACAACATTATTCCTCGACTACAGCTATTGTTGAGGAATGATGGTGAAGATATTGAGAATTTCCTGTAAAGAACATCGTCTTTGCTATGTCTTAATTTGTTATGCTAATTATTGCTTATCTGATCAGATGAAGCGCCATCTGTCAGACATTTTTTGAACTTATTTTTTTCTGTTTTTTGTTCTAATAAAACTCCATGTCATTCCAAGCATGTGTGTCAATTTTACCTCTCTATCTACATTATTCCGTGATTTATTAAGTTTTCAAATTTATACTGACCTCTTGATCACCCGGAATGTACTCAAATGGAACGAATACGTTATTCTGATTTTTATGCTCCAGTGCACCATTGCAGGCCACAGCAAGGACTTTAAGAATGGGATTAATAGTGCTGAATAGGGTCATATGAACATTTAGAAATTATTTCGACACGCGTGTGTGATAAAATCATTATGTATTAACAAATCCTTTAAAATAAATGCTTTATCATGTTAATTTAAATGCGAATTTTTTGCATTAATGAGAATTTAAATGCAACTTTAGTTTCCATCATCTCATACTACATCCGAATGGGCCTCCTAGTAAGTTTTCCAATAAAAAGGTTAATCTCGTCACTTGCAAGAATATGGAAACAAGGAGTACTCTCAGTTTTACCGCTATCATTTATCACATTCACACAAGGCATGAAAAGGAAGAATTACTGTGCTAGCAAACTAATTTGAATCCGCACGGCCGATTTGTCCGTCCATTTTTGGAGTATTGCAGCCCAGTGTGGGATCCTTATCAGGTGGGTTTGACGGAGGACATCGAAAGAGTCCAAAGAAGGGCAGCTCGTTTCGTATTGTCACGATACAGGGGAGACAGTGTTACGGAAATGATGCAGGATCTGGGATGGGAATCATTACAACAACGGCGCTTATCGCTGCGGCGTGGGCTACTTGCGAAACTCCAATCGCCAACATTCTCCTCCGAATGCGAAAATATATTGTTGACTCCCACTTACAAAGGTAGAAATGATCATCAGAATAAAATAAGAGTAATCAGAGCTCGAACAGAGAGATTCAGGTGTTCTTTCTTCCCGCGCGCTATTCGAGAATGGAATGGGAGATAAATAGTATAATTGTGGTTCGATGAACCCTCTGCCAGGCACTTAAATGTGATTTGCAGAGTATCCCATGTAGATGTAGATGTAGGTGTAGATGCAGCTGTTGTTGTTGTTTGGATGTTTAAGGGGGGCAAAACTGGAATTGCCATCAGTGCCCCATTCCATCACTAAGCGTCACTAGGAAAACCGTGGACGTGAACGAAAAGCGACCAGAGTTGAAAATTGCAAAGTGGGACGATAATCCCACGGAGTCCACAAAATATCAACAAAGTCGACAAAAAGCTAAACGAAAAGAGACGATCACACAAAGACACCCAACAACAAAAGGAAATAAATCAAACAAGGCAATGTCTGCGGTTGGCCGACCATGAGATTAAAAAAAAAAAAGGAACAGTCAACCACACGGCATCACAAGGAAATCTCCAATTAGAAAGAACGATAAAAAAACACTGCTCGAATAAAATTAAAACCTGAATCTGCCGTTGTAGCATCGTCACGCAAAAAAAATCTACATCTGCATGGGATACTCTGCAAATCACTTGTAAGTGCCCGGCAGAGGGTTCATCGAACCACCTTTATACTATTTATCTCTCATCCCATTCTCGAATAGCGCGCGGGAAGAAAGAACACAACAATATATTTTCGCATTCGGAAGAGAATGTTGGCGATTGTAGTTTCGTAAGTAGCCCACGCCGCAGCGATAAGCGCCGTTGTAATGATCCCCATCCCAGATCCTGTATCATTTCCGTTACGCTGTCTCCCCTGTATCGTGACATTACGAAACGAGCTGCCCTTCTTTGGACTCTTTCGATGTCCTCCGTCAAACTCACCTGATAAGGATCCCACACTGGCCAGCAATACTCCAAAAATGGACGGACAAGCATAGTGTATGCAGCCTATTTAGTAGTTCTGTTGCATCTTTTAAGGGTTCTGCCAATAAAACGCAGTCTTTGGTTTGCCGTTCCCACGACATTATCTACAAGTTATTTCCAGTTTGTCTGAAGTAATAGAAATTTCTAGGTATTTTGTGGAGTTTACGGTCTTCACTTTTGATTCATTTATCTTGTAAACAAAGTTTAACGGATTTCTTTTCGTACTCTTGTGGACGACTTCATACTTCTCGTTATTTAGACTCCATTGCCAATTTTTACACCATAGTGATATCGTATTCAGATCGTTCTGCAGATGGTTTTGATTTTCAGATGTTTTTACTACTAGACGGTAAGTGACGGAGTCATCTGCAAACAACCTAAGACAGCTACTTTGATTTTCCCCTAAATGGTTTATGTAAATAAGGAATAGCAGAGAACCAGTAACACTACCTTGTGGAACGCCCGATATCACCTCTGTTTTAGTCGATGCCTTACCATCGATTACTACGAACTGTGTCCTCTCTGACAGGCTATATCCTATCCAGTCGCAAATTTGGAGCGATATACCATAACCACGCAATTAGATTAAAAGCCGTTTGTGAGGTACGATGTCAAAACCCTTCTGGAAATCTAGAAATACGGAATCGATTTGTGAACCCTTGTCGATAGCACCCATCACTTCGTGTGAGTAAAAAGCTAGTTGTGTTTCGTTATCTATTCGAGATAATTCAAATGTTCAAATGTGTGGTGAGGTTATGGGACTTAACTACGGGGTCATCAGTCCCTAAACTTACAAACTATTTATGACCTAGTTAATACTAAAGACGGCACAAATATTCATGCCCGAGGGGGGATTCGAACTCCCGACCGTAGTGGCCGTGCAGACTGTGACTTACGCGCCGCAGAACGCTCAGCCACCGCGTCCGGCATTCGAGATAATTCATAATATTTGAATACAGGATATGTTTCAAAACCCTGGTGCAAATAGGCGTCAATGAAATAGGCCTGAAGTTTAATGGGTTACTCCTACTACCTTTCTTGAATGTAGGTGTGACCTGTGCAACTTTCCAATCTTTTAATACAGATCTTTCTTTAAGCGAGCGTTAAGTAAGGAGCTGTTAAGTAAGGAGCTATCGCATCAGCATAATCAGATAGAAATCTAATGGGTATACAATCCGGACCAGAAGACTTTTTCTTGTTAAGTGATTTTAGTTGCTGCACTACTCCGATGATATCTACTTCTACGTTACTCATTACGGCATCTGTTCGTAATTCGAAATCTGGAATATTGGTTTCGTCTTCTTTGGTGAATGAGTTTCTAAAAGCTATGTTTAGTAACTCTGTTTTAGTAGCGCTGTCATCGGCAGGATCGCCATTACTATCAAGTAGTGAGGGTATTGTTTCTGTTTTGCCCCTAGTATATTTAACATATGACGAAAATCTCTTTGGTTTTTTGTCAAATTACTAGAGAGAGTTTCGTTGTGATAAGTATTGTAGGCATCTCGCATTGAAGTCCTCGCTAAATTTCGAGCTTCTGTGTAGGATCGGCAATCCTGAGGATTGTGTGTTCGTTTAAATTTTTCATGCCTTGTTTTTGTAACAGTGTGCTGGCCTGTTTTGTGTACCATGGGGGATCACCATCTTCTTTTATTAACATATTTGGTGTAAAACTGTCAATTGCGTCGATACCACTTCTCTGAATTTGAGCCACATCTGGTCTACGCCTACCTTTACTGTTAGAAACGAGTGGAATCTGTCTTTCAAGCAGAAATGTATTTTATTTCTATCCGCTTTCCTGAACAAATACACTTTTCGTTTATTTTTGGTAACTATGGGACTTTCGATATTCAATCTCGCTACGACAGCTCTATGTTCACTAATACCTGTATCCAGTTTGATACTGGTTATGACCTCTGAATTGTTTGTTGCTAAGAGATCATGTGTGTTTTGACATCCATTTACAATTCTAGTTGGCTCATGAACTAATTGTTCGAAGTAATTATTAGAGAATGCGTTGAGTACAATTTCACATGATGTTTTATGCGTACCTCCTGATTTGAAAATATAATTTCGCCAACAGATTAAGGGGAAATTAAAATTACCGCCTACTATTATCGTGTGAGTCGGGTATGTTGTTGTAATTAGATTCAGGTTTTCTTTGAACCTTTCTGCTATTGTATCGTCAGAGTCGGGAGGCCGGTAAAAGGAACCAATTATTAACTTCTTGCGATTTTCAGGCACAACGTCTACCCATAATAGTTCACAGGAACTATCAACCATTTTTTATCTGTCCTTTCTGAACACAGGTAGATCTTTTGCAAATACTTCTACTGAACTTATTTCCGGCTTGAGCCGAGTTTCGCTGCCGACAATGATGTGTGTTTCGGTGCTTTCTATTAATGCTTGGAGTTTTGGTACTTTCCCGACAAATCTACGACAATTTACAACTGTTATACCAATAGTTCCTAGATCTACATTTCTCCTGTAATCCACCTGCTCCCTTTGAGACAGTCCATTTTGTTTTCCCTGAAGCCCTCTATCCTATAAAACCGCCCAGTCCACGCTATACAGTCACCGGTACCTGTGGAGGCTCTTTCTGCGGAACCCAGAAAGCCACCACCCGATGGCGCAAGTCGAGGAATCTGCAGCCTACACGGCTGCAGAACCGTTTGAGCCTCTGATTCAGACCATCCACTCGGCTCTGTACCAGAGGTCCACGGCGAGTCCTGTCAACTATGCTGCAGATGGTGACCTCTGCTTTCATCTTGCAAGCAAGACTAGCAGTCTCTACCACTTCAGATATTCGCTCGAAAACTGAGAGAATCTCTTCAGATCCAAAGTGATACACATTATTTAATAAAACGTCAGGGAGGTTAAAACTCAGCCGCAAGGCGGCTAAAACAGTGCAGTCCAACAAGATGTGGGCTATTGTCAAATGGGAACCACACTGACACTGGGGCGGGTCCATACCACGAATGAGATGTCCATGGGTGAGCCATATATGGCCGATGTGGAGTCCTCATAGCACCACACAGCCCCAGCGAGAGGCCCACATGGAGGAACGCCACACTGCCGTGGTCTCCTTGACGATCCAGAGTTTGTTGGGCATGGTCAGCCTATGTCACTCAGCATCCCAAAGCTAAAGTACCCGATGGTGCAACAATGAACGGAGATCAGAAGCTGGGAGGCCGATCTCTAGAATGGACCCACCGACAGCCTGCTTGCAATCCTGTCAACACGTTCATTGCCTGGGATACCCCCATGTCCCAGAGACCAGATGAACACCACTGATCACCCGGACAGTTCAAGCGCACAAACTCTCTCCTGTATGGCCAACAGCAGAGTAGACCGCAGGTAACACTGGTCCAGCACTCTAAGGCTGCTCAGGGAATCGCTGCAAATAAGAAAATACTCACGAGAGCAGAACCAGATGTGCTCGAGAGCTCAGTGAATTGCCACTAGCTCTGCAGTGTAAACACTGCTGCCATCCGGCAGAGAACCATCTGTGTAGATCACGTCATAACTAGGGAACTCCACAACGACAGCCGAGAACTGACAGCGGAGAGCCTCTCGGGGAACTCAGTCTTTGGGCCTGTGGGCCAATTCCAGCACCACAGAGATGTACGTGCATGAACCTGATATGGAGATGGAAGGGGAAAAGACTAAAGTTCCGAAAGGAGGGACTGAACTCTGATCGGGAGCGTTGTCGGTGGGGGCGGATGACCACATTAGAAAAGAGGAGACGATGGTACGGGTGGCCTGTGGAGCGATGGACATTGGCTGCATAAGCTGAGAGCAGGTGTTGGGGGCGTACCCTCAAAGGTACGCAGCCTCCATTAGCATGCTGTTCACGAGTCTGGCGCAGAAGGCAACCGTCATGATGCAAACCCCACAGTTGTGAATGGGGTCCAGTAGGCGCAGCGACGGTGACACAGACCCATAGGCAATGCACCCAAAATCTAAATGGGACTGCACCAGTGCTGTGTATAGCCGCTACAGTTGGAGCGGTCAGCACCACAGGTCGTATGACCCAGGTGTCAGAGAAGATTGAGACGGCGCCAGCACTAATGTTTCAGCTGCCGCGCATTGAAGACCAGCCCTAAAAACCGATGGGTTTCTACTAAGTTAAGTAGTTTCTCGTCGAGATGAAGATCAGTAAAGGTCAGGGTGAGAGTGAACAGTCCGCCGCCGGCAGAAGTGCATCACTCTGGTCTTGGAGACAGAAAACTGAAAGCCATGGGTAAGTGCCCAGAACTGCATCTTCCGAATAGCGCCCTGCAACCTGCACTCGGAAACTTGGGTGCTGCAGAAACTAAAAGAGATAGTCGTCAGTCTAAAGAGAAGGGGATACTGACGATCCAACTGCTGTCGCTAAACCATTGATGGCCACTAAAAATAAACGAACGCTTAAAACAGAGTCCTGAGGAAACCCATTTTCCTGGATATGAGAGGTGCTCTGGGAGGCACCAGTTTGAACATGAAAGGTATGGACAGCTAACAAATTCTGGATAAAAATTGGTAGGGAGTCCCAGAGGCCCGAGTCATGTAAAGTGTTGAGGATGTGTCGTCACCAGGTTGCGTCATAGGCTTTGTGCATATGAGAGAAGACGACAACAAGGTGGTGGCGTCTGGAAAAGGCTGTGTGCATTGCAGACTTGAGGTACACCAGATTGTCGGTGGTAGAGGGACCCTGGAGGAAAGCGCCTTGGCATGGAGCCAGTAGGCTCCGAGTCTCGAGAATCCAACACAACCGCTTCAACAGTTTCCATGGAACGTTAGTCAGGTTAATGGGCCGAAAGCTATCCAGGGAAAGAGGATGTTTGCCGGGTTTAAGCACCAGGATGATGATACTCTCCCGCCATTGTGACAGGAAAACACCAGCACAACAAATGCGGTTATTTTACGCCGACTGTCTCCTGAGAGGCGCTTCAGCATTTAGCTATGCATGCTATCAGGCCCAGGCGCCGTGTCAGGACATTGTGTAAGAGCACCGAGGAGCTCCCACTCAGTGAAAGGAGCGTTGTAGGATTCAGAGCAGCGAGTGGTAAAGAAGAGGGGCTGGCGTTCTACCCGCTCCTTCAGTGTACGGGAGGCCGGTGGATAATTTGCAGAGGCAAAGGTGCGAGCATAATGCTCGGGAAACATCTCTGCAAGTGTGGCCGGTTCAGTACGTATAATTCCATTCGTGTAGATCCCAGGGATTTCTGCTGGTGTCTGTAATTCCTTTAGCCACCTGATTTTACTCCAGACCTGTGAGGCTGAGGTACCCCTCCCAATAGTGGACACGTACCTCTCCCAGCACTCCTGTTCACTCCTGTTTCCGACTTCTGATTAGCTGGACAGCCGTTTAAAAGCAATGAGTTTCTGCTGAGAAGGGTGACGCTTGTATCGCTGTAAGGCCCGCCAACGATCTTCAATAGCCTCAGCTACTTCCAGCGACCACCACCGCACTGCTGTATTTCTCTGTGGGCACCCTGTGGGACATAAAATTGCAGCTTTCGCAGCAGAAACAATAGTGTGAGTGACGCCCTCGACCACCACATCGTTGGTAGCGTGTGGGGGAGGTCTGATAATAGCAGTGGACGTGTAATCTTCCCAGTTAGCCCTGGGTAGGCGTCCTGGGGACTGACACTGTGGGACTGACGAAAAAAGAGGAAAATAGTCACTCTGCCATACAAATCATCGTTGGCTCTCCAGTGGATAGATGGTGGAAGGCTGTGGCTACAGATCTATAAATCAATGGCTGAGAACGTGCCATGCGCCACACTAAAGTGTGTGGGGACACCAGTGTTTAAGAGACAGAGGTCGAGATTGTAAGGTCTCGACGATTCTGCCTTGGCCAGAAAGTGTAGTACCAGCCACAAAGGATAATGGGCGTTGAGGTAGACCAATAGGAAGAAAGATGGGGGCAGTTGCGAAAGAAGTGCAGCCAGAACATTCAGGGAAACATAACAATCTGGAGGGAGATAGAGGCTGCAGACGGTAAACTCTTGTGTTGTCTTTACCCTGACAGCCGCTGCTTCTAATGGTGCATGAACGGGTACAGGTTCACTATAAACAGAAGTAAGGACATACACACACACACACTCCACCTGAGACCCTGCTATACACACTGCAATTACAATAATATCCCCTGTAAGCCCGGAAGGCAGAAGTCTGGTTTGTCGGAAACCACGTTTCTTGGAGGGCAAAGCAGAACGCAGGTGTTACGCTGAAAACAAGTCGCAGCTCAGCCAGGTTGGCGAAAAACTGTCGCAGTTCCACTGGAAGATAACGGTGTCTGATATCTGGGAAGACATTAAGCAATATGAAATGCTTGTTATACCTCGTGATCACTCGCTGGCACTGCTTGCGAAGCTAGTCGACCTATGTCCATCGTTTCGGATGGTTCTCCGAGATCTAGGTCCTCAGGGGACGCTAGACTCTCCACCTCGTCCTCGGAGGCAGAGGCCTGGGGCTGCATTGCGGGAACCACCGAGGCTTCCTTCTTCTTAATAACTTTTTCTTCTTTTGCTGTGTCTCTCGCTGTTCCTTCTGCTTTCCTTGAGTGGAGGGCTTAGCAGCCTCAGTTCCTGGGAGTGAGGAGGAAGCCCTAAGGCTTCGTTGGCACTGTTTGCCACTCGCAGGCAGCCACGTTTCCGGCGGAGGAACCTGAGGAAGGTTGGGATTCGTGAGATCCCTTCCTCGCCCGAGGAGCGAGAGAAGCCTATTACTACTCTGGCTCGGGGGCGGGGACCAGTGTCTCAGATGGTTGGGGTGGTATTGCTCCCGAGGTAGGTGTACTGAGAGTTGCTTTGCAGATGGAGCCATGGATGTCAGGATCGATGATGAGAAAGCTGCTTTGGCATAAGATGTAGCTATGCTAACAGGATGCAGCTTGTTGTATTTTCGTCTTGCTTCTGAATAGGTCAGTCTGTCCAGGGTTTTGTACTCCCTTCTCTCCTTATGGAGGACTGTGTAATCTGGTGAGCAGAGTTCAAATGTTCAAATGTTTGAAAATCTATCGGACCAAATTGCGTGCTCATCAGTCCGTAGCTAAGAAACTACTTAAACCTAGGTAAACTAACCTAAGGACAAACACACACACCCATGTCCCAGGGAGGACTCGAACCTCCACGGCGAGCAACCACGTGCTCCGGAGCGAGACGCTTTAGACCGCTCGGCTACTTCACTGCGGCGGTGAGCAGAGTGCATGGTGCTGGCCACAGTTAACGCAGACTGGAGGAAGGGCACAAGGAACGTCTGGATGTGATGAACGTCCACACTCCCGACATGTGGGGTCGGCCTCGCATCGGGAAGACAGGTAGCCGAGGGGACTGAGGCGCTCAAGTCACGGTCTGCACGGCCACTACGGTCGGGAGTTCGAATCCCCCCTCTGGCATGGATATTTGTGCCGTCCTTAGTCTTAGTTAGTTCATAAGTAGTTTGTAAGTTTAGGGACTGATTACCCCATAGTTAAGTCCCATAAGCTATACATACATTCGAACATTTGAACATTCGAACATTTGCGAAGACATGTGCCCAAACCTTCAGCACTTAAAGTAGCGCATAGGAGGAGGAACGTCACACCGGTAGATCATCACCTTGACTTTTTCGGGTAACGTGTCACCCACAAAAGCTAAGATGAAGGCACCGGTGGCGACCCTGTTGTCCTTCGGACCTCTATAGATGCGCCGAATGAAATACAAACCACGCCGATCAAGTTTCACCCGCAGCTCATCATCGGATTGCAGTAACAGATACCTGTGGAAGATTATACCCTGGACCCTGTTAAGGCTCCTGTGTGGAGCTACCGTAACGGAAACATCGCCCAACTTCTCAGAGGCGAACAACGCCATCGACTGTGCTGTAGATGACGTCATTATCAAGACTGACCCAGACTGCATCTTGGACATGATCTCCACCTCTCCATACGTGTCCTCCAGATGCTCAACAAAAAACAGAGGCTTAGTTGATGCAAAGAATTTCCCATCAGTGCGTGAGCAAACTAAGTATTGGGGGGGGGGGGGGGGAATGCCTTCTACTTTTGTTCGTAAATATGTTAATTTAATATACAATTGTACTTACTAGTATTCACCGAACCATTGTTTCTTTCAACCTGTTGTTGTTATGGTCTTCAGTCTAGAGACTGGTTTGATGCAGCTCTCCACCCTACTCTATCCTGAGCAAGCCTTTTCATCTCCTCATAATAACGGCAACCCACATCCACTTGAATCTGCTTACTATACGCATCTCTTGGTCTCCCTCTGCGATTTTTACCCCACACACTCCCCCCTCCCCCCCAATGCTAAATTTACGATTTCCCGATGTCTAAGAAGGTGTCCTACCCAGAGATCCCTTCTTTTAGTCAGGTTATGCCAAAAATTCCTTTTCTCACCAATTCTGTTCAGTACCTCTTCATTAGTTATGCGATCTACCCACCTAATCTTCAGCATTCTTCTGTAGCACCACATTTCAAAAGCCTCTATTCTCTTCCTGTCCGCACTGCTTATCGTCCATGTTTGACTCCCGTACAAGGCAACACTCCACAAGAATGCCTTCATAACATCGGAGAGAGGTTACAACCCTGTCTTACTCCCTTCCCAACTGATGCTTCCCTTTCATGCCCCTCGAGTCTAATAACTGCGGTCTGGCTTTTGTACAAGTTGTAAATAACTCTCCTTTCCCTATATTTTACCCCTGCTGACTTCAGAATTTGAAAGAGTGTATCCCAGTCAACATTGTCAAATGCTTTCTCCAAATCTACAAAAGCTAAAAATGTAGGTTTGCCTTTCCTTAATCTATCTTCTAAGATAAGACGTAAAGTGAGTATTGCCTTTCGGGTTCCTATGTTCCTCCTGAATCCAAACTGATCTTCCCCCTGTGGTCAGCTTCTACCAGCTTTTCCATTCTCCTGTAGATAATTCGTGTTAAAATTTTACAACCATGACTTATCAAACTAATGGTTCTGTAATTTTCACACCTGTCTGCGCCTGATTTCTTTGAAATGGGGATTATCACATTTTTCTTAAAGTCTGAGGGTATTTCGCCTGTCTCATACATCCTACACACCAATTCAAATAGCCTTGTCATGGCTGGCTCTCCCAGAGACTTTAGTAGCTCTGAGGGTATGTCATCCACTCCTGGGGCCTTGTTCCGACCTAGGTCTTAAGGCTCTGTCAAATTCATCTCTCAGTATAGTATCTCCTATTTCATCTTGATCTACTTCCTCTTCCCTTCCTACAACATCGTCTCTAAGTTCTTTTCCTTTGTAGAGCTGCTCTATGTACTCTTTCCACCTTTCAGCTTTCCCTTCTTTGCTGAGAACTGGTTTCCCATCCGAGTTCTTGATATTCGTAGAGTTGCTTTTCTTGTCCCCAAATGTCTTTTATTTTCCTGTAGGCGGTATCTAGTTTACCCCTTCTTATACATTCTTCTACAGATTTGCACTTGGCTTCTAGCCACTCCTGCTTAGCCATTTTGCACTTCCTGTCAATCTCATTTTTAGTCGTCTGTACACCATTTTGCCTGTTTCATTTACTGCATTTTTATATTTTCTCCTTTCATCAATTAAATTTAGTATTTCCTGTGATATCCAAGGATTTTTTGTAGGTCTTGCCTTCCTACCTATTTTGTCCTCTGCTGCCTGCACTATTTCGTCTCTCAGTGCTACCCATTCCTCTTCTACTGTTTTATTTTTCCCTGTTTTTGTCAATTGTTGCCTAAATTCCCCCATGAAATTCTCCAGAACTTCATTTTTCTTCAATTTATCTAAGTTCCATCTCCTTATTTTCCTACCTTTCTGCAGTTTTTTCAGTTTCAGCCTACAGTTCATGACTCACAAGTTATGGTCAGAGTCTATATCTGCCCCTGGGTATTTCCTGCAGTTTATAACCTGGTTCCGGAATCTATGTCTTACCATTATAAAATCTATCTGGTATCTTCCGGTGTCTCCTGGTCTCTTCCACGTATACAACCTTCTTTTGTGATTCTTAAACCACGTGTTTGTTACGATTAAATCATGTTCCGTGCAAAATTCTACCAGGCGACTTCCTCTTCCATTCCTCTTGCCCAGTCCATATTCACCTACTATTTTCCCTTCTCTTCCTTTTCCTACTACTGAATTCCAGTCTCCCATCACAATTAAGTTTTCCTCTCCCTTAACTGTCTGAATAATTTCCTTTAGCTCCTCAAATATTTCTCCTCATCATCGGCAGAGCTAGTTGGCATATAAACCTGTACTGCTGTTGTCGGTGTTGGCTTCGTATCTATCTTGACGATGATAATACGATCACTGTGCTGCTCATAGTAGTTTACCTGCATTCCTATTTTCTTATTCATTATTAGTCCTACTCCTGTGATATCCCCAACTGATTTTGTATTTATAATCCTGTACTCACCTGACCAGAAATCCTGTTCATCCTGCCACCGAACTTCACTAATCCCCACTATATCTAACTTCAACCTATCCATTTCCCTTTTTAAATTTTCTAATTTTCCTACCCTATTAAGGGATCTAACATTCCACGCTCCGATCCGTAGAATGAGAGTATTGTATTTCCTGATGACAACATCCTCCTGAGTAGTCCCCGCCCGGAGATCTAAATGGGGGACTATTTTACCTACGGAATATTTTACCCGAGAGGATGCCATCGTCATATTTCTATACAGTAGAGCTGCATGTCTTCGGGCAAAGTAACGGCTGTAGTTTCCCCTTGCTTTCAGCCGATCGCAGTAACTGTGTGGCAAAGCCACATTAGCTGATGTTACAAGGCCAGCTCAGTCAATCATCCAGACTGTTGCCCCTGTAACTACTGAAAAGGCTGCTGCCCCTCTTCAGGAACCACACGTTTGTCTGGCCTCTCCACAGATACCCCTCCGCTGTGGTTGCACCTACGGTAAGGCTATCTGCATCGGTGAGGCACGCAAGCAAGCCCACCTCGGCAATGTCTGTGGTTCATGGGGGTGGTCTTTCAACCTAACTGTTGAAAATTAATGTATAGTTACGTCGTTTGGTATTGATGATGACGACATTCTCCTGAGCAGTTCCGTCCTCGAGATTCGAAAGGGGGACTATTTTACCTCCGGAGTATTTACCCAAGAGGGCGCCACCATCATATACAGTAGAGCCGCATGCCCTCGGGAAAGGTATCGACTGTTATTTTCCCTCGGATTCAACCGTTGGCAGTACCTGAATGGCAACGAATGCCGGACAGTTGCCACACCTGACCCTTCGCCAGGTGGTTTGGGTGGCGGCCCCTCAGGCAAGGGACGCCCTACCACGTACTCCTGCTGTCCGCTTTCAAACAGCCTTCTCCACATCCAAGTTCATACAGCCACAACACAAGAACCCTTATTCTTCGACATCCTGCCGAAATATACAGCTTCTTTTCAATATCCCGAAATCGAAAAATTTACTTTTGCTAAATGAAAGGACCACCCCCATGAACCACAGACATTGTCGAGGTGGGGTGGCTTGCGTGCCTCAACGATGTAGATAGCCGTACCGTAGGTGCAACCACAGCGAAGGGGTACCTGTGGAGAGGCCAGACAAACGTGTGGTTCCTGAAGAGGGGCAGCAGCCTTTTCAGTAGTTACAGGGGCAACAGTCTGGATGATTGACTGAGCTGGCCTTGTAACATCAGCTAATGTGGCTTTGCCATGCAGTTACTGCGAACGGCTGAAAGCAAGGGGAAACTACAGCCGTTACTTTTCCCGAGGACATGCAGCTCTACTGTATGAAAATATGATGATGGCATCCTCTCGGGTAAAATATTCCGGAGGTAAAATAGTCCCCCATTCGGATCTCCGGGCGGGGACTACTCAGAAGGATGTTGTCATCAGGAAAGACAATATTGGCATTCTACGGATCGGAGCGTGGACTGTTAGATCCCTTAATAGGGTAGGAAAATTAGAAAATTTAAAAAGGGAAATGGATAGGCTGAAGTTAGATATAGTGGGGATTAGTGAAGTTCGGTGGCAGGATGAACAGGATTTCTGGTCAGGTGAGTACAGGATTATAAATACAAAATCAGTTGGGGGTATCACAGAAGTAGGACTAATAATGAATAAGAAAATAGGAATGCAGGTAAACTACTATGAGCAGCACAGTGATCGCATTATCATCGTCAAGATAGATACGAAGCCAACACCGACAACATCAGTACAGGTTTATATGCCAATTAGCTCTGCCGATGATGGGGAGAAATATTTGAGGAGCTAAAGGAAATTATTCAGACAGTTAAGGGAGAGGAAAACTTAATTGTGATGGGAGACTGGAATTCGGTAGTAGGATAAGGAAGAGAAGGAAAAATAGTAGGTGAATATGGACTGGGCAGAAGGAATGAAAGAGGAAGTCGCCTGGTAGAATTTTGCACAGAACATGATTTAATCGTTACAAACACGTGGTTTAAGAATCACAAAAGAAGGTTGTATACGTGGAAGAGACCAGGAGACACGGGAAGGTATCAGATAGATTTTATAATGGTAAAACATAGATTCTGGAACCAGGTGATAAACTGTAAGACATACCCAGGGGCAGATATAGATTCTGACCGTAACTTGTTAGTCATGAACTGTAGGCTGAAACTGAAGAAAGGTAGGAAAATAAGGAGATCGGACTTAGATAAATTGAAGGAACGTGAAGTTCTGGAGAAATTCAGAGGGAGATTTAGGCATCAATTGACAGAAACAGGGGGAGACAAAACAGTAGAAGAGGAATGGGTAGCATTGAGAGGTGAAATAGTAAAGGCAGCAGAGGCCAAAATAGGTAAAAAGGAAAGACCTATAAAAATCATTGGATATCACAGGAAATACTAACGTTAATTGATGAAAGGAGAAAATATAAAAATGCAGTAAATGAAACAGACAAAATGCAGTACAGACGACTAAGAAATGAGATTGACAGGAAGTGCAGAATGGCTAAGCAGGAGTGGCTAGAAGCTAAATGCAAATCTGTAGAAGAATGTATAAGAAGGGGATAAGTAGATACTGCCTACATTCCTGTACGGGTCTTTCTGGATACGGAAAATGTTCGACTGCTGCCCTGGCCAGCACATTCTCCAGATCTCTCGCCAACTGAAAACGTCTGGTCAATGGTGGCCGAGCAACTGGCTCGTCACAATACGCCGGTCACTTCTCTTGATGAACTGTGGAACCGTGTTGAAGCTGCATGGGCATCTGTACCTGTACATGACATCCAAGCTCTATTTGACTCAATGCCTAGGCGTATCAAGGCCGTTATTACGGCCAGAGGTAGTTGTTCTGGGTACTGACTTCTCAGGTTCTATCACCCAAATTGCGTGAAAATGTAATCACATGTCAGTTCCAGAATAATATATTTGTTCAATGAATACCCGTTTATCATCTGCATTTCTTTTTGGTGTAGTGTATTTCTCTTCAGTTTTTGGTAGATCGCTATCGACGATCAGATCTTCTCGGTTTGGGTAGATTGCAGAAGCGACATCTAGGATGCGGAGCGACGTGCAGCATCGACCCTGGGCAGGCCCACCGCCGGCCACGTGGGCTGCACGTGCCAGGCACGGGCCGCTGCGGCCGCGGCTCACGCGACGCGTCGCGACGCCGCACGACGCCCCCTGCCGCCGCCTGCCCCACATACAGTGCCGAGCCACGCCCCCTGCTGTAGCCGCGGAGCACGGTGGGGCCTTCGGTGGTCTCAGGCCCATAACACAGCAGCTCCAACTGACCTAGGTGCTCCGCAGTGACGAGATTTCCTACGTTTATGGCGGCTTCACATGAGCATCAACAAAGAATTGATCATCGCGATTCTCAGAGGTTCGTTCCAGCAGCTGCCAGATTGCTTGACGCGCATGCGCAACGCTGAAATTGTGTTCCAGCAGCGCTCTCTCTCGCTTCTGCGTATTCGGAGTGTGGCTGTTTGGTGTTCCAGCAGTTGCCGCAAGCAGCCAGACGCTACCCGGAAAAATATTTCTGGCGCGCTCAAGCTGCCAATTTGCGCATGCGCATAAAGGTCTGAGTTAGAGTGGTGCCACGTGATACGTGTGTGTCTGTAGCGTGTTTTTCGATTATTTCGAAGTCACTGCAATCCCACTTGAGATCAGATATTTCTCTTTTACACTTCTTCGTTATTAGGAAGGAAAGTATATTAATTATTCCTTTAAACTCACCTTCGCCTGCAACCAGATACAGTGCAAAAGGCGTTCCAGCAGTGCAAGTTTCAAACAAGGGTTTTTTTTTTTTTTTTTTTTTTTTTTTTTTCTTGTGTCCCAGCTTCGTCGCCGCTTTTGTGTCTCGTTTCCGTCGTAAGTGTCGGTGGCCGAGTGGAATGAGACCGACACAGGAATAAAGATAGCACGCTTGTGCAGGTACGGAGGGGAGCAGCCAGAAACTAGAAACACTAGAGTAAATTAGAACGAGATATATATTGCACAGAATTTATACAATACTTAACTTTTACATAGATCAGTACTGCAGGATGCTAATACATAGTTGAGCTAGAGGCCTGCCTAGTGCCTGTCCGATAGCCAAGTCTTCACTGGTGCCTATCTGATTCCGAAGTGTTAACTGGTTCCTATCTCAGTCCCAAGTGAACGATGTCGTTCAGTGGTGGCCACGAGCGGAGTTGTACCAGAGGGCGCTCGTGGCTGACGTCGTAAGAACGCCGCGCCGTGCGTGCATGGCGGCGCGCGGCGAAAGTAGGTGGCGCGCACTTTGTACTTGTGCGACACCACAGTTTTTACGTCATAGTAGCTGCGCATGCGCAGTAACACCTGTTTCTTATCGCTTGAAAGTAGCCGCCTGCAGCTCTTGCCTCAGGTTTCGAGACCTAATATACCGGGTGATCAAAAAGCCAGTATAAATTTGAAACTTAATAAATCACGAAATAATGTAGATAGAGAGGTAAAAATTAACACACATGCTTGGAATGGAAAAAGGAAAAAAGTTCAGAAAATGACCGACAGATGGCGCTGGACAGCAAAACGTCACTGACTGCACATGAAAATCGTGTATAAAAGGAGCTGTAATGAGACAGAGAATCAGATGCACCAGCAGTCGCAGCATGTTGACGTTAAATGCAAACTTAGGCTTATGGAATATCTCCACAATTGTGCGACTGGATTCACGATTTCCTATCAGAAAGGACACAGTACGTTGTAATTGACGGTAAGTCATCGACTAAAACAGAACTGTTATCTGGCGTTCCACAGGGAAGCGTTATAGGTCTCCTACTCTTCCTTGTGTTTATAAACGATTTAGGAGACAATCTGAATAGCTTCCTTAGACTGTTCGCGGATGATGCTGTCGTTTATCGGTTACTGAAGTCAACAGAGGATCAAAAGCAACTGCAAAGCGATTTATACAAAATTTCTACATGGTGCGAAAATTGGCAATTGATACTAAATAAACGAAAGTGTGAAGTAATATACATGACCACTAAAAGAAATCCGCTGAACTTCAATTACGCGATAAATCAGTCAAACCTTAAGATCGTAAATTCTACCAAATACCTAGGAGTTACAATTACGAACAACTTTGACTGGAGAGAACATATAGAAAGTATTGTGGGGAAGGCGAACCAAAGGTTACATTTCATTGGCAGAACGCTTCGAAGATGCACCAGCTTCACCAAAGAGACTGCCTACATCACACTTGTGCGTCCTCTCTTGGAGTACTGTTGCCCCTTGTGGGACCCTCACCAGGTGGGACTGACGGAAGACGTTGAGAAGGTTCAGAGAAGGGCAGCTCGTTTTGTTTTATCGCGTTACGGGGGGAAAGCCTCACGGAAATGTTGCACTAATTGGGGTAGAAATCATTAACAGAAAGACGTTATTAATTGCGGCGTCATCTGTTTGCGAAGTTTCAATCACCGACTTTTAGTTCTGAATTGAAAATATTTTGCTAGCACCCACCTACTTAGGGAGACATGCTCATCCCAATAAAATAAGAGAAATCAGATCGAAAACGGAACGATTTAGGTGTTCTTCCCTCCCGCGCGCTATTAGAGAATGGAACGGTCGAGAAAAGTTATGAAGGTGGTTAATGAACCCTCTGCCAGGCACTTAAATGTGATTTTCAGAGTGCCTATGTAGATGTAGGCTTCCGCCGCTGTTGTCGCTAGCACCGGCCCGCCGCCGTCTGCGGCAGGCGACAAGTCAACAGCGGCACGACACAACCGCTATCCGTTCTCTCAGGTCCATTCCGCCAATAGCAATTTCTGATGCAAAAGCCAATCGGAAACGTCCATTTTGACAAATAAGTGGGAAGAATGCAACCTCCAATCATATGTAAAGCCATATGTAAAAGCCATCAACGCCCCTTACCACCAATGGCGTGCAATAATATAACCCCCTTCCTCTCCTTCATCCGCTGATATGTAAATCCCAAGCTATCGTACAATCAGCAATCAAACACAGACCCTGATGAA
Source organism: Locusta migratoria (assembly GCA_026315105.1). Lineage (NCBI taxonomy): Eukaryota > Metazoa > Arthropoda > Insecta > Orthoptera > Acrididae > Locusta > Locusta migratoria. The sequence continues at coordinate 398,545,682 of CM048750.1, read as the reverse complement.
GGCTGCCTGCAACAGCGACAGAAACGTCGGTAGAGTTCATAAAATGACGACGCGATCTCATCCCCGGAAGAATTTAAAAAAAATATTCAAATGTTTGTAGAACTTATGGGACTTAACTACGGGGTCATCAGTCCCTAAGCTTACAAACTACTTATGAACTAGCTAAGACTAAATACGGCACAAATATGCATGCCCGATGGGGGATTCGAACCGCCGACCACAGTGGGAAGAATTTTAATCACCATGTTGCCTGAAAGGCGTTTTTAGTGAAGCTGTATTACCAAAATGGGCTATGTGCTAGTTCAGCGTTATGATCCTATCGCCATAGGAAGCGGATTCGAACGGGTAAAGGTCCGTTGACAAATGCAGCTGTGGCGAGAATGATTTCGAAGTTCGAAGCCACGGGTTGTTTAGACGATAGACCCGTAGTGTCTGACCGAGCACAAGGGTAATGCCGCTGAGACAGTTCAGGAAGAAATGCAGACTGTAGCAGGTTCCTCTATGCACGGGGAAGTCAGCGCTCGTGCAGTTGCACGTCGCACCGGCATTCCATACACTACTGCTTTGTTGGTACTTACGCGTACCCTCCGATTCTCTCCTTACAAAATCCATCGGCCTCTTGAACTATTACCTGGCGATTTAGTGAAGCGGAGAACATTTCCGGTGTGGACGTTTCAAAAGATGGCGGAAGATAACGATTGCTTAAGTAACTTGTTGTGGGCCGACGAACCTCATTCACGCTCCGAGGGTCTGTCAACGCCCACAACTGCAGAATTTGGGCTACCGAAAATCCTAGAACTGTCATGGAAACTCCATTCCGCGACCAGAAAGTGACGGTATGCTTTGGATTTACCACATGTACCGTTATCAGGCCTTTTTTCTTTGAGGAACTGCATGATTTCGGTCTTGTAACTGTTGTCGTGACGGGTGAGAGGTTCGCCGAGATATATTACACAAACGCATCATCCCCAGCCTGGCTGATGAACACCTGCTGGAACCTACGATTTTTATGCAGGATGGCGCTCCACCCCATATTGTTAGACGCGTGAAAGATCTCTCGAGAATTTGGTGATGATCGTGTGCTCAGTCGCCACATTTGTCATGCTTGGCCTCCCAGGTCCCCAGACCTCGGTCCGTGCGATTATTGGTTTTCGGCTTATCTGAAGTCGGAAGTGTATCAAATGTTCAAATGTTTGTGAAGCTTATGGGACTTAACTACGGGGTCATCAGTCCCTAAACTTACGAACTACTTATGAACTAACTAATTCTAAGGACGGCACAAATATCCATGCCCGAGGGGGGATTCGACCCCCCGACCGTAGTGGCCGTGCAGATCGTGACTGGAGCGCCTCAGTCCCCTCGGCTACCGCGGCCGGCCGCAAGTGTATCGTGATCGACCGACATCTCTAGGGATGCTGAAAGACAACATCCGACGCCAATGCCTGACCATAACTCCGGACATGTTTTACACTGCTGTTCACTACATTATTTCTCGACTACAGTTCTTGTTGAGAAATTATGGGGAACATATCGATCAGTTCCTGTAAAGAACATCATCTTTGCCTTGTCTTAATTTGTTATGCTAATTATTGATTTCCTGATCAGATGAAGCGCCATCTGTCGGACATTTTTGAACTTTGTCGTTTTATGTCCCCCACAAGACGCGCAGGGGCTGGACCACGGCTCTCCCACCGCCTCTGGTTGTACACTGCGACAGCAGCGCCTCAAGCGGGCAGCAAGCTACACTTCTAAATATGATATTAGACGACGACGAATGGTACCGTTTACATTGTTTTCAATGTACGTTTACAACATGAACATATTTGGTGCTATAAAAATTGGCAGTAACTTTAAAACAATAAAAGAAAAACAAACTCTTACATTGGTATTTATTACGTTTCCAAAGTACTGTCGCAAGGTACGAAACGGTGCATTGTACGATAGTCAATTTTTGATTCTCTTATAACCTACAGGTATTTACCGAAGAAAGTAATTTTCTATTACTAAGAAAAACTGGCTAGTCAACACTTTGGCAGAAAGACGTCGATTTCGTAATCAAGAACATCAAGGTTTCTTCGAGTGAATGTGGACAGTAGGAAACGTATAGGGAGTGCAATCCCTGTATCACGGACGTGACAATAAAAGGTCAAAGGCAATCACTCTGTTTCGCAAAAAAGGAAGAAACCAGTGCGGAAATTGGTACAACAGATTAACCACTAACGGTAAGAATCTTTAAGAGATTGGCGTTATAAGCAGAAAGTAATTACGCTCAAAATTATATGCGTGTATAAAAATGACGAATGAAGTGTAAAAACTGTGTGAACCATTAGGCTCCACACCGATCTGTCCCGCGTCTAAAACAAGTGCCTGTTTCTTGTAACAACGAAAATTGTTGTTGTTGTTGTTGTTGTTGTGATCTTCAGTCCGCGGACTGGTTTGATGCAGCTTTCCAGCTACCCTGTCCTGTGCAAGCCTCTTCATCTGATAATACATTAGGGAACCTACATCCTTTTGAATCTGCTTACTGTATTCGTCCCTCGGTCTCCCTCTACGATTTTTACCCCACACACTTCCTTCTAATACCAAGTTGACAATTCCTAGATGTCTCATAATGTGTCCCGCCAACCTATCCCTTCTCTTAGTCAGGATATGCCAGAAACTCCTTTTCTCCCCGATTCGGTTAAGCACCTCCTCATTAGTTACCTGATCAACCCACCTAATTTTCATCATTCGTCTGTAGCACCAGATTTCAAAAGCTTCTGTCATCTTTTTATCTGAACTCCTTATCGTCCACGTTTCATTCCCATACAATGCTACACTCCAGACAAATGCTTTCAGAAAGGACTTCCTAACATTAAATTAATATTGGATGTTAACAAGTTTCGCTTCTTTAGAAACGCTTTTCTTTCCATAGCCATTCTGCATTTTATATCTTCTCTACTTTGGCCATTAGAAGTTATCTTGCTACCCAAATAACAAAATTCATCTACTACTTTTATTGTCTCATTACCTAATCTAATTCCGTCAGCATCGCCTGATTTTCTGACATTCCATTCCATTACCCTCGTTTCACTCTTGTTAATGTACATCTTATATCTTCCTTTCAAGACACTGTCCATCCCATTCAACTGCTCTTCCAGATCTTTTGCGCTCTCTGACAGAATTACTACGTCATCGGCAAACCGCAATGATTTTATTTCTTATCCGTGCACTTTAATGCCCTCTCCAAATTTCTCCTTCCATTCCTTCACTGCCTGCTCATTGTCAAGATTGAACAACATTGGGGAAAGGCTACAACCCTTTCTTACTTCCTTCGCAACCTCTGCGTCCCTTTCTTGGCTTCGACTCTAATAACCGCCGTCTGCTTTTTGTACAGGTTGAATATAACTCTTCGCTCCCTATCTTTTACCCCTGCTACCTTCAGAATTTGGAAGAGTGCATTCCAGTTCACACTGTCAAAAGCTTTCTCCAAATCGACAACCGCTAAAATCGTAGGTTTCCTTAGTCTATCTTCTAAGATAAGTCGTAATATGAGTATTGCTTCTCGTGTTCCTACATTTCTCATAAATCCAAACTGGTCTTCCCCGAGGTTGTATTCCACAGGTTTTTCCATTCGTCTGTAAATAAGACGTGTTACCATTTTGCTCCTATGACTTATTAAACTGATAGTTCTGTAATTTTCACACTTGTCTGCACTTGCTTTCTTTGGAATTGGAATTACAATATTCTTCTTGAAGTCGGAGGGTATTTCCCCTGTCTCATACGTCTTGCGTACCAGGTAATACGAAAATAAAAAAAAGAAAGTTAATGGACTGTTCCGTCGGTTCCTGATGAAACATAGACATAGTAAATAACTGTGTACACTATATATTTGTTACACAATAATATTTATTTTGTTGTAATCTAGCTTTGGGCTTCTCACGCCATCTTCAGACAACTTAATAGTGCAGATTATCCACATCACACCAGCTACTGTGTTTCGAGTACAAAGCTTTCACAAAGATATGTGTCAGTCATAGACCATGTAAAACAAAACTGTAACTAAGAAATAACTATAAATTAATCTTTAATAAATAATCTGAAACAAACATATGGCCCAGACTAGACTGGCTGACGGCGAGAGGAGTTGGACACTAAAAGAGTGACATCCCACCTCTCCAGAACGAATGCAGTTTCTTTGACATTAAAAATATTCAAATGTTTGTTAAGCTTATGGGACTTAACTGCGGGGTCATCAGTCCCTAAACTTAGTTTTGATCGTATGTTAAATATACTAGGGGCAAAACGCAAACAATACCCTCACTATGTGATAGTAATGGTGATCCTGCCGATGATAGCGCAACTAAAGCAGAGTTACTAAACACAGCTTTTAGAAACTCATTCACCAAAGAAGACGAAACCTATATTCAAGATTTCGAATTACGAACAGAGGCCGTAATGAGTAACGTACAAGTAAATGTCATCGGAGTAGTGAAGCAACTAAAGTCAGTTAACAAGAACAAGTCTTCTGGTCCGGATTGTGTACAAATTAGATTTCTATCCGATTATGTTGGAATGATAGCTCCTTACTTAACAGCCATATACAATCGCTTTCTCATAGAAGGATCTGTACCAAAAGATTGGAAAGTTGCACAGGTCACACCTATATTCAAGAAAGGCTTATTTCATTGACTTCACATTGCAGCAGGGTTTTGGAACATATCCTGTATTCAAATATTATGAATTATCTCGAACAGAATGATCTATTGGCTCAAGGTCAACATGGATTTAGAAAATATCGTTCATGCGAAACACAACTGGCTCTTTACTCACACGATGTGATGTGTGCTATCGACAAGGGTTCGCAAATTGATTCCGTATTCCTTGATTTCAAAAGGCTTTTGACACCGTACCTCTCAAACGGCTTTTAATCAAATTGAGTGGTTACGGTATATAGCCCCAAATTTGCGACTTGATAGGGGATTTCCTCTCAAAGAGGACACAGTTCGTAGTAATCGATGGTAAGGCATCGACTAAAACAGAGGTGATATCGGGCGTCCCACAGGGTAGTGTACTGGTCCTCTGCTGTTCCTTATTTAAATAAACCATTTAGGGGAAAATCTAGGTAGCTCTGTTAGGTTGTTTGCAGATGACGCCGTCATTTACCGTCTAGTATAATCATCTCAAGATCAAAACCAACTGCAGAACGATTTGAATAAGATATCTGTATGGTGTAAGAATTGGCAGTTGACTCTAAATAATGTGAAGTGTGAAGTCGTCCAAATGAGTACGAAAAGAACACCGTTAAACTTAGTTTACATGATAAACCAATCAAATGTGAAGGCCGTGAACAACGCAAAATACCTATGAATTACAATTACGTCTGACTTAAATTGGAAAGAACACGTAGATAATGTCATGGGAAAGGCGAACCAGAGACTGCGTTTTATTGGCAGAACCCTTAAAAGATGCAACAGAACTACTAAAGAAACTGCATACACTACGCTTGTCCGTCCTTTTATGGAGTATTGCTGCCCAGTGTGGGATCCTTATCAGGTGGGTTTGACGGATTACATCGAAAGAGTCCAAAGAAGGGCAGCTCGTTTTGTATTGTCACGATACAGGGGAGACAGCGTTACGGAAATGATACAGGATCTGGGATGGGAATCATTACAACAACGGCGATTATCGCTGCGGCGTGGGGTACTTACGAAACTACAATCGCCAACATTCTCCTCCGAATGCGAAAATATATTGTTGACTCCCCCTTACATAGGTAGAAATGATCATCAGAATAAAATACGATAAATCAGAGCTCGAACAGAGAGATTCAGGTGTACATTCTCCCCGCATGCTATTCGAGAACGGAATGGGAGATAAAATAGTATAACGGTGATTCGATGAACCCTCTGCCAGGCACTTAAATGTGATTTCCAGAGTATCCCATGTAGATGTAGATGAACTACTTACGAACTAGCTAATACTAAAGACAGCACAACCATCGATGCCCGACGGGGAACGGCCTCGCGCATCGGAGCATAGCGCCTCAATGCGCTCGGAACTCCACCGCGTCCTTTTCACCTTAAATGTGATGTTTTCCTAGAGCGGATATAGTCAGAATCCCATAACATTGCTTGAATTTCTATCAACAAGCACCAATGAGTAAACCCAGTTTCAGTATTCACCCTTATTATAGTAACAGCTACTACGTAAAATCCTGTCTCCATGCTTGTTGAAATTGTGTAATGTATCTCACTCACATTCCAATGTTTTTCCGTCCTTGTGCTACTCACACCATTCTCGAGACAACCAACGAATTGTAATGCAGGTTATATTCATTAATAAGCTCCTTTATTCTATATTCACATACTCCAAACATATGTAATTGTCCCTCACCCACATTACATTTTTTGTGTCTTCCTCACTCACATGTTCCCCTCCTCCTTTTGTTCGTATATATTGTACTTACTGGTACACTCACTGGACCATATGAATGTTTCATCTTATTTATTAAAAATTAATTTATTGTTATTTCTTAGTTACAGTTTTGTTTTAATTGGTTGGGCGTCTCCTTTTCTTATAAAATATTTAACGGTTACATGGTCTATGACTGACACATCTTTGTAAAAACTTTGTACTCTACAACCCGGAAGAAGAAGAAGAAATATTACTATTGTAAAAGAGAAAATAATATTGTTAGAAACTGGCCGTAAAAACCCATACCAAATAGAAAAATTGCAGATTATGTAAATAAAACAATCATCAGAGTGAAAGATGCAAATTCGAAGAACAGCATACTAAAGAAAACAGGAAGAGAGATGAAAAAACAGTGATATTATCAGAACCCAATTTTTCAGGAAGACAATATCGAGGCTTTGTTTGCAGCAGGACACATGAAGAAAGAAAACTGAAAGATATGAATAAAACAGAAGTAGTACACATAAATGTGAAAACTGAGAATCGATTCATTGTAGCTGACAAAATGGGTTAAATGGAATCAGACTGGATGATTATGGACAGTCCTAAGCTAAGAAGAAATTTGTACTCGTTGCTTGCAGGAATACAAAGAAGTGATGTAGTGATTTTTTACGATGAAAAGGTGCAAGTAATGAAAGAGTGTCGTGATTTTTCGTTTCACGTCGTCCTTGGTTGCTTACAAAATTACTGGACGTGTATTTCCGTCTGTTGTTGTGGTCTTCATTCCGCAGACTGGTTTGATCCAGCTCTCCACGCTACCCTGTCGTGTGCAAGCCTACATCCTTTTGAACCTGATTACTGGATTTTTCCCTCGTTTTTCCTCTACGATTTTTACCCCACACTCTTCATTCTGAAGCTTAGTTAACGATTCCTTGACGTCTCGGAATGTGTCCTACCAATCTATCCCTTCTCTTAATCAGGATATGCCACAGACTTTTTTCTCCCGAATTGTGTTGTGCACCTCCTCATTACTTACGTGATCTACCCATCTAATCCTCATCATTCGTCTGTTGCACCACATTTCAAAGGCTTCTATAATCTTTTTACCTGAACTCCTTATCGTCCACGTTTCAGTCCCATACAATGCTACAATCCTGACAAATGCTTTCAGAAAGGACTTCCTAATATTTAAACTAATATCGGATGTCAACAAATTTCGTTTCTTCACAAACGCTTTCCGTCTATTGGAACTAAATAAAGGCATTATTTATATCAACAGAAGGAAATACACCTACACTAATTTTCATGTTGTTTTGTAAGGATGGAAAGATGATAATTGTCTGTACTTGACATGAATCAGGAGAAAGGACAAGTGCTGTTTATGTTTATGTCATGTTGTATCTGACATTCAGAAGTCTGATATGACAAATATGTGGGAATGATCTCAGTTAGCATAGAAAACAAGAAATTCTGTAAGACAACAAGCAATTAGATGGATATAAATAATTCAAACTGACCTTTGTGGAATTATCTCAAGAAACTGTCAATATTGAAAATTATTCCAACTTCCTAGCCTTGTATCTACTCAAAAGAAAAGATGAAGCAGCGGAATATATGAAGGAATATGTTGCCGAAGGTTTAACACAAAGTGTCAGAAATACGGTGTGGCAGAGGAAGTGGATGCATCTAAAAGTAAGTGTGAAGAGAAAGCAATTGTCTTGGATTACACCCTTCTCCATTCTCCGTAATCGAATGGCAAAGTTGAAAGAGAAAAATCACACTCATATGAACACAAGAACTAAGAAGACCCATGATGAAAGCAGCAAAATGTAGTAATGTTATGTGGGCACACTGTGTTGTGACAGCTGAATATTTGGCAAACGGAAGCCCCCAGCTCAAATATGCTATGGAAGAAAACTCGACCTTTCAATTTCTAGAATATTTGGAACTGAAGTACATAGTAATGAACTTGGACAACTCGAGAAATTAGACGACGGGGCAATTTTTGTGGACTATGCCAAAATGATTACGGAATAAAAAATCCATTAACTAAGAATGTAAAAATGTCATGAGACATGACATTCCCATATAAATTCCCTGAACAGGAGAAATTCTGAGGCAATATAAGTGCAAGGAAGTGTGAAGTACCAGGTGAGCAAAAAGTCAGTATAAGTTTGAAAACTTAATAAATCACAGAATAATGTAGATAGAGAGGTAAAAATTGACACACATGCTTGGAATGACATGGGGTTTTATCAGAAAAAAAGTATTGCTAGCGCGTGAAAGATCTCTTGCGCGTGTCGTTTGGTGATGATCGTGTGCTCAGCCGCCACTTTCGTCATGCTTGGCCTCCCAGGTCCCCAGACCTGAGACCGTGCGATTATTGGCTTTGGGGATACCTGAAGTCGCAAGTGTATCGTGATCTAACGACATCTGTAAGGATGCTGAAAGACAACATCCGACGCCAATGCCTCACCATAACATCAGACATGCTTCACAGTGCTGTTCACAACATTATTCCTCGACTACAGCTATTGTTGAGGAATTATGGTAAACATATTGAGCATTTTCTGTGAAGAACATCATCTTTGCTTTGTCTTAATTTATTATGCTAATTATTGCTTTTCTGATCAGATGAAGCGCTATCTGTCGGTCATTGTTTGAACTTTGTTTTGTTTTTTGTTCTAATAAAACCCCATGTCATTCCAAGCAAGTGTGTCAATTTTTACCTCTCTATCTACATTATTCCTTGATTTATTAAGTTTTCAAATTTATACTGACTTTTTGATCACCCGGTAAAAATTGGAAAAGTTTAGATACAAAACAGTTGATGGAGTGGACAGGGGGTGCACAGTGTAAAGTGGAAAAAATGTAATTTCAAGGAGGAATGTTGTAACTATATAATTTTTTTTCTATATTACTACTACTCTATGCTAACAGTTTACAGTGAATAAACAAAGATGAAAAATGGACTCAGCTTGTCAAATCATGAATTTAAAATGCCATATAGGTATGCATATAATTGTTCCAAAAAAAAAAAAAAAAAAAAAAAAAAAAAAAAAAAAAAAAAAAAAAACTAAATTACGAGAGTATTATTGTAAGAACAAATCATTATAGAAACTTTGTCTAATGCTTATGAGCTATTTATTTTCAGTTATTTTTGCAAATATCTCTAAAATGATACGAGATATGGAAAAAACATAAAAGAGCAAAGTTGTACAGAATTTTCTCCTCTACAAATTCGGTTATTAAATATTCGTGTCATAAATGGTTAAGCCGTTATTTTCATTTAAATTTCGAGCTGTCAAAAGACAATCGCAAAGACCCACTTTTAGTGTTACTACCGTAACCTAAAGTGGGCAAAGTTCAAGAAATGGCCGATCAGAAATGCAATAATTAGCATACCAAATTAAGACAAAGCAAAGATGATGTTCTTTACAGGAAATTCTTAATATGTTCACCATCATTCCTCAACATCCCTGTAGTCGAGGAATAATGTGAACAGCACTGTAAAGCATGTCCGGAGTTATGGTGATGCATTGGCGTCGGATGTTATCTTTCAGCATCCCTAGAAGTATCGGTCGATCACGATACACTTACGACTTCAGGTAACCCCAAAGCCAATAATCGCACGGACTGAGGTCTGGGGACCTGGGAGGCCAAGCATGACGAATGTGGCGGCTGAGCACACGATCATCATCAAACGACGCCCGCAAGACATCTTTCTCGCGCCTACGAATATGGGATGGAGCGCCATCCTGCGTAAAACCCCATGTCATTCCAAGCATTTCTGTCAAGTTTACTTCTCTATCTACATTATTCCGTGATTTATTGAGTTTTCAAATTTATACTAACTTTTTTGATTGTCCGGTAAAGTACAATTTGTATTACTCGTGTAACTAGATAGTTACAATTGACCTAGAAATGAATACCCTTTGACAATTTTATATATTTATATTTGACAAATTTGCTTAAAAATTACTTTTAATTTATTCTGAATTCGCCCATGTAGGGAGCGTTGTTTCTATGAACCAACTGTAGCGTTACTGTTGACTGCTATAAACTTGTACCACTTGAAGTCAAACGGCAGTTTCCGAAACATACCTAAGGCACGTTTATAATGTTTACAATTTTATATAAAACGGATGTAATGTATCTTTATGTTGTGTACTGATTATGTGATTCTGTTTTTATTTTGTAGATACGGCACTGTTGATGGGTAGTACCTAGCCGCAAACGATCTGTGAGTAACAAACAGATTTATCGCGACCGAACGCTGTGTTATTCCCAGTAATTATGTCAACGGTCGCTGTGCACAACAATCCGATTATGGATTCAAACATAAGTAAAATGACGATCAGCGTCTAACTACCCGTCAACGAGGTGGCTGGACTTGGGAGCAAGGCAGGGCTGAAGAGCACAATTGCCGTTACTTATGACCTTTTGCCTCCTATGCCACCTGCGTGGCCTGCCTGCTGCTGTACGTTTTTCCCGCGACGGTTCTGTCATTTCGGCAAACAAATGTCCCTCGCTAGCGGCGCAGGAGCTACGTACGAGGAAGCGACGTTTTGTCTGACTTCTTGACAGAAGCCTGCACCGCGATTCAGAACGTCTCTCATGCAGCGTCTTTCACTGGAGTTCCCTAATCATCTCCGGGGCTCTTACGCACTTACTACTACTACTACTACTACTACTACTACTACTAATAATAATAATAATAATAATAATTTCGTGTGGCTCCTTTCCCAGTGTTGAGATTTCTCTGTAAAGTACGGCATCATCCGCAAAAAGCCTCGCTGAACTTCTGACGTCATATATATATATTTGTGGAAAGCAACGGCGCTATAACGCTCCTGTAGGACCCGCCTGAGACCACTTCGACGTCTGAAGACTTGATAATGGCATGCTGCCTTTTGTTAGTTAGAAACGCCTCAATTCTGTTACACAGTTGACCTGACAATCCACATGCTCGCACTTTGTTGATCAGTGGACGCTGCGGACCGCTATCGAACGCCTTGCGGAAGTCAAGAAGGACGGCATTCACCTCCGAGCTTGTATCAGCTGCTCTCTGGATTTCGAGGATGAATAGTGCGATTTATGTTTCACATGACCGTTGCTTCCGGAAACCGTGTTGATTTCTACAAAGGAGACTTCCGGTCTTTAGAAATGACACGAACATAAAATGTGTTCCAAAATTCTATAGCTGACCGATGTCAAACATAGAGGCCTATAGTTTGGCGCATCTGATCGACGAGCCTTCACGTTGCTTAGGGCGATCAATACGGTACATCCACAGACGCGTAGGTAGCAGAGCCCGTCTTCTGGACATTTTGCAAAATTCGTAAATAATGGGGGTTATTATGCTGAAGGTGTTTAACCTTACGTACTTTTGTCAACAAATTCATTTCAATGACGTAATCTCACTAATTTTAATCCAGCCCTTGTAAAATAATGATGCATATCGTACAGTTGCTATTGCTGGTCGGGAGACATTTTAAACGTATTAACATTGGATGGCCGGCTATTGAAAACCTGCTAGGCAGTAGTGCACAGAAGCTGATCTCAGGCAGACTGTATTTTGCAAGTACCTTTTTTTTTGGCTACGTCAAACTCGGTCAAACTGTTTGGCAGACAGAATCCTGTTTTATTTCTTAACCCTTTAGTGATTAGTCGGAACTATATTTCCCACTTATTTGTTCTCGCTACAAGTTCAGTGGTAATCCGTGTTCTCACTTCTGACTTATACTACCATCTCTGTTAGCGTCCTAACTACATATAGATTCTCAACAAGTGCATGAAAGTGGTTTTATTTCTACGTGTGAAGTGACTTGTGTTGTATTTGTCTACTTTTATATTTACGAGGGGGATAGTATTCATGTATATTTGCTGGATATCAATGAAAATAAATATTACAAGGTAAGTCAGTGGAAACTATGTTTCCCAGTAAACGTGGTTGAAGTGCAGTGTTTACGGCTGTGCAATCGGCATCGTTATTGTTTGTTTCTTACTGTTTAGAATGCCTGGGCTCACACCAGATGAGGTTTTGAGAATTTTGTATGCTATACCACAATTCCCAAAAAATTACAGCTGTTTTCAGAAGACACAGAAAGGAAGCAGAAGTGAAATATTCTGCCATTGACTGTGGCATTAGTAGATCTATTTGATCAGCTGCGCGAACAGTATGCTGTAGGTCGTCGTTCATGCAAGTGGTGGCACAGACTAGCTATTGGTCCACTTTAAGTTACGGTAGTAACACTAAAAGTGGGCCTTTGCGATCGTCTTTTGACAGCTCGAAATTTAAATAAAAATAACGGCTTAACCATTCACCTGACAGGAAAATTGAATAACCAAATTCGTAGAGGAGAAAATTCTCTACAACTTTGCTCTCTTATATTTTTCTATATCTCGTATCGTTTCAGAGATATTTGCAAAAATAACGGCGATTTTGGGATGTATGTCTGTCTGTCTGTCCGTAACTGTTCCCCGTTTTTAAGACAAACCGTTCAAACGATCAACACCAAATTTTACAGACGTAATTGTAGGCCGACAGAGACAAGAACCTCCCTTTTTCAAATTTTTCGGACAAAAAATACTGTAGTAATATAAAAAAAGCCGTTTGTAATATAATTGTATTACCAAACGAACCGTTCATCTAACACGAAAATTGAATAACCTAATTGGTAGAGGGGAAAATTCTCTACAACTTCGCTCTATTATGTTTTTTTCACATCTTGCAGCGTTGCAGAGATATTTGCAAAAATAACGGCGATTTGACGATGTCTTTCTGGCTGTAAAGTGTTCCCACTTTTTAGGTCGAACCGTTCAACCGATTGACACCAAGTTTTACAGACATAATTGTTGGCTACCAGAGAACAGAACCTTGCTTTTTCAAATATTTCGGACAAGAAATACATTAGTAATACCAAAAAAAGCCGTTTGCAATGTAATTTTAATTGCATATAAACCGTCCATCCGACGCTAAAATTGAATAACCGAATTTGTAGAGGAGAAGATTCTCTACAGCTTTGTTCCCTTATGTTTTTTTTTTTTTTTTTCATATCTCATATCGTTTGAGAGATATTTGCAAAACTAACAGAGTTTTGACAGCCTACATTGAATTAACGAAAACCAGCCGTTCGCAGATGTCACGTGACATTCCTCGCCCAGAACTCTCTCTGGCATACGTCATCTTGCGTTGCGTATGTGATGATTTTCTTATTTTAACTTACGCGTTGTCATTTCAAAGGAATGGCGCACTGAAGAATTGAGAAAAACACGTCGTTCTCCGTACGATAAATGATAATCTAGTGTCTACAAATGCCATATTAGCATCAGTTAACAACGGCCATCAATAGAATAAAGAATGTAACTTTTAAGTGGTGGCCGTAGCGTAGTGGGCAATGAGTTCAACTGTGATGCTGAAGGTCAGTGGTTCAAAACCAGCCACTAGCTAATTTTTTTTCCAAAAGGGTTTCAGACACTCTTATTAATTAATTTTTTATTGTTTACATTATTATTTTGGTCCAACATGTTTGCAAAAACTTATAAAACTACAAATTAAAGCGGGGCCGTAAAACACGTCAGTGCGATTTTTTTTCTTTCTTGCATATTTGGCAGTTGTGAATTCCTTCATTATGTGGAAGTTACACAAGACAGAAAGAGACCACCTAACATTTAGATTGCATTTACAAAGGCAGCTCATCTTCTGCTTCTCAAGTCGTAAGCGAAGAGGCGTGTCTGGAGTGTCAGATGAAGTTCGTCTGGCGAAAATTGGAACTCATTTGCCAACAAAAGGTAGTACAACCAGAAGGTGCCGTCAATGTAGCAACAAAAACAAAGAAAGGAAGACAAAAATTATTTGCAGCAACTGCAGTGTACCTTTGTGTGTAGCACAGTGCTTCTCTAAGTTCCGTAACATGATGTGCTGTTACCAGGGATGGAGTGTTGGGGTATCAGAACAGTAAGAAGCGAATTTCTATTTTAATTTCATTTTTTATTATTAAAAAAAGAATAATAATAATAGACAATTATTAATTAATGTTGTGAAGAAAAAAATTCATCTGTGGAACTAAAAGAAAAAAGTGGAAGAGCAGTATCTTTGCTTGTTAATTAGCAGTCAGTCTTGTCTTGTCTTCTCGAGTAGTTAGAAGTAATGAGCTGTCTTTTTTTTTTTTTTAAACTTTCAGTTGTGATGTAAAATACAGATCTTTCTCAAGAGTGAAAAGTTTCGTCTTGGTTTATCACTTAGGCCTTAAAGTGAACCACATAATGACCCTGAGATGTGATGAAGCAATCAACAATAAGAAGACATTCAGAAAACTGTCGGTATTTTTTTTTTTTTTTTACATGAGTTTATTCTAAAGTTTCTCTGAAGATTATCAGTATTGACTGCAGTTGTTCTTTGCTAATTTTCATTAACAATTATATATAAGGTAAAGCAGTCAACAATCCGAAGATTGGTTTGAACACCACAGTGATTTACTAGGCATGGTCCTGTTTGGAGCTGGTATGCCGTTGCCTTCCTCCGACCTTCGAACTGACTTACCCAGCCAGTTATAGGGGGACCTACAGTTTAACGTGGGTTCCGAACCACGGTGCTACTCGGTATTTTTCACATGAGCAGTACTGCCAGAGGTGAAAGAAGTGGAAAGTGACAGCTAAAAATTCCAAGACCTGGCGGGGATCGAACCCGCGACCTTTGGATTTATAATCTGGCATTCTACCACTGTGCAACCGAGGCCCACTTTATGTCACCTTAGTGAACTAAACGGACAATATGAACAAACACAAAAGTAAATCGAATGTTTAATATGCTTTTTGTACTAAAAAAATTAAGGTCAGACATTTTTTTTTTTTTTAATTTTCAAGTCCAGTTACTCCAAAGTTCAGTGGGAAGAAGAGATCCCACTAATTTTTTTTATACCTGTAGGCAAAACTGTCACTTTCAAGATTTGAACTATGATTTTATGTATGGCTTCTTAGCCCAATAAAGTATTCATAGCCGGCCGCGGTGGCCGAGGAGACTGAGGCGCTCCAGTCACGGTCTGCACGGCCACTACGGTCGGGGGTTCGAATCCCCCCTCGGGCATGGATATTTGTGCCGTCCTTAGGATAAGCTAGTTCATAAGTAGTATGTAAGTTTAGGGACTGATAACCCCGTAGTTAAGTCCCATAGCCAATAATAATAATAATAATAATAATAATAAAAGTATTCATAAAAAGTCTACAGCTTCTGGAATTAATTTGGTCAGTAACGGGTTAACGGCGTGGAGTGGCACGGCTTACCTTGCCGACCTGCAGGGGGTCCAGCTTCTTGCGGCGCTGAGGCTGCGAGTTGCCGCTGGACGCGCCTCGGCGGTTCATGGCTGGCGGGCAGTCACAAGTGACGGTCGTGTGGCGCCCACTGCCCGACTGCCAGCGGCCGCATCGCCCGCAGGGCCAGCGCGACACTGCTGGGCTCTGGCCCCCACTAAAAGCGCATCGCGTGCCCAGCACCCAGCACCCAGCATCTGTCCATTTATCTAATGGGCGGGGTGCGCCGCTATCGCCGCCGGATAGGCGGATAGCAGGCAGGGGTCGCCACTCTGATTTAAAAAGCCGCCGTTTCTACCGACAGTTGTGTACGTGTAATTATGCTTGTGTACGTCTGTATATGAAGGGGAGGTGTAACCGAAACTAGGGACAGGCTGTAAACACGCCGAGGTGCGTGACCAGCGTTGGACAGAACGGGGCCACGCGGTCAGTGTTGAGGCGTCAATTTCAGGTGTAAGGTCGTGTGTGTTCTATTCTGGTTATATTAGGAGCTGACTGTGAACTTCATCTTAAAGGACCATTTGCTAAATGGTAGCGTACGTATTAGTGTTTGTAAGCACATTCAACATCCATTGTCGCTCTGCCCATAGATAGTAAGGTTTGTTCCCTACATACAATGGGAATAACAGAAGAGGACCCTAAATGTAGGATCTGTGATGACGGTGATGAAACTGCATCACATCTAATCTCCGAATGCATTGAACTGGAGAGCAAAAGGCACAGAACATTTGGGACAACCAGACCCGAAGAAATTGTGACTAATAAAGAACTGATAAAGGGACTCCTTGCACTGTTCAAGGGCATTGGTTGGCTTTACTAGATACCGCACAATAAACTTAATTTCCGTGGGGGCAGTGGCGGGTTGGACCAAGACTGTTTTGGCTTCCCTGAAAAAAATCAAATCAAATCAAAGGTTTGTTCTCTCTTTATCCCTCATTTAGTATCACCTACGAGTCATCTTGTTATGTCATACTCCACATATAGGGGAAGGTCGGGTAGCCACGGACACAAAAATGAATTGCTAATAAAACAACAATAAACAATTTTTCTGTGTTAACTTTCATCGTAAAAGGAAACCAGTAACTTCTTTAGTCATATCACTTAGAACTAGACATAGATAATAATTTTTTATGAACTATCTTAAATACACTTTTGAATCAGTTTATTGGCAGTAAACAATTTGGAGTGTAGCCCCAGACACAGCATTCAGTGGTACTCCACTTGTTTCTTGGCCTTGAAAACACACAATTGTAATAAATATCTCAAGCATCTACATAAAATCAGTTTTCATGGTACCAGTGCTTGCAGTTATAGCACTGAATACAGTCTTCTTCGAATATTTCTCCACATGTGATGCATTCTGTCTCTTTTCCTTGATCCTCTTCGGAGAGACTGAATGTTTGTCTTTGCCATGAAGGTTTCTTTAGTGCATTTCCGTTTTTGTTATTTTCGGCTTGTCCTTTTTATTGCATTTCCTTTTCTGTATCTCTTCTAAACCTTTTTTATATGGAGATGACTCTTCTCCTAATTAGATCTATGAGGGATTTTCAGAGCTTTAGCAAGATCAAATGCTAATTACAAAAACTCTTCTTATGGGTGGAAACCGCCAAAGAAGTTAAACAGCTCTCTCAGTGCCTATGACACAACTGACTTGAATGTGTTTTTACTCCACAGGGCGCGCATTTCAAATGCAGTCTTGCCAGCGCAACGTGTTTGGTTTCTTAGAAATTGAAACGTTCGCGGTTACCCACCGTCCGGGGCTACCCGACCTCGCCCTACTACAAATGACGTTAATATGCCAATTTTGAATCCACTCAACAAGAGAGTAAAGAAGAAATCATTAAGCTCTTCATAGAAATACAGTTTTCTCAACGTGTATGAAACAGAGCTGTTGTATCCAGAGCAAGAAATGTAGGTTTGCCTTTCCCTCAATCTATCTTCTAAGATAAGTCGTAAGGTATGGATTGTCGCCCGAGTTCCTACATTTCTCTTGAATCCGAACTGATCCTCCCCGAGGAGAGCATCTATCAGAATTTCATTCCTTCTGTAAATATTCGTGTTAAAGTTTTGCAACCATGAGTTACTCAACTAATGGTTATGTAATTTTCACACCTGTCTGCGCCTTCTTTCTTTGCAATGGGGATTATTACAGTTTTCTTCAAGTCTGTGGGTATTTCGCCTGTCTTACACATCTTACGCAGCAGGTGAAATACTTCCGTTATGGCTATCTCTCCCAGATACCTCATGTTTCGACTTAGGTCTTTAAGTGCTCTGCCAAATTCTTCTCTCATTATAGCATCTTCTATTTCATCTTCATCTACTTCCTCTTCCATTCCTTATTGCATTTTTATATTTTCTTCTTTCATCAATTAAATTTAGTATTTTCTGAGATACCCAAGGATTTTTTGTAGGTCTTGCCTTTCTACCTATTTTGTCCTCTGTTGTCTTCACTATTTCATCTCTGAATGTTACCCATTCCTTTTCTAATGTTTTATTTCCACCCCACTTTTCTATCAACTGATTTCTAAAGCTCTATGTCTTACCGTTATAAAATATATCTGGTATATTCTAGTGTCTCCTGGTCTCTTCCTCGTCTTTCGTCATTCTTAAATCAGGTGTTTGTTATGATTAAATTATGCTCCGTGCAAAATTCTACCAGGCCTCCTGTTTCATTTCTTTTTCCCAGTCCATATTACCTACTATTTTCTCCTTCTCTTCTTGTTCCAACTATCAAATTCCAGTCTTCCATCACAGTTAGGTTTTCCTCTCCGTCAACTGCCTGAATAATTTTCTTAACCCCCTCATACATTTCTTTGACCTCCTGATCATCGGCGGAACTAGTTGGTATATAAACCTGTACTACTGTGGTCGGTGTTGGCTTTGTGTCTATCTTGAGTAAGATAATGCTATCAGTGTGCTGTTCATAGTAGTTTATCCGCGTTGCTATTTTCTTATTCATTATTAGACCTACTCCTGTAATATCCGCAACTGATTTTGTATTTATAATCCGTAGACATCAGACCAGAAATCCTGTTCGTCTTTCCACCGAACTTCACTAATTCCCTCTATATCTAACATAAACTTATCCATCTCTCTTCTTAAATTTTCTAACCTCCCTACTCTGTTAATGGATTTAACATTCCACGCTCCGATTCGTAGAATGCCAGTGTTGTCTTTCCTGATGATCACGTCGTCCTGAATAGTCCCCGCCCGGAGATCCCAATGGGGGACTATTTTACCTCCGCAATATTTTACCCGAGAGGATGCCATCATCATATGTTCATACAGTAGAGCTGCATGTCCTCGGGAAAAGTAACGGCTGTAGTTTCCCCTTGCTTTCAGCCGTTCGCAGTAACTGCATGGCAAAGCCACGTTAGCTGATGTTAGAAGGCCAGCTCAGTCAATCATCCAGACTGTTGCCCCTGTAACTACTGAAAAGGCTGCTGCCCCTCTTCAGGAACCACACGTTTGTCTGGCCTCTCCACAGATACCCCTCCGCTGTGGTTGCACCTACGGTACGGCTATTATCTGTATCGTTAAAGCACGCAAGCCACCCCACCTCGGCAATGTCTGTGGAACATGGGGGCGGACGGATCTTGGTAATAGATTTATTATGGAAAAAGTCAAGGTTTCCTGGGATGATCATCTGAAGAACATATCGTAAAAACTGCGACGATTTGCCATCAATAGATAGTGTAGATGTGCCAATCCACACAATTGTACTACTGATACCAAAAATTATGATTTTTCTAGCATTTTGAACATATTGCTATCGTGTACAGATCATTACTCATGAATTAATATCACTCTGATCACAACAATAAATTATTTTTGGTATGTTAGCTGCTTGTCATACACAGCTATGTATGATCTAAAATCAAACTTTCCAAAAGTCCACGCACTGTGTTTGTACCTATGCATAGTTTTTACAATATGTTGCAGTACTTAGCTAAATTGGATGCTGCATGTTAACTAAGATGAACAACGAAAATGAAATCACCCCTTCATCGAGTGGAGATATCAATCTTTAATAACCAGAAAGAAGTTAATTTTTTGCCTAGTAGATTTTCCTAATTTGAATAATTTACTCACGGGTGAAAAAACGGCTAAAAATCGAGTTTTGTGTTCAGAAGTAGGAAACGGTTAAAGATATCAAAGTAATTTAAGAACATATGCTAAAAATGTCAACAATATGTTATAAAAACAATAATCTAAGAGTCCACCCTCACAATTCGCACTTTAGTACTCCAAAATAATAGTTTTTCGTTGTTTTTTCAGGAACCGTCCATGAATAAAACATGTATTCGTTAGTCATATAACGTCCGCCATACACCACACGTAATGAGCGAATACCATGGGATTCGCGCAGTTTGGGTGGACTCTGGGAAGTGTGTGATGTTTAAAATATTGAAGCTCCACCGCACTAGATCTGTGGTGTCGCCATCTTCTCTAATATATAAAGCAGAGTGTCCATATGTTTGTGTGTTGCATGCAAATCTACAGGTTTGTTCCAATCTCAATGAAATTTTGTACGCATAAGCTTCAATCCATGAGGACGGTCGCCATAAGTGTAATATTGACGTACAACACATTGTTCAGCAGATATGACGTCATAAACAATTAGATGCGCGAAAAACTGCTGCATTAAGCAAATTTGGTACATGTATTCCTTACGTGAGATAACAATTGCTGTAGGAGTAAGAGCCACATACGACAGATATTAATACACTATATGACAATGACATTACGTAGCGACTTGCAACTAACTTTAAACGTAATTTCAAACCTTTATCGAACTTTTTGTCGCTGACAACCATAGCAAAATTATGAAAGGAACAAAGTGTCTCGCTTACTACTTTCTGCTTTTCATGTAGCAATAGTACGTCATTCGGTATGAGGTTGCAGTATATTGTCACGTTGCAATGGAAGTAGGCTTGACTTCGAAGGCAACTAAACACAGCACTTATACTGAAAGCACGTTTATTACGAACTCAATATACACGCAGCACTGACTGCCTCTCAGGCAGAGTGCTCTGCTATTTATACAGAGACAGAATTTACCAGAAATTAGAAGAACAGTTAACATAAGAAACAAGTAGAATTTACAAGTGAACATAAGAAAGATGTAGAACCTTCTGGAATTGTAAATTACAAAGAAATAAATTTTGCAGGTGGGCGGGATTGAACCGGCGACGTTCTGTTCCGCAGTCCTTGACGCTATCCACTGCGCCACGCCGGCAGTTGGTGTTCGTGGTCTCTCGCGGCATTGCTTCCTCTCCTGGAGAAACAGCGACCCGCTGTTATGATCCCTGTGGAGCCAGTTGCAATGTCCTGGATCTTGACCGTGTCATGGGTCCTCTGTATGACAGTTCAAGACTGGCAGAATTGTATCCCAATCCTTCTGCTCAACATCGACGTACATCGACAGCATGTCGGCTAACGTTTTGTTAAAACGTTCCGTAAGACCATTTGTCTGAAGATGGTATGCAGTTGTCATTCTGTGGACAATGTTGCACCGTCACATTACCTCTGATACTAGTTTTGACTGGAATACTTTTCCACAATCAGATATCATCACACGTGGTGCTTCATACTTCAAAATAATGTCTTCTACAAGGAATTTTGCGATCTCTGGAGCTTCTCAGTCGGCACAGGTTTGGTGACAGCGTAACGTGTGAGGTAGTCAGTGCAGACTATTATCCAACGGTTAACGGTTGTCGACTTCGGGAACCTCCCTAAAAGATCGATCCCAACTCGGTGGAATGGAGCTGCTGCCGGCGGAATAGGTACGAGATGTCCTGGAGGTAATTGCGGCACATGCTTCCGTCGCTGGCACTCTTTACAGTGACTAACATAGTGCTTGACAGATCGGTAGAGACCTTTCCAGTAATACCTGCGTCTGATTCTGTTTAGGGTCTTCACGAATCCCAGATGACCGGATATTGGAGCATCATGGAAATATTTGCGAATAGCTGGCTGGAGATGAGCTGGAACAACCAGTAGCCATTTGGGGCCCAGTGGATCGTAGTTGCTCTAGTACAATGTTCCGTTTATAAGTTGGAACTCTCCATTGGTCTGTTCTCCTTTCTCCAAGGCCTCTATCAGTTTTAATAGTGTTGGATCTTTCCTCTGTTCAGCTGTAACGTCATCTAATTCAGTGAGAGCTGAAATTTCATTAATACTGTTGTGTTCCACTAATGGATTCTTCGAAAGGCAGTCGGCATGTTTGTGTTTGCGCCCGTTCTTGAATACCACTGTGACATCGTACTCTTGGAGTCTTAGTGCCCATCTTGCTAGTCGACCTGATGGATCCTTCAAGATAGTCAGCCAACACAATGAATGGTGGTCTGTCACGACGGTGAATTGTTTGCCGAATAAATACGGCCGGAACTTGTTGATAGCCCAGATAACCGCGAGACATTCTTTTTCAGTTGTAGAGTAGTTTATCTCGGAATTTGACAGTACTCTTGACGCATAGGCTATCACTTTTTCGGCACCTTCCTGAACTTGTACAAGCACTGCACCAATCCCATAGCCACTGGCGTCTGTGTGAAGTTCTGTTTCTGCATTCTCGTCGTACAAGTCTAGCACTGGTGCGGAAGTTAGAGCCTCCTTAAGTGCTCGGAAAGCTCTTCCTTTTGTCGCATCCCAGTAAAATTTGGCGTCTCCCCGCAGAAGTTCTTGTAATGGACGTGCCTTGTTACAAAATCCTTTTATGAAACGTCGGTAGTATGAGCACAGCCCGAGAAAACTTCTCACATCACGAATGTGCTGAGGAGTTGGAAATTCTGTGACTGCCCTTACTTTATCTGGATCAGGACGGACACCATCTCCGTTGACTAGGTGCCCCAGGATTTTTATCTCTTTGGCGACGAAGAGGCACTTCTTTGGATTGAGGAGGAGACCTGCAGTCTGAGCACACCAACACAGTTGACAGGCGACTCAGTTGTTCTTCAAATGTTTTCGAGAAAACGACAATGTCATCTAAATAGCAGAGACACGTCGTCCACTTTAGGTGTCGAAGCAAGTTGTCCATCATGCGTTAGAATGTGGCTGGAGCATTACATAAGCCAAATGGCATTACTTTAAATTCATAGAGACCGTCAGGTGTAATAAAAGCCGTCTTCTCCCTGTCAGCTTCGTCAACCTCGATTTGCCAGTAACCTGTCTGCATGTCCATAGTTGAAAAGTATGTAGCTCCTTTCAAGCAGTCTAAGGTGTCATCAATACGCGGCAATGGATAGACATCTTTCTTTGTGATTTTGTTCAGCCGCCGATAGTCGACACAGAATCGCCATGTGCCATCCTTCTTATTTACGAGGACCACCGGAGACGACCAACGACTCTCCGAAGGTTGAATAATGTCATCTCGCAACATCTTCTCCACTTCCTCCCGAATTATCCGTCTTTCAGCTGGCGACACTCGATACGAACGCTGGCTAATTGGCGGATGATCCCCAGTATTAATACGGTGCTTTATCGTGGGCCGTTTCGTCTGACTTTTCCCCTGCTGAGGTGTGAATGCACCCGAAAATTGGCGTAGTATACCTAACACCCGCTGGCGTTGTTCCTTTGTCAGTCCAAGCCCTACTGGCAGTTCCACGTTTGTTTCATCCAGCGTGTTGTCTGTACTAATAGCAGGGCATAGGTCTTCATTGATGACGTTGAGCTCACCGTCCTGGATTGGTTCAGCTGTCCCGATACACATTCCCTTGGGGATAAGTTGTGACTGCTCGTGACAATTTGTGATCCAAATCTCTCCTTGACCACCGGTAATGCTTATGACAGCCGCTGGTATGTAAATTTCTTTTGTGAGCCTGATAAACTTTTTAATATCAACAAGAACTTAACAGTTTAACCAGTCATCTGTGTTTGTGACTGCAACTCTTCTCATTGTCAACTGCGGTATCGTCACATTGTCAACGACGAATAACTTCCCAGAAAATTCTGTATTATGTGTATCTGGCGGAACAATTTCTTCAATTTGCAGCTCAGATCTTCCACAGTCAATGATAGCTTGGGATGCCTGAAGGAAGTCCCATCCGAGGATGACATTGTGACTACATTCTTTTAACACGACAAATTCAAACGGCTGCGTCCTGTTGTTGATGGTTATTCTTGCGACACAAGTTCCTGCTGGATGGACGTACTTTTCCATTCGCGACCTTCAGCACAGTTGCTCCCCTATCACGGAACATTGTCTTCTTTAATGTGCGGCGGTAATTATCCGATAATACAGAAAAAGAGGCTCCTGAATCAACAAGTGCTCGGACAGGTTGGCCGTCGATTATGACGTCGATGAGATTTCCCGACATCTTGGCGACTGTCGTCCATGGAGGATTTTTATCTGCGGCGGCCTCACCTCCGTAGATGGTCGCCTCGCTTAGTTTTCCTGGGCGCGGCGGCTAGGGGAGCGGCTGTTACCTCTGTACGGCGACGGTGAACGGCTGCGGCGCGTCGGGGAGCGACCTCGTCTAGGGTACGGCGATGGGCTTCTTCCCATAGGTCGACTGAACTCATCAGCAGGTGACTGCCTGGGATAGAACTGTTCCGACGGCTGACGTCTTGCGGCAAAATAATCATCGAATACTCGCCTCCTCTCTCTGTAGTTGCGTACGATATGTCCAGGGCGTCCACAGTGGAAACACAGGGGTGTGTTGTCTTCTGTCCTCCAGACGTCTGTTCTTTTGCGGGGCGTCATAGTTACCGGGGGAGTTGGCTGTGGTCGCGTCGGTCGGTTCATGGGCTGCCGTTTGGCGGCTGCAGCGTAAGTCATAGCAGGGCGACGCCATTCTTCACGTCTGGTGCGATTGACGGGGCAGACAGGAGCTAATGTTTGAAATACCTCGTTCTCAGCGGCGTCGGCTATCTCGTGACTTACAGGGCTCACATCCATGGCCATAATATGATGCTCGCTCGGTCTATTAGTCCCGGCTGCCATTCACTGTTGTAATTCTTCTCTCACGATTTGTCGTATGAGAGAAGCCAAGTCCTGCTGGTCTTCCACAACGGCCATAGGGACTACATTTGGGAGTCTATCATACTTCTTGCGTCCAACCCTCCTTTGTTGCATCTCTTCAATACTCTGGCACCACTTGATGAACTCTTCTGTCGTAGCGACGTCTTTTATCAGAAGAGCTTGGTGCATATCTTCTGCAATTCCCTTCATCAGGTACGTGATTTTGTCCGCTTCAGTCATGTTCGGATTGACTACGTTACACAGGGCCAAAACACTCTGTATGTACGATTGTGTCGGCTCACCTTGTCGTTGGGCCCGGTTCTTCAGTTGTTCTTCCGCCGAGCGGATTTGTCGCTGGCGGTCTCCAAACGTCTTCTTCAGTTTCTCCTGGAACGTCTCCCAGTCATTCAACTTGTCTTCGTTGTTCTCGAACCATTGCTGGGCTGTTCCGTCCAGATAGAAGTAAACGTTGGCCAAGCACATCGTATGATCCCACCTGTTGTACTTGGCGACTCGTTCGAACCCTTTTAGCCATTTGTTGGGGTCCTGTCCAGCATCTCCAGAGAACACCGACGGGTGTCTGATGTGCAGCTGGCTTATTGCTGGTTTCGTCTCCATCGTTCTTCTGATAATACGGACTTTAGGAAGGACGTACTCGGTGTATCCCTTGTATTCCGGTTCCAGTCCGTGTAAGCGACGGCTTTTACGTTGCCTAATCGGAGCCACGGTGATGCAGCTGTTGCACAGTGTACCCGGCGCCTCCACCAAACAATGTCACGTTGCAATGGAAGTAGGCTTGACTTCTAAGGCAACTAAACAGCACTTACACTGAAAGCACGTTTATTACGAACTCAATATACACGCAGCACTGACTGCCTCTCAGGCAGAGTGCTCTGCTATTTATACAGAGAAAGAATTTACCAGAAATTAGAATAACAGTTAACATAAGAAACAACTAGAATTTACAAGTGAACATAAGAAAGATGTAGAAACTTCTGGAATTGTAAATTACAAAGAAATAAATTTTTGCCAGTGGGCGGGATTGAACCGGCGACGTTCTGTTCCGCAGTCCTTGACGCTATCCACTGCGC
Organism: Locusta migratoria; assembly: GCA_026315105.1. Lineage (NCBI taxonomy): Eukaryota > Metazoa > Arthropoda > Insecta > Orthoptera > Acrididae > Locusta > Locusta migratoria. The sequence continues at coordinate 398,519,924 of CM048750.1, read as the reverse complement.
TACGCCGGCAGTTGGTGTTCGTGGTCTCTCGCGGCAATACAACGTCTACACTACAAATTGTAGCCGCAGGAAATTTTACAGACAGTATATACACATATAGTTGAATGTACCTTCGAGATTGTATCAACGACACGTAGTTCATGAGATATGAGCACATAGACAGAAACATTCACGGAAAACGTCCCCATCACGCATCATATTTTGATGTATTACATCTTTACAATTAACGCTACTCGCAGCGCTCGACTGGAAACCGGAGGGTCGCGGGTTAAAACCTGGTCGTACCTCGGATTTTTTTCAGTCTGCACTTTAACCCATCCTTCACCTCTCAACGATGTGAGGAGTGCCACAAACGACACGTGGTCTGAATTCCACGTTAAGCTATAGGTCCCGTGTCCCCGATTGGATAACTGGGGTAGGCTAGGGACCCGCAAGTCGCCGAGGTGCCGTCCAACTGAAAGACTTGCACCAGGCCAATGAGCCACACAAAATTATTATTATAACTCTATTCGCAACGGTTTTTACGGACATACAGCAATTATACAATTGTACAACATATAATTCAATAAATAAGAGATCGTATATACTGCTCAAATGTTTATTAAGCTTATGGTTCAAATTGTTTTTAGAGCTTATGGGACTTGACTACGAGGTCATCAGTCCCTAAACTTACAAACTACTTATGAACTAGCTTATACTAAAGACAACACAAACATTCATGCCCGAGGGGGGATTCGAACCTCCGAAGTGGGAGGTAGCGCGACACGCAACGTGGCGCTACAGACCGCTCGGCTACTCCCGCGCGGCGTATACACTGCGATGGGTAAACACATCATGCAACACGCATTCCAATCAGCTTAAGGAAATTCCTGGGAAGCTGTCTGTAGCAGAGGTACCCACAGGGGAGGGGGGAGGGCGTTCGAGGCGCACACGGAGTCATTTTTGTCAGCCTGGGAGGGGCTTTCTAAAACAATTTACCAAACGTGAAATAAAAAATATTTATTTTCAGTAGTAACTGGTAAAACAGGACCTAATATGTCGGGTTTGGGGAGGGGGTTGTAGCAATTTGGGGGAGGGGGGAGTCTTTGGCCAAGGGGAGAAGGCACCTGTGGACAGTGGTGTTGACAACTTTGAGCTCTGAAGCGCACATGCATGCAGGCGATAGCGATAGACTTCTATACAGTTATAAGGAAAGGAAGAGAATGAAACAGAGTACATCCAATGAATAGCCGTTATTTACGACAGATCTGGCTTTTAACTTCAAGAGAATACAGTTTCCAATGAGACATGCATTTTTTATTACGATTAATAAAGCACAGGGCAATCTGTTCAGTACTGTGGAGTGGATTTGAGATGCTCATGTTTCTCACACGGACAACTTTATTTCGCTTGCTCAGGGGTGGGCTCACCAAAGCAATTATTCACATTACATCCTGGACAAGTAACAGGAAATACTGTTAATAGTAAAGTTGTGAGTCAAATGAATGTATGAATGTTCCATATCACTTGTATTTTGATAACTATCTTTCTTTTTTTGGATGCTGTTCTTAAAATTTTGTATATTACGTAGGACAACCTTATTTCTTTGATAATTATAACATGTTATTACAAAGAAGATGGACAGAGAGACAAGGAATAGGAGTACTAACTCACGGCTTGAATATATATATATATATATATATATATATATATATATATATATATATATAGAGAGAGAGAGAGAGAGAGAGAGAGAGAGAGAGAGGGCATGGGTGTGTGTGTTTGTCGTTAGGTTAGTTTACCTAGGTTTAAGTAGTTTGTAAGCTACGGACTGATGACCACGCAGTTTGGTCCGACATATTTACAGACAGACAGACAGACAGAGAGAGAGAGAGAGAGAGAGAGAGAGAGAGAGAGACGGAGAGAGAGATATATATGACGTCATAAATAATGAGAGGCAACCTCGTGAGAATGCCCAGATTTATGCGTCAATTATTGGGGAATGGGACCTGCAACAAAGTTTGCATGTAGTTTCTCACGTTTATGAAGCGTTTTGTAACTGACCCCCCTCCCCCCCTCCCACAAAATTATGAAACAAAAAGAAGTCTCAGTTTCGCTGTAGATGCCGTAAAACTGTCGTATCAATCATGACCTTGTATCAAATGAAGTTAGCATTACAGATTTGCATGTTACTATTTATTTTTGTCTGCAAGTCTCCCTTAATTCTCTTGCACCCAAAATTACGCAATCTGTTTTGTTAATCTCTATCTATATAAAAGCGAAACGACACTCACTCACTGACTAAAAAAGAAATCTCGAAAGCTACTTCACCTGTTGTTGTTGTGGTCTTCAGTCCAGAGACTGGTTTGATGCAGCTCTCCACCCTACTCTATCCTTAGCAAGCCTTTTCATCTCCTCATAAGAACGACAACCCACATCCACTTGAATCTGCTTACAATACGCATCTCTTGGTCTCCCTCTGCGATTTTTACCCCACACACTCCCCCCTCCCCCCCCCCCCCCCCCAATGCTAAATTTACGATTTCCCGATGTCTAAGAAGGTGTCCTACCAAGAGATCCCTTCTTTTAGTCAAGGTATGCCAGAAATTTTTTTTCTCCCCAATTCGGTTCAGTACCTCCTCATTAGTTACGCGATCCACCCACCTAATCTTCAGCATTCTTCTGTAGCACCACATTTCAAAAGCCTCTATCCTCTTTCTGTCCACACTGCTTATCGTCCATGTTTCACTCCCATACAAGGCAACACTCCATACAAATGCCTTCAGAAAGGACTTCCTTAGGCTTAAATCAATATTCGAAGTTAACAAATTTCTCTTTTTCAAAAACGCCTTTCTACCCATTGCCATTCTGCATTTTATATCATCTGTACTGCGACCATCATTTGTTATTTTACTGCCCAAGTAACAAAACTCATCTACCTCCTTTATTGCTTCGTTTCCCAATCTAATTCCTTCAGCATCACCTGATTTTCTTACACTGCACTCCATTACCCTAATTTTGCTCTTGTTAATGTTCATCTTATATGCACCTTTTAGCACACTGTCCATTCCGTTCAATTGCTCTTCCAGGTCCTTTGCTGTATCTGACAGAATTACTATGTCGTCGGCAAAACGCAATGTTTTTAATTCTTCCCCCTGAACTTAATTCCTTCTCCAAATTTCTCCTTGCTTTTCTTTATAGCTTGTTCAATGTACAAATTGAATAACATTGGAGAAAGGCTACAACCCTCTCTTACTTCCTTCCCAACAGCTGCATCTGTTTCATGCCCTTCAACTCTGACAACCGCTGTCTGGTTTTGATACAAGTTGTAAATAACCTTAAGCTCCCTATATTTTACTCCTGCATGCTTCAGAGCTTGAAAGAGCTTATTCCAATCAACATTGTCAAAAGCCTTCTCCAAATCTACAAAACCTAGATATGTAGGTTTGCCTTGCCTTAATCTATCCTCTAGGATAAGCCGTAAAGTGAGTATCGCCTTCCTACATTTCTTCTGAACCCAAACTGATCTTCCCGGTGGTCGGCTTCTACCAGCTTTTCCATCCTTCTATAAATAATTCGTGTTAATATTTTCCAACCATGACTTATTAAACTGATGGTTCTGTAGTTTCCACACCTGTCTGCACCAGGTTTCTTTGCAATGGGGATTATAACATTTTTCTTAAAGTCTGAGGGTACTTCGCCTGTCTCATACATCTTACACACAATGTGAAACAATTTTGTCATGGCTGGTTCTCCCAGATACTTCAGTAGCTCTGACGGGATATCATCTACTCCAGGGGCCTTGTTTCGACTTAGATCTTTAAGTGCTCTGTCAAATTCATCTCTCAGTATAGTATCTCCTATTTCATCATCATCTACATCCTCTTCCCTTCCTACAATAGTGTCTCGAAGTTCATTTCCTTTGTAGAGCCCCTCTATATACTCTTTCCACCTTTCAGCTTTCCCTTCTTTGCTGAGAACTGGTTTTCCATCAGTGTCCTTGATATTCATAGAGCTGTTTTTCTTCTCTCCAAATGTTTCTTTTATTTTCTGGTAGGCTGTATCTATTTTTCCCCTATTTATACATTCTTCTACATCCTTGCATTTGCCTTCTAACCACTCCTGCTTAGCCATTTTGCACTTCCTGTCAATCTCATTTCTTAGTCGTCTGTACTCCATTTTGCCTGTTTCATTTACTGCATTTTTATACTTTCTCCTTTCATCGATTAAATTTAGTATCTCCTGTGATATCCAAGGATTCTTTGTAGGTCTTGCCTTCCTACCTATTTTGTCCTCTGCTGCCTTCACTATTTCATCTCTCAATTTTACCCATTCCTCCTCAACTGTTTTATTTTCCCCTGTTTCTGTCAATTGTTGCCAGAAGCTCCCTCTGAAATTCTTAAGAAATACAGGTTCCTTCAATTTATCCAGGTCCCATCTCCTTATTTTCCTACCTTTTTGTAGTTTCTTTAGTTTCAGCCTACAGTTCATAACCAACAAGTTATGGTCAGAGTCTATGTCTGCCCCTGGGTATGTCCTACACTTCAAAACCTGCTTCCGAAATCTATGTCTTACCATTATAAAATCTATCTAGTATCTCTCGGTGTCTCCTGGTCTCTTCCACGTATACAACCTTCTTTTGTGATTCTTAAACCAGGTGTTTGTTATAACTAAATTATGTTCCGTGCAAAATTCTACCAGGCGGCTTCCTCTTTCATTCCTTTTGCCCAGACCATATTCACCCACTATCTTCCCTTCCCTGCCTTGTCCTACTACCGAATTCCAGTCTCCCATAACAATTAAGTTTTCCTCTCCCTTAACTGGGTGAATAATTTCCTTTAGCTCCTCATATATTTCTTCGATCTCCTCATCATCGTCAGAGCTAGTTGGCATATAAACCTGTACTCTGTTGTCGGTGTTGGCTTCGTATCTATCTTGACAATGATAATGCGATCGCTGTGGTGGTCATAGTAGTTTACCCGCATTCCTATTTTCTTATTCATTATCAATCCTACTCCTGTGATACCCCAACTGATTTTGTATTTATAATCCTGTACTCACATGACCAGAAATCCTGTTCATCCTGCCACCGAACTTCACTAATCCCCACTATATCTAACTTCAACCTATCCATTTCCCCTTTTTAAATTTTCTAATTTTCCTACTCGATTAAGGGACCTAACATTCCACGCTCCGAATCGTAGAATGCCAGTATTGTCTTTCCTGATGATCACATCCTCCTGAGTAGTCCCCGCCCGGAGATCCGAATGGGGGACATTTTACCTCCGAAATATTTTACCCGAGAGGATGCCATCATCATATGTTCATACAGTAGAGCTGCATGTCCTCGGGAAAAGTAACGGCTGTAGTTTGCCCTTGCTTTCAGCCGTTCGCAGTAACTGTGTGGTAAAGCCACATTAGCTGATGTTACAGGGCCAGCTCAGTCAATCATCCAGACTGTTGCCCCTGTAACTACTGAAAAGGCTGCTGCCCCTCTTCAGGAACTACACGTTTGTCTGGCCTCTCCACAGATACCCCTCCGCTGTGGTTGCACCTACGGTACGGCTATCTGTATCGTTGAGGCACGCAAGCCACCCCACCTCGGCAATGTCTGTGGTTCATGGGAGTGGTACTTCACCTATGAAGCTGAAATTTGGCGGGGATGTCGTTTATTGGTATAAAATGTCAGCTAAGAAAGTATTTCGTCATAGGTGCATAGCGGAGCATAATTCTCCTGCAGACTCACGATATCTATTAATTTTGACCACATTGTCACAGGAGACGAAAAACAGCGATCTATTTGATATGGACAATATACAGAAAACAGTCTTGATCGCAGAGATTGATAGTTTTAATTAACCAGTTTCAACCTGATGTAGGTCATCTTCAGAATTATACACAGTCTGCAAGGATTAATGGAAATAATTAGAAAAACACCTAAGTATGACATTAGATATAACATAAAATATACAGAGTAATGTTTATGGCGTTTACCCACGTGGCCAGTGCTGTACTCGGCTGGGCTGGGCTGGGCTGTCCTGGGCTGTTCTGCTGCCAGTACGTCACTATTGACTAGTTGCCATACAGCCGCTGGTTAAGTAGTGCCGCCATATTATCTATTGTTTTGGCACTTTTTGCTATTTTATTACAATACTAGTAGTTTCTGCTACTATGAAATCTTACTATTCGTAGTATTTTATGATCTTACTATGCAGTTCCTACTACTATTGATGGAACGTTTTATTGTTCATTTTAATCATTTAAGACTCATTGTATGGCGTTTTATTAGTATTTTACCAAGGGACAAAGATATGGTAACTTTTATTTTTTCCTTCTAATTTACGTCACTGTCATTTTCATAATTTTAACGTTTTTCGAATGCCATGCACTTGAAAAATACATCTTAATGACCTTCACTCTGCACATTGATGTATTTGCATAACTATGACAACAGTTGGAAACCTTCTACAAACATCTCTGACTGCCAACCCACCATTTCAACTTCTGTGTTGGCATGACAACGGCGTCACCAATTGCTAACATCATTGACCTTCCCGTTACCATAGTAACAGCGTCATACCTAATGACCCACTAGATGGCATTGCACCATGAAAAAATATAACTTAAACTATAATTGTGCAGTATTTTAATATAATAAGATTAGGTCTGCATATGTTTTAGCCACATTAACATATACATTGATTAAATCTGACTTGCTGATTAGATTCGTTATGCATTTTTAATACAATTTTCTATATTATCCCTCTTTGATTTGATTTATATTTCTTAATTCTATTTATATATTTCTATTATCAAACTATATATTCATCTATAAATTACTCAGAACGTACTCTTTGTAAGCCTTTTCCCATTGGCTGCTGCTGTCTTGGCGCCAAAATCTTACACTACTTAACCGGCGGCTGTATGGCAACTAGTCAACAGTTACCTACAGACAGCAGAACAGCCCAGGACAGCCCAGCCCAGCCCAGCCGAGTACAGCACTGGCCACATGGGTAAACGCCATAAACATTACTCTGTATATTTTATGTTATGTCTAATGTCATACTTAGGTGTTTTTCTAATTATTTCCGTTAATCCTTGCAGACTGTGTATAATTCTGAAGATGACCTACATCAGGTTGAAACTGGTTAATTAAAACTATCAATCTCTGCGATCAAGACTGTTTTCTGTATATTGTTCACGATATCTAGTTTTGCACGCTTGACGTTGAAAACAGGACGGTCACCGTCTACCTTAAGTTTCACACGGTGCATGGGGGAGGGTAATTTGCAACATAAATATGGATCCCTAAATACCTTGGTCGCGCCATACCTTGAGAAGGGCTCGACCGATTTCACAGATCCTTTTTTGATCTTCGTTATTCTCAGAATAAGGGTTGTATGAAATAAAAGTGGAATATTTGAGAACAAGAAAGTGCGTTTCTCAATGTGACCCTGCGTCTCTATTGCATGGAAATCTATGGTTTTGTTCCGTTATTGATGAAATTGTGCACACTCTACCTTAATAACAAGAGGAATGTTACTGTCTGTATAAAATTTCGTTCGGTGCATTGTGGAGGGTACTTATCTTACTAAATTATACAAACTGCATAGTTTTGCTCCGATCTTTACGATTTTTTCCACAAATCACTTTTAAACCAAGAGGAAGATCACTTGGTACATATATGTTTATATGGTACGTGACGGAGGGTACCTTGCAGAAAACTTCCCCAAGAGAGGGAAAGGTGGAAACGAACAGAGATGAGGGAGAAAGAGGTGGATGCAGAGAGACGAGGGAAGGGGATGTGGACTGCGAGAGTGTAGGATAAACAAACACCCGGGCAACGCCGGGTTTTCAACTGGTTCTTGTAATACGTGGACAAGTGACCACTAGATCAAGGGCTATCCAGAACACTTTACCCCTCAACCCCACGTGAGACGTGGGCCCGGAAGAAGCGCGAATTCCCACTCGCCGTTTACGAACCGATTAATAGCACGAACTGCTGTCGTGGGCTGTACGATGACGCCTCAAAACTGACTTCCAAAACTGACCCGTAATGAGAAGAGAAGAAGTCTTATATTAACGAAAAGAAATTACCACACATCACGCTTATTGTCGAAAAATACTCAGAGAGGAAGAAACTTGAAGGTATCAGTTTGGTATTAGAAATACTTTCATTATGGAATTTTTCTTTCGTGGGATTGAGCTGTGGAAAGTAAAGCTAATTTGAAGCCACGTCGAAGGAGACGGTAAAGAGATTCTTAACTCTTAATCTGCTGTACGTAATTATTGCCTTCACATTCTGAGTGAGTGCTGAACGTACTTTTTCGAGGCTATGACGTCAGAAAGTGGACACGCTCAACGCTACGCCGACGGCTGAACATAACAGACTATAAGCAACAAAGACTGAGTCATGTCCCTATCTGTTCCGTGTTGTGGTTTGAAATCAACATCTGACCTTTCTACGTCGAGTGACGTGACTGAGGTTTCGTCATCGCGAGTAACTGTTATTGTCATTTACAGCTGAAAGCAAGCACTTATTTCAACAATGGAATAACCTCTTGTTTTCTTATTACACCTGCAGCGTTAAATGTTACGTAATCTCCGCAGCAGTACTGTTATCAGTGCAATGTTCAAATGTTTGTATAGATTATGGGTCTTAACTACAGGGTCATCAGTCCCTAAACTTACAAACTACTTATGAACTTGCAAGACTAAGGACGACACAAATATCCATGCCCGAGGGGGGATTCGAACCCCCGGCCCGTATCAGTGCAATTTTTACCGATTTTAGACGTCACATAGGAGTGACAAAGTCACAGAAAAGGCAGGCAAACAATTTGAAAATTAAAATGCCTGTAAAATGCTGAATAGCTGATTATGTAGAAATCATTAATTACAGGGTGTCTCACGAAAGACGCCTGCCAGGCGTGCGCGGATCACGTGGTACTGCTCCCGGCCGCCGCCACCGCATCCGCCGGCCACGGCAGCGCCCGATTATCGGAATCTATTGTGACGCGGGCGCATACACTGAGTTAAAGTCTAATAAACATTGCCCTCTGAGTAACCTAAGCTTACCCTTATTTACACTACATGTTCAAAATGAAGTCCCTCTATGGAAAGAGCGGCCTGACATCTCTTGAACACATTTGCGAAAACTCGACGAATTTCGGCTGCCGAAATCTGGGAACTGACTAGTCAATTCCTGTCTTCCAACTCTTCGAGTGTTTGGGGATTGCTTGCATACACCTTGTCTTTTAATATTTCCCAAAGATAAAAGTCCAAGGGGATTTAGATCTGGAGAACGAGGAGGCCAATTAACTATGCTATCATCGAAAACACTTCGTATTGCTGCCATAGAAACATTGGCAATGCGTGGTCTTGCATTGTCCTACATGAAATAGCCGTACGGCTTTTCGTTGGGTGAAAGTTCTTGAAAAAATAGATGCAGGATATTGTTCACATACTTGTCAGAATTTATTGTTTCGTGAAAAAAGATTCAACTAGTCATTTCCCAGATTTCGGCAGCCGAAATTCGTCGAGTGTTTGCAAATGTGTTCAAGAGATGTCAGGCCGCTCTTTCCATAGAGGGATATCATTTTGAACATCTACTGTAAATAAAGGTAAGCTTACGTTACTCAGGCGGCAATGTTTTTTAGACTTTACGTCAGTGTATGCGTCCGCGGCACAATAGAGTCCGAGAATCGGGCGCTGCCGTGGCCGGCGGATGCGGTGGCGGCGGCCGGGAGCCGTACCGCGCGATCCGCGGACGCCTGGCAGGCGTCTTTCGTGAGACACCCTGAACTTGCAAAATGACTTCATTTTGGAGACCTTATATACTTTTTACATGTGACTAGATGAAACGTATTGGCAGTTCTTTTGACAAGCAACAGAATTACATATTCTCAGCGTTTATGTAACACTACAGAGCTCTTACTTTTTGTCAACTGATTAATGTGACTGTTAAGTTTTCATGGCATTCAGTTAAGTCATTACTGGTGCCGATCTGCTTGTAATAGCGTTATATGCAACTGAAGATGAATATTTCTTAAGCTACAGTGGTTTATTTTTGGACAATTTGTAAGTAACACTTATTTTTGTTTTAAGTTAACAGTGTGACATAGTGAGCAATTGTAAGCCATTGTGTCTTAAGTAAAAGGTCAAAGCCCGAAACTAATCAATCAATAACAGAAAAAAACAGCCTTGATATGTACATGTGTATACTCTAGGATATTTGAGAGTTTGAAAATATCTTGATATTTCATTAATGTTAGTAACCGACACTTTTACATTTTGGCATCGCTGTGTACGGCCAGGTCTTTAAGTTATTGTTCAGAAATATTTAGCGAAGCGTGGAATGTATATCGGAAAGATAGATCGGATACAACTGGAGGAGGAGTGTTCATCGCTGTGTACAAAGAGATTGTTTCTACTGAGATTAAGGTTTAAAGTAACTGTGAAGTTATCTGGGCACGTATAACGGGTCTAAAAGAAGTAAAGTAAATAGTTGGGTGTTTTTACCGCCCCCCCCCCACCCCAGTGCTGCTGTAGCAGTTTTAGACCCATTCGAAGAAAGTCTACACCAGGTAGTACGTAAGTATCCGGGCCATGTAATATTAGTCGGGGGAGACTTCAACCTTAAGAGTATAGATTGGGACCTCTCTAGTTACATTTCAGGCGGTGCAGACAAGCAGTCTTGCGAGCTACTTTTGGACACATTCTCCGAAAAATGTCTTGAGCAGTTAAACCGGCAACCCACGCGCATTGGAAATATTCTACACCTTATAGCCACGAACAGGCATGATCTTATTAACGATGTCTGTGTAGAGACAGGAATTAGTCATCATGATATCGTCATAGCGTCGATCGTGGCCAAAGATCATAAACCAATCAAGAAGGCTAGTCGCGTGTTTTTGTTGGGAAGAGCCGGTAAGCAAATGTTACGATCGCACTTAGAAAATGAATGGGCATCGTTTAATTGTGGGACTATGGATGTAGAGGAATTGTGCACTAAATTTAAGTGAATTGCAAATAAAGGGTTAGAGAAATATGTGCCAGTAAAGACGATTAAGGCTGGAAAAGATCCACCGTGGTATAATAATAATGTTAGAAAGCTGCTGAGAAAGCAAAGGCTGTTGCACTCTCGATTCAAAAAAGAACACCAAATGATGACAGGAAAAAGTTAGTAGAGATTAGTGCGTCTATTAAAAGATCGATGCGCGAAGCATACAATAATTATCACAGCCATATCTTAGCAAAAGATCTTTCCGAGAACCCGAAAAAATTCTGGTCCTATGTAAAATCGATAAGCGGGACAAAGGCCACTATCGAGTCACTCGTTGATCATTCCGGGGCAGTAATAGAAGAATACAAACGGAAAGGTGAAGTTTAAAGTTAACCTTTAAGAAATCTTTCACGCAGGAGGACCGCACGATTGAACCATCAATTGATCAACGTACTAATTCCGAAATGGGGGACATAGCAATAGGTATTTCCGGTGTAGAGAAGCAGCTGAGAGAGCTAAATACGAAAAAGTCTGCTGGTCCGGATGGGATACCAGTTCGGTTTTCCAAAGAGTAATCTGCTGCATTTGCCCCCTACTTAGCTTTTATTTATCGCTAATCTTTAATTCAGCGCAAAATTCCTAGTGATTGGAAAAAAGCGCAGGTCAGTCCCGTTTATAAGAAAGGAAAGAGAACTGACCCACACAATTACAGGCCAATATCGTTGACATCAGTTTCCTATAGAATTTTGGAGCATATTCTCAGTTCGAATATAGTAAATTTCCTTGAAACGGAAAACCTTCTTTCTATGAATCAGCACAGGTTTAGGAAACATCGTTTATGTGAAACTCAGCTTGCCCTTTTCTCGCATGACATCTTGGGAGCCATGGCTGAAGGGCAACAGGCGGATTGTGTTTTTCTTGATTTCAAAAAGGCGTTCGACGCGGTGTCACACTGCAGACTGCTAACGAAGATGCGAGCTTATGGAATAGGTTCACAGATTTGTGACTGGCTGGAAGACTTCCTAAGTAATAGAACGCAGTACGTTGTTCTCGACGGCGAGTGTTCATCAGAGACGAATGTATCGTCAGGCGTGCCCCATGGGAGTGTGATAGGACCGCTATTATTTTCTATCTATACAAATGATCTGATGGACAGAGTAAGTTGCGGCTGTTTGCTGATGATGCTGTGGTGTATGGGAGGGTGTCGTCTGTAACTGACTGTAATAGCATACAGGATGACTTAGACAAAATTTCTAGTTGGTGCGAAGATTGGCAGCTAGCTCTCAATGTAGAACAATGTAAGGTGATGCGCATGAGTAGGAAAAACAATCCCATAATGTTCGGATACAGCATTGGGTAGTGAGCTTCTTGATGCTGTCGCGTCGTTCAAATATCTAGGGTAACATTGAAGAGCGATATGAAATGGAACGAACATGTAAGGACAGTTGTGAGTAAGACGGACAGCCGACTTCGGTTTATTGGGAGATTTTGGGAAGATGTACTTCACCTGTAAAGGAGACCGCGTATAAAACGCTTGTACGACCACGTATTGAGTATTGCTCAAGTGTTTGGGACCCGCAGCAGATCGGTTTGAAGGAAGACATAGAGGCGGTTCAGAGGCGAGCAGCTAGATTTGTTACCGGTAGGTTCGACCAATGCGCGAGTGTCACGGAAATGCTCCGGCAACTCAATTGGGTATCGCCGGAGGACAGACAACGTTCTTTTCGTGAATTTCTGTTAAGGAACTTTAGAGGGCCGGAATTTGAAGCTGAGTGTAGTACGATCTTGCTGACGCCTACTTACATTTCGCGTGGTGATCACAAAGACGAGATAAGAGAAATTAGGGCTCGTACGGAGGCATATAGGTATTCTTTTTTTCCTCGTTCTATTTGGTGGTGGAATAGGAGAGGAAATGCCTAGTAGTGGTACAGTGTACCCTCCGCCACGCACCTTACGGTGGATTGCGGAATATGTATGTAGATGTAGAAATGATGCGTATGGTTAGTGATTTCGATTTCTGTACTTTACATTACTTTTCGCATATGTGATTACCACAAAGCATTTTTTCTTTGTTAAATCCTAATAAAAGTGAGATTTGCGACGTTACGCAAGTTAAACGACATATTGCAATAATTTTACACTTTCGACACTTGACAGTGAGTTTGTGTCATCGTTCGTATAGAATTGTTCTTCAGGCAGCAGACGGACTAAATGTGATGACGTCACGCTCAGCGATGTCAGGCCTGTTCTGTAGGTGTAGTTGGTACAGGTCATGCACTTTCCCCCCCCCCCCCCCCCCCTTGTGATCGGCGGAAGTCGGCTGAGTTCGTGTGTCTGCGGAAGTTTATGCTCTCTACCATCCATACGTCGTAACAGCATTGTACACCGTAGACGTCGTAAATGTATTGTTGATTTGTTATTGGTAATAATTATTGTCTTCCACTTTGTAATTTGCTAACATACGTGCATGTACCACGACGACTTCTTTTCGAAAAAGGAAGGCTGTCCTTGGAAGTGGTATGAAGAATAATTCCGATTGTTACTCAGTTACGGCAATAAAAAGAGGCAGAAAGTGTTTCTACACTCGATTAATAAGTCCCTTTAAGATATTAATATTTCGTAGATGTACGTTGCAGTTTTCTATTACTCAAACATTAAAGTGATAGTTAATTTCGTGTTCCATCTGTGATGCTTTAACCCCTTACATGTTGTTTCTTTTAAAACCTGTAAGGTATAAACCGTAAGCTGGCGACACTGGGAGAAAGAGGCTGCGCTTGTTCTAACAGCCAATGCGCTACGAGCTGAATGTAAGCTTCCGCTCCCGACATTTTTCCGCCCAGGTGCCACGTTTAAAGTGCGTGATTTGTAGGTATGTCAACAACGTGTGCTGTCAGCAGAAATAGCAGATTCTATTACATAGTATCTCCACAGCAGTGTTGCCACTATAGAAGTACCAACCCTTGTATGTATAATGGTAGGCGAACTTTACCTACAGTTAATTTCAATTGGTATAAATATTATAAATTATAGAAAGGACAGTAATATGTAATTTTTGCCAATTATAGTGCTGCTCGCTACACAGACAGACAGACAGGTTGTTTTGTCATTCTAGTCGAAAATTATCTTTGAAATCTCTACCAATAAATATTTTTCTACTAATAAGGGTGTATGGAATTCTGTATTTCGGATTAAAATTGACAGTGTGTTTCTCTTCATAATTTCATTGTGCAAGTTCGGTTGCGAAATTGGGAATTAAATCTCTCTCCACGATACGCGAAGCCATATTTGTGCTACCAACTGCTTGCACTACGGCGCGACGTGCGGAGCGCCAATAATAAAATTCATCTCCCTCGTCAGGGGCGTAGAGAAACCTTTCCTCGTGTGAGTAGTTAATAAAAGAATGAAGCGTTATTGAAAAAGATTGTAGACATGAAGAGCAGTCTTTTCTGTTACATCTTGAAAATGACGGGAATTCACGTCCTGAAATAGTGGCTGTTGTCTAAGACGTTGCCCAACTATATTCCCGTAAATTATTTGAACACATCATACAGAATAAGCCCAATCTTCAAAACAAAAACTTAATCGCTGTAGGGATTAGTAAATTAGAAATAACTTCTGCACTAGAACATCTGCCTCAAGTCATAAGTTGTCAGCGATCGTAAAAAATCGAAAGCCTTCAGACAAATAACATATAGGGGAGACCAGGGGAATGGCGCCACCTTAAGGGAAACCAGTTTCTTTACCTCACTAGAAGTGTGTCTTTTCGTACAGAATAATGCTACAGCTTCACCAGCTAATACTACTTTATTATAATTGTTTTTCAACCATGTATTTTATTAACTTTTATTGTTAAAAATATATTGTGAAAGTATATGCAGTGGCGCCAGCACCCTGGGTACATTTGAAAATCAAGGATAAACCTACATGACGAATGAGTAGTAGTAAATAAGTATTACAACCGTTGTAATTTATACTTATCACTCTACTGTATTAGACGTTTAGAGGCTTCAAGTACTTGTCGACGTAAAATTGGAATGAAAGTAGATTTTATAATTTAGACTCGATTAATACACCGCAAAAGTCAGAAATACAGTTTCTGGCACTTCAAAACTGTTACATTCTCTACATTCAGCAAGTGGCTATTTCACAAAATGTATGAACCTGTATTACACTTCATTTTGCCTAAATTCCCCACCATGGCGTCATTGACCCAGTTACAAAACAAGGCTAAGAACGTCAATTTAAAGCCTAAGATTTTGCGAAACAATTATGTTAGAGACATGAAATCGAAGCTAAATATCTACAGATTACGTTAATACGAGTATTAAAAAGCACTGACAGCCTATAGAGGTACTTATTTCAATAAAATACAAAGTTGAAAATTAGATCGAAAACGTTGAAACTAACAATTACTTTCACACGATTAATATCTGTCAAAAGCGGGGGAGTTTAATCTGTCTGCTATACAATGCTGCCACTTTAGGCATTCGTGCGTGCAGATGATCGGAATCTGTGGTATATATTATACACGGAAGTAATAAGGTTGTCATGTCATACATTTGTTCTCGTTTAATCACACTCCTTGGAAAATATATATTTGTCTATGTCACGTACAAGTTTGCTGCCCTACTGTAGTAATAAAGTTAGCAGATCACTGAAGTTGGTAGCAGTAGTAAACAAACGACTGGGAGGCCTTCGTAACACGCTAGGCAAGCCTGGCGCGGTACTTTAAAACAGTCTGTGGAGCGTCTTTCTAGCTGGAATTCAACAATAGCTGTTCATCGGTACTGAAGGTTAGGTGATGGTTAACTGAGCAATTATTATTATTATTTTTTTTTTTAATTGGCAAGATTTACAGTCGTGAAAATTGTGCGCGACGCTTGCCTAGGCCTCACGAAGGCCACCGATAAGACACTCGAGACAAAGTGTCCCGACAACAAGTAAGAAGCCAAAGCTCAACAAAGCATCGATTACAGACACTCTGGTACAGTGGCGTAACTATGGGGGAGGGTGAGGGGGATAGAACCCGCCCCCCCCCCCCCCCCCCGAGAACCCTAATATGGCCAAAAAACCAAGAAAACTTGAGTTTGTCCTGTAACTTGTTATGATACATCGCCTTCATTTTCATACAAACAAACAAAAGTCTTGTAACTTTCTAAAATATATTCATGTTATAAAGAAAAATTTCGAATATTATTATTGTTCATTATTTTACCTTAATTATTAAAAGGACAGAATCTGTTAATCTACTACGTTTGTTTTATTCTAAAAACAGACAATATGCTTTCGAGTAACAATTTTCTAAAACAACTGTATTGAAAAGTTTGTTTTTTAATTTGACTAAAATTTTGCTCGTGAAGCAGATCTATCCCCCTCCCCCTCCCCAAAGCCAAGTCCTAGTTACACCACTGACCTGGTACTTCACTTTGTTAGCAAAGTTTTCAGTCTCATATTCATTACACAAACTACTGACAATTTTTAATTATAGTAAAAGTGAGAAAAAAAGTTCTGGGGGGAGGGGGGTGAATCCCCTCCCCCCCCCCCAACCATATCTACGCCCCTATCCTTCGTGTTACCAACCTAATGCAGCCGCGCTGTCTGTTGGAGGGAAGTAGTGACATTCCACACATGTGGTGGCGTTACTTAAATAATACAAACAGAAGTACAGTGGGTTAACTGTTAAATGGCAGAGCTCTCCCTAGCCCTGAATCGGTACAAGTCGGTAGACGTCGGGCGGCTTCGGCAGGCAGTCTTTGTTTCGAGACTGCAGCCAACATTACTCACTGAAAGTGTCGGGGGAGGCAAAAATAGACGCCTGCTTTCTTATTGTTTGCCTACCAGTGTTCTGAGTGTTCTGTATTGTGTAACACGTAACTTAAGTGAGTGGTTCCTGTAGTTGGTGTCGTTATCAACCATTCTCGTGAGTGTGCTGCTTTCTTTCATTTAAGGACAAACATTTACAGCGATGTGCGCCACCTGTACTTTCGCGGAAGCATGCCGCGTAGTCTCTGCTCTCACCACTACAGGACGTAGGTGTGACTTGTGTCCTCCGCTCGCCTCTCTCCCCGCGGCTGTCGTGGTGTGAGGCGGGACTTGCTTCCTCTGCTCCCCGCTCCCCCCTCACAACTCTGCCATCCAATAGTTTATACACTGTAGAGCGGGCAGCGCTGCAGGCTACAGGCTGTTAGAGCCCTGTATTGGGAGAGTAGCGCCAACCTTTTATGTGTGGCTTGCCGACAACCGCCGGCTGCTATTGGTCAGCTGAGCGCGGGTGGGGCACGTCCGCATATTTAGGCCTAAGCAGTCCATCAGAGTAAATGACATATTTCACTTAACTAGCTGTTATTTTAGCATTTAGAGGTGTTGGAAATGTGTAGACTCATTATGTATTAAATTAAGAGCTTAACATAGCATATTCCATTTTTACATGGTGAAAAGTGCCGCAGTGTTGGCAGTGAATTGTTGTACTAAGACAGTCCGAGGTAGCAAGTTTTACGAATTCCATAGGGCGAAAGAGATGAGAAAAGACGCCAATTATGGGTACACCGCATTGGAAGAAAACATGCGAAATTTTGCGAAGTAAGTAAATTTGTTTTGAAATATCGTGTAAACTTCTAGGTTTATCTGTTCACATAAGTTTCTAGCGGCAATGTTGGACGGACAAACATGTAAGAGAAAAGATATTTTTAAAAGATATAAAAACATGAAAATCTAAAATAATGTGCCGTATTTGACGAATTCGTATTTATACTTAGCCTGCATATTACGAAAGTTTTGAAGGTAAATGAAACCGCCCATTAAATACATCTCCAAAACTCGAATTTCAAGAAAGTTTATTTTACTGAAGTACGCAACAGTGCGATAACAATGTGTAAAAACTTAAACCAGCCCAAAATGTTAGCTCAGTTAATGTTATGTAGGTTAGCACACAACATCTATCAACATTAGGCACTAGATTAATGGAAAGTAACATGTATTAAATTACATCTACTTTGTTAAAAACCAGTATATTAGAGATAAAAAACGTGAGTCCTTAGCTAATTCGAAAGCAGAAAGTGCAAACAGTGCATTTGGTACAGGGTTTAAATTTAACTTATCGTCCTCGAGGCCTCGCGTGATAATGTTGGCAATCATGTGTCGTTGGCATTAGCCAATCGCGTTACAATGCAATGTTTTGTCATGACATCTTCGTTGTACGAGGACAAGTACTTTCACTGAGCGAACAAGGGTGCTTACAAGAACCTGTCAACCACAGAGCAGGAACGGCATTATTTACGTCACGAACTGTACTGTATACAAATAAAGTCATTCAATTCGGATTTCTAAGAATATAAACATCCTGGCAATGATTTTCAATCGTGTTGTTGTTGCTGACAACACAACCACGTGACACCGCCGGAGTGGTAGGTAAAATTTTGCCGGTGTAGGAAATAACTGTCGCGCATCTGAATAAAAGTTTAATTTTTTCTCCCCAATTGCTGGCCTCGAATTACATGGTTCTGTAGGAATAATCATACAGTATACATTGACGATGTTACCAGTACAGTAGTCAGGACCATACTATTACAAAATATACACTTGTTTCACGGTTTTAAAACAGTGTTTCGAAACCTCACACTGTACGGTTTCATTTGTCCCGAAACCGTCAGATGTTTAAGTTTTCCCATCTCTAAGTATTACATTATAGTTTAACATAGGTTTTCATTTTTTAGCTTTATTTTACGCCTGATCAGTTCGAAATAAACCGCAAGGATGGCGTTAAGAAAATAAAACCTAATGCGGTACCTAGTATAGTCATCGTCCTCAAATTAAGGAACGGAAGCCACCAAAAGACAGGGGTGTGCAAAGCGAATCTGACTGCACAGGTGCCGTTTACTGATATTGTAGGTATATAAAGATTTGTATCTTACTCATTTTACGTAAATTTATCGCAATGTATTTCGACAAAACGTTTCCAGATAGTGAACAATCCTGCTTGCACATAAATCAATCAATGAACTTGTTCAAAATATTCCGTCGTGTCAGTGCTGTGGAAAAAGTTGTGCGCGTATTTTTAACCACTAGAATATTATATTCTTCTGAGAAAACATAACCGTCAGGCAGAGAAGAATTCCTCAGCAAAATGCGTTAGTAATAGTAGTGGCTTGATGAATGCAGTGAAGGTGTATTAAGACACAAATTTTTAGACAAATAAATCAATTTGTAATTTTGTAATCTTATTCTTTTCCTTAGCGATCTAAATGACTAAAGTACACATTTGTATTTTAATAAGTACCTGTACTTAAAATCAAACGACTTGAAGTCTCTTATAATTAAAGCAAAACTCAGCACGAAACAATTCTACAACTAGTTTGCTCAAAATTAGTCTTGATGTCAGATTACCAGTTTTTCCTTAATTTTCGTTGTAGATGTGATGAAAGGATTAAAAACTTAAGTTAACTGTTTAATAAACGTACTGTGATACCAAGTCGATGTACTGACCGGTTCCCTTCATCACAAATACTAATTTAACAGATCCGCTCATAGTGCTGCTATTGCAAATAGGCCTACAATGGCGGCGCTCGCCCGGTTGGCGGTACTCTCCCAATACAGGGCTCTACAGGCTGTAGCACTTGAGATAAACAGGCAGCGAGCAGTAGGACTAGGAGTACGTACCCCGTCGGGCATGAGCCGGATGTCCTTGCCGGCGACGGAGAGCAGCAGGCGCAGGATGCTGGTGGCCGTGCCCGTCTGCCGCATCGCCACCAGGTGCACCGCCGTCTGCTGCCGCGGCTGACATGACAACGCAAAACAACACACGTGCTGAAACAACTCACTAGGCTACACGTGCCAAAATAATAACTAACTGACAAGGAAAGTACTTGGCCTCGAACAAACACATATACACCAAAATCGTGTGAGAGATAATGTAAAGATCCCTTATAGCACTAGTGATACTCCCGCATCTGCAAAACTCTGCAGTCGTCCGTTAGAGGCCTCTGCGTGTGCCATGCCGCGTTGCACTTTGACCTGTCGGTTCGCCAGTAGGGACGGTGCAGTGTGCCTCCGAAATCGCGTTTTGTGATGTTATTTGTGTGGTGAAGCGTCAGATGGGGCGGCGATTGGTAATCAATCCTGATAATGTATTGCGATTGGTTGTGATGAAGTTACGAAGAAGCCTTCTTCGTGAAGATGATATTAGCGTATAAGATGACTCATTCGCACGCTTTCTCGTATCTGTTATGGTACAGTAATATGAGCACAAGATACTGTTGTTACACCAACACATAATGATGATAACAGGGATGATAATGACGAACAACTCATTGCAAGCGTTAGTGTTACGATAAGTGCGGGAAGAGGCGATGGAATCAGTGGCAGTCAATACCAACAGTCTTCCGAGAAGAAGGTTGAAGTTGCAACTATCATCACGGCTTTTGATGACAATACGCTAGAGAACATGTTCGATGATTATTATATAAGTTATAGTTAAGATATTTACATTACGTATAGCGTCAACAATTACATCTACAGTGCCATATAGAGCACCATTGCAGAGCTTTGCAGGAAAACGACACCCACCAGCACATTGAGGTGTACGTAGAGATCCTGTAACCAAACTTTCATACAGATATGTTTGTTCGAGCCCATGTACTTTCCTTGTGAGTATGAGAATCTGTTTGCTGCTGTAGGAAACGCCGTCAATACAAATTCTAATCATTCCAGCATCTCTACTGCCACACGACACTGAAATAAACTGAATAACGAAGCTGAAAATTGGTGCTGGTCCTGGACTACAACCCTGATTTCCGCTTCCGGGCCACTGGTCCTGTCGCCTTAACCAATCAGGTTAAGCAGACCATAGACTTACCAAAGACCTATATAAACAACATAGACTGTCCACAGTGCCGCCATAGTTGAAGCCAGTTGGAAAGGTTGCCGCCATCTTTGAGAACGTCAGTGTCACGCCAGGTGATACTGGGCGTCTGCTAACAACTGAATCATAGGTTTTATTATTAACCATTGCCAGTCTCGATTTTTCCTTAATTTCTGGGCGACGCAATTCGGAAAGTAATGCCCACTACAAATAACATTCTCGTTTACTACTGCATCGTAAATGTACTGTTTACAATCGTCGAACTACTGCATTATTTGATGTTATTATAATGTCAATAATCGTTTGTATTTGCCGACATATCTTCCCTATAAATACAGGCGAATTTCTTTAAAATCTTTAATTACCTTTATTCTGCCTGTGGTTCAAATGATGTTTCATGCTTTGAAGTACCTTACGTATTTATCAAGCTCTCCACAATTTGACGTTTGCTTGGTACTCTCGTTTCAGCTTTTGGTTTCTGCAGGTGCTCAGGAAATGAAAATAGTGTTGGAATGGCATTTACCAGTAGCCGCTTTCGATCGGTGGTAGCATCCATAACTTTTCTTCAAAATGACAGCATATGTAACTATACTTCGTAGGCTGCCACTTATCACGCCTCATACTTGTTACCCCATTGGGTTAGCAACTCTTTCTTTTTCAAAAGAATCCTGTATAAAGAATAGTTTAATTACACTTCATATACCTAGGCTACTTACCCAATGGTCAACACGCTTTTGTACACTGTATAAAGAACTGTCATTACATTAAAACACACCAAATACAACCGTCCTCTGCCTACCTTTTAGATGGTCGTGAAGTAAACATAATTTTGAAACTTGATAAATGCGAAAGTTAAGTATAATGAACGTTTATAGACAAATACACGCCGATACACAACGACCTATATAATTACATATATTCCAACAGTTTTATCACTGCGGTTGCTGCAATTGTACGCCGAACATACACTGGGCTTGATTTACCACTAATAATAGCGCTTACACGCTTTTCACTGAAGCGTCTGCTCACTCTGCTGCTTCAAACTGACGTTCTCAAATATGGCGGCCAGTGTTGCTTAGTGCTGCCATCCAGAGCGCTGTAGCTTGCCTGTAGCCTCTCTATGTTGTTTGTATACCTCTTTGACGACAACTAGACCGCTCGCTGGCGCTAGTGTCGCGTCCCCACATTGAACGTGACAAAGGCCGCCATTTGCAGGGAAGCAGTGCGTAAACATGGCTCGCTCGTGGGCTACTTTTAACTGTAACTATAGGAATGGAAGCAAACACGAAGAGACGGAAACAATGTTACATTTCACAGATCAGTCATTACTTCTATACCGTATAGTATTTTCATGGATAAATAATAAATCATGAGCGTTTATTTTTGTTTAGGTTTCATCTTACAAATGATTCTCTAAAACTGAGAAAAGTACTTTGTTGCATGTCAAGTAGTTATATTTTGTTTGCATACAACTAACACTATTAATGTACTAAGTTAAGCTGAATGAAGAACTAGCTATATAAGAGATATTTAAATTTTTAATCATATATTTATGATGCAGACTTAGGTCGAATAATTGCTTTTAGACACTTAGTAGCAGGTGACTGTACTTCGTAAATGGTTAAATATTTGATCGAACGTTCCATACTCAACCACTTTGGGAGGTACTGTCTCGTTAAAAGGTAATGTGCGAATGAAATGCCTATTTAAAGTTATATGGCTTATTACAATTACTCATACCCAGTTTCGAGGAAGTTGAAAGAAGAATTCTATGTAAAAAGGAAAGGAATGTGGACAGAAATGTGGTGTACAAAAATAAGCGTGCAAAATGAGTAGTCGGAAAATAGTAAACAGGACCTGACAGACAATTGCGCGGATTAAATAACAGCCGCACTCTCTCCTACTTTAGAAGTTTCATGGAAACATCTTGGAAATTAGGAAACTTCATTCATTTAAGAATACTTTATAAACAGACTGCAACACTCAGTAATTTTCTGTGCTTCGTTTTACTCCTGTTGCGTCTCATATACTTCAAATCACAACGCCAGTACTGGGATTCTTCTCAGCAAATGGCTGCGATTAGCTCCTTCAATTTGGAACTATTGGCTGGCTTCTCTGCTACGGCATGGTAGAAGCTCGATACACACGCGCTACCTCTAACACACTGCGGTGGCAGTGCGCCCGCCCTTGGCTTTGCTTACCTTCGCTCGCGGCCACAGACACATACAGGGTGATCAGTCCTCAGTGCAACCGCCTCTGCGTTGTGCTACTTGCTGGCGGCGTCAGGTGCGGTGCCCGGTTAGCGGGCCGCCCGACCTCCGCACTAAATTTAATACGGGCTGGAGCGCAAGTTATTCCTCACATACATCACACAAACAGAAAGAAAAGTTTATTACTCACCTGTATTACGCAAGGAGGTGCTGGAACTGTCTCACTTCGTTATTCGAGGATTTCTAACACCTGCTGATGAAGTTGCTCACTACACTCTGAACTTCTCTCTCAGAAATTGCAGTGATTTCACGACGAATGTTTGTTTTTAGTTCATCTAAAGTGTGGCGATTTGATTTTTACACTTTCTCTTTTAATGCTCTTCACAGAAAAAAAATCGCGCGGGGTTAAAATCGGGAGAACGAGGGGTCCAAATGTTCTTAGTGATAAATCTTTCACCGAACACATTAGCAGTTACCCGTAATGATAAATTGGCTGTATGTGCCATCGCAGAGTCTTGCTGAAATGTCGCAAAGGCATGTTCTTTTCATTAATTGAGCAAATAAAGGCCGCTATATGTTTTCAACATACCTGTCACTATTAATTGTTTGCAGAAAAAATATAGCGCCTATCATTCTTTCGCTGCTAACAGCGCACCACACTCCTATTTTTAGATCGTGAATGAAGTAAGGCTTTTCCTAACTTCAGTCACGAATATTTTTCGAATTAACATACCCACTTAGGTGGAATTATGATTCATCCAAAAAGAAAGTTAAGTTCGGGCCAATTTCTCCGTCATGCACGTTTTTCAGAATCAATGAGTGTAGTGAGCATCTTCCTCAGCAGGTGTCAGAAATGCTCGAAGCAATGAATTGCGTTGATTTCCTGTTTTTATTCATTTTTTGTCAATTTCATACAAGTTTTCTTTCAATAGTATGATCGTAATGAAAGTGCTATCTGTCGTGGATAACAAGTATCTTTATTCTTTTGAGTCTTCTTACGAAGTTTACATTCTGCTTTGACATTAGTGAGTCACGCTTAATTTGCTATTTTCAATGATCTATTACCAATTTCGATTAACGTCACCTTTTCTTTCAATAGTGTGACTGATACACTGTTCTAGTTGTCATGGAACAGACGCATCTTAATTCTTCTGAGTGTTCTTCCGATAACTACAGTCTCCTTAAACTATTTGTAACATGTTCGTTCCATAACATGATTTCACAATAAATGTGTTTCATACAACTACTACGAAAGTATTAGCTCAAATGTAGAGCATGTTTAAAGCAACTAGTAAAGCTTACAACGTCGTTTTGTAACTTCCTCAGCAGGTGTCAGAAATGCTCCAACAACGAAGGGAGGCTGTTGTAGCATCTCTTTGCGTAAAACAGGTAAATAAAAACTTCTTTCTAAGTGTATGTGTTAGGAATAACTTGCGCGCCAACCCGTATGAAATTTAGTGCAGACGCCGGGCGGCACCGCAGCTGCCGTCGCCGGCAAGTCGAAAGCCGCAAAGGCGGTTGCGCTGAGGACTGATCACCCTGCATATTACGCTGCACCAATTTGACTCCATCTGACTCATATCAGGAGAGTAAGACTTCGTCAGTGATTTTCTGTATCTTTACGTTAGGATTATCTGTTGATGCAGGTACTAGCGTTAGAAGCCGGTGTGACATCGTTAACCCCCCTTAAGCCTCACATGAAATTCTGAGGTCTGCCCTCTTTGCGCAACGGCAGACACGTGGCTGTGACCTCGCAAGACGCCACGCTTTGGCACTGCTACAGAGGACGGCTGTAGCCACCTTTCAGTCAGACCTCTACTTGACAGTGCGACATCATCATGAGTTTTGGAAAACGTGATCCTCAAACTTTGTTCAGCAACTGTGGAGACTACCTTTCCTAAGATAGTGAAGTAGTGCAGGTGGAGTGTAAGCTGCAGTGCTCGGACTGACTCACCCCTCCGGTGGCGTAGACGTCGGTGCCCTTCTTGGAGAGCAGCCACTTGACGATGTCCTCGCGCGAGTACATGGCCGCGATGTGCAGGGCGTTGTAGTTCTCCTGAAACACAACACAGCCGCCGACTGGTCACACACACAACCAAGCGATGTGGTTACATGTTATTTGGGAACTGGGACTGCAGCTGTTATAGTTTTAATTCTAGATAATTGATATATCCACCAACAGCCGTAAAGTTTATGTTGTTTTATTGAACAACCAGTTTCGGTATTATAGTAATGCCATCTTCAGCTATTACAGTGATACCATCTTCAGCTATTACAGTGATACCATCTTCAGGTATTGCAGTAATACCATCTTCAGGTATTGCAGTAATACCATCTTCAGGTATTGCAGTAATACCATCTTCAGGTATTGCAGTAATACCATCTTCAGGTATTGCAGTAATGCCATCTTCAGGTATTGCAGTAATGCTATCTTCAGGTATTTGTGTAATACTGAAACCGGTCGTTCAATTAAAAAAACTTAAAATTTTCGGCTGTTTGGTGAATACATTAATTATTTGGTCACAACCAAGGCAAATGACTAACTATTTCCACGGCTGAATTCTGTGTCATAGTGGTAACATTTTGGCCCATTTTGTGTTCATCCAGCTCTGAAGGTCCAGACGAAAGTAAATGCAATTGCTCTTGAGTAATTCTTCAAGTAACACAGTCAAATTCAGAAAAGAAAAGAGCATCTTAAGACAAGAGATTGGAAATATATATAATCACAGGGCATGTACATTAATATGTGGTGCGCAAATCATACAGCTGTATAAAAAATATTTTTTTTTGTTTGTTACTAGAAATAGTTGAAAGAATACCGGATGCATTTTGTATGTTGAAACTGAATTTAAAACGGATTTCCCCAACTGGCTCTAGTTTCTTAGATACAGACTGATGTGTTGCGTTTAATCATAAAATTATCAGTAAATTGGTTGACAATTCCATAATACTATCTACGTATTCATTGTTTACTTTGTGATTGCGTATGCATAAATGTAATATCTCATATGTTACACATTATCGAGCAGAATGTGAGTTTATGGAACGTGGTAGTAATTTGAGACTCCCACTTGTATCTCATAATTTGAAGGCGAATTAGCTGATCAGACTGCTGCAGCGAAGGTCAGGAACCCCAATCCCATCGTTTGTGGACAGAGCGGCAGTCGAGCCAAACATCCTTATAATCAACACCAAAGACCTATCTGTATTGGGCAGTGAAGTGGATACACAAAATTATCTTGCTTTATTTGCATGTGCGACAGCACAGCGAGGGGTGATCAGTGCGTTATGGCCATCAAAAGATAGCTTTACTGTAGGAGCTGCTAATATCGTAAAAGAACCATTTCTTAACAGGGAAAAAATCATTCGTCCACCACTTCATATCAAGCTTGGTCTAATGAAGAAAATTATGAAAGTATTGGAAAAAAAATAGTGACTGTTCCAAATGTATATACATATCATTCTGGGGACTCTAATGCAAAATTAAAAGCCGATATATATGATGGTCCCCGAATTCATTAAAGTTATGAACTACATTGAAGCATCTGCCTGGAGAAGTTCTTTGTCTGTTGTCAAGAATTTCTTGGGTAACCAGGAACCACATAATTGTGAGCAACTGGTGCAAACATGATGAAAAACTTGAAAAGTTTGAAGGTTGATATGAGCATTAAGATTCACAGGACTGATAACCGTATTCTTTTAGTCCCTTTAACAATCAAACCATCCACCATCCATTAAGATTCACGAGCTCCACAACGATCCTGATACACTCCTGGCCATTAAAATTGCTACCACTACGGTCGGAGGTTCGATTCCCCCCTTGGGCATGGATATTTGTGCCGACCTTAGTATAAGGTAGTTCATAAGTAGTTTGTAAGTGTAGGGACTGATGACCCCGTAGTTAAGTCCCATAAGCTATACAAATATTTGAACATTTTGAATTAAAATTGCTACACCAAGATGATGACATGCTATAGACGCGAACATGCTGTGATATGCAAATGATTAGTTTTTCTGAGCATTCACACAAGGTTGGCGTCAGTGGCGACAGCTAGAACGTGCTGACATGAGGAAATTTTCAAAGTGATTTATCATACACAAACAGCAGTTGACCGGCGTTGTCTGGTGAAACGTTGTTGTGATGCCTCGTGTAAGGAGAAGAAATGCATACCATCACGTTTCCGACTTTCATAAAGGTCGGATTGTAGCCTATCAAGATTGCGGTTTATCGTATCGCGACACTGCTGCTCGCGTTGGTCGCGATCCAATGAATCTTAGCAGAATATGGTATGGAATCGTGAGATCAGTGGGGCAATACGGAACGCCGTGCTGGATCCCAACGGCCTCGTGTCACTAGCAGTCCAGATGACAGGCATCTTATCCGCATGGCTGTAACGGATCGTGCAGCCACGTCTCGATCCCTGAGTGAACAGATCGGGACGTTTGCAAGACAACAACCATCTGCACGAACAGTTCGCCGACGTTACCAGCAGCAAGGACTATCAGCTCGGAGACCGTGGCTGCGGTTACCCTTGACGCTGCATCACAGACAGGAGCGCTTGCCATGGTGTACGCAACGACGAACCTGGGTGCACGAATGGCAAAAGTCATTTTTCCGGTGAATCCAGGTTCTGTTTACAGCATCAAGATGGTCGCATCCGTGTTTGGCGACATCGCGGTGAATGCACATTGGAAGCGTGAATTGTGGCCGAGCAACTGGCTCGTCACAATACGCCAGTCACTACTCTTGATGAACTGTAGTATTGTGTTGAAGCTGCATGGACATCTGTACCTGTACATTCATCAAAGCTCTGTTTGACTCAATGCCCAGGCGTATCCAGTGTGTTATAACACCAGAGATGATTGTTCTGGGTACTGATTTCTCAGGATCTATGCACCCAAATTGCGTGAAAATGTAATGACATGTCAGTTCCAGTATACATATTTGTCCAATGAATACCCGTTTATCATCTTCATTTCTTCTTCGTGTAGTAATTTTAATGGCCAATAGAGTATATTTGCCGACAATCTTGGTGCCTACAGCTAGGAAGAAGGAGAAAGATTCCATAAAGATTTTCAGGTGATCGGAGAACAACATCAAGGTAGATGGGACCTTCACATGATGGCAAACTATATCTAGAATGTTTAACGTGACTGCCCTGACGATGAAAACAAGGGAAAGCCACACAGGCGGAGGTTTTCCGTACGCTAATCGTAATGTTTTTTTTTTTTTTTTTTTTTTAATTGTTTTTTCTTCATTTTTGTATTATATGCTGAATCGACAATAAAAATGTATTTTGGTGATCTTTTTCTTATCTTTTTTGTCATGGCCAGGTATACAAGGTATCTCAATTAATATTTTGAATGTTTGTTTGTCTATGTATTGAGCGTTATTAGAATAAATAGAGATAATGTAGCAAAACTAGTGACATATTCGAATTCAGGACCATAAAGGTACCCTAGATTCACTGACAATTGATTGGCAACAAAGTGGCTGTTGGCCAGTGTTATTGGCATTTGCAGAGTGTCGGCCCACCGATTTTTTTTATTTTTTATTTTTTTCGATATCAACACGGATACCGCTGTGCCACCTCAGCTGCCGGTAAAATCCGTCTGCGGGTCTGGTTGCCTCTGTAAACAGAAGTGGCTCGAGCACACCTGCAGACGTACCGGTGTATCTGAATCGTACCGTGAGGGAGCCGAACTGTTGGCACCGGAGAATGTGAATCGACTTTCCGAGAAATTGCTGCTCGTCTGGCAGCAGAGTTTAGACATTGTAACGGGTGTGTGGTCAAAGGTTCACAGTAGACCGTAGAACACGGTGGCTACAGGAATGGCCAATAGCAGCAGACAAGAAAAGTGCGAAATTGTTTTCTTTTGTACTGCTTTCGAAAATCATGCCAAATGTTTAATATCTACATCTACATTCATACTCCGCAAGCCACCCGACGGTGTGTGGCGGAGAGTACCTTGAGTACCACTGTCGGTTCTCCCGCCTATTCCAGTCACGTATTGTTCGCGGAGAGAAAGGTTGTCGGTATACCTCTGTGTGGGCCATAATCTCTCTAATTTTATCTTCATGATCTCTTCCCGAGATATACGTCGGAGCCGGCCGCGGTGGCCGAGGGGACTGAGGCGCTTCAGTCACGGTCTGCACGGCCACTACGGTCGGGGGTTCGAATCCCCCCTCGGGCATGGATATTTGTGCCGTCCTTAGTTGTAGGTAGTTCATAAGTAGTTTGTAAGTTTAGGGACTGATGACCCCGTAGTTAAATCCCTTAAGCTTGACAAACATTTGATTTTTTTTTATACGTCAGATGGAGCTATACACTGCTAGACTCCTCGGTAAAGGTATGTACTCGAAACTTCGACAAAAGCCCGTGACGAGCGACAGAGCGTCTCTCCTGCAGAGTCTTCCACTGGAGTTTAGCGATCATCTCCGTAACGCTTTCACGATTACCAAATGATCCTGTAACGAAGCGCGCTGCTCTCCGTTGGATCTTCTCCACTTCCTCTATCAATCCCACCTGGTACGGATCCCACACCGGTGAGCAGTGTTGAAGCTGTGGGCGAACAAGTGTACTGTAACCTACTTCCTTTGTTTTCGGACTGGATTTCCTTAGGATTCTTTCAATGAATCTAAGTCATCTGCTTTACCGACGATTGATTTTATATGGTCGTTCCGTTTTAAATCACTCCTAAAGCCTACTCCCAGATAATATATGGAATTAACTGGTTCCAGTTGCTGACCTGCTGTAGTGTAGCTAAATGATAAACGATCTTTCTTTCTGTGTATTCTCAGCACATTACACTTGTCTACATTGAGATTCAGTTGCCATTCCTGCACCATGCTTCAATTCGATGCAGATCCTCCTGCATCTCAATACAATTTTCCATTGTTACAACCTCTCTATATACTACCGCATCATCCGCAAAAAGCCTCAGTGAACTTCCGATGTTATCCGCAAGGTCATTTATATACATCGTGAACAGCAACGGACCCACGACACTACCCTGTGGCACCCCTGACATCACTCTCGTCGGAACCTCGTGTATTTAAAAAAGCGCCTTAATGCTTTAATACTTGTCACAAAGATCAGTTCGAAAATTTGCCGCAAGAGGAACGCAAGTCAAAGTTTGAAGAACTGAAAGAAAATTTCAGGTAACATTCCAGTGAAGTAAGTGTATCCTATCTTATCACTCATTATTATTTCCAAAGATGATAAATAAAACGATATTTTATAATCTGATATGTCAATTAGCAATGTGCTAGTTATCGAATATCATATTGTCTGCGACACGGAACACACACACACACGAAAAAGTTTCAGGTGCATTATTTTCTGTGAGACTTTCTTGAAAGCCGTCATAAACGCTCTCTCGGACAGCAAAGTGTCATTAAGAGTCATTGTTTGTTTTTGTGTATTCGTGTTTTGATGGTTGAAAAAACGTATGTAGTATTTCATTTAAGACTTCCGGGCTCATAAGCCGTGGTCGTTTTGTAAAACTTTCCCCCTAACGTTTCATCTTCGGCTGCGGAAGACATAAAAAAAATCAAATGTTTGTATAGTCTATGGGACTTAACTACGGGGTTATCAGTCCCTAAACTTACAAACTACTTATGAACTACTTACGAACTAGGACGGCACAAATATCCATGCCCGAGGGGGGATTCGAACCCCCGACCGTAGCGGCCGTGCAGACCGTGACTGGAGCGCCTTAGTCTCCTCGGCCACCGCGGCCGGCCGGAAGACATCTTCAGAGGTAGAGTGGCACCTCTCACGACGTCTTCCGCAGCCGTAGGAAAAACAGGAATTTTAATAATTAATTGCACTTTTTCTGCCGTTATAGGAACATGAAATGGGTGCCCAAAGTTTGCGCACCATTTACAAATACTCGTAGAATCCTACGAAATCAGGGAAACCGTTTGCGGCTGGGAATCTCATCAAAGGTTGGTTGGTCGACTCGGCAGCTTTTATTTATGCAGACCACACGGAAAAATTAAAAAAAAAAAATATCTCTTCCACCTCAATCTGTTGCTGTCGAGTCGAAGATATGGCCTCAGATACGGAGCGGCAATTAATGGAGAGAGAGCGGCAAACTTTATTGTCTATCGCTCTTTACGAGTCCACGGACGTTTCGGACACATCTCAGTTTGTCATTTTCATCGGGGTGTCGACGACAATCTGTGTGTAATGGAGGAATTTCTCGATCTTATACCGTTACAAAACACAACCACAGGTTTGGATTATTTCTGGTCGTTGAAAACGTGTTGGAGTCAATGCGTTGGAAATGCGAACGCCTGACGAGTGAAACAACTGACGGAGCCCCTGGTCTACGAGAAATACGCACTGGATTGCTGAGTTCCGTCGGGTCAAAAATGGCTCAAGTCGGTTGCTCCTTATTCGCGCTCTCCATTGTCTGATACAGCAGGAGGAAGTTTGTGCTTAGACTCAATATACAACATGTTACGGACACAGCAGTTCGAACCGTTAATTATCTTCGATCGCATGGACTCACACATCGCCAGTATAACAGTTTCTGGCTGATACCGAAGCGGAATACCCGGAAATTCGCTACCACGCAGAAGTAAGATGGCTCTCCGGTTTTTCTGCTTGCGGGACGAAATCAATATGTTTCTGGAACTGAAAGGATATCCAGAACAGTTACTTCGTGATCCTAAGAGGGTGACAAAATCGGCTTTCTTGACTGACGTAACTGGTCATTAAATACTTTGGACATTTCACACCAAGGCGAAAATCGCACTTTTTTCGATTTAGTGCAGACGATTGAATCACTCGTAAAAAAAAAAGAAAGAAAACTTATTTGGTGGAAAAAACAGTCGGACGAGCAGAAGTGTGACCACTTCCTTGCATTAGTCAGAGTTAAAGAAGACGTGGATTTTTCAGATTACGTTCAAATCATCTGCAAATGACTAGAAGAATTTGGAAACAGATTTTTGGAAATGAGTGTACTAAAATGGGCCATATCTGTTAGCCCATTTTCCCTTCGGGCAGAGGACGTCTCAGAAGTGTTTCAACTGGAACTGACTGATCCGCAGTGCGATATACGCCTGAAGGACCGCTTTCTGATGTGCGAAGCTTTGGAAGACTTTTACAGCAGTTTTCCACCAGATAAATGCACTGGCACCGGCCAACATTCTCTCGATGTTTGCTTTCACTTATATTTGTGAGGGCTTTTCTTTCATTTAAAGCTTGCTACAACCAAGAACCGTTTACCACTTACCGGCAAAAATTTGACAAAGTCTTTGAGGTTAGCAGTCTGCCAGAATATTGTACCAGACCTAGACAAAATTAAACTTTTTTCCATTATTTGTCGGAGCCTGCGACTGTATCTTGAAATAGGTTTCAGAAATTACTGCAACCAGTCGCCTTTTTTCTTCTCAATGAAGATTTATTGAACCACGACCTAACAGCTCATCATCAGACGGTATATATACGAGTACATTCAGTGCAATTACTTTTGTGTTTGCGGCTGAGCTGAGAATGAGAAACAGTAATCACTAATTGTGGTACGCCTCACTGATTAATTACAATATAAGTTCGTCTTCAAGATGTTACATACAGTTAGGAGTTTCACGTTTAGTACGACGATGAGTGTTCCGCTTTGGGATACCATTTCGTACTCTACCACGTGGTAGTGCCTGTGCTGTGGTAATGTGTGTGCAGTGTTATTTAATGTTACCACTTGAAAGTCGTGGGAGTTCTACATCTGCATCTACATGGGATACTCTGCAAATCACATTTAAGTGCCTGGAAGAGGGTTCATCGAACCACAATTATACTATTTATCTCCCATTCCATTATCGAATAGCGCGCGGGAAGAAAGAACACCTGAATCTCTCTGTTCGAGCTCTGATTTCCCTTATTTTATTCTAATGAATAACGCTGTCTCCCCTGCAGCGTGACAATACGAAACGAGCTGCCCTTCTTTGGACTCTTTCGACGTCCTCTGTCAAACCCACCTGATAAGGATCCCACACTGGGCTGCAATACTCCAAAAATGTACGGACAAGCGCAGTGTATGCAGTTTCTTTAGTAGTTCTGTTGCATCTTTTAAGGGTTCTGCCAATAAAACGCAGTCTCTGGTTCGCCTTTCCCACGATATTATCTACGTGTTCTTTCCAGTTTAGGTCTGAAGTAATAGTAATTCCTAGGTATTTTGTGGAGTTTACGGCCTTCACATTTGATTGATTTACGTTGTAAACAAAGTTTAACGGATTTCTTTTCGTACTCATGTGGACGACTTCACACTTCTCATTATTTAGAGTCAATTGCCAATTTTTACACCATACTGATATCTTATTCAGATCGTTATGCAGTTGGTTTTGATCTTCAGATGATTTTACTAGACGGTAAATGACGGCGTCATCTGCAAACAACCTAAGAGAGCTAATTAGATTTTCCCCTAAATCGTTTATGTAAATAAGGAATAGCAGAGGACCAATAACACTACCCTGTGGAACGCCCGATATCACCTCTGTTTTAGTCGATGCCTTTCCATCGATTACTACGAACTGTGTCCTCTCTGACAAGAAATCCCCTATCCAATCGCAAATTTGGGGCGATATACCATAACCACGCAATTTCATTAAAAGCCGTTTGTGAGGTACGGTGTCAAAAGCTTTCTGGAAATCAAGAAATACGGAATCGATTTGCGTACCTTTGTCGATAGCACCCATCACTCGTGTGAATAAAGACTAATTGTGTTTCGCATGAACGATATTTTCTAAATCCGTGTTGACCTTGGGTCAATAGATCGTTCTGTTCGAGATAATTCATAATATTTGAATACAGGATATGTTCCAAAACCCTGCTGCAAATTGACGTCAATGAAATAGGCCTGTAGTTTAGTGTGTTACTCCTACTGCCTTTCTTGAATATAGGTGTGACCTGTGCAACTTTCCAATCTTTTGGTACAGATCCTTCTATGAGAGAGCGGTTGTATATGACTGTTAAGTAAGGAGCTATCGCTTCAGCATAATCAGATAGAAATCTAATGGGTATACAATCCGGACCAGAAGACTTGTTCTTGTTAATTGATTTTAGTTGCTGCACTACTCCGATGATATCTACTTCTATGTTACTCATTACGGCATCTGTTCGTAGTTCGAAATCTGGAATATTGGTTTCGTCTTCTTTGGTGAATGAGTTTCTAAAAGCTAAGTTTAGTAACTCTGCTTTAGTAGCGCTGTAATCGGCAGGATCGCCATTACTATCACGTAGTGAAGGTATTGTTTGTGATTTGCCCCGAGTATATTTAACATATGACCAAAATCTCTTTGGGTTTTCAGTCAAATTACGAGAAAGAGTTTCGTTGTGATAAATATTGTAGGCATCTCGCATTGAAATCCTCGCTAAATTTCGAGCTTCTGAGTACGATCGCAAATCCTGGGGATTTCGTGTTCGTTTAAATTTAGTATGCCTTTTCCTTTGCTTTTGCAACAGTGTCCTGACCTGTTTTGTGTACCAAGGGGGATCGCCTCCTTCTTTTATTAATTTATTAGGTATAAAACTTTCAATTGCTGTCGATACCACTTCTTTGAATTTGAGCCACATCTGGTCTACACCTACTTTTAGTGTTAGAAACAAAATACATTGCTTCTTGAAAGACACCTTCCAATCGTTTCTATCTGCTTTCCTGAACAAATATACTTTACGTTTATTTTTGGTAACTTTGGGACTTTCGATATTCAATTTCGCTACGACATCTCTGTGTTCACTAATACCTGTATCCGTTTTGATGCTTGTTATGAGCTCAGGATTATTTGTTGCTAAGAGATCAAGTGTGTTTTCACATCCATTTACAATTCTAGTTGGCTCATGAACTAATTGTTCGAAGTAATTGTGTACAATTTCGGACGATGTTTTATGCCTACCTCCTGATTTGAAAATATAATTTCGCCAACAGATCGAGGGTAAATTAAAATCACCACCTACTATTATCGTGTGAGTCGGGTACGTTTTTGTAATTAGACTCAGGTTTTCTTTGAACCTTTCTGCTATTGTATCGTCAGAGTCGGGAGGCCGGTAAAAGGAACCGATTATTAACTTCTTACGATTTTCGGGTACAACCTCTACCCATAATAGCTCGCACGAACTATCAACTTCAACTTCGCTACATGAAATACTACTTTTGACGGCGACAAACACGCCCCCACCTATTTTGTTTAATCTATCCTTTCTCAACACCGATAGATATTTTGAAAATATTTCTTCTGAACTTATTTCCGGCTTGAACCAACTTTCGCTGCCTATAATGATGTGTGTTTCGGTGCTTTCTATTAACGCTTGCAGTTCTGGAACTTTCCCGACACAGCTACGACAATTTACAACTGTTACACCGATAGTTTCCGGATCTACATTTCTCCTGTGATCCACCTGAACCCTTTGAGATTGCCCATTTTCTTTTACCCCGAAGCTCTTTATCCTAAAAAAAAACCGCCCAGTCCACGCCACACAGCCCCCGCTACCCGTGTAGCCGCTTCCTGCGTTTAGTGGACTCCTGACCTATTCAGCGGAACCCGGAAACCCACCACCCAATGGCGCAAGTCAAGGAATCTGCAGCCTACACGGTCGCAGAACCCTCTGAGCCTCTGATTCATACCCTCCACTCGGCTCTGTACCAGAGGTCTACAGTCGGTCCTGTCAGCTATGCTGCAGATGGTGAGCTCTGCTTTCATATTGCAAGCAAGACTGGCAGTCTTTACCACTTCAGTTAGCCGCTCGAAACCTGAGAGGATCTCTTCCGATCCGAAACGACACACATCATTGGTACCGACGTGAGCCACCACCTGCAGCTGGCTGCACCCCGTACCCTTCATGGCATCCGGGAGGACCCGTTCCACATCTGGAATGACTCCACCCGGTATGCACACGGAGTGCACGTTGGCCTTCTTCCCCTCCTTGGCAGCCATCTCTCTAAGGGGCTCCATCACCACCCTAACGTTGGATCTCCCAACTACAAGTAAACCCACCCTCTGTGAAAGCCCGGATCTTGCAGGCTGGGTGGTGACAGGGTGAGAGACACCATCCGACTCAGGAACGTCGTCCTAAGCAGACAGCGCCTCAAACCTGTTCGCAAGACGAACCGGGGAGGCCTCACGATCGGTCCCCCGGAATGTCTTGCGCCTCCTGCCACGCACTGGAGCAACCTCCCACGCAACCACGGGTGGGATGTCTGCCTCACTGCTAGCAGTTTCAGGGCATGTCGCTGCCGCAGGCCGATCGGTGGAGACGACGGGAGTCCGTTCGATCCCCACTGCCGGCCAACAACAACGACGCCCATCGATCGCAGCTTCCAACTGTGCAACCGAGGTTAACACAGCCTGAAGTTGGGAGCGAAGTGTCACCAGCTGAGACTGCATCCGCACACAGCAGTCACAGTCCCTATTCATGATTACAGTGGCAACAAAAACAAAAACTACAGTCGCGATGCGTTCAAAGGAAAACTACACTGTACGTTAAAACGCGGATGTGAATCCAATACGCACGACAGCCCAGTATAACTTTGCAAATTGAGACGAGAAAGTGTAGACGAAAATCAAAATACTATATGTCGCTTCTAGTCAGAAAATAAAGACAGACGACTGTCGCGACGCGGTTCACACGGCGGAATAATACACTAACCAGATATTTAACGCGAATATGAATCAAATAAAAACGCGAGCACACAATAAATTTAATGAACTGAATGGAAAACGCACTGAAAAGTAAAAATATGTAGCTTCTAGAGAGAAGCCGGTTACACTTACAACTGATAATTTACTGCTAAACCACTGGAGAGGTGTGCTCTGGACGACGTCCGCTGGGCGTTGCTGTGGTATGCTGATGGATGGGCAGTGTTGTGATGTGCACGAAATGCTATCCAAAAGCAGAACACATATGGGCGTACTAAACGTGATACTCCTAACTGTATGTAACATTGAAGACGAACTTATATTGTAATTAATCAGTGTAACATACGACAATTAGTGTTTACTTTTACTCGTTTTCTACCCTGCCACAGCCACAAATTTAATTGCAGTAAATGTATATTTATCGTCTGATGATGAGCAGCTAGGGATCTTAAAACCGGTCATGTTTCAATAAATCTTCAGTAACAAGAAAAAAGGCGACTGGTTGCAGTAATTTCTGAAACCTAGACAAAATCATTTCCTTTGAAAAAGGAAAACTTGTAGAATGTTAATTCTATTCTTTAGCAATAATGAATGTAAGAATTAAAGGTTTTTATAAGCTTAATTCTATTTTTGTGTAACTTTGCAAACTTGGTGAATTAAAATTATTGCGTACAAAACAGCAAATTAAGGATCCGGCATCTAAACTCTGAAAATGGATACAAGAAGCTGCAACATGAAGTACAAGAAAAAATATTTACTTGTAACTTCTTAGAGTAGGAATGAGACTATATCCATTCTGTAAAATTATTGCTAAAATAGAATATTTAAGAAATTGATATATCTTTCAGAATACGCTTACTGTACGTATGGCGAGTATGCATGTGTAGTAGTAATAGAATAAATCTGTGGTTCGAGTCCTCCCTGGGGCATGGGTGTGTGTGTTTGTCCGTAGGTTAGTTTACCTAGGTTTAAGTAGTTTGTAGGCTACGGACTGATGACCACTCAGTTTGATCCGATAGATTTATATCAAATGTTCAAATGTTTGTATAGGTTATGGGGAATTAACTACGGGATCATCAGTTCCTAAACTTACAAACTACTTATGAACTAGCTAAGACTAAGGACGGCACAAATATCCATGCCCGAGGGGGGATTCGAACCCCCGACCGTAGTGGCCGTGCAGACCGTGACTGGAGCGTCTCAGTCCCCTCGGCCACCGCAGCCGGCGATAGATTTATAAACATTTGAATTTTAATTAAATCTGTGGGTCAGAAAACAACCATGTTGTCCTTCGATTCCTTTCTTAAATTTTTTCTTAAGCATTTCGTTGTAATTTTGTCACGCGAACACTAATTGTTACCTAAACAGTACACGAGAAAAATATATAAAAAACCGCACGAGTCTCTGCTAATACCCGCTTTTTGAAATCCTGTCTCACAAATCATTGGCATGAAGCGTGCTTGGTTAGCATAGCAACAGTCTATGGAGGGACGATTAATCAAACAATAATTGTAGCTGGGTATGTTACTGTTTAACTATTAAATTGTCACATTTGAAACTACTATGAACAAGTTACATATTTTGGGTTTATGTATAGTCAATCGCCACTTTTCACATCATACACTTAGCTTGTCTAGATCATTTTGTAGTTGGTACTCTTTCCGTGATGGTTTTATTAGATGGTAAATGTCGTCGTCGTATCATCAGCGATCCAAAGTTGCATATGTCCTCATTCGACCATTGAACTCCATTGCTCGCAACAGGCCCTGTCCTCATGTGGTTCCTCACTGAACATGCGGCGTGTGAAGAACTGATATTAGTGTCTCTGGAGGTTGATATATATCTGTACTGTTCCTTGCTATTATATCTTTATACTAAGCTAATTAATCTGTATCTGTGTGATAAATAGTGTGTTAAATGGTACTCTGTCTCGCATGTTGCCACTTTCTCGAAACTAATTCACGACACGCCATATGTTGTTGCGACATGTCGCTGAATGATGCTACAGATTTCAACTGCAGGATTTTATTCTCAGCCGCTGATATGTGTTGTAATCATACAACATGGACATACGGCACTTTGTACCGGGGCCGGCACCTCCACTTACTAGGCATTCGGAATCTGTATTAAGAACAGCTGCAGCGTTACGTATTGACGTCTGATCTTCCCACTATAAAGGGGTCAAGACCGTACATAATAAATTGTATCGGAGATGAGGTTTTCTGGCCTTACTCTAATGAGTGTTAATCGTGGTTGATGATACAAATACATTCAGAAGAAATTAAGCATAACTTATCACCAGTGTGTAAAAGGCTAAAGGTAACACTTTATATATACCGAAAACTCAGCTTACAATATTATAACCTCATCCTTTAACAAATGTACCACCACAGCTGAAGCTATGTTCAACAATAAGTCGTCTATAAAAATTATGACTTTTAAATTACACAATCTTGTGACACCCAGATATAGGTAAATTCCGAAGTATTTGAAAAACTTCAGTACAAACGTGGAATAATTTAATACAGCTGGTGTTCGTTAGTTGTGTCATAGATAAATATCGTAATACGTATGTGCGATATGTTTTACTGAAAGGTGTTTCTTAATGTTTATCTGTAGCTTTGCTTTACTTGCTTGAAAAACGGATGCCAGAGAATTTGTAGCCTTTTTAAGTGACAGTTGTTTGATTTTACTGGGGTTACCGGCAATACCTTGTTACAGTGTGAATGACGTAACAGAGAAAAAATATTTTACTTTCTGAAGGGTAGCGTTGGACCCCCTCCATGTCAGAGCTATAGCTACGTCAGTAGCTGAAGCCGGCCTCGCACGGGACGTGTTGTCTCAGTCACCCCGTTTACATGGGCTCCCAAAACCGGATTTCGTAAACTGATTTCGCGATTCCGCTTTTGGTTGGTCATGTAAACACTGCAAAATCGATTCTGGAAATCCACTTCTCTAAAGCGGTTTTCCAGTTCCACAATCGATTTTCGTGCCCATGTAAACGCAACCGTTTTGAAGCGTTCTTGGCTTGTCAGATTGTGTTTTCTTTTTAATAATTTTCTGCACATATGGAAAGAGTGATATTTTCCAATGTGAAAGAGAAGTATAAATATTAGAGTGAACGTAAATCTGTGTATTTAAATAAAGAAAAATAGTGATTGTGTGAACTAAATCAGGAACTGGATCAGCTGTTTTTCAGCCGCCATATTAAATGGGCTTGGAAATCCGATTCAGGCTATGCCATGTTAAGACGAAAGCGAAAAACGGTTTACAAAAATCGGTTTTCGTCTTCCGGAAGATGTGCTGCATGTAATCTTAGTGAGTGTGGCGCACGCCAAGACCCACAATTCCGTAAGCGGCCGCCTCCGAACAGCGGACAATTTGAAGAGCGCCTCGGCGGCCATTGTGGTGGCAAACTACTGCGCCAACTTTAAATGTGCGTAAGGCTATTTTTATTAGAGGCTGTACTCATTCGCCTTACATCGCGAAAACTATGTCTCATCTTCTTCTAACATATAAAGCAGAGTGTCCGTATATTTGTACGTATTGCATACAAACCTACAGTTTTGTTTCAATCTTTATGAAATTTTGTACACGTAAGCTTCAATCCATAAGGACGGTCGCCGCATGTATAAGAATCACATACGATATATAGTTCACGAGATATGACGTCATAAACAACGAGATGCGCGAAAAACTGCTGCATTTTGCGAAAATGCTGCTCATTTTCTCCTAAACCATTGGACCTATTTCAACCAAATTTGGTACATACATTCCTTACCGTCAGGTAACAATTGCTGCATGGTTAAGAGTCACAAACGGCACATGGTTCAAAAGATATTACGTCATAACCAATAGAAATCGCAAAAAAATGCCATATAATGCGGCGAGACTTTCGAAATACACTGTATGAGAATGACAGTACTTGGCGACTTGCAACAAACTTTAAACATAATTTTAAACCTTTATTAAACTTTTTCTCGCTGGCAACCATAGTAAAATGATCAAATGAAAAAAGTTTCTCACTTACT
Organism: Locusta migratoria; assembly: GCA_026315105.1. Lineage (NCBI taxonomy): Eukaryota > Metazoa > Arthropoda > Insecta > Orthoptera > Acrididae > Locusta > Locusta migratoria. Next base: position 398,479,204 of record CM048750.1, on the reverse strand, counting down.
ACTTTTCCGCTGTTTATGGAGTAAAACTACGGCTCTCGGTATGACGTTACAATTTATAATTTGAACACTACGAATTATAGCTGCAGGAAAATTTACAGACAGTATACACACATATAGTTGAATGTACCTTCTAAATTGTATCACAGCACGGCTCATAGTTCATGAGATATGAGCGCGTAAACAGTAATGTTTCGCTGTTCATGTTCAAATGTTCGTATAGTCTATGGGATTTAACTACGGGGTCATCAGTCCCTAAACTTACAAACTACTTATGAACTACTTACGAACTAGGACGGCACAAATATCCATGCCAGAGGGGGGATTCGAACCTCCGAACGTAGTGGCCGCGCAGACTGTGACTGGAGCGCCTCAGTCCCCTCGGCCACCGCGGCCGGCCCGCTGTTCATGGAGTAAAACTACGGCATTCGTATGACGTCAAATTTTTAATTTCTACACTCCAAATTGTAGCCTCAGGAAATTTTACAGGCTGTATACACGCATAATGGTGAGTGTACCTTCTAAATTGTACCACAGTACGACACATAGTTCATGAGATATGAGCATATAAACATTAAAGTTCATGGCAAACTTTTAATCTTTACTACCAATTGCATTCGCGACAGATTTTACAGAGATACAGATCTTATACAAATGAATATATACCTGAAAAGTGACAGGAATAAATAAATGCCCGGGCAACGCCGGGTTTTCAGCTAGTTTAAATATATAACTACAACACAGCTTCAGACACTTTGAATATACAGCAACTATCGGTTGTGTGTAATTTTATTACACATACGGTGCAGAAATCGGCCAACAGCGTTTCTTCTTGCAAACTAAACATTCCCTGAGATACATAACTGTAAAATAGCTTCTTACGTTGTGAATACAGGAACCAGACACTACCAAATTCTTTTAAGAACACGAAGTACGCCGCGGCGGAGCGGCCGAGCGCTTTGAGGCGCTATGCTACGATGTGCGAGGCCGTTCCCCGTCGGGTGTTTGAATCCCCCCCCCCGGGCATGGATGTTTGTGTTGTCTCTAGAATAACGTAGTTTAGGGCCGGCCGCGGTGGCCGAGTTGACTGAGGCGCTCCAGTCACGGTCAGCACGGCCACTACGGTCGGGGGTTCGAATCCCCCATCGGGCATGGATATTTGTGCCCTCCTAGTTCGTAAGTAGTTCATAAGTAGTTTGTAAGTTTAGGGACTGATGACCCCGTAGTTAAGTCCCATAAGCTTCACAAACAAACGTCTAAGATTAGGGACTGATGATCCCACAGTTAAGTCCGTTAAGCTTAACAAACATTTGAACACTAAGTGCATGTAACATTAGCATTAGGGTATCTATCAGGAATATTAGCATTCTTAATGCTGTATGAAATATCCTACAGTAGCGTGAACTGCTCAAAAGATGGCATCTTTCACAATGGATTCAACTTCACAATGTGCATCCAGTGGGGCTATGTGTCATTCGTATATGGAACTAACTATACACAGTTCTGCAAACATCTTTCACTTGCCATACCCATTTGTAAAGCAGATGATCTTTAAATTCTGTGTTGCAAGTTGCTAATATTAATTTTATAAACAAAAATTCGAACTGCAGTGAGGCAACTGATCTCGTGTCCCCAATACTTATTTTACACAATCATAAAATCAAATTTTTGGAACTTCCTGTCCACCAGTACGGCCTAAAGTAGCATGTTTTTAACAGCTACCAGTATTGTAAAAGTCTGTTCTTTATTTCATACAAAATCCTATATTGTCTTGACTAAGAGACTGTTAAACAAGAGTAACTATTTCTGAACACGCCATAACTTGTATTCTTGACAATTATAAATGGGTAAACAGTATTCGTTCTTTTTATTCCTTTCCCAAGTTGATTTTTGCAGTTAAACACCGAGCACCTCTTCAACATCGTTTTTCACGTATACTGCAATAGTCAAACAGTACCAACGTGATACCAACTAAGTACATATACCGCAGTAGCCATATAACACACAATTTATCTCCTAACAACACTCATATTTACCTGTCGTTTGCCACTATCATGGCGGCCGGCCGAAGATTCAAATTATCCCGCAATAGCAGCGCCGTTAGGAAGTCTAGTTTATTTCACAAGGTATTTGCACGCGCCACAAGTGCTGTCTGTCTAGGTACGACACGCTCTAACGCGACCTGCTACATTCCACGGAACGTGAAATACTTCCTGATTTGCGACCGCAGCACCGTTGTGGTTGACCGAGGGGACTGAGGCGCTCCAGTCACGGTCTGCACGGCCACTACGGTCGGGGGTTCGAATCCCCCTTCGGGCATGGATATTTGTGCTGTCCTTAGTATTAGCTAGTTGATAAGTAGTTTGTAAGTTTAGGGACTGATGACCCCGTAGTTAAGTCCCATAAGCTGTACAAACATTTGAACATTTTTTGCCGTTGCGGTCTGGCGCGCAGATCAATGTGTTTACAAGGATGGATGTGTGAAAAATTACACGGGTTCTCTGTTAGCGAACGTCGATTAAGAAACCTGAATACTGTAGTTTTCTTATGCTTCCAAGTAGTATGCAATACTCTTCCAGAAATTGTATTTTTTGTTTCAAGAAGTACAAAGACGCTACATTTATCCGAAATCAGTTGGTAATGTTAACAAAATTAACCACCAAACCACTTTTGGCAAAATATCGTTAAAATTGTTAATGGTGAAATACATCATCTGCACCAGCTCCCCTTATCGTGCTCCCCTATATTCCTATTTTTCACGTTGTACATATTCTGCATATTCAGATGTTTACTTTGGCATTCCTTCTGAGATAATAGGTTCTGCCCGATACATTTAACTTACGCGGCACAACACAACGCTTCAGCTCCTTAATGTTTCTTGCGATAATTTTTGCTACTGGAAGTAAAAACTGTTCCTCCTCCACTGCGTCTGATACCGTAGCCACAACAGCCATGTTCTCTTGAACTGTGAAACAACTATTCTAACACTACATTGAACTGTAACAGAAATCAAACAGTGTGTGGAAAACCGAGTGACGTAGGCTATTGTCTCGAAATTTATTGGTACTTCGCACGAAAAACTCAGCAAATTCTCTGATCGACAGTGTTCGTTCTTGTGAGTAATAAATAGTGGATATTACATTTGTATTAAATTTACAACAACAACAACAAAAATTCAATTACATCAACACGTGCATTTACCTGATTGTTAAGTACTAGGAGCTGCGAAGCTTACAGCTTGAGTTCCATATGTACGTTCTCAAATCGACGCGCGAGAGTTTGGAATCTTGAATATATGTTCTGTCTTTGTACACCTCGATTAATAGACATACATGCGAATTTGTCCATGTCGCTGGATACACTGTCACACTGAGTCCAATGCGTCGTTATGTATGCAGCAAATCTTGATAGTTTCGTCTGTACCTACCATCATTCAGTGGCCGTGTTTTATCTATAACTAGAAACCCATACTGTGAATGATTCCAGTAGTCTGCACTGATCTTTAAAAAAAATCAGTGAACGATATATCAGTTGCCTCATGTGCACTCTAAATATGTTTTAAATTCAGATTGTCCTGTTTGAATGCTATAATGAGGTTTGCATTATCCGGCAGCAACTGTTTGGGTATACGGGAGTATGTTTTGCTTAGATAAAATATATCAGCACACATATGTCTCCCAAAACAGAAATATCTACGTATTTGGTCTTGATTTTCCACAGCCACATCGTCAAATATGAATTGGGCTTTACTTGTTCAGTGGGAGTTATATCATCGCTTTCACTGTACATTGTATTGGTGATGCCTTGTACACCTTGTAGTATCTATTGTAATAACTGGTATTTAGGTTGTGACAGTGTTTTTGAAAATATGCAATGTGAGTTAGCAATATCATAAGAATATTTGTTTTCCCACAATTGTATGGTCCTACAATTATTGCATGTATATTATCAGAAAGTAATGATCCATTCTTTTTCTTCTGGGAATCGTCTACCAAACCATCCCAGACTAGTCACTACGAAATTTTGTTGTTTCTCCCACCACAACATGGTATTGACTGACTTAAGTAGAGGCATAAAGTTAGCTATATATAAATGCATTCAGTTGCAACATGACTGATGAAGAAGTTGGTGATATAATTTGCTTATATGCAGTGTGCTGGATATTGCATCATCAAGAGCTTTAACAATTTCATTACATTGTTAGGTAACAAAAACTTGTACACAGCTTTATGTTTATATATACAACTTTTATTCAGTACATGTACAATGAAATACTTTTTACATTATTCAACAGTTACAGTTGGGGTGTACATGAGACGAATCGGTCATCATTTTCTTTATTACTCTTCATCTTCTCACCTTTGCAAAAGGTGTGGAATAGAGACTGCTTATAGACTATAAATTCACCATCTGTTTCCCATGCAGTTAGCAGCATAGTTAGGTTCATAAGACAGTCTATTGAGGTGATGACCTAAATCATCTAAATGAACATTTTGCAAGTGTAGATATTCAGAAATTTGTTTGTGACGAGATTCAACATATTGAAGTCTTAGCTTCAGTCTAATGAATGCATAATCTACGGCCTGCAACATTCCAAATAAGTTTACCACTCAAATGTTCAAATGTTTGTAATTCTATCGGACCAAACTGCATGGTCATCAGTCCGTAGCTTACAAACTACTTAAACTAAACTAACCTAAGGACAACACACACACCCATGCCCCAGGGAGGACTCGAACCTCCACGGCGAGCAGCCGCGCGCTCCGCAGCAAGATGCTTTAGACCGCTCGGCTACTCCACCGCGGCAGTTTACCACTGAGGAGTGTTGTTGATAGATAGACGAGCCGTTACTCGATTTGAGACACAAAGCAGCATTATCGTACACTGTTGTAATGTTAGAGTTAATGCACTGCAGAAACTGTTATGGGGAAAATGGGATGGATTGTTCTCAGTGGTTATGTGCTGGTTTATGTAGGACTCTGATCGACGCATTTCATCCCACTCGGCTTCTCTGAACCACACTTTTACACCTTTCACAACATTCTCCACTTCTAACACAACATGCCACTCACAGGTTACACTTGCTTCAATACCGATATTCAGCCGTTTAGACACACTAGAAGTTAAATTGTATGTTGAACTGAATAGTACTGGGTGTGGGGTAGTAGATATCTTCTCATCTTCTCCTTGCAGGATCCTCGGAATCGGTTGAGATGGGTCGTATGTAGGTGGCCAGTACCGATTTCCGTTCTCGTGATGCGGCTGGGGATCGACGTCCTCACCGCATTTCACAGAGTCTGAGGTTGCCTGTGTATCTTCACAGGCTGATAGAGATATCGACATGAGCAGCTTCTTGTGGTTCTCCAACATGCTGACCAGTTGCGCCAGTGGATCCCATGTGAAAGATTGTGTTTCGCTTCCACAGGCTTCCTGGTCCAATCGTGGCTACATGTCTCTGTAGATGTCATGCGCCAACTGTGTGGTCGAATCTGCTTGAGAGCAAAAATTGTCCATATAGCATCTAACATTGCGGTAGCTGGGGTTTCACTCTCGCATTTAATTAACTGTAGTAATAGGACTATTGGATATTTATGATTTCACTTGCTCCCCTTCTTCTTCTGCTGCTGCTGGTGGTGGTGGGTGGTCATCTTGATCCTAAGGCTGACTGGCTGAGAGAGAGAGACATAGGAGGAGCTCTGGTAGCTGAAGTGGCTCTTTTGATCATGTGCCAATGCTGTGCTCTCATTGGATGAGAGCATAGGGTTGGTGGTGGGAGCAAAAAGCAGTGTACTCTGGTGAGTGAATATGGTCCTAATGTAATGGAGAGGGAAATTCCAGGAAAAAAAAAAAAAAAAGAAATCACACTGACGTGTTTTACGGCCCACTTTAGATTTGTAGTTTTATAAGTTTTTGCAAACATTTTAGACCAAAATAATAATCTAAATAATAAAAAAATTATTAATAAGAGTGTCTGAAATCCTTTTAGGGGAAAAAATTTAGGTAGTTGCGTGTTCCGAACCACCGACCTTTAGCGTCATAGTCCAACGCCTCGCCCACTACTTTTTTCACTATGGCTCTCAGTCAAAATGTGAGCCCTATAATGTCATACTATTAATGGGCGTTGTTAACTAATGCTAATATGGCATTTGTAGATACTGAATTATCATTTATCGTACGAAGAACGATGTCTTTTTGTTAATTATTCAGTGCGCCATTGCTTTGAAATGACAACGTGTAAGTTACAATAAGAAAATCATCAAATACGCAACACAAGATGGCGTATGCCAGAGAGAGTTTTAGGCGAGGAATGTCACGTGACGTCTCCGAACGGCTGGTTTTCGTTAATTCAATGGAGGATTTAAAATCTTCGTGATTTTTTGCAAGTATGTCTCAAACGACGCGAGATATGATAAAAAAACATAAAGGATCTAAGTTGTAGAGTATTTTCTCCTCTACAAATTCGGTTATTCAATTTTCGTGTCAGATGAATAGTTAAGCCGTTATTTTCATTTAAATGTCGAGCTGTCAAAAGACGATCGCAGAGGCCCACTTTTAATTTTACTACCGTAACCTAAAGATCGTTAGTGTCCCTGTATGCGTTTTCTGAAGCACTGGTTCTAAAATACACTCCATTACTCCAGTCACAGTCTGCACGGCCACTACGGTCGGGGGTTAGAATCCCCCTCAGGCATGGATATTTGTGCCGTCCTAGATCGTAAGTAGTTCATAAGTAGTTTGTAAGTTTAGGGACTGATGACCCCGTAGTTAAGTCCCATAAGCTCTACAAACATTTCAACATTTGAACACTCCATTAGCTGTATTCATTGGTGGAAGCACTCCTTATCTAGTGCATATTGCTGCATCCGTATCAAAACAAACCCTTATTCCCTCAATGCTCATCTGCGAGTGATGCGCGAGGTTCGGCGCACAGCGTGATATGGCCCGTCCAGCATGTTGGGGCCCGCCAGTAAACTGTGCGATCACTGTGGCGTGCCCCATAAGTGGACTACGGTAGTTTTTCGCTTATGTACGCAAGTACACGATCATCTGGGGGAGGAAGCTGGGTGAGTGGGCGAGAATAGACCTGCCAGAGGTGGCGCCAGCCAGACGGGAGCCTTCAGGACGAGTCTAGAGCTGCCAGTGGAGCACAAACCCCCAAACCGAGGGGGAGCTGGGGCAGACAAGTCTGCAACTGTGGAGGGGGTGGATCACAGGTAGGTGTTTACGTGCAAGTGTGAAGTGCAATTACAGTACAGAGTAATTGTATTTACAGTACAGACTAATTGAAAAATAAAATTAAAAAAAAATTTAATCGAATTTGCATAATTTAAAAATTGCATAATTAATTAGCTTTCGATGTAATATGATTTTATTACCCTGATGACACTAACGTTGATGGGAGACTCTTAGTGACTTCATACAGCTATCATCATGGAATTATCCTGGCTGCCATCTTGGATGATGTCACAGAGTTCAAGGTCAAAAACGAGCACCAGTATCCCCACAGCTATACTACTAGTGGCTACAGTACGAATGCAAGTCCGTAAAAGAATGCATAACTAGGAGAAAGATAAATAGGCACAGCCTACAAAAATGAAAGAGACTTTTGGTGACAAGAAATTTAGTGTCAGGAAAGTCAAGGCCTCACATGTAAATCCAGTACTAAACATAGAAGGGAAATCTGAAAGGTGGAAGGAATTTACAGAGGGCCTATACAAGCGACATGAAAGCACTATTGTAGAAACAAAAGAGGAAGTAGATGAACCTGAGATACGAGATCTGATACTGGATGAGGATTTTGACAGAGCAGTAATAGATTAGAATGTCAAAAAGAGGTACCAGGAGCATTCCCTCTGCTCCTGGTACCTCTTTTTGACATTCTAATCTTTTACTGCTCTGTCAAAATCCGCATCTAGTATCAGATTTCGTATCTCATGTTCATCTACTTCCTCTTCTGATGAACTACTTTTATTCTTGGGAAAGACAGTCTTTAAGGATATGTTCCATATGGTGTGCAAGATGTATTAGATGTTAAAATGTTCAAATGTTTGTATAGCTTATGGGACTTAACTGCGGGATCATCAGTCCCTAAACTTACAAACTACTTATGAACTAACTTATACTAAAGACAACAGAAACATCCGACGACGGGGAATTACCTCGCGCATCAGAGCATAGCGACTCAATGTGCTCGGCCGCTCCGCTGCGGCAATGTATTAGTAGGGGACATTAATAACAATATAATAATTCCAATTCCAAGTAAAGTAATTCCAAACACGTGTGAAAATTAGAGAACTATCAGTTTAATTAGTAATGGCTGGAAAATATTAACAGGAATTATTTACAGACGTACGGAAAAACTCGTAGAATCCGAGCTGGAGATAGACCAATTTGGATTTAGTAGAAATGGAGGAATTGGTGAGAAAATACTCGTTTCATTACTTATTTTAGAAGGCAGATTAAGGAAAGGCAAACCTACATTTATACTTTTCGTAGATTTGGATGCAGCTTTTGATAAAGTTGACTGGATAATATTCTTTCAATTACTGAAGTCAGCAGGGGTAAAATATAGGAAACGAAAATTTATTTACGACTTCCAGAATGATACTTTTCACTCTGCAGCGGATAGTGCGCTGATATGAAACTTCCTAACAAATTTAATTTGTGTGCCGGAACCGGGACTCGAACCTGGAACCTTTGCCTTTCGCGGGCAAGCGCTCTATCCTTAGGCTGCGGCTAAGCCATGTCCCCAATATATCCTTTCTTCCAGGAGTGCTAGTCATGCATGTTTCGCGGGAGAGATTCCGTGAAGTGTGGAAAGTAGGAGGCGAGGTACTGGCGGAAGTACAGTTGTGAGGCGGGATCGTGAGTCGTGTCGGGATAGCTCAGCCGGTAGAGCGCTTGCCCGCGAAAGGTAAAGCTGCCAGGTTCGAGTCCCGGTTCCGGCACACAATTTTAAACTGCCAATTTTAAACTTGTCCAAAAAGCAGGCAGCAGTTAAAACACTGGAGGGCATATAAGGGAGCCATGTTGGGGAAGATAGAGAGACAGGGTCGCAGCCTTTCCCGAAATTTATTCAGTCTGCACATTGAACAAACTGTGAAGGAAAGAATGAGTGCGGGTAGAAACGTAGTTCTGAAGAAGAGAAATTTGTTGATATGCTGATTTAAGTGTTTTGCCGGACGCGGTGGCCGAGGGGATTGAGGCGCTTCGGTCACGATCTGCACGGCCACTACGGTCGGGGGTTCGAATCCCCCCTCGGGCATGGATATTTGTGCCGTTCTAGTTCGTAAGTAGTTTGTAAGTTTAGGGACTGATGACCCTGTAGTTAAGTCCTATAAGATTTACAAACATTTGAACATTTTTTGTACGTCCTTTGTGGAAAAAGTGGAACACGGGGAAGGCTCGAACAAGGATCTCGCGCTCTGCAGTCCAACACCGACCACCTCACCAGACGCCGTAGCTCTCTGAGGTCGCTCATCTTGAGCTACAGCCGTTCACTATCTCCAGTTTGCTCGTTGTTTGATAATTCCGTAGGCCTTCTTCCTGTTCCATCCTTGACGGGTGTGTGTGTGTGTGTGTGTGTGTGTGTGTGTGTGTGTGTGTGTGTGTTTGTGCGTTTGATGTGAGAGAGGAGGGAAGGGTGGAGAGAGGAGGGAAGGGTGGGGGGGGGGGAGAGAGAGAGAGAGTGTGTGTGTGTGTGTGTGTGTGTGTGTGTGAGAGAGAGAGAGAGAGAGAGAGAGAGAGAGACATTGGTAGAGAGGTTTCGGGTGCAACTGCAATGCAGCTGTTAATGCGGATGCCTGTGAATACATTTCTTCCGCGGCGGCTGGTGGAGGTGTCTGTTGCACCGCTTGTTTTTCCGTGCAGAGGAAAGCCCGGCATGAAATATGGCGCGCGTGATAAGTCGGTTCGCGGATCGTGACGCCAGGGCGTTAACAGCGCCGGCCGCCGTCCTCGCCGTCCTCGCCGTCTCTTCCGAAACCTCGGCGTAACGCCGCGACTGGGGCCAACGTCACGCACGAGGCCGGCAGCAAGTAGGGGGGGGGGGGGGGCGGGGCGTGGTAGCTGGAACGGAAACAGCCGGGCGACTGCAGTGGCGTCCGGTTGCCGATGAGCTGTTTCCTCCTGCAGGAAATTACCGGGCGTCGGCTCCTTGCTACGCCGTGGCCTACCTCAGGGCAGGCCTGCTACTTGTTGTTGTTGTTGTGGTCTTCAGTCTGGAGACTGGTTTGATGCAGCTCTCCACAATACCCTAACCTGAGCAAGCCTCTTCAATTCCACATAAGAACGACAACCTACATCTGTCTGAATCTACTGTATCCGTCTCTTGGTCTTCCTCTGGAGTCTTTACCCCACACACTTCCCTCCAACGCTAAATTCACAATTCCTTGATGTCTAAGAATCTGTCCTACCAATCCATCCATTCTTTTAGTCAAGGTATGCCAGAAATTTCTTTTCTCCCCAATTCTGTTCAGTACCTCGTCATTAGTTACGTGATCCACCCACGTAATCTTCAGCATTCTTCTGTAGCACCATATTTCAAAAGCCTCTATCCTCTTCCTGTCCGCACTGTTTATCGTCCATGTTTCACTCCCATACAAGGTAACACGCCACACAAATGCCTTCAGAAAGGACTTCCTTATGCTTAAATCAATATTTAATGTTAAAAAATTTCTCTTTTTCAAGAATGCTTTTCTACCCATTGCCATTCTGCATTTCATATCCTCTGTACTGCGACCATCATTTGTTATTTTACTGCCCAAGTAACAAAACTCATCTACCTCCTTTATTGCTTCGTTACCTAATCTAATTCCTTCAGCATCACCTGATTTTCTTAGACTGCACTCCATTACCCTAGTTTTTCTCTTGTTAATGTTCATCTTATATGCACCTTTCAGCACACTGTCCATTCCATTCAACTGTTCTTCCATGTCCTTTGTTGTCTCTGACAGAATTACTATGTCGTCGGCAAAACGCAATGTTTTTAATTCTTCACTCTGAACTTTTTCTCCAAATGTCTCCTAGCTTTCCTTTATAGCTCGCTGCTAGCGCGTGTTCCCTGGCTCAAGCGAGACTCTCAGTTCAAAATGTTCAAATGTTTGTAAGCTTATGGGACTTAACTACGGGGTCATCAGTCCCTAAACTTACAAACTACTTATGAACTACTTACGAACTAGGACGGCACAAATATCCATGCCCGAGGGGGGATTCGAACCCCCGACCGTAGTGGCCGTGCAGAGCGTGACTGGAGCGCCTCAGTCCCCTCGGCCACCGCGGCCGGCGACTCACGGTTAATCCTGGCAGCGCGCCTCATGTGTTTCAAACGTCAACTTCGCTTCGCCGATGTAACTGACGCATCGCGATGCAACCGACGCCATTCTTTTTTTGATTTTTCATCCTACGATTGCTTAAGAAATAATATGGGGTATCCATTTAAAAAAAAAAAAAAAACATAAGTTTCTGCTGAAAATAATATTTCTTCACGTTTTAGAGTTCTCGTAGTACCTACTTTCATAAGCCCCTGCCGTACGTTCATCTCAGTAAAAGTCATTTTTCAATATCTCTTGCAATTCCAGATATTTATACTGGGCGAAAGGTTTAGTAACGGCTGTTGCAGCGTACTGTGCTGATACCGTCAACTGCCGTTGAATGTTGCTTGTGATATTTCGAAGTTTTCAAAAATGTTCTAATGTTTATAAAGCTTACTGGACTTAACGTGGTCATCAGTCCCTAAACTTACAACTACTTATGAACTAGCTTATACTAAAGACGGCACAAATATCCATGCCCGAAGGGGGATTCGAACCCCCGACGGGGAACGGCCTCGCGCATCGTAGCATAGCGCCTCAATGAGCTCGCCCGCTCCGCCGCGGCTTCCAAACTTTTGCTTCATAACTTGTTGTATGCAATTTGAATGAATAGTACCTGATGTTTTATCACAAAATACACCCTCAATTCAATTTCTTATTAGTAAATGTCAATATTGACGCTTATCGATAAGAGACCATAACATAAATGACACAGAATACTAGGTAAATTTTACTTAAGGCTGCGGCGGCATAGAAATGCTAATGCTGGCAAAGAAATATTTCCTTAACAAGGATTATTCAATTACTAACAAGACAAGGGTACTGTTACATAGAAAAATCTATCAACCTTGGCGAAGGAACAGAATTATTGGTTTATTCCATGCTCAGCACAACGGATTATTCCCCTCATTCTATAAATTACGATTAGGTTAATAGCATTCAACGGTTCTTGCCAACATTGGCACCGTGTGCCTCTACGACCGTAAAACTTACATCCTGAACACTGTTATTCTTTTTCGTTTTAGTGTAATTAATACATTCTGAAACTTCCTCAATAACATAAGCAATGTGAGTACAAAAATCCGATGTGGCGTATTTGTCACAACAGACAACAAACACATGGTACAAGACGGTCAACAAACCTCGCATATTGTCAGACATTATTCAAATACAAGCCATGATCGCTTAAAACTTTCATCTAGATTACCAGTTTCGGCAGAATTAAACGCAGCTCCACCAAAGGGATTGGCTACATCACACTTGTGCGTCCTCTCCTGGAGTACTGCTGCCCATTGTAGGACCCTCACCAGGTGGGACTGACGGAAGACATTGAGAAGGTTCAGAGAAGGGCAGCTCGTTTTGTTTTATCACGTTACGGGGGGGGGGGGGGGGACGTCACGGAAATGTTGCACGAATTGGGGTGGAAATCATTAAAAGAAAGACGTTATTCATTGCGGCGTGATCTGTTTGCGAAGTTTCAATCACCGACTTTTACTTCTGAATGTGAAAATATTTTGCTAGCACCCACCTACTTAGGGAGACATGACCATACCAATAAAATAAGAGAAATCAGATCGAAAACGGAACGATTTAGGTGTTCTTTCTTCCCGCGCGCTATTAGAGAATGGAATGGTAGAGAAAAGTTATGAAAGTGGTTAATGAACCCTCTGCCAGGCACTTGAATGTGATTTGCAGAGTATCTATGTAGATGTAGATGTAGTACGCGATATTTATCACAGAAATATATGTTTCTTGCATTTTATTTTCTTTATTCAGCCAGCAACGAAAAGCAGCAATAAGTAAGGCAATCGGTTTATTGTGTCTCATCCACATATCGATGTAAACAAGAGAGGAATGCAAGCTCGAAGTAGCACGATCTAAGGCTCTATGCCGGACACATCTAAAAGATTCCACTGCTAGCAGTGACGTCTCGATCCTAGGTAGGACATTTGGATGTAGAAGGGGATGCTGACCACTTCCTGCCGTAGTAGCAGCTTCCAAGCAGTAATAGCGTGAGAATCTGAAAGGCGGAGTTTTTGTTTTTATTTGTTAATTTTGTTTTCTCTTTGAAATATCGCTTCCTTGATTTCTAATACACATATCAAAAGTCAAATAAAGTTCTGGATTAAAAATTAACCTGGTCGTAATAATCTATTTTGATATACTTTGAGAACTGATTAAATATATTTTCTGGAATTTGCTCGTCCGAGCAACTTTTTCGCTTAATTTTATCGGTTGCCAGATGCATTATCGAAGCTGCACTGCCATGCAATAACTGTACATCTTTCGACTGCACATCTTTTTATCAACACATACCTAACGTTTTGAATTACATTTTCTGACTGTTCATAAGGATTAAAAGCTTGCCTTTTTTTCATTCCTCTTTGAACAGTTAACTGTGCTGAAGGATTATGAACATCGAGAATGGTTAGTATTGCTATCAACTTCTATCGTTTCCAACCATCAATTGTGTTTTGATCAAATTTACTGTCTTCAAATTAATTCTAAAATATTGTTTAACAATAAATTAATAACGAAAAACAAGGATGTATAAAAAGTTACACAACATATAGACTACAAGCACTTGACTCATTAAAACCCGATTCCCTTCGATAGGCAAACGAAAAGTATAATACGGAGGTAAGACACTCTGCATTAAACGACAAGACAGATATATCGCAGGCTCATAGAATTTGTGTATTTCAACATGGCACTAGCATCAAACATCGTTTACAATTACCACCCGCATGAGCCATTTGGATTAGTGAAGAAATACTGAAAGTATTCAGTATTCTTATTACCTAAATCTAGATGTAGTTGACAATATATGAATAAATAAAAAAGTGTAACAAAAGGTCATAGCATCGGACCCATCGTAAAAAACCGTGTTGAATCGTCTCGTTTACAAAGTGCTGAAATTGTGCAAGACTACAAATAACTCAACACACCTCGCATAGTTTTGAAGACGCCAGTTGATTGCCCATGTTTTACGCCTTTCAGGATCCACTGCAAACGGAAACCACGAAACGTATTAATCTTTTTCGATGTGTACTGCAGCTCTTATGCAGGTTTGCAGTAAAAAAAATTCTGTGTATGAGATCGTATGGTATGCAAAGCACTATTTTTACATTACACCCAAACATACCTACGCATAATAAGAAAACATACACAGACGCTTAAGGCTAGTCTAGCCTTCTTTGATGCAAATTATGATGATCGGAAAGTAAAGTTGTCAAGTTGTCAGGATATATGCCTGTATTTTGGTAGCAACTTCATTGTTTTTTTATTTTTTTAAACATTCCCTCTAAATGTCCTCTGTATATAACCTGCGATGAAATCTCTATCGTGATAAAATGACATAGTTTCCTTAAGTAGATATAACTGATTTCATGTCTGTCTTACAAAGATCTCCTGGCCCATTTGTAACCATTGCAATTTTCGTGTCGCCAGAAAGGTTTTTTTATTTTTTATTTTTTATTTTTAATACGACTTACGATAAGAGTCACAAATTTTTAATGTGGCTGTCAACACTGACGAATATAGAGACCAACTGAGCCAGCACACACGCCAAAATTCAAGCACCTCCGACCGCTAAGAAGCCGATGTGTTGTTTTCATAAGTTAGAAAAACACGATTACCAAAAGGCTGTTTGTTCTTTCATATCCATCAGTTTACGTTTTCTCTCAATGTCAAACACAAATCGTTGAGCAAATTGAAATCAAGAAACACTCTCAGGCAGGTGGTCGTGAGCCCGCTGTTGCTGAACGCGTGATCGCCGCACCGGATACCTAGGTGTACACCGCGCCTGTTGTGACGTCACGAGGCCTACCTGTCAGCTGTGGCACGCTCTGTCGTGAATCGCGTAGGATATGGCTAAGAGCACGACGGAATACAGGGTCGCTCCGGACAAGAAGTACCGATAACCAATGTGTAATTGTAGCGCGCCTATCGTTCATTTCTTGCGGTATGGAGCACTCTGAAATGACACTCCGTTACCCCCGTTAAAAGATCCGTGCATCACGATCCGTACATTGTTGTTGTTGTTGTTGTTGTTGTGCTTCACTTCAGTCAGTACTAAGCTTGATTCTGAAGTGCCTCTAACGTAAACCTTGAGAAAGATCGATTCAGTCATTTTATTATTGACATGTAAATTTTATTTGCATTACACATCAATATGTATGTATACCACTGTGCTATATTAGAAATTATTGTTATAGCAGTGATGTAAAAAAAATGACAGGTCTGAAGATGGCGTCTAGCACGCCGAAACCGGTCATATAACACAGGTCGACATGGATTCTGGGGTTTGGAAAGTAAGTGGTGTGCTTTACTAAATTTGCACCCCTGAATATGAAAATCATATCAGTTTTTCTCCATCACCCTCACTTTTTTCTGCATAGCTACCCTCCCTCCAAACCTACCATTGGCTGTGAAATCTATGTCATTCAGTGTCCACAACTACAGAAATGTGGCAACGCTGCATTTTTTGTGTGAAGGTGAGGCAGAGGGGGCTAATGAGCTTGGAGCTGACGTTCCATTATCGCCACAGAAATCAGTGAGTGCTACAGCTACAAGAAGGTGCTTTCACGCTTTGTTGTGAATGGTGGTATTTCACTGAAGGTGTGTTAAAAATGTCAGGAAGGCAGTGTGTGAATAGCCCAGATACATTTTGTTATATCTGTGGAAATTATGTGATACGTTCAAGACGTCGACAAATAACAAAATTTGTGCAGAAGTCATATTTTGCATATTTCGGCATGAAGCTCGGGGATCAGGACAAATCATTTGCTCCACACATTGTGTGCCATACATGTGTGGAGCAGTTAAGGAAATGGAGTGAAGGTAAAATCAAGTGCTTGAACTTCGCTATTCCTATGGTATGGCGTGAACAGAAGTATCATGTTGATGACTGTTACTTCTGTATGACGAATGTAACGGGATACAACAGAAGAAACATATCGTATCCAAACTTAGACCTGTTCCTCATGGCCCAGGGCTACCAATCCCCTCTTCACCAACATCAGTGGATTATCTTGAATTCTCTGAACCAGATTTAAGTCAAGAAAGCAGTGAATCCGACTATTCTGAGTGTGGTACCGATAGTAGCCCAAAACCTCTTACTCAAACAGAACTTGACAATTTGGTGAAAGACTTAGGACTCTCAAAAGATGCAGCACAACTACTGGGATCACGTTTCAGTGAAAATAACTTACTTGCACACGGTACATCATATTCATTGTACAGAAATCGTGATAAATATTTCAGGGAATTTTTTGTTGAAGATGGTTTAATGGTATTCTGCAAACACATCGCCGGATTAGTGATGAAAATGGGAGCTCAGAAGTATGAGAGTAAGGAATGGAGATTGTTTATAGATTCTTCAAAGCGAAGTTTGAAAGCAGTGTTGCTACAGTCCTTTAAACAGTTAGGATGCAAGGTCTCTCTAAAACTACATTTTCTAATGTCACACGTAGAGAGGTTTCAAGAATATCTGGCTGACACGTCAGACTATGGAACATCGTTATCAAAGTCGTTGGGGAATAAACATGATGGCTGACTGCTCTTGGTGCATCACACGTGAAGGAGAAGTGACACACAAGAGGAAGGATATCAAGCGTTCATTCACGGGCAAACGAAAAAGGAAGTAGTACCTCTACCTGGTAAGAGCCCACCATAATATTTGCATCTTATAATTCATATGCCTTTCTTCCAATTCTTTTTCAACCACTTTACTGTTCCATTTCGTTTCCATTGTCCCGTAATTGCTTACCAATTTCCAATTTCATCGGGCGCAGAGTTAGACAATGGTGAATATGAGGATGATAGTGGTGGTGCAAAACCCCGACGTGCTACAGAGAAACAGGCTGCAGATTTGTGATCAGCAGGGTCAATTTAGTCAGAAATTCATATTTTCATGCAAACCCCAGACAAAAAGTCAAAATTTGTCGACCTGTGTAATTAAAAGAAGAAAGCGATCTTGGCTGAAAACCTCTTATTACACAGTCCGGAGACTGGTTTGATGCAGCTCTCCACAATACCCTACCCTGAGGAAGCCTCTTCATCTCCAAATAAGAACGGCAACCTACATCTGTCTGAATCTGCTTACTGTATCCATCTCTTGGTCTTCCTCTGCGGTTTTTACCCCGCACACTTCCCTCCAATCTATTCCTTCTTTTACTCAAGGTATGCCAGAAATTTCTTTTCTCCCCAATTCTGTTCAGTACCTCCTCATTAGCTACGCGATCCACCCACCTAATCTTCAGCATTCTTCTGTAGCACCACATTTCAAAAGCCTCAATCCTCTTCCTGTCCGCACTGTTTATCGTCCATGTCTCACTCCCATACAAGGCAACACTCCATACAAATGCCTTCAGAAAAGACATCCTTAGGCTTAAATCAATATTCGATGTTAACAAATTTCTCTTTTTCAAGAATGCTTTTCTACCCATTGCCATTCTGCATTTTATATTCTCTGTACTTCGACCATCATTTGTTATTTTACTGCCCAAGTAACAAAACTCATCTACCTCCTTTATTGCTTCGTTACCTAATCTAATTCCTTCAGCATCACCTGATTCTCTTACACTGCACTCCGTTAACCTAGTTTTTCTCTTGTTAATGTTCATCTTATATGCACCTTTCAGCACACTGTCCATTCCGTTCAATTGCTCTTCCAGGTCCTTTGCTGTATCTGACAGAATTACTATGTCATCGGCAAAACGAATGTTTTTAATTCTTCCCCCTGAGCTTTAATTCCTTCTCCAAATTTCTCCTTGCTTTCCTTTATAGCTTACTCAATGTACAAATTGAATAACATTGTAGAAATGCTACAACCCTGTCTTACTCCCTTCCCAACCACTGCATCCCTTTCATGCCCTTAAACTCTAAGAACTGCTGTCTGGTTTTTGTACAAGTTGTAAATAACCTTACGTTCCCTGTATTTTAAGAGAACGACAAATGTGGACGAAGCCGGGCTGTCGGGAAGTAGCGTGCCTGAGAGATACATGTTTCCTGACTTCATCTGTAAAAATGTATCTGTACAAGGTGGGGTGGAATGGACTCCCTGAATGATGCGTGAATTGTAAAAAGAACCAACAAAGTTAATTGAAAAGGTTTTTATTTCTTAAAATTACATTCTGTGTCATATTTCCGTTCGGTTTTGAGAATTAAGACCGGCCGCGCTGGCTGAGGGGACTGAGGCGCCCCAGTCACGGTCTGGCGGTGACCACGTAGTTACGTCCCGTAAGCTCTACAAACATTTGAACATTTTTTGAGAATTACTTCACCCATGTGACGACCTTGAAAGTGATGCACAGACTGATTCGTCCAAATCAGTTTTGGAATATCTTGCGCTTTTACAGCGACATGACATGCGTAGTTGCTTTTTTAAGAGCTTCCAAATACCTTGGTCAAACTCTGTAAATCTCTGCTTTGGGGTGCAAAGAAAGCCTTAAATCCGGGGAACGATGGGTCAGTGGAACTCATTCAAAGGAAATCTCGGAGACCATGGCAGTTAAGCCGTGGCACCAGCCTGCTGAAACCAAAAGACTATTTTGATAGTAAAATTTTCTGCAGCATATCACAATAGTAGTAAAATTATTATGGTCCCCGAGCAGAGGAAATCCCCGAACTGACGGGGAATCGAACCCAGACCCTGCCCATTAGAGTCCGGAGGCAGACAACCACCCCCCCCCCCCCCCCGCCGCTAGTACACTTACGCGCTCTTCGGTGGTTGTTTGAAACTAGGGAAGCCATTCTGACCCATCTAGAACTAAAAATTTTTGTTCTGGTCTCTAATGCGGTGATTCTGAATTATAGTATTTCCTCCACATAAAGAAATCTTCTGAAAGCTGTATAATGCGTTTCGCGTGTATTTCGATAGGAACACAGCGCGGTTTGAAATGTCCGAGTGCAGAATTTCGATTTTGGGTTTTTGTACTCTGTTCCAACTTGAGGTCTGACCAAGGGATGAAAGGTTTTGGTTCAGTCCATATCATCCCCACTTGTGTGGTCATTAGAACATCTGCCTTACTGTAGCTACGTCACAGTGCACAAGCAAAGTTTCAATGACGACCCAGAGTTGGCGTCGAGGCAAATTTACGAAACGATTAAATTTCTTTATGAAAAGGCGTTAATTGGGTTGATATTAGTGTTCAACTATCGGCACCATGTCCACTGGTCAGATAATAGTGCAAGTGATGGTTGTTATCGGAGTTTTCTCTGATGACTCTGTCTTACAATTGAAACTTCCTCGAATCTGAATGATAGACTCTTACCGTCCCGTCGACATCGTCGTCATCAGACGCGGAGCACGCGCTCGGATTGTTTGGGTAAGGATGGGGAACGAAATGGGCAGTGCCTTTTGAAAGGAACCATCCCAGCATCGACATGGAGTAATTTAGGGAAATCACGAAAAACCTTAATCTGGACGATGAGAGGCAGATCTGGGCCACGGTCAACCCCAAATGCGGGAGCAGTGTGTTACCGCTGTTGCAGCCACGTCGCTCGGTTTGCTCCATTCGGTTCAAACTTTGCGACAAGACAGATAAATGGTTAACGCCAAAAATTTGTTCATGCGATAATAATTATCCATGGTCGAAGTACGATTCTTGGGAACTAAATTTAGAATGCGTTGGAATTTGTTGCCATCCAAACAATTGGGGGCTAAAAAGGTGACAGTGTTGATTATCGTTAATTATCGTTTGGTTATTTATGTGTTATTTGTATGTAAGCTTTTAAGTAATTACGGTAAATTATAGTAAAGCAGTCCGATAATTCTTTTTGGTAAAGAAATTTTGAAGATCTTCAAATTCACAAGCCCTGCCGTTTACGACAGCTGATCTTTTATGGTAGAATACAGTTTAGGAAATTGAGTGAAAGAAAGATCCTACCACAGCGGAACAAAGGTGTAATATGTTCAGGCAGAGTCAAAGATATGAAAGAGGACAACTGGCATTACGAGTTACCTGCAGCTTCAGTTAAGTGGAAGCGCTTAACGCATTTTGCTCTGATACACCTCCACGTGAGGAGAGTCAGCTCTGGAGGGGTCCTGTTTGGCAGATCGCGCCACACTAGTCGAGAGGAAGGCGGGCACCACAAGTGCAGGCTGCCTGGCGCAAGGGCACTTCGCACTGTACTACCTGTGTGGCCATTGCGGTTGAAATGGTACGTGATTTTAATGTCTGGGTATTTAGTTGACAGGCTTGAGATTTGTGAGACTTAATGTGTAGCCGACATTTAGCAGTTTGCTTGTGGTACTTATTACTCAAAGTCAGTGTCAACGGCCGTATCGCGGTGGGTACTCCGGGGTCCCGCCAGATCCTAAACTTAAGCACCGTCGGGCGTGGCCAGTACTCGGATGGGTAAACGTCCGGGCACGCCACGCGCTGTTGACACTTTACCCTTTGCAGAGGGGAGAAGAAGGGTCACCAGCAATGTCTCATGGAGTCAGGGCACGGGACACTGTTAGAGGTGATCCGCCTGTCGGGTGCGCAGGTTAAGCTCGGTGCTTTTCGAGAGGAAGGAAGGAATCTGAGGCTTTAACGTCCCGTCGACAGCTAGGCCATTAGCCGCGGGGACTGAGGCGCTTCAGTCACGGTCTGCACGGCCACTACGGTCGGGGGTTCGAATCCCCCCTCGGGCAGGGATATTTGTGCCGTCCTTAGTATTAGCTAGTTGACAAGTAGTTTCTAAGTTTAGGGACTGATGACCCCGTAGTTAAGTCCCATAAGCTTAACAAACATTTGAACATTTTGAAGCTAGGCCATTAGAGACGGAGCTCACGCTCGGATTTTTGGTTAAGGAAGGGGGAAGGAAGTCGGCCGTGCCCTTTCAAAGGAACCATCCCGGCATTTGCCTGGAGTGATTTAGGGAAATCACGGAAAACCTAAATCTGGATGGCCGGAGGTGGATTTGAACCACCGTCCTTCCCAATACGAGTCCAGTGTGCTACCACTGCGCCACCTCGCTCGGTCTTTTCGAGAGGAGTGGACTGTGTGCCGGCACCGGGTTTCACCCTCTCCCTTCTCCCATCGTCTCCAACACAAAGACAACACAACACAGGCACCTGTTAGTCACCTACACTTAACAGAGATACTTCAACACACCATTCTCACACTTCGCGAAGGAAAGGTGCCTGCGGGCGCGAAAGACGGGAAAAACCTTTCCAAGCAGTGTGATAAACCTGACATTCGGAGTCTCTCGGCCATTCGTGACATACGACTTCACTTTATTGAAATTGAATGGCCACTTTTCGCCCCATACAGACATCTTCTCTAGAACATTAAATTTTTACAGTTGCTAGTGATTTGTTGCTGACTTTAATAGACACGAAATCATAGCACGATAATTAAACATTATCAGACCGCTGCTCAGGTTGTCCCTCCTACACGGTTTCTATAGACCAGGGACAGCGGAGGTCCGTCACACTTCTTTCGGGAACATGACATGCCTCTTCCGTTTTATTCCATTATTTTCCGTCATTTACTACAGTAGTCCACAGGCACACAATTTGATTGAAAGTCGCTTTAGAGGAGCGGTGTCAAGGGTGAGTGGAAACTTATAAATATCAAATGTTCGGACGTCTGTAAATCTATGAGAGTTAACAACTGCTCGCCGCGGTGGCCGAGCGGTCTGAGGCGTTCCAGTCACGGTCTGCACGGCCGCTGCGGTCGGGAGTTCGAATCCCCACTCGGGCATGGATATTTGTGCCGTCCTTAGTATTAGGTAGTTTATAAGTAGTTTGTAAGTTTAGGGACTGATGACCCCTTAGTTAAGTCTCATAAGCCTAAAAAATAAAAATAAAAAAACTTAACAACTTCGATCATCACTACTGGGTTTGCCTCCATAGTCTAGTGAAAGGACCGGGCGCAAGAGAGAGACAGATAGTGGAAAAAACGTGGGGGGCATGTTCGGTTGCCACACAAGGAGGCCCGGATTCGATTCCTGGTTGGGTTGGAGATTGTCTCCACTCGGAGACTGGGTGTTGCATCGTCGTCGTCATCGTCATTTCATCATCATTGACGCGCAAGTCGCTGAAGTGGCGTCAGTTAAAAATACTTGCATAAAACACACTTACTTCCTGCAAGATCGCTAGTTTATTTGCTTTTGCTTTTTTTTCTGCTTTCGATGAACTATGTCATCATATTATTTTTTTAGAAAGTTCTCGTATTTTCAACAAAATAGTTATTTGTGAAAATGTAATGTAAGAAAAAGAACATTGTCAAATGATTAAAATTTGCATCACCAAAGTGAATTGTTTTCTTGTTAATTGTGGCATGAAGATACACAATTTTTAAATGTACAATATAGATGACCATCCACTTTCATGATGCAAATTATAATCATTTGACAATGTTCTTTTTCTTACATTACATTTTCACAAGTAACTATTTTATTGAAAATACGAGAACTTTGAAAAAAAAATTAAAAAAAGACTGATGATGACATAGTTTATCGAAACCGGTAAAAAAACAGCAAATAAACTAGCGATCTTGGCTGAAATGTGTTTTATATAAATTTTCGATCGTTCTCCATAGGCATAATATGCCACTTAACTATAAAAATACTTGCATCGCGACCCCAATTCGGCTCTAACGGCCGTAATTACCTCACGATCATCATCATACCTGGGCTTGAAAACAACTTTAACTTACGCTAAGGAAAACAAATTGAGCGTGCTCGAAGCTTCGACGGCGCTCCGCAGCTAGGCGCCTTGGAACATTCGGCTGCTGCACCGCGGCTGGAAATATTGACTCGATTTGAGCTCCCCTCTCCTTACTTCGTGGCAGTAGAGCGCTAGTTGGACGAGTAACAGTAGATGATTTTTGCAGTGTGGTTCATGTCGTTGGAATACAGTCTAGCTGCAAGATTCTGGTGCCTGTGGCCTCCAGTTGAGTCGCAGAGGTGGAGTAGCCGAGCGGTCTAAGGCGCCTCGCTGCGGAGCGCGCGGTTGCTCGCCGTGGGAGGTTCGAGTCCTCCATGGGGCATGTGTGTGTGTGTGTGTGTGTGTGTGTGTGTGTGTGTGTGTTTTGTTCTTAGGTTAGTTAGTTTAAGTAGTTTGAAAGCTACGGACTGATGGCCACGCAGTTTGGTCCGATAAATTTACAAACATTGTACGATGGCTGGCTTAGGGCCAGGTAGCAGGTGTTAAGAAATTCTGTAGCCGGAAGGACACGTCACAAGTGGAATGGGTGGGAAAACATAAAGGATAGTTTACACGGCGACTCAAGGTTTCATGAAACTGCGCTACTGGCCAGTGCGCATGCGCGGCAGGCGTTCGCGCAACTCGTTGGCGAAACTAAACAGTTTCGGCACCTTCCAACTTTGGCGAAAATGATTGCGCGTGTTTTTACGTTAGGTTATACGTAATACAGAACAAAATACAACAAAGGAGAAACGGAAGAAATAATTCGGTTTTTGAACATATATGCGATGCGTAGGCGTTTGTGAGATTTTAACGGCGTGTTAGTGCTCTTTACGCAATTATTCGTGAAATTAAATATTGATGGGTTGACGATTAGTGAACTGCAGACTAAAATACATCCAATTCTAAATACACAAAGGAAGTACGGCAATTGTGGATTTCGGAACACGGTACAAGTACAGCAGAGACGAATATCTACTTGACAAGAAATTAATGCAATTTGTAATTTCAGTTCTGATAACAATGCTTCGCGCATAACAATAACTAGTCTCTTTATTGTATTACTAACTCTGTTTAAAAGGAATGTTAACTAGTCTGGTGACATTTTAAGTTGATTAAAATAATTTCTAGGGTCTTCAATCACAATTTCTTTCAGCAAGGTCGCTGAGCAACCGAGCTGACGTCTTTTTTTCATCCATTCACGAACCCAAAAACATTTCTTATTCTTTTTATGTTTAGTCTTATGCAGCTACTTCACACAGAAGCAATAGATCCGCCACAAGTCGTACAGCTACCGACACTTTCATTTTACGGCGACTACGGCACTCACAAAACAACGAAACTGGTGTAGTATTGGCGCCATGTCTACAAACATAGACGAAACCAGTTGCGTGCAATGCATTTCATGCAACGAGTTTCGCAAGATAGTGTCGTCGTGTAGACAAGACTTAACAGATGGTGTAGCATATTGCATTACTGTGAGAAATTGCGCCAATGCTACCCAGAAACATTCTCATTGGCTGCCCCCCTCCTCTGTGTAAGGTCCCCTCTACGTTTCTTTAGAAATAAAATTAGATTAACTAATGTATAGAAATTGATATGATTTATTGTAAATATGATTAGAGTAAGGTTTATTATGGTGTGTTTGTTTATTTAGAAAAGCTTTAATTATGTAAAACAAATGTATAACTGTGTTGGAGAAGTGGCGCTTCCCGCCAAAAGTGAGAGAACGCGGGAAAAGCACTGCAAGGTAGCAGGCAGTTCCACGCGAGAGAGAGAGAGAGAGAGAGAGAGAGAGAGAGAGAGAGAGAGAGAGATCAGCACGACAGTTCAGCACGTATGGAATTAGGAAAATTAACATTTATGTCCAATGAAATGTTGGTACAAGTGTACAGTTGTGAGTAAGGCGGACAGCCGACTTCGGTTTAGTGGGAGAATTTAGGGGATATGTACTTCACCTGTAAAGGAGACAGCGTATAAAACGCTTGTACGACCACGTCTTGAGTATTGCTCAAGTGTTTGGGACCCGCAGCAGATCAGTTTAAAGGAAGACATAGAGGCGGTTCAGAGGCGAGCAGCTAGATTTGTTACCGTAGGTTCGACCAATGCGCGAGTGTCACGGAAATGCTCCGGCAACTCAATTGGGGATCGCTGGAAGAAAGACGACGTTCTTTTCGTGAAATTCTGTTGCGGAAATTTAGAGGGCCGGAATTTGAAGCTGAGTGTAGTACGATCTTTCAGCCGCCTACTTACATTTCGCGTAAAGATCACAAAGACAAGATAAGAGAAATTAGGGCTCTTACGGAGGCATATAGGTATTCTTTTTCCCTCGTTCAATTTGGGAGTGGAATAGGAAAGGAAATGCCTAGTAGTGAGTGGTACAGTGTACCCTCCGACACGCACCTTACGGCGAATTGCGGAGTACGTATGTAGAAGTAGGAACATCTACATCTACATCTACATGGGATACTCTGCAAATCACATTTAAGTGCCTGGCAGAGGGTTCATCGAACCACAATTATACTATTTATCTCCCATTCCGTTCTCGAATAGCGCGCGGGAAGAAAGAACACCTGAATCTCTCTGTTCGAGCTCTGATTTCTCTTATTTTATTCTGAAGATCATTTCTACCTATGTAAGTGGGAGTCAACAATATATTTTCGCATTCGGAGGAGAATGTTGGCGATTGGAGTTTCGCAAGTAACCCACGCCTCAGCGATAAGCGCCGTTGTTGTAATGATTCCCATCCCAGATCCTGTATCATTTCCGTAACGCTGTCTCCCCTGTATCGTGACAATACGAAACGAGCTGCCCTTCTTTGGACTCTTTCGATGTCCTCCGTCAAACCCACCTGATAAGGATCCCACACTGGGCTGCAATACTCCAAAAATGGACGGACAAGCGCAGTGTATGCAGTTTCTTTAGTAGTTCTGTTGCATCTTTTAAGGATTCTGCCAATAAAACGCAGTCTCTGGTTCGCCTTTCCCACGATATTATCTACGTGTTCTTTCCAGTTTAAGTCTGAAGTAATAGTGATTCCTAGGTATTTTGTGGAGTTTACGGCGTTCACATTTGATTGATTTATGTTGTAAACAAAGTTTAACTGATTTCTTTTCGTACTCATGTGGACGACTTCACATTTCTCATTATTTAGAGTCAATTGCCAATTTTTACACCATACTGATATCTTATTCAGATCGTTCTGCAGTTGGTTTTGATCTTCTGATGATTTTACTAGATGGTAAATGACGGCGTCATCTGCAAACAACCTAAGAGAGCTACTTAGATTTTCCCCTAAATCGTTTATGTAAATAAGGAATAGCAGAGGACCAATAACACTACCTTGTGGAACGCCCGATACCACCTCTGTTTTAGTCGATGCCTTACCCTCGATTACTACGAACTGTGTCCTCTCTGACAAGAAATCCCCTATCCAATTGCAAATTTGGGGCGATATACCATAACCACGCAATTTGATTAAAAGCCGTTTGTGAGGTACGGTGTCAAAAGCTTTCTGGAAATTAAGAAATACGGAATCGATTTGCGAACCTTTGTCGATAGCACCCATCACTTCGTGTGAATATAGAGCTAGTTGTGTTTCGCATGAACGATATTTTCTAAATCCGTGTTGACCTTGGGTCAATAGATCGTTCTGTTCGAGATAATTCATAATATTTGAATACAGGATATGTTCCAAAACCCTGCTGCAAATTGACGTCAATGAAATAGGCCTGTAGTTTAGTGGGTTACTCCTACTGCCTTTCTTGAATATAGGAACGGTGCGATATACGTCGTTTGTTGTTTCGCGGCACAACAAATTATGAAACAACAGGCATCCCGACTTTTTGAAATATTAACCACGAGCCTGGTCTCCATTTCCAAAGCTTCCACAGCACATCACTTCAAGAGAAGAAGATCCCCGAAATGTGCGCTGCTTTTGCGTGGGGACATAGACGTAACGAAGAAGCCAGGTTAGTGACCAGAAAATTTTACTACACGCACTGACGATGCAGGTAGTTCTACGGCCCTCACGTGCAGTGCTGCGCGATTAAATATCGCGACATTGGCACGAGTGTGGGGCAATATCGCCGAGGGAAGTGTTGGAGTGAGAGAAAGGAACGGAATTTTGGTGAAGGCCAACTGACTTTTAATCTAAAGCTCTTTCCACGTATCTTTCATCACTTAAACCCCGCCGTAACATTTGAACATTTTTCTCCAGTTGAGTCACGTACCAAGTCCTGGCCGTCACCTTGCCATACACTGTGCGTCTTCTTCTGACACGGTGTTTAGTGAAATGCCAAAGAGACCTGATCGATGTTTCCCATTTATTCGCAGCAGCTACGACTTAAACAGTTGTTGTGTGTAACTTTCGACTAGCGACAAACCCAGACATCTACATAATTATTCGGCAAATCACAATGAATTGAAAGGCAGAGGGTTCACCGAACCGCTTTCACAATATTTCTCTACCGTTCCATTATCTAATAAAGCGCGACAAAAACAAACACCTAAATATTTTCGTTTTCGATCTGATACTTCTAACCTCTTATTATTATGGTTGCACCTCGGAGTTTAGGTAAAAACCTATTTTTTTCCTCATTAAATAAAGGCAATAAAATTGTACATACCCGAATTATGTAAATTTATGACCGGAAACGCAAGTTTT
This sequence comes from Locusta migratoria, assembly GCA_026315105.1. NCBI lineage: Eukaryota > Metazoa > Arthropoda > Insecta > Orthoptera > Acrididae > Locusta > Locusta migratoria. The sequence goes on along the minus strand of CM048750.1, from coordinate 398,451,585 downwards.
ATATCACCTACAATACTTAATTTTAGGTTAGTACCCGATTGTACCTAAATATTAAAAATCGAATTAAATAAAAGTTTTTATGCCAAAAATTATATCTTGGGGTTCTCAGTTAAGAATTGTGCAAATATTTTATCGAAAATTGTAATTTTATACAACCTGAAGTGCCCAATTTAAGGCGGCCAACGACCCGGATTCTGAGGGGCAGTCCCGCATTTGGACTGCTTGTCCCGCATTGGGATAATCACTGGAAATGTCTCGCAAAATGTCTAAGAACACAAGCCGAAACTATTTGCGTACGGCACACTATGTCATACTGATTGCAAGTCAACTTCACAATGAGAATGCATCATCTACAAATAAATGACGGTCTTCATACATACATGAAATACAAAAGAAAACAAACGATACACATCATAGGCCTATTTCAAAATGACAAATTCGCTAGAAGGGAAAGTTACTTTTGTTTTAAGCTGGTACTGCATTTTGTGATACGAAGACTTATTTTTAAAAAATCTGTCTTTGGCATATTTTCTAAGCCTTGTTAAGTTCGTTTCAATAAGTGCTCTGTAATACATTTCGGTGCTCAAAGTGGCAAACATGATGTAATATTATCACTGTATTATTATCTGACGTGCAAATACAATATCAGAATTCATCTTACTTCATTCAGGAAGGGCACAATATAAAGCTCTGCACTTCATCGAAAGAACTTCTATAACAGAGTAATTCAAATGATTTTAAAAAGGAATTTTATCAAATTTAAATCGTGGTTATTGCGAAACATAATCCTTTGGGCAGAGGAAGCTACTTATCAAAATCTGTGGAGCGCGATACTCTAAGAGCTGGAAGAAATAAAAGTAGTACAGACAAATGAGTTGTCGGAAAAACGTAACGGATAAAGAAAATGTAAAAATAGAGGCATGAGAAAATATTTATGGACTGTAAACAAAGATTGAAAATTAAGAAGAAAATTTAATAAGAGATTTTCAGCCAAGATCGCTTTCTTCTTTTAATTATATGACCGGTTTCAGCGTGCTAGACGCGATCTTCAGTCCTGTCGTAATTTTTTACATCACTGCTATTGCAACAATTTTTAGCACAGCAAATTGGTATCCAAATGTCCGTATAGCTTATGGGACTTAACTACGGGGTCATCAGTCCCTAAACGTACAAACTACTTATGAACAAGCTAACACTAAGGACAGCACAAATATCCATTCCCGAGGGGGGATTCGAACCCCCGACCGTAGTGGCCGTGCAGACCGTGACTGGCGCGCCGCAGTCCCCTCGGCCAACGCGACCGGCCGGCACATTGATGTGTCATCCAAATATAATTTACATGTCAATAATAAAATGACTAAATCCATCTTTCTCAAGGTCTACGTCAGAGGCACTTTAGAAACAGGCTCAGTAGTGACTGAAGTGAAGCACAATATTGTGCTTGAGAAAGATGGATTCAGTCATTTTAGTATTGACATGTAAATGTTATTTGGATGACACATCAATGTGCATGTAAGCCAATTTGCTGTGTTAAAAATTATTGCAATACAAGTGATGTAAAAAATTACGACAGGTCTGAAGATGGCATCTAGCACGCTGAAACCGGTCATTTAATTAAAAGAAGAAAGCGAGCTTGGCTGAAAACCTCTTATTAAACAATTCTAGATCGCACCAATAATGTGTTCCTTATATAAGAAGGAAATGTTACACGTGTTAGATATGTTACTTTAAAAGTAGATGAGTAGGCCTACCCTGCTCGCCTAAATTTGTTTCCTAGTTTCATGATAAGTGGCACAATGAGTCACGTGAACTTAGTCCTCCTTCACATCCTCGAAATCAGTGGCGTAACTAGGACTTGGCTTTGGGGGGGGGGGGGGATAGACCTGCTTCATGAGCAAAATTTTAGTCAGTTTCCAGACAGACTGCCATCTACCACTCCCGTTGTAGATTAATTCACTCCCATCCAATGAAAGCTTATGGTAAAACACCCCGAGTTTCCAATTTTTAGGTGGTGTTCTATCCCCCTCATCCGCCCCCCCCTCCCCCCCCCCCCCATAGTTATAGTTACGACACTGTTCGAAATGTCCCGCATTAGGTTTTCTAAAAATTTGGCCGCCTTAACCTAATTTCGTATTAAATCCAGGCAAATAAAATTTGTATGACTAAAAATACTATTGTGGTCTTCCTGGCTTACTTGATTGCATGCGTATACAATCGTGAGTCAGGCGGCGGCGGCTGTGAAACGTCAAATGGGGTGGCAGAGCCTTGAGATCTGCCTCGGTGCCTTCCTGCCCTGTCTGAACATTTAAATAAGCTCCGGTGACATCCGTTGACGTGGAACGCTCATTCTCATCATAGCCATATAAGACGCTATTAACAGACAAGAGGTGCAGCTTCTCAACGGAAAATCTGGAGAAAGTGTTAGTTCAAAAATGTTCAAATGTTTGTAAAGTCTATGGGACTTAACTACGGGGTTATCAGTCCCTAAACTTACAAACTACTTATGAACTACTTACGAACTAGAACGGCACAAATATCCATGCCCGAGGGGGGAAGCGAACCCCCGACCGTAGTGGCCGTGCAGACCGTGACTGGAGCGCCTCAGTCGCCTCGGCCACCGCGGCCGGCAAAGTGTTAGTCATTCACTGAGACAGCAATTATGGACATGGACAATAAAATAATGTGGGTTTTGTCAATCTATTTACCTTTCTAGACAACAAAATTTCAGATTTTGGCCGCCTATTTTCTGATTTTTATAACCTACTAGCTGTATACCCGGCGTTGCCCGGATGTTTATTTATCCTCCACTCTCGTAGTCCACATCCCCTTTCCCGCTCTCTCTCTCTCTCTCTCTCTCTCTCTCTCTCTCTCTCTCTCTCTCTCTCTCTCTCTGCATACACCTCTTTCTCTCGGCAAAGTTTTCTGCAAGGTATCCCCTGTCACGTATCCAGTAATCTTCCTCTTGGTTTAAAGGCCATATTTACAAAAAATCATATAGATTGGAGCAAAACTATGCATTTTCTAAAGTTCCGTAAGTACCCTCCACCATGCACCGAACGAAATTTTATACAGACAGTAACATTCCTCTTGTTTTTAAGGTAGAATGTGCAAAATTTCATCAATATCAGAACAAAACTTTAGATTTCTATGCAATAGAAACGCAGGTTCACATTGAAAAACACACTTTGTTTTCTCAAATATATCAGTTTTATTTCATACATCCCTTGTTCTGAAAATTATGGCCGCGGCGGAGCGGCTGAGCGCATTGAGGCGCTATGCTACGATGCGCGAAGTCTTTAGGGACTGATAACCCCACAGATAAGTCCCTTAAGCTTAACAAACATTTGAACATTTTTGAGAATAAAAAAAAAAAAAAAAAAAAAAAAAAAAAAAAACACGATCTGTGAAATCGGTCTAGCCGTTGTCAAGTTATGGCGCGACCAACGTATTTAGGGATCCATTTTTATGTTAAAAGTATCCTCCCCCATGTACCGTATGAAACTTAACGTAGACGGTGACCTTTCTCTTCTTTTGAAGATCAAGCGTGCGAAATTTCGTGAAAATCGGAATGAAACTGTAGAGTCTGTAGGAGTCTGTAGGAGACGTATGCTCCGCCATACTCTTATCACTTTCTTAGATAACGTTTCCTACCTATAAACTACATTCCTGGCAAATTTCAGTTTCATAGGTGAAGTAGTTATCGAGATTTCGTGTTTAGTCAGTGAATGAGTGTCCTTTTGCTTTTATATAGATAGAGATTAAGATTGCTTAATTTTGGGCGCAAGAGAATTAAGGGAGACTTGCAGACAAAAATAAATAGCAACATCCAAATCTGTAATGCTAACTTCACTTGCCTGATGCGACCGTTTTACGGCATGTACAGCGAAACTGATGTGAGCGATAGACTTCTTTTCGGTTCATTACTTTGTGGGCGGTGGGAGTTACAAAACGCTTCATAAACGTCCAAAATTACATGCAAAGTTTGTTGCAGGTCCCTAACTGCTCCCATTATCCAATAACTGACGCATAAATCTTTCTCAAGCGGCGGCCTCTCATTTATGACGTCATATCTCATGAGCTATGTGGCGTGCTCTTTTGTTTTTGGGTCAGCAACCTTCGTGGGCGTACGGGGAACATTGCAATGAAACCGGTGAAATCTATTGAAGGTTTATGAACACATAGAGGTCATACTGACAAAACATTAATTTTTAGGTATATAGATTTTTGTGATAGAACCTATTTTAGGTACCTAATTTAAAATTTTTAGAACCTAAAAATCCGATGTCTAATTATGATCATATCTCTCGAAGTAGGTGGGTGCTAACAAAATGTATTCGGAGTTGGTAAAATAAATTTCTCAAATAATTCTTTCCGCAATCAAAAATGCCTTTGTTTTAATGATTTCCATCCCAAATCGTCCATCATAGAAAACAAGCTGCCATTCTTTGAACTGTTTCTATACCCTCCGTCAGTACCATTTGGTGAGGCTCCCATAATGCACAACAGTCCTCCAAATTATGACCCACAAGTGTAGTGTAGGTAATTTTTTAGTAGCACTGTTGCGTCTGCTAAGTGTTCTGTTAATTAAACGCAGCCTTTATTGTTAAATAAAGCAATGGATTGTATTTAAATTCCTCAAGCGAACGAAGTCGTGGGTAGCAGCTAATATTTTTTTCAATAAATCAGTATATATATATATATATATATATATATATATATATATATATATATATATATATATATTAGATCCTACCCACGACTTCGTTCGCTTGAGGAAATTAAATACAATCCAATGCTTTATTTTTATTGACATAATAAAAACAAACATTATATTTCCAAATACCCTCCAAAACACTTTATCTTTGAACCGGTACATGATTTCTCTGCTTAATAATGAAAGTACCAGTGCTATGTACAGTCGCATATTATTAGTTACTACAAACAAGACAATAATCACTCGCGAAGAGAGGGTCAACCGGGAGAATTTAAAAATTGGTTGTATTGTGATGCAGTCCATTATTAAGTAACGAAACATCTTGAAACATACGAAAACAAACACGGGATACTATCGATATTTCGTGGTTTTTTTTATTTATGTTGTGCTGCATAATTGATTAAACCCGTGAAAATGAAAGAGTAGTAGAGGCTGACAAAGGACGAAGCCACCAGTGAAGTCGCCCGTGTAGCAGACGTTTGCCTTGAGCACCATCACTGCCATCATGAAGACGTCTGCGGCATTTTTTTTTTTTTTTTTTACACACGTTTCGCTTGAATCTACAGCGAAATTTGCCCCATAGTTTCGTTTTGAAACAGCTCAGTGGTTATGACGTCGTATTTGCTGATCAGTTTGTGTCGTTAAGTGATATGATAATGTTGCTTCTATCAGTCGTAAACTTGTTTGCGGGATGTGCTACGAACAGAATAATAAAGATTTAACAAAAGTCACACATAATGCAGTACCTATTTACGGATATCACTTTTATGGAGTAATATCTCCTGATTTATGTGTTCTACAAAAACTTTATTTACGAGTTTCGTAGAACGGAATATTAGGAAACTTCCGCGAAATGCGCTATAAATAGAGTTGGTAGAAAAGACGTAATAAATTACAACCTCACGCTTATTAGGGCGAATTTTCGTGCAAATCATTTTATAGTACCTGAACTATGTGTCGTAGTACTATTATAATTTTGAAGGTACATCCAGTGGTGTATATGTAAGATGTCTGCAAAGTACGTCGAGAATAGAGTTAGTAGGAAATCTAATACATAAAGCAGACTGTCCGTATGTTTGTTTCTTTGTGTGTACATGTTGCTTACAAATCTACAGTTTTGATCCAATATTTTTCAATTTTTGCATACGTAAGCCTACGGTCGCCGTAAGTGTAAAAATCACGTACGCTACATAGTTCACGAGATATGACGTCATGAACAATGAGATGCGCGAAAAACTGCTGTATTTAGCGACAATGCTGCTTATTTTCTCCTAAAACACTAAACCCATTTCAACCAAATTTGGTACACATATTCCTTACCGTGAGGTAACAATTTCTGCAGGGTTAAGAATCACATACAACACATGGTTCAGAAGATATCATAAACAACTGGAATCGCAAAAAACCGCCACATAATGCGGCGAGGCTTTATAAATACGCTATATGAGAATGAGAGTACTTAGCGACTTGCAACAAACTTTAAACATAATTTCAAACCTTTATGAAATTTTTTTCTCGTTGACAACCATAAGAAAATGATGAAAGGAGAAAAGGTTTTCGCTTACTACTTTTCCGTTGTTTATGGAGTAATACGACAGAATTCGGTATGCCGTTACAATTTATAATTTGCACACCACAAATCGTAGCCACAGGAAATTTTACAGACAATATACACCCATATCGTTGAGCGTACCTTCTAAAATTTATCACAGTACGACACGTAGTTTATGAGATACTAACGAAAACCCGGGTAATTATTTAATCATTGATGCCATTTTTCAGGTGTATATTCATTTGTATAAGGGCTGTATGTCTGTAAAATCTCGTGGCAATACAATTAGTAGTGTAGAAGTAGTAGATTAAAACTTTGTTCGTGATTGGTCGGTTTTCCATGAACGTTACTGTTCTGTGTTCATATCTCATGAACTGCGTGTCGTACTGTGATACAATTTAGAAGGTAACCTCAACTATATGTGTGTATACTGTTTGTAAAATTTCCTGCAGCTGCAATTTGAGAGCGTAGAAATGATAAATTTTAACGTCATACCGAATACAGCAGTTTTAGTCCATGAACAGCGTAACGTTACTGTTTATGTGCTTATATCTCATGAACTACATGTCGGAATGTGACACAATTTAGAAGGTACATTCAAATGTATGTGTATATGCTGTCTGTAAAATTTCCTGTCGTTACAATTTGTAGTGTTGCAATTATAAATTGTAACCTCATACCGAGAGGCGTAGTTTTACTCCATAAACAGCGGAAAAGTAATAAGCGAGAAACATTTTCCTTTTTCATCATTTTACTATGGTTGCCAGCGAGACAAAGCTTAATAAAGGTTTGAAATTATGTTTAAAGTTTGTTGCAAGTCGTTAAGTACTGTCATTCTCATACAGTGTATTTCGAAAGTCTCGACGCATTATATGGCATTTTTTGCGATTTCCATTGGTTATGACGTAATATCTTATGAACCATGTGCCGTATGTGATTCTTAACCATGCAGCAATTGTTACCTCAAGGTAAGGAATGTGTGTACCAAATTTGGTTGAAATCGGTCCAACGGTTTAGGAGAAAATGAGCAGCATTGTCGCAAAATGCAGCAGTTTTTCGTGCATCTCATTCTTTATGTCACATCTCGTGAACTATTTATCGTATGTGATTCTTATACTTACGGCGACCGTCCTCATGGATTGAAGCTTGCGTGTGCAAAATTTTATAATATTTTGGAACAAAACTCCACTCCCATGAACCACAGACATTGCCGAGGTGGGGTGGCTTGCGTGCCTCAACGATACAGATAGCCGTACCGTAGGTGCAACCACAGCGGAGGGGTATCTGTGGAGAGGCCAGACAAACGTGTGGTTCCTGAAGAGGGGCAGCAGCCTTTTCAGTAGTTACAGGGGCAACAGTCTGGATGATTGACTGAGCTGGCCTTGTAACATCAGCTAATGCGGCTTTGCCACACAGCTACTGCGAACGGCTGAAAGCAAGGGGAAACTACAGCCGTTATTTTTCCCGAGGACATGCAGCTCTACTGTATGAACATATGATGATGGCATCCTCTCGGGTAAAATATTCCGGAGGTAAAAGAGTCCCCCATTCGGATCTCCGGGCGGGGACTACTCAAGAGGATGTGATCATCAGGAAAGACAATACTGGCATTCTACGGGTCGGAGCGTGGAATGTTAGATCCCTTAATCGAGTAGGAAAATTAGAAAATTTAAAAAGGGAAATGGATAGGTTGAAGTTAGATATAGTGGGGATTAGTGAAGTTCGGTGGCAGGATGAACAGGATTTCTGGTCAGGTGAGTACAGGATTATAAATACAAAATCAGTTGGGGGTATCACAGGAGTAGGATTGATAATGAATAAGAAAATAGGAATGCGGGTAAACTACTATGACCAGCACAGCGATCGCATTATCATTGTCAAGATAGATACGAAGCCAACACCGACAACAGTAGTACAGGTTTATATGCCAACTAGCTCTGCCGATGATGAGGAAATCGAAGAAATATATGAGGAGCTAAAGGAAATTATTCAGACAATTAAGGGAGAGGAAAACTTAATTGTTATGGGAGACTGGAATTCGGTAGTAGGACAAGGAAGGGAAGGGAAGATAGTGGGGGAATATGGTCTGGGCAAAAGGAATGAAAGAGGAAGCCGCCTGGTAGAATTTTGCACGGAACATAATTTAGTTATAACAAACACCTGGTTTAAGAATCACAAAAGAAGGTTGTATACGTGGAAGAGACCAGGAGACACCGGGAGATACCAGATAGATTTTATAATGGTAAGACATAGATTTCGGAACCAGGTTTTGAAGTGTAGGACATACCCAGGGGCAGACATAGACTCTGACCATAACTTGTTGGTTATGAACTGTAGGCTGAAACTGAAGAAACTACAGAAAGGTAGGAAAATAAAGAGATGGGACCTGGATAAATTGAAGGAACCTGAAGTTCTTAAGAATTTCAGAGGGAGCTTCAGGCAACAATTGACAGAAACAGGGGAAAATAAAACAGTTGAGGAGGAATGGGTAAAATTGAGAGATGAAATAGTGAAGGCAGCAGAGGACAAAATAGGTAGGAAGGCAAGACCTACAAAAAATCCTTGGATATCACAGGAGATACTAAATTTAATCGAGGAAAGGAGAAAATATAAATATGCAGTAAATGAAACAGGCAAAATGGAGTACAAACGACTAAGAAATGAGATTGACAGGAAGTGCAAAATGGCTAAGCAGGAATGGCTAGAAGGAAAATGCAAGGATGTAGAAGAATGTATAAATAGGGGAAAAATAGATACAGCCTACCGGAAAATAAAAGAAACATTTGGCGATAGGAAGGGCAGCTCTATGAATGTCAGGGACACTGATGGAAAGCCGGTTCTCAGCAAAGAAGGGAAAGCTGAAAGGTGGAAAGAGTATATAGAGGGGCTCTACAAAGGAAATGAACTTCGAGACACTATTGTAGGAAGGGAAGAGGATGTAGATGATGATGAAATAGGAGATATTATACTGAGAGATGAATTTGACAGAGCACTGAAAGATCTAAGTCGAAACAAGGCCCCTGGAGTAGATGATATCCCGTCAGAGCTACTGAAGTCTCTGGGAGAACCAGCCATGACAAAATTGTTTCACATTGTGTGTAAGATGTATGAGACAGGTGAAGTACCCTCAGACTTTAAGAAAAATGTAATAATCCCCATTCCAAAGAAAGCAGGTGCAGACAGGTGTGAAAACTACAGAACCATCAGTTTAATAAGTCATGGTTGCAAAATATTAACACGAATTATATACAGAAGGATGGAAAAGCTGGTAGAAGCCGACCTCGGGGAAGATCAGTTTGGGTTCAGGAGAAATGTAGGAACACGGGAGGCAATACTCACTTTACGGCTTATCCTAGAAGATAGATTAAGAAAAGGCAAACCAACATTTCTAGCTTTTGTAGATTTGGAGAAGGCTTTTGACAATGTTGATTGGAACAAACTATTTCAAGTTCTGAAGCAAGCAGGAGTAAAATATAGGGAGCGTAAGGTTATTTACAACTTGTACAAAAACCAGACAGCGGTTGTCAGAGTTGAAGGGCATGAAAGGGATGCAGTGGTTGGAAAGGGAGTAAGACAGGGTTGTAGCCTTTCCCCAATGTTGTTCAATTGTACATTGAGCAAGCTATAAAGGAAAGCAAGGAGAAATTTGGAGAAGGAATTAAAGTTCAGGGTGAAGAATTGAAAACATTGCGTTTTGCCGACGACATAGTAATTCTGTCAGATACAGCAAAGGACGTGGAAGAGCAATTGAACGGAATGGACAGTGTGCTGAAAGGTGCATATAAGATGAACATTAACAAGAGTAAAACTAGGGTAATGGAGTGCAGTGTAAGAAAATCAGGTGATGCTGAAGGAATTAGATTAGGTAACGAAACAATAAAGGAGGTAGATGAGTTTTGTTACTTGGGCAGTAAAATAACAAATGATGGTCGCAGTACAGAAGTTATAAAATGCAGAATGGCTATGGGTAGAAAGGCGTTTTTGAAAAAGAGAAATTTGTTAACATCTAATATCGATTTAAGCCTAAGGAAATCCTTTCTGAAGGCATTTGTATGGAGTGTTGCCTTGTATGGGAGTGAAACATGGACGATAAGCACTGTGGACAGAAAGAGGATAGAGGCTTTTGAAATGTGGTGCTACAGAAGAATGCTGAAGATTAGGTGGGTGGATCGCGTAACTAATGAGGAGGTACTGAACCGAATTGGGGAGAAAAGAAATTTCTGGCATACCTTGACTAAAAGAAGGGATAGATTGGTAGGACACATTCTTAGACATCAAGGAATTGTGAATTTAGCATTGGAGGGAAGTGTGTGGGGTAAAAATCGCAGAGGGAGGCCAAGAGACGCGTATAATAAGCAGATTCAAGTGGATGTGGGTTGTCGTTCTTATGAGGAGATGAAAAGGCTTGCTCAGGATAGAGTAGGGTGGAGAGCTGCATCAAACCAGTGTCTGGACTGAAGACCACAACAACAACGGAACAAAACTGTAGATTTGTATGCGACACGTACAAATATACGGACACTCTGCTTTATATATTAGATAGATGACCACATAAATAGTAACGTTCATGGAAAATCTCCCTATCACGCACCAAGTTTTATTCTATTATTTCTTTACTACTAATTGTATTCGCAAGAGATTATACAAATGAATACATACCTGAAAAATTAATAAATACCCGGGCAACGCCAAGTTTGCAGCTAGTACGTAATAAATGACAAAGTCTTGCGTTATGAGACGGCTCTTCATGAACCTAAATGTCCATGACTCCATATCTCATGAACTGTGTGTCGCACTATGATAAAATTTCGAATGTACATTCAGTGGTATGTGTGTATACTGTGTGTAATATTTCTCCTGAATGCAATTAATAGCGTACGAATAATAAATTGTAACGTCATGCCAAATGCCGTAATTTTACTGCATGAACGCCTAAAAACAGGTAAGCGGCAAACGTTTTTCCTTTCATCATTTTGCTTGGGTTGTCAGGACAAAAAGTTTCCTAGAGGTTTGGAATTATGTTTGAAGATCGTTGCAAGTCGCTAAGTGATCTCCTTCTCAAATAGGGGACTGATAAATTCACACTATCATTTGCCGCTAGACGGGGATGCCTTCATTGCTTATGACATGTTGTTGTGGTCTTCAGTCCGAATGTTCAAATGTTTGTAAAGTCTATGGGACTTAACTACGGGGTCATCAGTCCCTAAACTTACAAACTACTTACGAACTACTTACGAACTAGGACGGCACAAATATCCATGCCCGAGGGGGGATTCGAACCCCCGACCGTAGTGGCCGTGCAGACCGTGACTGGAGCGCCTTAGTCTCCTCGGCCACCGCGGCCGGCTCTTCAGTCCGGAGACTGGTTTGATGCAGCTCTCCACAATACCCTACCCTGAGCAAGCCTCTTCAACTACGCATAAGAACGGCAACCTACATGTCTGAATCCGCTTACTGCATCTATCTCATAGTCTTCCTCTGCGGTTTTTACCCCACACACTTCCCTCCAACCCTAAATTCACAATTCCTTGTTGTCTAAGAATATTTTCTACCAATCGATGCCTTCTTTTAGTCAAGGTATGCCAGAAATTTCTTTTCTCCCCAACTCTGTTCAGTTACGCAATCCACCCACCTAATCTTCAACATTCTTCTGTAGCACCACATTTCCTTAGGCTTAAATCAATATTCGATGTTAAGAAATTTCTCTTTTTCAAGAACGCTTTTCTACCCATTGCCATTCTGCATTTTATATCATCTGTACTGCGACCATCATTTGTTATTTTACTGCCCAAGTAACAAAACTCATCTACCTCCTTTATTGCTTCGTTTCCCAATCTAATTCCTTCAGCATCACCTGATTTTCTTACACTGCACTCCATTACCCTAGTTTTGGTCTTGTTAATGTTCATCTTATATGCACCTTTTAGCACACTGTCCATTCCGTTCAATTGCTCTTCCAGGTCCTTTGCTGTATCTGACAGAATTACTATGTCGTCGGCAAAACGCAATGTTTTTAATTCTTCCCCCTGAACTTAATTCCTTCTCCAAATTTCTCCTTGCTTTTCTTTATAGCTTGTTCAATGTACAAATTGAATAACATTGGAGAAAGGCTACAACCCTCTCTTACTCCCTTCACAACAGCTGCATCTGTTTCATGCCCTTCAACTCTGACAACCGCTGTCTGGTTTTGATACAAGTTGTAAATAATCTTAAGCTCCCTATATTTTACTCCTGCATGCTTCAGAGCTTGAAACAGCTTATTCCAATCAACATTGTCAAAAGCCTTCTCCAAATCTACAAAAGCTAGAAATGTAGGTTTGCCTTTTCTTAATCTATCTTCTAGGATAAGCCGTAAAGTGAGTATTGCCTCCCGTGTTCCTACATTTCTCCTGAACCCAAACTGATCTTCCCGGTGGTCGGCTTCTACCAGCTTTTCCATCCTTCTATAAATAATTCGTGTTAATATTTTGCAACCATGACTTATTAAACTGATGGTTCTGTAGTTTTCATACCTGTCTGCGCCTGCTTTCTTTGGGATGGTTTTTTTTTTTAAAAGTCTGATGGTACTTCGCCTGTCTCATACATCTTACACACCAGGTGAAACAGTTTTATCATGGCTGGTTCTCCCAGAGACTTCAGTAGCTCTGAGGAAATGTTATCTACTCCAGGGGCCTTGTTTCGACTTAGGTCTTTCAGTGCTGTGTCAAATGCATCTATCACTATAGTATCTTCTATTTCATCCTATCTACTTCTTCTCCCCTTCCTACAATATTGCCTCTAAGTTCATTTCCTTCGTAGAGCTTCTCTATATACTCTTTCCAACTTTCAGCTTTCCCTTCTTTGCTGAGAACTAGTTTTCCATCTGTTAGAGCTGTTTTCCTTATCTCCAAATAAATATTTTATTTCCCTGTAGACTGTATCTATATTTCCCGTATTTATACATTCTTCTACATCCTTGAATTGGCCTTCTAGCCACTCCTGCTTAGCCATTTTGCACTTCCTGTCAATCTTATTTTTTAGTCGTCTGTACTCCATTTTGCCTGTTTCATTCACCACATTTTTACAATTTCTTCTTTCATCGATTTTATTTAGTTTGTCCTGTGATACCCGTGGATTTTTCGTAGGTCTTGCCTTCCTACCTATTTTGTCCTCTGCTGCCTTCACTATTTCATCTCTCAATGCTACCCATTCCTCCGCTACTGTTTTATTTTCCCTCGTTTCTGTCAATTCTTGTCTAAAGCTCCCTCCGAAATTCTTAAGTACTTCAGATTCTTTCAGTTTATCCAGGTCCCACCTCCATATTTTCTTACCTTTCTGCAGTTTTTCAGTTTCAGCCTACAGTTCATGACCAATAAGTTATGGTCAGAGTCTATATCTGCCCCTGGGTGTGTCTTACAATTTAAAACCTGGTTCCGAAATGTATGTCTTACAATTATAAAATCTATCTGGTATCTCCCGGTGTCTCCTGGTCTCTTCCCCATATACAACCTTCTTTCGTGATTCTTAAACCAGGTGTTTGTTATAACTAAACTATGCTCCGTGCAAAATTCTACCGGGCTGCTTCCTCTTTCATTCCTTTTGCCCAGTCCATAATCACCTAATATCTTCCCTTCCCTTCCTTGTCCTACTACCGAATTCCAGTCTCCCATAACAATTAAGTTTTCCTCTCCCTTAATTGTCTGAATGATTTCCTTTAGCTTCTCATATATTTCTTCGATCTCCTCATCATCGGCAGAGCTAGTTGGCATATAAACCTGTACTACTGTGGTCGAGTTGGCTTTGTATCTATCTTGACCACGATAATGCGATCACTGTGTTGCTCATAGTAGTTTACCCGCATCCCTATTTTGTTATTCATTATCAGACTTACTCCTGTAATACCTCCAACTGATTTTGTATTTATAATCCTGTACTCACCTGACCAGAAATCCTGTTTATCCTGTCACCGAACTTCACTAATCCCCACTATATCTAACATCAACCTATCCATTTCCCTTTTTAAATTATATAATTTTCCTACCCGATTAAGGGATCTAACATTTCACGCTCCGATCCGTAGAATGCCAGTATTGTCTTTCCTGATAACATCCTCCTTAGTATTCCCCGCCCGGAGATCCGAATAGGGGACTATTTTACCTCCGGAATATTTTACCCGATAGGATGCCACATCATATATTCATACAGTAGAGCTGCATGTCCTCGGGAAAATCCAATCGCAAAATCCTTTCTTAGCTGACGACTTCTACCTATAAAGCACATTCCGTCTAAATTTCAGCTCCTTAGGGTGAAATAGTTTTCGAGGTTTCGTGTTTAGTCAGTGAGAGAGTGAATGAGTATCCTTTAGCTTTTATATAGATAGAGATACAGAAATGAATGGTCACGCTGTTACTTGAGAACGACTGAACCGACTTCGCCATTTCTTTATTTTCATTATTGTGTTCGTAATCCCGAAGATTAGGTTTACATGAAATAAAAGTTTTGGGAACTCTACCGGAAAATTTGAGAAAAATAGAATGTTCGTTTATCAATGTGTCTGTGTGACTCTGTTGCATAGAAATATATGTTTTATTCCCATTGTGATGAAATTTTTCACACTTAATCTTCAAAACAAGAGCAAGTTAACTGTGTACATGAGATATCGTTCCGTTCACGGAGGTGGGGATTTCACTTATGTAGTTTGCAAAATAATTAGTTTCGCTCCGATCTTGATGAATTTGTGCAAACTCGAACTTTAACCTAAGAGGAGGGTCAAAGTCTACAGAAAATTTTGTATTTCTACTTGTCCTTATTTATGTTCCTTTGTTTGTGTGTTCGTTTTTTCCTGTTTTATTCGCTGCCATACCGTTTATCAGATGTAATAATCCTTTGTGAAGTTGCAGCACTTGCTCTAAGACTACAGGCATACTGAAATTAAATTACAACATATGCACCGCCGGGTCCCAGGATTATTATCTGTCACTTTCCACTTCTTTCACCTCTGGCAGTATTGCTCATGTGAAAAATATCGAGTAGCACCGTGGTTCGGAACCCACGTTAAACTGTAGGTCCCCCTATAACTGGCTGGGTAAGTCAGTTCAAGGTCGGAGGAAGGCAACGGCATACCACCTCCAAACAGGTCCATGCCTAGTAAAGCAGTGTGGTGTTCAAACCAATCTTCGGATTGTTTACTGCTTTACCTTTTATGCATAAGATATGATTACTTATGAAATGTATAATGGGAAAAATTGTTATTAACAATCTTGCAAAGATTTGACCGACTTACTACAATGTTTACATTATACTCTTATCTCCGATGAATGTTCAGATGGACATACCAGAAATCTCGTTAAGTTCTTGATAGATATACTTCAAATTTTTACAAGATACTCTACTGAACGTTCTTGATGCTCGTTGGTGCGAAAATTATTACCGACTGCAAAAATACACGCCGCTTGTGACGAGAAACGCAGTCGTTAGATTTTCTTTTTAATGTAGGAAGTCGCTATGATTTTACCGTATAGGCATGTGTAACAATAAGGTGAGCATTGACATAAGCTACAAATTATTCATGAAGGAATACTTTCCAATATGTGTATAACTGCAGTTTATTCCACTGTAAACAAGAGAATGTAATCAACATACGTTTCACAGCAAAGAAGAAAATATTATTACTATTGTTGTGCTTGCGAACGATGCTTTCCTTGAACACAACAAATTCTGATTTTTTTTACACGACAATAAGTGTATTGGCAGTTGCTAATACGAATTAGGACCAGCCGTATGATTTGATGCAGACGGATGAAAATTCTGTGCACTAATCGGTGTTCGCGATCGGTCGTCGACACACCAGACTGCGACAAAAATGTTTGTATAGTCTATGGGACTTAACTACGGGGTCATCAGTCCCTAAACTTACAAACTATCTATGAACTACTTACGAACTAGGACGGCACAAATATCCATGCCCGAGTGGGGATTCGAACCCCCGACCGTAGTGGCCGTGCAGACCGTGACTGAAGCGCCTTAGTCCCCTCGGCCACCGCGGCCGGCCAGACTGCTACAGCCCAACAAATCGGCGGATCCAGAACACTGTCTGAGGTCTACGATAGGGACGAAAAAAATACTAGAGTTCTGGCCCAGACCTCCTGCTTCTGCGGCTGTATAACCAAAGAGGCCATCAAGATCCGAGAGAGGTAGTCGCAAACCCACTTCTGTTGATTTAGAGAAAGCTTCGTGAAAGGTAACTGGAATACGTCGCTTCAAATTCTGAAGGTAACAGAGGTAAAATGCGGACAACTAAAAGTTGTATACAGTTTGTGCAACAACCCAGACAGCTGTTATAAGAGTCGAAGGGTATGAAAGGGACGAAGTGTTCGAAAAACGAATAAGACAGGGTAGTAGCCTTTCTGTACATTGAACAAGCTGTCCAGGAAAGCAAGGAGAAATTAAAAAAAAAAGAACTAAAGTTCAGGCAGTGAAAATAAAAACTTCGAGGTTTGCCGATGATATGGCGATTCTGACAAACAGGAAATGATCTGGAAGAGCAGTTGAACGGAATTGAGGATATAATATGAACAATGACAAGGGTAAAAGAAGGGTAATGCAATGTAGTGTTTGAAAATCAGGCGATGCTGAAGGAATTAGATTAAATAATGACACAATGAAAGTAGTAGATGAGTTTTGTTATTTAGGTAGCAAGATAGATTCAGATGGCCGAAGTAAACAAGACATAATATTCAGAATGGCTGTGGGAAGAAAAGCGTTTCTGAAGAAACGAAATTCGTTGACATACAAAATTAATTTTGTTGTTAGGAAGTGCTTTCTGAAAGCATTTTTCTGAAGTGTAGCATTGTGTGGCAGTGAACCGTGGAGACAAAGAGTTCAGACAAAAATATGAACATTTTGAAATGTGGTGCTATAGACGAATGATGAAGATTACACGAGCTGATCACATAACTAATGAGAAGGAGCTGAATAGAATTGGAGAGAAAAGAAGAGATCAATTGGCGAGACACATTCTGGGACATCACGGAATCGGCAATTTTGAATTGGAAGAATGTGTGAAGTAAAAATCGCAGAGCAGACCAACAGACGTATGCTGTAAGCAGGTTCAAAAGAATGTGGGTTTCCGTTCTTATTCGAAGAGGAAAGGACTTGTACAGGACAGGGTAGCGTGGAGAGCAGCATCAAAGACCACAACAAGAGCAGTCTGCTGTTTTGGATAATTTCGACGTACGCCATTAAGTCTGCACCGCCTTTCCCCTCATTATTTCTCCACGGCCAAAACACAGTTTTAATCTGTGTAAACTTCCGGCTTACTGCGTTCGCGTGCCTTCATTTGTCTGCGCAGCGCTGCTCGTTTGTTCGCCACGGAACGCGCAATCACGTGATTGCTGCGGCTGGCCACGCACGAAGCGAGCAATTCTTTCCTTACACAGCTGAATATCAACTTTGATTTATTGCTTCCGGAAGCACGTTCTGAAAACTCGTTTGTGCTTTGTGTGTAACTGGTTCTCGCTGGCGTGTCCAACTACCTGACTGAAGTCACAGAATTTCTGACAATTATTATAACTAACCGTTGACTAATAAGTCTTACCCAGTTGAAATTAACGTAGATCACTGAAGCATCACACCATACTTATCTATGACCACATTTCGTACAGACGTTTTTCAGTTCATTTCCCACGTCACATGTTAGTAAAATGTCTACATCTGATTTGTGACAAGGACCGCATGGTTTCCGAGAATAATCAAAAGCTCGAGTTCCAAAATTTGACGAAATTCTCGATGTCTAAATCGAGACTGGGAAATTTTCTCGGTATGAAGATCTACTCTAGGCAAACTCAGAGATGATTTTACAGGCCACTCGTTTCCGTTGTGAAGATTGCAGAATAATTCAGATAATATCTATGGTCAGTAGCTCGCAGTTACCCAGATGGTGAAATATTAGTAGGAGACGATTTTACCCTACTGGCAACTGACCGAGGCATCTATTGTGATGAGTGTTGAGTGTTCTGTTGTGAAGTGTTTCTAACAATTCCTCCGAAACTCGAACAGAGAGTTCGACAAATGTAGGTGAAATACTACTCATACTTGCCTGAGCTTATCGACAGTATCAGCATTGAGACACGAATTAGTGATATCATAACGAATATGTTAACCAACGAACTTAAACTTCATGGACTGGCTAACACACGAGTTACAGCGCTCATTGCAGCAACCTATGTAAACTCATGATCAAAGTATATTAAAAATAAATAAACCAACAGCCGTGCCAATAATGATTTTATTATTTGGCAATCAGTTTCAGTACCTCATTAGTGCCCTCTTCAGGCCCTAAATAAATAGAAAAAATAATCCACAGCACATCTATAAATGCAATTTTATCATACAACAAGTTAAAAACAAACAAAAACAGACTTAGATGGCCCTGAAGTGATATAATGGCCTAATGAATAGCACACAATATATAGAAGAATTTACTTATAGAGATAAAATTACAGAAGGATGTAACTTCTACGAGGAATGGTGTTGATTGGCATATGTTCAAATTGTTATTTATTCACTTTTATTTTATTTTATATTTATTTTTGATAAATTAGTACAAAATAAATAATCTATGAAACAAAAACAGCAGGCCATAGAAAAATGAAATGGTGAGGATAGGTACCAAACTGCATTGCTCACTTGGAATGAACAAATGTGGACCAAATACCAAGCCTGAATGAATAAAGGTATTTAAAAATGGCTCTATGTTCAAATGTTTGTAAATCTTATGGGACTTAACTACGGGGTCATCAGTCCCTAAACTTACAAACTACTTATGAACTACTTACGAACTAGGACGTCACAAATATCCATGCCCGAGGGGGGATTCGAACCCCCGACCGTAGTGGCCGTGCAGACCGTGACTGAAGCACCGCAGTTCCCTCGGCCACCGCGGCCGGCAATGGCTCTATGTACTCATACGAAGTCGATGGCTCTATGTACTCATACGAAGTCGATATAGAAAACAATGATAAAAAAACACACATTTACTGTAAGTAGAAGTGGCGGCTCGAGCTCAGTTCATTGGTGAGGCCCAGACAAAAATTTAGTACCCAGTACAGAGGAATCAGTCTGAAGTGTTCATTATATAACCGCCATTTGTATAACATCATTTAAACACACTCGCAAGATATTAAATATGTTAATTATACGGTAATTAATATAACCCATGAAACACTGTAGCTAATAAAAATGTAAACAACTGTGCAATAAACATTTTTATTACTACTTTTTATTGGGGGGGGGAGGTTATGTGGTATAATATTGTAGTTGGTCTGGTCCACCAGCTCCGCTCGTTTTCAGAGTACTTTTTTGGGTGTCTGGGTTAATGCTGAGCTGATTCGATTCGAACCGAGGTGCACCAGCTCTTCTCATGCTTACTTATTGAGTTGTGCTTCTATGTACTGATTCATCATCATCATCATCATGTTACCTGCTCCAGTTTCCCGGGTGTGGCTAACAAGCGCTCTCCATCTCATCCGATCTTGATATAACATTTGGTCTTGGACATCATCCCAGTTAAAACCGTTCTTCTCTATGTCTGATTTAACGGCCTCTATCCATCGTCTCCTTGGCCTTCCTGTTGGTCTTCTTCCTCCCACTTCCATTCTGAAGTATTTTTAGCTGTTCTTGTGCTATGCATTCTCATTACATGGCCATACCACTGCATTCTTCGTCTCAAACCATTCAGAGCGACCATTTCCTATTTGGACACCACTCTTGCAAATTTGATACAGCATATTTACTCTGTCAATCAGGTAATTGGGCACTTGGAGATCTTCCAGGCATTTACATATTTTATTGCGAGGGACACTATCATATGCCTTCACCAGGTCTAAGAACTTAGAACGGCTATAAATTCTCACAGGATTGACACAAAAAGTTCCTTTTCGGTCAAATTACAGGGGAAGAGCTGGAAAACGTTTATGTAGCAATATCGTATGTATATATAACATTTCTTCTGAGCTATACTAACAAAAACGGGAAAAATATTTATTCCCTTTTTTTAACTTTCTCTATTAATAGCTGCATAATTATGTAAATAAATGATGATGTTTTAAAAAATAATTATGTAACACAACAACAGTAGTATGTATTTCCTCCCATAAGGGAGGACTTGCAAGTACATGTGAATACTCTCAAAAGATAGTGAAAAGACTGTTTCTATAAACATTGCACACATCTCAGCATTATTTTTACAAAAATAAATAACATATATCTAAATATACAAATCACTGTTTTGTGTTATAAATTTACAGGTCATTCATTTATACCGGGTGGTCAGAAACTCGGTATAAATTTGAAAACTTAATAAATCAGGGAATAACGCAGATAGAGAGGTAAAAATTGACGCACATGCTTGGGATGACATGGGGTTTATCAAAAGCACAAATAAATAAATAAATAAAAATCGAAAAATGCCCGACAGATGGCGCTTCATCTGAACAGAAAAGCAATAATTAGTATAATAAATTAAGACAAAGAAAGGATGATGTTCTTTACAGGAAATGCTGAATAAGTTCACCATCATTCCTCAACAATAGCTGTAGTCGAGGAATAATGTTGTGAACAGCACTGTAAAGCATGTCCGGAGTTATGGTGAGGCATTGGCGTCGGATGTTGTCTTTCAGCATGCCTAGAGATGTCGGTCGATGACGATACCCTTGCGACTTCAGGCAACCCCAAAGCCAATAATCGCACGGACTGAGGTCTGGGGACCTGGGAGGCCAAGCATGACGAAAGTGACGGCTGAACACACGATCATCACCAAACGACGTGTGCAAGAGATATTTCACGCCGCTACAAATATATATATATATATATATATATATATATATATATATATATATATATATATACTAGGGACAAAACACAAACAATACCCTCGCTACGTGATAGTAATGGCGATCCTGCCGATGACAGCGCTACTAAAGCAGAGTTGCTAAACATAGCTTTTAGAAACTCATTCACCAAAGAAGACGAAACCAATATTCCAGTTTTCGAATTACGAACACAGGCCGTAATGAGTAACGTAAAAGTAGATTTCATCGGAGTAGTGCAGCAACTAAAATCAGTTAACAAGAACAAGTCTTTTGGTCCGGATTGTATACCCAATAGTTTTCTATCTGATTATGCTGAATCGATAGCTCCTTACTTAACAGCCATATCCAACTGCTCTCTCATATAAGGATCTGTACCAAAAGAATGGAAAAATTGCACAGGTCACACCTATAATCAAGAAAGCCAGTAGGGTTAACCCGCTAAACTACAGGCCTATTTCATTGACGTCAATTTGCAGGGCACTTCTGGCCTGTGAAAAACTGGCAGATGTGCCTGTGACCATCACCCCTCACAAGAATCTCAACATGGTTCAGGGGATAGTTTATCATCGTGATCTCCTTCTGCAGTCGGACGACGAATTACGCGCCAACCTTGAACGACGGGGTGTCCACTTCGTCAGGCGCATATATAGGGGGCCTAAGGACAACAAGGTAGCCACCGGTGCCTTTATCCTGGCCTTTGAGGGCGATTCTTTGCCCGAAAAGGTCAAGGTTATGGTACACCGGTGCGACGTAAAACCTTATATTCCTCCTCCGATGCGGTGTTTCAAATGCTAGAGATTTGGGCACATGTCCTCCAGGTGCAATTCCAGCTCCACCTGTAGAGAATGCGGGCGTCCATCCCATCCGGACGCTCCTTGTGCTCCTCCTCCTATTTGTATCAACTGCGGACAGCACGATCCCCCTTGCTCGCCAAACTGCACGATGCTCCATAAAGAAGGGAAAATTATGGAGTACAAAACCATGGACAAATTGTCATATAATGAGGCCAAAAAGAAATTTGAGAGACTGCACCCCGTAGCACTGAAGACATCATTTGCGAGTGTCACGTCGTCCCCTTTCCCCTCGGTGACGGCGGCCCCATTGTTTGTACCAACCTCTGTGGGCCGTCAGGGCCGTAAAACTGCATCAGCCCCCTCGACGGTTGGGGGCTCTCCACCGTGTGCTCCCCCCACTACACCTCTTGGGGGAGCACATACCCCCACACCGACGGGGACAACGGTCCCCGTTACTCAGCCGGAGAAACAACAACTTCCTCCGGCTCCTCTCGCTCGGAAGGGGTCCCTTGGGACGCTCCCTTCCGAGGCAACTCAGAGTACCACGGAGGGTCCCAGCTCACGGCTGTCGGACTCCCACACCCTTGGTCACAGGGCTCCGCTCGCTACGTCGGGCCCTGACTCCATCTCTGAGAAGCCCTCTCAGTCCTGAAAGGACAGCGACAGGAAAAGAAGAAGAAGCTGAAGAAAAAGGAATCTTCTGTGGCTTCAAAGCCACGCCTTGTCACTTCTTCCGCTTCTGACGATGAGTTGGAGATCCTTGCATCCCCCAAGGATCTCGCTCTCCTGGACTCTCCAGAACCAATGGTTCTGGATCCAGTCAGTACATAATCGACAGCAGCAGGTAGTGAACCTATGAGCTAATCATCCTTATCATATCATGCTCTATCCCATCAGGTCTAACCTAATTCTCCAGTGGAATTGTGGTGGTTTTTCTCCTATTTGGCACAGTTACGTTAGATTCTCACCACTTCACCTGCACTGTGCGTTGCCCTGCAGGAAACCTGATTTCCCCCGACGCAATGCCCTGCCCTCCGAGGCTATCGGGGATATTATCGGAATCGCACAGGTTATGACAGGCTTTCAGGTGGAGTATGTCTATTTGTCCTTTCGACTACATACAGTGAATCAGTTGCTCTCCAGACGCCTTTAGAAGCTGTGGCAGTCAGGGTGAGGACTACAATCGACCTCACCATTTGCAGTGTCTACCTGCCCCCAGACGACGTAGTACCCCAACATGTGTTGGCAGCACTGATTTCTCAGCTCCCCTCACCTTTCCTACTTCTGGGGGATTTTAATGCCCACAACCCCCTGTAGGGGGGTACTACGATTACTGGCCGTGGCAGAGATGTTGAGAGCTTACTAACTCAGCTTGACCTCTGCATTTTAAATACCGGTGTTGCAACACATTTCAGTGTGGCTCACGGCACTTACTCTGCAATTGATCTATCTGTATGTAGTCCTGGCCTTTTACCGTCTGTCCACTGGAGAGTGCATGATGACTTGTGTGGTAGTGACCATTTCCCGATATTCCTTTCACTACCACGGCCTCAGTCCCCTGGACGTTTGCCCAGATGGGCCCTTAATAAGGTTGATTGGCTCGAGTTTACTGCCACTGCAAAGATTGGCCCTCCAAAGGATGCCGCCATAGATGAGGTGACTGACAGTCTCACAGCAACAATTATTTCTGCTGCTGAACGTACGATCCCTAGCTCTTCTGGATCCCCTTGGCGGAGGTCGGTGCCCTGGTGGTCACCAGAGATCGCGGAGGCTATTAGGGATGGCAGGCGTGCACTCAAGCGCCATAAGAGACACCCATCCTTGGAGAACCTTATCGCATTCAAGAGGATCCGTGCACGAGCACGTCTTTTAATTAAGCATCGTAAGCAGGATTGTTGGGAACGGTATGTGTCCACTATCGGTACAGGTACCTCTCCATCCCAGGTCTGGGAGAAAATTAGATGCCTCTATGGATACCACACTGCCACAGGCGTTCCAGGAATTTCTATGAATGGAGTAGTTTGTACGGACCCAGATGCAATTGCTGAACATCTAGCTGAGCACTATGCTCGTAGTTCCGCATCTGTGACTTATAGGCCATCTTTCCGTATCGTGAAAAAGCGGAAAGAACAGAAGCGACTGTCCTTTTCAACACGTCGAATGGAATCCTACAATGCTCCTTTCAGTGAATGGGAATTCCTCGGTGTCCTTGCACATAGTCCCGATAGTCCCGGGCCAGATCGCATTCATAACCAGATGCCGAAACACATATCAGCGCAGTCTACACTAAACATCTTATCTATGTTTAATCGCATCTGGAACGATGGTGTCTTCCCGCCACAGTGGCGAGAAAGTATCATTGTGCCAGTGCTTAAGCCTGGTAAAAACCCCTGCGATTTGGACAGCTACCGACCCATCAGCCTCACCAACGTTCTTTGCAAACTGCTGGAACGTATGGTGAGCCGGCGGCTGTGCTGGGTGCTAGAGTCTAGAGGCCTGCTGGCTCCCTGTCAGGGCGGTTTCCGTCAAGGCCGCTCCGCTACAGACAACCTCGTTCACTTGGAGTCCCGTATTTGTACAGCCTTTTCTCAACGTCAACATCTTGTTGCGGTGTTTTTCGATTTGAGGAAGGCGTATGATACAACATGGAGACATCACATCCTTCAGACGTTACATGAATGGTGTCTTCCAGGCCAGCTCCCTATTTTTATCCAAAACTTTTTAGCTGTTCGTACGTTTCGTGTCCAAGTTGGTGCTTCTCGTAGCACCCCTCATGTGCAGGAAAATGGGGTTCCTGAGGGCTCTGTTTTGAGTGTCCCCTTATTTTTAGTAGCCATAAACGGCTTAGCGACAGCAGTTGGGTCGTCAGTATCCCCCTCTCTCTATGCTGACGACTTCTGCATCTCTTATAGCTCTTCCAGCACCCACGTTGCTGAACGTAGGTTACAGGGAGCCATTCGGAAGGCACAGTCCTGGGCTCTAGCCCATGGCTTCCAGTTCTCTCCTGCAAAGACCAGAGTTATGTACTTCTGTCGGCGTCGGACGGTTCATCCACAGCCCGAACTTTATCTTGACAACCACGTCATAGAGGTTGCTGACACTCACAGGTTTTTAGGGCTCGTGTTTGACTCTCGGCTGACGTGGCTCCCCCACATTCGCTAGCTGAAACAGAAGTGCTGGCGCCAACTGAATGTTCTCCGCCATCTGGGCCATACGAACTGGCGTGCCGATCGGTCCACACTGTTGCGGATATACCAAGCTTTGGTGCAGTCCCGTCTGGACTTCGGATGCCTTGCCTATGGCTCCGCATCCCCCTCGGCATTGCGCTTGCCGGACCCCATTCACCACTGTGGGGTTCGCATCGTGACAGGTGCCTTCCGCACCAGTCCCGTGGACAGTTTACTTGCGGAGGCCGGGGTCCCACCTCTGCGGATCCGCCGCCAGCAACTGCTTGCGGCCTATGCTACTCATGTTCATAGCACGCCAGGTCACCCGAACCAACGTTCGCTTTTCTCCCGCACGGTCGTCCGTCCTCAACAACGGCGACCCCGTTCCAGTCACACGATCGCCTTCCGTGTCCAGTCCCTTCTGTTGGAACTGGAGTCTTTCTCTGTCCCATCTCCGCATTGGGCCCGTACGCGTACGCCCCCATGGTGTGTCCCGAGGCCATGCTCTAGGCTGGACTTGGCCGATTGACCCAAAGACTCTGCTCCTCCAGAGGCACTCCGCCATCAGTTCTTTGCTGTTGTTGCAGAGTACACTGGATACGACATCGTCTGTACGGACGGTTCGTTGGTTCGTGGCCGTGTTGGCTTTGCCTATGTCCATGGCGATCACGCCGAGCAGCGGTCTCTGCTGGATGGCTGCAGTGTGTACACTGCCGAGTTGGTGGCCATTCTGCGTGCTCTTGAGCATATGCGCTCCTGCTCAGGTGGGTCTTTTCTGCTCTGCAGTGACTCCCTGAGCAGTCTTCGCGCGCTCGATCAATGTTACTCACGTTCCTCCTTGGTGCTGGCTATCCATGAGACACTTTTTGCTCTCGACCAGTCAGGACGCTCTGTGGTCTTCATTTGGTCTCCTGGTCACATCGGCATCCCACGAACGAGCCGATACGCTAGCCAAACAGGCTGTCCATGCGCCCGTGTTAGACATTGGCCTCCCGGCCTCAGATTACCAGTCTGTGTTGCGCCATAGAGTACGTGAGCTTTGGGCAGCCGAGTGGCGTAGCCTGAGCCATCCCAACAAACTCAGGGCAATAAAGGAGACCACAGCTGTGTGGCACTCGTCCATGCGGGCCTCTCACCGGGACTCGGAAGTCCTGTGCCGGCTCCGCATCGGCCACACTTGGCTGACCCATGGCCCTCTCCTCCGCGGTGAGGACCCGCCTCGTTGCCGTTGTGGCTCTTCCTTGACGGTGGCCCACATTTTGATGGACTGCCATCTTTTAGCCGCCCTGCGGCGGAATTTTAATTTTCCTGTAATTTTGTCTGAAGTTTTACGTAACGATGCCATTATGGCTGATTCTGGTTTAGGTTTTATTCGTGACAGCGGTTTTCACAACTCTATATGAAGCTTGTGTTGCCCCGTGGCTGACCCTTCCTATTTTATTTTCATGGTCGGTCAACCACGAACTTTGGCTTTGTCATTTTATTTCCACACTTGTTTGCTGTTTCCGTGTGATTGTGTCCTTTCGTGTTGTCTCCTGCCTTGTTGTCCTTTGTCGAATTTGTTTACATTTTATTGATTGAGTGGGGTTTTTCTCCCGTAGCGGTTTTAACTCTGGGCGAACTTTTCAGTGTTTCCACACTTATCTCGCTCTTTGATGGAATGGGGGACTGATGACCTCCGCAGTTTTGTCTCCCTAAAACATCAAACCAGCCAACCAACCAACCTAGGAATTACTATTACTTCGGACTTAAACTGGAAAGAACACGTAGATAATGTCGTGGGAACGGCGAACCCTTAAAAGATACAACAGAACTACAAAAGAAACTGCATACACTACGCTTGTCCGTCCATGTTTGGAGTATTGCTGCCCAGTGTGGGATCCATATCAGGTTGGATGACGTGTACCGGTACAGATGACCATGCAGCATCAGTGCGGTACCACAGTTCATCAAGAGTAGTAACTGGCGTATTGTGACGAGCCAGTTGCTCGACCACCATTGAGCAGACGTTTTCAATTGTTGAGAGATCTGGAGAATGTGCTGGCTAGGGCAGCAGTCGAACATTTTCCGTATCCGGAAAGGCCCGTACAGGACCTGCAACATGCGGTCGTGCATTATCCTGATGAAATGTAGCGTTTCGCAGGGATCGAATGGAGGGTGGAGCCACGAGTCGTAACACATCTGAAATGTAACGGCCACAGTTCAAAGTGGTGGCCGAAGCATGTAACCAATGGCACCCCATGCCATCACGCCGGGTGATACGCCAGTATGGCGATGACGAATACACGCTTCCATTGTACGTTCACCGCGATGTCGCCGAACAAGGATGCGACCATTATGATGCTGTAACAGGACCTGGATTTATCCGAAAAAAAAATGACGTTTTGCCATTCGCGCACCCAGGTTCGTCGTTGCGTACACCATCGCAGGCGCTCCTGTCTGTGATGCAGCGTCAAGGGTAACCGCAGCCATGGTCTCAGAGATGATATTCCATGCTGCTGCAAACGTCGTCGAACTGTTCGTGCAGATGGTTATCTTAGAAACGTCATCATCTGTTGACTCAGGGATCGAGACGTGGCAGCACGATCCGTTACAGCCATGCGGATAAGATGCCTGTCATCTCGATTGCTAGCGATACGAGACAGTTGGGATGCAGCGCGGCGTTCCGTATTGCCCTCCTGAACCCACCGATTTCATATTCTGCTAACAGTCATTGGATCGCGACCAACGCGAGCAGCAATGTCGCGATACGATAAATCGCAATCGTAATAGGCTACAATCCGACTTTTATCAACGTCGTAAACGTGATGGTACGCATTTCTACTCCTTAAACGAGGCATCACAACAACGTTTCACCAGGTAACGCCGGTCAACTGCTGTTTGCGTATGAGAAATCGGTTAGAAACTTTCCTCATGTCACCACGTTGAATGTGTCGCCACCGGGGCCAACCTTGTGTGAATGCTCTGAAAAGCTAATCAAAAATGTTTCAAATGTTTGTATAGTTTATGGGACTTAACTACGGGGTCATCAGTCCGTAAAGTTACAAACTACTTATGAACTAATTAATACTAAGGTCGGCACAAATATCCATGCCCGACGGGGAATTCGAACCTCCAACCGTAGTGGCCGTAGTGGCCGTGTAGACCGTGACTGGAGCGTCTCAGTCCCCTCGGCCACCGCGGCCGGAAAAGCTAATCATTTGCATATCACAGCATCTTCTTCCTGTCGGTTAAATTTCGTGTCTGTAGTACGTGATCTTGGTGGTGTAGCAGTTTTAATGGCCAGGACTGTATGTGACATTATCAATGCAATAAAAGCATGGTTGAAACGTTTATAATTTAAAAATCGTAGAGGGATCTTAGAAAGAGGTGGCGGCAGCCAATAATGCCGCAATTTCTGGCGGTTATGTTATATGTTATACCATATGTCATCTTTCCCAACCACTGTACCTATGACGCGATATACCTACGTCATTTCTTAGCAACTCAGTACCTGTGTCGATGAGCCAGCCAACCTAAACCGCCAACAATGTTCTTCGCTCGTTTCATTTTCGTCCCACGAGCGCCTAGGGAAGTCGAAGTCCCCCCTGGCAGAGCCCTGCTTGCCCGGCCTGATACATCTGAGGTGCGGCGGGTTCCAGAGATTGCTCGCTAGCGACATTTCCACCTGAACAGCAATGTGTCTCCTCTGGACGCAGCACAGAACAACACAGAGAGGCCGTACCGCCTACATCAGCAGTGAAGGCAGTGAAGCCCGGTAGCCATGTTGCCTGGCTGTAGAAACGAAGCTGGGCCGATAAATGCGTAGTTCTTCAAGTGGCGCTCGCCTTAACTACATTCTCAATTGAGCCCCTTAAGATAGGAAAAAATTAACAAATTTTCACACAGGCAGGTGAATACTGAAGGAATGCAATAGCGTTCTTATCAGGTACAATACGTATTGTGTTTGTATAAAAATAATAATTCAAACTATTACTTGTATATGAAATAAAATTTGCGACATGAAGAAGTTAGTCGCCTGCCACTTCTTTTTTTTTTTTTTTTTTTTTTTTTTTTTTTTTTTTTTTTTTTTTTGTGATCAGGAAAATTGTAGGTAATGAAATGAACTTTTCTTTTTATTCAAAAAACTTTTCTATAGCTCCCCTGGTTTTCTCACAAATTGGGATACAATAGAGCGGTGGAACTTTTCAAATTCTACTCGTTACTTTCAGCGAGCTTGCACACCAGTGAGCACAGATTCTGTTGCCCTCTCATCTTGTGCTTTGTGACCAATATTTATAAACATTTGAAACTTGGGATAGAATTTTCGGTACCCAATAATTATGACTACAATCTTTATTATAAACTAGCTGAGCGGCTTTGCATGGGTAATCTTTAAACTACTTTAACTCGAGAACTGCAGAACGTATCGTGATGCTGTTTCTTTCAATTTCTTCAGTATAAGCCTGTGTTCAACGCAGGCTACATTAAATGACAATACGAAAATGAGAAATAATCGAAATAAGAATAATAACGTAGAAACATTTACCACTTCCGCAATTTTGTGACCTTTGTAGCGTAGCCTAAGCTATGAGACCTGCGCCATAGTATAGAATTATAGAACTCAGGACGATTAAAAAGTCCGCGAGATCATATGTCTAACATTTACGGATCTCCCACAATCACTTTATCTGTAGTCTGAAACCATCTGGCGCCAGCGCTTTAGAAGAGAAAAATGATAAATGTGATTCACTCGTGAAGGTTAGACACATGCTCTTCTGGTTTTTTGTAGATGTTTTGGCCTAGCTGTTATAGTTTAGGCTCCAGAGCTGACTAAAGTGCAGAAGCAGGAAACGATTCTACATAATAATTGTTACTATTTTATACGCCCGTGCTTCGCAACGGTACTTAAAGAGGGACATGTGTATATCATGGTTCTTAGGGCTCCAGACCTAGGTCAGCTTAAACAGAATCCTTGTTCGATCGCTTTGTCCAACTCAGTTCTCCTAGCCAATATGTCAAATTTACGTAGTAATCATTGTTGAAAACGATGAATGTTCATAAAGTTTTTCGTGTAAAAAGTGAAATTCATCTAAGTCCGTACCCCGGAACGATATAAATTCAATGTTAGTTTGTGTTCATAAAGTTAAGACTAAGGTGTGTAATTGTTTGTTTGGCGTAAACTTCTGAAAACACTTCTATAGTTGACATGAGAAATAGTAATAATAATAACAGAGCCACGTATTGGTTCTATGGTGTAGTTTTAAACTGTTTATATCTCACAGTAAGTGTATGTTGAAGTATTATTATATGCAGTGTTGCACCGGGGACAATGTAGTTATTCTGTATGCAGTGCTCCCTATTATCAAAAACTCGACGAATGATGAAAGTCTGGTAATTTAATCAACAGAGCAGTTGATGTCTGTTTAAATAAGACGTCATGGTGGTGACAATGTGCGATTATGTTACTCTGGGTAATCGTTGAAGGTATGGAGTAAGCTGATAGAACTTTCCATTAAATATAGTATTCCTAGTGAAAAGTCTTCACTGTGTTAGCAGCATCGGCTACACTTTCAGCTAATACATGACCTTATGTCCTGCAGTGATTACTTCGAAAAGCACTAAGTTGAAATCGACCTTGTGTAACAGAACTATATATTCAGAAATCGCATTATAACTAAGGACAATTGTCTCTGCAAAAGAAGACTCTTTATCTATCTTAATGTAGTCCGCACCAAAAGTAAGTAATTACAAATTTTAATCACAGTATCGCACCCAACAATTATGAAAGCAGAGAGGATTCTGATGAGCTTGTCGCTCGCGTGTGTAGCTATATTATCTCTGGTGGCAGCAGAGAGCAGAAATATCTCTGGAGTAAGCATTCAGATGCGCAGAACACATTTTGCCCCCTCAACATTAAGGTGGAAATGTCACGTGATATTCGGAAAAACCTACTAATCGCTGACTTTATCTTGGTCCTTTTTTGTTCGGTTAAGACGGATGACTATGTGTAAATGGCCCTTTTAGTGACGCTTCCTCAACTTTCTTGTATATTTGATATTATGCGTCGTTATTCTCAATTTTGTTACACATTGCAACAGCAGCGCCGAAAGCGGCTGGCAAATTACATTTCTGGAAACGATATTGGATAAGTGCGAGTATTGATTTGTAACAGTTTTCACAAATATCTTCTTGAATAGGAATTTGGAATGAATTGTAAGACTGTGTGAATCATGAGACTTTATACAAAAGAGTTTTGCGTGAAAGTGGTGGTCATAACGAGATGTAACAACAACGGATGTATCTGATTCGGTAAAATTTTACTTTCTATCCTGACGGCCTTGTGTTTTTATGTTGGCAACATCAATAACACGATATAAAATCGTTGCAAAGATGACCGAACCACATAGAGTGTAGATAAATACTACTGTTCTTGCTGTATGCTTGATTTCACGACAAAATATTTGCGTGTCACGCGATTGGCATATGACGATGTCACATGATTCTCGTTATTCAACATCTGTTACCAATATTATCACAGGAGGCCGCCGGGATATGAGTAGGACTACGTCACATAGTTTTTCTTACTGGCACAGGCATGTCAATATCTATGGCTTAAGAGACATTCATTAATGTATGTCTGTGTTTCCAACACGCTTCCACGACAATGATCAATGTTCCACGAGTATTTTTATCTTTGAGTCTATCTGGATTTTTATCTTTGTTTTGTGTCTCTGTTCATAGTCGGTAATGTGTGGTTGACGGAAACATGTGATCTATTTAAAAAGTTGCGTATATGATATTCCTCGTCGTTATTAAAGTCTGAGAGGACCGCATTGTCTGACGATTGAAAGAATAAACAGATTTTGACTCGTACCGTAAAGTTCGTAAGTCACAGAGTATATAGCTTTTCCTAAGAGTATTTATTGCATATTTTGCGAATTTTTGCTCGTCAAACTCACCCACTGCCACGCACCGCGACCAAACTCCCTTACTAACATCATTAGACCAAGGTCTATCTGCCACCACAACCCCGAGTGGGTGGCAGTATGTGGTCATGGATAAAAGTCTGTCAGCACGTACACACACAAGCCTTTTATATATAGATATAGATTTTAGTTTTTTTCATATATTCGCATTGACATTAAATATAGCCTAAGATTATCCCAAGACTCTAAAGAAGAAATTAAAATAAACGTTCGTTACTCCTCGGGTTATAAAAGGTTAAAGGGACAGTCAGAAGAAAAATGTGCTTCTATTTTATATAATAGTATGATTTTCTATCCCTAGCTGAAACTTGTAGTTATTATTTATGACAAAAATAGATTGTCAAACAGGAACGCCTTAAAATGTATGAAAAAGGAATTAACAGACAGGGAAGTCAGTGAACTCCCCTGTGCTGGCTGCTGTGGCCGGCTGGCGCTCGTCCGCCATGTTGGTTGGGTGTCGCGCTCTCAGCCGGCTTCATTTCAGTCATTGTAAGGCCTCTCTGTGTTATCCTCCAGAGTCAGGGTACTTTATGTAAGTTTTTACCGTCCTCGCGACCTGGTTGAATTAACTAAAGATCCCCGTGCTCTGTAACATACAACCAGTGCTCTTTTTCTGGGGGCCGCTGGGGGACGCGTACCCCTAAACTTTTTCGTACACAAAAAAAAAAAAAAAAAAAAAAAAAAAAAAAAAAAAAAAAAAAAATATGTTGTGATGTTGAAAGAAAGCCAAAGATTTATTTCACTGGCGTAAATTTGTTACTTCATTTTTAGTGTTGATAATTGCAATACGAACAATAGTAGTGCAGGTGTTGGTGGGAAAAGCGCTGTCATTGACTGTTTCAAAGCTGCAGCAACCGTTCTCGACAACTGACTTGCTGTCAGCCAGTTCGACAAACATGTAGTGCCATCGCCCACTACTATATAGTGGGCGATGCTAGTGCTAAACGGATATGCGTACGCTCAAATGCCGAGTTACCGATAGATGTCTCAAAGGTCCCGCTACCATAATCCTTCGTGATTCATAGCCATCTTTGGTCTGTTGTTCTTTATTAGATTGCTATTCCGCTCTTGTTGGTTGTGCGAAGTTTTACGTCGTGTCCTGTCTTTCATTGCAACTTGTAAGTTAAGCAGGGCGTGAGAGATGAACAGGAAAATAACAAACTATTTCACTTGTTCTCCTGCATCTACACCTTCTCTTCTACGTTTGGGCGTTTCTCGGAATCGGTTGCTTCATTTGAGTTATCGTAGCGTCAGTTGAGTCCGATATTGTTCTTTTTTTTTTCTTTTTTCTTTTTTTTTTTTTTTTTTTTTGGTTGTTCACCATATTTATGACGTCATGGATAAAAGCCGACTGTTGGTTCAAATGTTTGTATAGTCTATGGGACTTAACTACGGGGTCATCAGTCCCTAAACTTACAAACTACTTATGAACTACTTACGAACTAGGACGGCACAAATGTCCATGCCCGAGGGGGGATTCGAACCCCGGACCGTAGTGGCCGTGGAGACCGTGACTGTATCGCCTTAGCCCCCTCGGCCACCGCGGCCGGCCCGACTATTGGTATCCCATGCTTCAATTATAAGTGATATTTGCTGCATTATATCTAATGTCGGAGTACCCCCACTGCTGGCGTGTCAAAGTCCCTGGCTCTGGGGCCCCCGTTCTCAACAAATTAATGCTGACCCTTAAGGGGGGGAGGTGCGTCGGCCATGTTCTGCAGCCCACGCTGAGAGTTGCTGCTGTTTCCCTCCTTATTTGCTCAACAGGTCCTCGGCGACAAAGGGCGCTGGATCTCTTAGCGAATGAGAATATGTGTGTGGCGTGCTGAGTGGAGACTTCAACCAGATGGGGATTTTGAAGATGTAACGCGGGAATTGGAGAAAGTCTGTGAAGCGAGCACTCGGGACGACATCCGGCAACTCTTTCAACGCCCGGCTGTACGACTTCTTGCATAATAGCCACAGGGGAAGAAATACGTCATTCACTTGCTGAATTTTTGAAGTTTTTTGTCTCGAATAAGTAACATTTTTTCCCCCTGAAATTTCAGTCATTTTGTTCTGTGTACGTGCCAACACGTCGTATTTACCGATTGCGTTCCTTTTCGATGTTTCATTTGTGATGCTTCTTTGGCTTTGACAGTGTATATCTTGAATGAGACATCCACTCTGCAGTGGAATGTTCGGCGATACGAAATTTTCTGGCAGATTAAAATCGTGTTTCGGAGCTGGGATTCGTGTTTCGGAACGGGCAAGCGCTCCGCCTCCTACTTTCCAAACACCACAGAAGTTCTCCTGCGAACCTTGCAGGAACAGCACTCCTGCAAGAACATCAAAATCAAGTTATACAATAATCACTTGAAAAAGATATCTTCGGTTGCGGAAGTTTTGGTAAAATTTTTACCTTAGCACAGGAGGCCGCCGGGCCTTCACTAGGGGAGCCTTCATTTTTTTTACCTTGGAATAAAAAAATTAAAAATAGTACAAATTACAGAGATAGTATGAAACATCACAAGTTAAGATATGATCTCACAAATTACTTACATATGAATATATCAGTCAGCAGATCGTCTCGAGCGATAGGGCTCTCGTTAAAAATTAAAAAAAGAATGCACATTGCAAAATTTTAAAAAAGAAGTAAGACAACGCGCCCCTACGGGTCACGTGTGCGGCCAGCACAGCAGGTGGCAACAGACAGAGGCGGACACGCCGCCCAAGCTAGTCTCGTGAACTTCACGAACGAACTAGTTCGGAAGAGCGCTCCCACAGGCGAACTACGGGAACTAGTTCGCAGATCCCTCGCCTTTTAGTTAGTGCGCTCCTGTTGCGGAGACTGACGGGGAACAGCGAGAGGACGCGAGAGCGCGCAGAATCGCGGGATTTCCTTCTGCCAGTCACCGTCACTTGGAGCTGAGATGCACCTCAGCTGTAGTTTCATAGTTCACTGCCACAAACTTTCTTTTCTAAGGTATTCAGCAGTTTCTAAATAATAACTGGGTTATTTGCTTAAGTATTTGATGTCTAATTGCCCAAAAATACGGGTAATAGCACACGCGTGGGCAACACTGATCATTACATGAAAAAGCTGTCATAACAAAAGAAAGAGCTCTTTTTTTTTAGTAGCGGTAGCAAAAGCCAAAAAGAGCGGACGAACTGAAAAGAGCGACCTACTTCGCGGCCGAGCTGCGAACTAAAATATGTGCAATCTGTCGCGAATTAAAATATGCGCGATCGGTCACGAACTAAAATATGCACGATCGGTCGCGAACTATTATGCCAAACGTATCTCGCTTCTTAGTTCGTTTGATTCTTTTCCGAAGACCGACGGACAACAGCGAGAGGGCGCGCAGCAGAATTAGAAATCACGTGTTTGCCTTCTGCTGATGAGAGCCATTTCGAGGTGAGCGTCTGCCTGCTAGATTACATAGTTCAGTGCTAAAAATTTCTGTTTTGAAGTATTCTGCACTATGCAATATCTGACTAATAAATTTCATAATGCCCAGATATAGAGATAACTAGTTTAAACGCGAGAAATTATCCACAAACTGTTTATTTTGGTTTACGTGATATCTTTATCGGCTCAAGCAGCAAGCGCATGAAGCAGCTAGGTGGGGGAACTTCTCCCTCCACCTGCAAGCACAGACCACGCCGCTCAGCCGTCACTGGGAGCGGACGAATTAAAAGAACGAACTAGTTCGCGGTAGGGGCGCAAACTAAAGTGAGCGCTCCCGATCGCGAACTATTATGCGCAAGTCTAGTCGAAGTTATCACGTGGCCACGATATATCACACCATCTGTTGTTCAAGACTAGCATTTTACATGCAAAGTGAACCGACATGGTTACTTATTATAATTGACAAAAACACATGGCATGTCAAAAAGTATGTTACTAGATGACAAAATAGTTTGAAAATTACACAATGTGAATATGTAATAAGAGAAAAGAGAAAAACAATATTTGAGGCTACAGACTGGAAGCTGCCTACAATATTTCACATTACGTGATTATGAGTAAGGACTTTATGCCATCAGAAAAGTTTTTATAATGCAACAGAAATTGTTCATTGAGAATAAATTGGTGATTACGAGAAAAACGTTTATAATTTTCTAGATGTTCAAGCATGTCAAGTCTGAAACTTTTATTTTCTGTATGCAAAGTAGCAATATCATTAATTTCTTTAGGTTTGTGGCCTGTGGTAAGAATGTGCTCAGCTATGGACGAATTATATATGTTTGAACCTTTTTCCCTAAGAGATGCTCTTTATATCTGACAGAGAAGGGTCGTCCAGTTTGTGGTATGTAATAGGCAGGGCAAGTATCACAGGAAGTTTTATAAACGCCTGAGTTTTGCAACGGCGAACGTCTAGGTTTCAAGTTACTGATAAGCTTATCTTTCAGACGGTTATTGGTAGAAAATACTATGTTACAGTCGTATTTATTTCTAAAGAGAGGTTGTAATCTGTAAGATACAGGTCCTATGTATGGTAACGAATTTTTTTTTTTCGTTGTGTTCGTTAATTATGGAGCCATGGGCGGTAATTCAGCTCTGTTACTGTTTTTTTGAATGAAGATAACATCTGCTGTATTTGTTTCATAACCATTATTGACTGCAATGGTTTTAATCAGGTTTAACTCTCCAATTACGTTTTCAGAGCATACAGCGGAGTGAAAAAGCTTTTTTGTGAGATCGTGGGTGCGTAGAACAGGCTGGTACTATTTGGTCGGAATAGGATTCCTTACGAAAAAATTTGAAGAGATTTTGTCATCAGCTATTGTCAAAGTAAGGTCTAGGTAATTTAACCGACGGGAATCGTTTTCAAGTTCAAAGTAATTTTTTTTTTTCATGAAGTTGGTAAAGTAAAAATTTTACCAAAACTTCTGCAACTGAATAGATGTTTTCTGAGTGATTATTTTACTTCTGTAAATACAAATATACAATCCCTGAGACGGATTTTCGTCTCGAATATGTCAAAGACAATAGTGCTAAATCTGAAGCGTTGAATTAAAATTAGTGATGCGACCGGGAATTGAACCCAGATCCCCATGCTTTTAGGCAAATGTCTTATCGCCTCTTTTATATTTATTTATTTATTTTTTCGTTCTTTAGGTAGATCTATACTTTGCGGTCGTTGTTTCAGTTAGTTCCTGGTGGTTCATTGAGTAATTTGCTCAGCTTTTTTATTACAGAGAGCATTTAGCTCCTTGACCGGGCACGCTGAGCCATGGCACCCGGCACCGCTAGACCACCGCATCAATAGCTATTAAGACGCCTGGGAATAGTCTAAGCACGATTTCCTTCACGTCACAAACTTTAATTCAGCTTCTGTGTTCCATAGAATATTACCACTACTGCCAAAGCTCCCCATGCAGTGGAATAACACCTCGGCAATGGACATATTGGAACATTCCTCTCTAAGGTGATATAAATATCAATGTAAATAGGAATATATAATCCCTGAGACGGATTTTCATTTTGAATATACCAAAGACATTAATATTAAATCTAAAGCAATGAATTAAAATTTGTGATGCGACCGGGAATCGCACCAGGACCTCCATACTTACTAGGCAGACGTCTTGCTATTGTCGCGTTGAAATCGAAGCATGCTTGACTTCGAAGGCAACGGAACACAGCACTTATACTGAAACCACGTTTATTGCGAACTTAACATACACGCAGCACTGACTGCGTCTTGGGCAGAGTGCTCTGCTATTGATACACAGACAGAATGTACCAGAAATTAGAAGAACGGTTCACATAAGAATCAAGTAGAATTTACAAGTGAACATCATAAAGATGTAGAACATTCTGGAATTGAAAATTACAAAGAAATAACCGGCGACCTTCAGCACCGCAGTTGGTTACGCTATCCCCTGCGCCACGCCGGTAGTTGGTTTACGTGGTGCTTCGTGGCACTATGTTCATAGAACACAAAAGCTGAATTAAGGTTTGTGACATGAAGAAAACCGTACTTAGAGTAATCTCTAGTTATGCGGGGGTCTAGCGGTAACACGTCAGCCTTGTAAGCATGGAAGTCAGGGTTCGATTCGCGGTCGCATCACAAATTTTAATTCAATGCTTCAGATTTATCTTTAATGTCTTGGCTTATTTTATATCTTGACGAAAGGTCGCTGTCTTTAACACTGCAAAATCAAGTTCTTGGAAATGTGTGTATATTAGAAGCCTTAGACTCGTAGCGTGCGTGTAAGTGCTGGCAGTGTGTCGCGCAGTAATGAGACCGGCGCCGTGTCAGAGAGTTCCCGCTACTTGCCGTACAGGGGCGGTCGTAAGGCAGGGGGAATGGCGCCACCAGCGATAAGGCGATGAGGGGGGCAGATTGGCTGCAATCTCTGGCCACGCCTCAGTGCAGCCGCGCTGGCGCTGTACTGGGCTAGCCGCCGCCAGGCTGCGTCCTGCCCTGTTCTCAGAACGGCGGAGGCGGCAGCGGCGAGGCTCGCGTGCCGCGCTGCGCCGTCACGTGACACGCCGCCCCCGCCCCGCTTACCTTGGCCTGAGCGGGCCGTCGTGGCAAGTGACGTCAGCAAAGAGCAAAGTGGAGGCACGCAAATCACAGCGTGTACATCAAGTCCGGGAACACTCTGCACACACATCATACGTATGTCACTTTGCAGAGAATCCCTGACACTTTATTTATTTATTTACTACCTGTATACCCAGCGTTTCCGGGGTCTGTATTTATTCTGCACTCTTGTACTCCACATCCACTTCCTCCCACTTTTTGCATCTACCTCTTTGTCTCCCATCTCTGGGCAGTGGTAAAACAAGGCCTCATTATTTATTATGCCATCTCCCCTGAGCTATGTGTTGTGCTCTTTTGTTTTTGGGGCAGGATCCTTCGTGGGTGTATGGTGAACAGTTGAGCAAAGTTTCATTGCAATCAAATGAATGGTTTATGAATACATAGAGAACACACACACACACACACACACACACACACACACACACACACACACACACATTCGGAAGGATAGTGGCTAAAATCCACCTCCAGCCATTCAGATTTAGGTTTTCCGTGATTCCCTAAATCACTTCAGGAAAATGCCGGGATGGTTCCTTTGAAAGGGCACGGCCGATTTCCGTTCCCCCATACTTACCCAAAAATCCGAGTGTGAGCTCCGTCTCTAACGACCACGCTGTCGATGGGACGTTAATCTCTAAGATATCTTCCTTCCTTCTCCCATCTATCTGTTCGTTTCCACCTTTCCCTCTCTCGGCAAAGTTTTCTGCAAGGTATCCTATTTATGTACCCAGTGATCTTCTACTTGATTTTCAGGTCATGTGTGCAAAAATTCATATTCAAATGTTTGTATAGCTTATGGGACTTAACTACAGGGTCATCAGTCCCTAAACTTACAAACTACTTATCAACAACCTTATACTAAGGACGACACAAATATCCATGTCAGACCGTAGTGGCCGTGCAGACCGTGTCTGGCGCGCCTCAGTCCTCTCGGCCACCGCGGCCGGCAAAAATTCATAAAGACTGGAGCAAAACTATGCATTTTGTAAAATGTATGGGATTTAAGTACCCTCCACCATGCACCGAACGAAATTTTATACTAACAGTGGCAATCCTCTTGTTTTTAAGATAAAGTGTGCAAAATTTCACCAATTCGGAACACAACTATAGATTTCTATGCAATCGAAACGCAAGGTCAGATTGAAAAACGCACTTTGTTGTTCTCAAATATTCCATTTTTATTTCATATAACCCTTGTTTTGACAATAACGAAAACAACAACAAAAAAGTATCTGTCAAATCGGTCGAGCCGTTCTCAAGTTATGGCACGACCAACATATTTAGGGATCAATTTCACATTGCAAAGTAGCCTCCCCCATGCACCATATGAAACTTAAGGTAGACGGTGACCTTCCTCTTGGTTTGAAGGTAAAGCGTGAAAAATTTCATGAAGCTTGGAGTGAAACTGTAGATTTCGTGAGTCTGTAGGAGAAGTATGCTCCGCCATGCACCTACGACAAAATACTTTCTTAGCTGACCTTTTATACCTACAGATTACATTCCTGCCAAGTTTCAGCTTCATAGGTGAAGTAGTTTTCGAGATTTCGTGTTTAGTCAGTGAGTGAGTGAGTGAGTGAGTGTTCTTTCGCTGTTACATAGACAGAGATTAAGAAAAGAGATTGCTTAATTTTGGATGCAAGAGAATTAAGGGAGACCTGCAGACAAAAATAAATATTAACATGCTAATCTGTAGTGCCAACTTTATTTGATACAAAGTCATGTCTGACGTGTCAGTTTTACGGCATCTACAGCGAAACTGTTGTGAGCGGTAGACGTCTGTTCGTTTCCCACTTTGTGTCATAAACGTCCGAAATTACATGCAAACTTTGTTGCAGGTCCCTAACTAGACTCATTTTACAAATATTGACGGCTATTTTCTCGCGGTGGCCTCATTATTTATTATGCCATCTCCCCTGAGCTATGTGTTGTGCTCTTTTGTTTTTGGGCAAGGATCCTTCGTGGGTGTATGGTGAACAGTTGAGCAAAGTTTCATTGCAATCAAATGAATGGTTTATGAATACATAGAGAACACACACACACACACACACACACACACACACACACACATATTATACGGTATACGTATATAGCCCCACAGCGTAATTTTGTAATTTGCCGATAGGCAGCGCTAGTCGTAAACATGGCGAGATCAGGTGCGATGTCTGTGTTGCAAAAAACAAATGTACTACAGTTGCTCAACGGATGTCTAGAACCAACCCACCAACAAGTAAGGCCATTTACTGCTGGCACAACAAATTCGTTAAGGCAGGTGTAGTGGGACGAACGTTGACGATCCCCAGTTCCCTACATCAGCACTGTTTTGTATGATACGAATAAAAATTTAACTATCTTTATGTAAATACTATGAACGTGCATATATTTATTTGTGTATAAATGTTGTAATGTCATGATGTGATACTAAAATGTTTGTTCGTTTTCTTTCTGTTTCATGTACGATCGACTTGCCGCAATGAACAAGGGCAAAGTCGTCGACGCCACAGCCAACATTGCTGTATGTGGTCACTATCGACATTCAATAGACGGCTACGGGGCTACTAATTCGGCTGCACCTTCTCTATTACCGCGCGTCGATCATTTACAAAGAGAAAAATAAAAAGTGGTTACTTCATTACTGTCTGTCGTTCTAAGTTGACATTTCATTCGAACATTTCTTTTAGCTGACATGTATTATATCAGACGACAATA
The DNA here is from genome assembly GCA_026315105.1 of Locusta migratoria. Classification (NCBI taxonomy): domain Eukaryota; kingdom Metazoa; phylum Arthropoda; class Insecta; order Orthoptera; family Acrididae; genus Locusta; species Locusta migratoria. The sequence continues at coordinate 398,410,296 of CM048750.1, read as the reverse complement.
AATGTGAATATGGTATATAGACTGAGGATAATCCGGTCTGAGAAGAGAGGTGTGGCAGTGTAGATCGCTGTGGCAATGCACAGTCACTGTGCCAGGGTGGTATAGTGGTGCCCTCAGCTGCACTGTGACGACACACAGATCGCATTGATGGCTTCGTATAAACGCTTCAGTCTGCAGAGAACAAGCTGTACACCTGGAAGGACGGCATCGATTGTGATGCGATGACGGATTGTGGCAGTAGATGTGCTCTGTTTGATTTGACGTCGCCCCCAACAGACGTCGTAGAGACGTAGCTGCCAACTGCCGTGTATTTATAAACTTTAAAAGACAGTGTTTACAGCCATAAGGCCCAATGCGATACCATCGTGGGAAGCAAACAGCACCGCGCCATGCAGACGGTGAAAGACGACCGTCTGTCGTCTTCCATATATTTTTTGTATATTTCTGTAAAGTTATAATTTATTTCATGTCGCTAGATTATCATTTTGTTAAAACTTGAACCCAACTCTTTTGAAGGCTCCAGGAATAGCATTTTTATTTCTTGAGTTAAAATATTAGTTAATATTACTAGGTTGTTCTTATTTTATGTTAATAATTTATTATTATATTAATTAATGTGGCATAAATGTGACTTCACCGCTACGCCACTGACCCTGTGAGAAATTGTACTTGTCTTACTTTTAAGTGGGTGTGCGATAATCTATTGCTGTCTGAATGTGGGGAGTATAGCTCGTTAGTTTCGGTGTGGCATTGCGTGTGTGTGAGCGAGTGAGTGTTGTTTGTGAATTCTTCCCTCCATTAGCGTTAAATCATGTATGGATTAGGCTGGTCACCGTCTGCATTAATCCATGTAAGAGATGCATTTTTATTGTATTAACAAAATAGGTTCCCCATTTTGCTTGTTTTCTATGTGAATTAACAAGTCTAACTTTTGCATAATACGTAATTTGCGTATAAATTGTAGAATTAGTGCAACTTCCCTCTTTTATTTAATATTGTTCTTCACAAGTGCTGAGAACAATCACAGATGCATTTTTTCTTATGTCTAAATTCCGTTGCGCCGAAAGTGTTTTCTTAGCCACCTTCCTAAGATAACTTTAATTTCGGTGGCTTGCTTATTAACGGCTGTGTGTAATAACGTGTGAACTGCTATGTATATTGACCACTGTTAACTTACTGTTATTGAAGTAATTTGAAACGAGTCTGTTCCCAGTTTGGGCCAGGGAACAAGGCTTTGTAGCAGGCAGTAACCAGTAGTTCACACGGACCTCATTTGCTAATTTCAGTGCTATAACAAGGCTCTTTTTACGTACAGTGGTCGACTTTTAACGGGCACCTGCTTCCTACAGCCAACTGAATGAATTTTACAGGGGTCACATTGTGGCGGGCCGCCGTTTCAGAGGGCTGTGTAACTTGTCTAGTGATGCCTGTTACAGTCATCACGTGAACGTTCTCACACCAGTAGACGAGTTTCTGGAGGTCCACGCACCACACGCGTCACAATAGTGACGTCAAAAATGCACATCATACAGCTGCCACAGCACAGATCAGAGGCTTTGTGATCCCAGGAACGTGAGCACGGTTAACAAAGCAATATGGCCGGGCATGCTTCCTAGCCAGTTACCTACTCACGCCGGAGCATCCCTGTGGATAGCTCAACTGGGGGCATCAGATAATCACTTGCGAGGTGGAATGACTGGGTGTGTTCTTCGGCGACGAAAGTACATTTTGCCTGCACGCAACTGACGATTGTTTGTGAGTACGACGGAGACCTGGCGAATGTACCCACCCGTGACACTCTCGCCTGACGCAAGCCGTACAGTTGAAATTGCGATAAGCTGGAAATCCTGCTTACCTATATTGTTTCCGGAGAAAACATAGACCGGCACTCGGAATGTGCAGAATTACCCGCTCTGTTGGAATTCTCCAAATAGGAAGGTGACGCATTGTTCCAGCAGGACAATACTCGCGCACACTGCGCATTAAACTCAACAAACTCCGCAAGGCGCACAGCAAACGCCCCAGCCGGCACCATCTATGGACGTCTCCGTACGATCAGGTGTGGCATAAGGCGGGACGACGGCTGAGACCTGTGATTCCTCCACCCACAAGTCCTGCAGGTCGAGCAGGGGTGTAGAAAACGTGATCAAATGGATGCCATCCTTAGTGACTACACCAATGTTTCAGCAACTGACATCTCAGTAACGCTTTAGTTATTGATATGCAAGTATAATCATTTCATGTTGCAAGACGACCGTCTATCGTCTTCCATGTATTTTTTATAAAATTGTAATTTATTTGATGTCGCTTGATTAGCATTTTGTTAAAACTAGAACCCCCACTCTTTTCAAGGCATGAGGAATAGCATTTTTATTTCATGTTTTAAAATATTAGTTTCTGAAATGTTAATTAATATTGCTAGCATTTTGTTATTTCAAAAATTTATTATTGTCCCTGTGACAATGTGTACTCGTTTTACTTTGAAGTGGATGTGCGAGAATCTAATGGCTGTCTGAATGTGGGTAGTGATAGCTCGCTTTGCATGGTTCTGTCTGGCTCAAAGTCGATAGTTAGTCGTTACCAGCCCCTGCTGCTGATGCGACCAAAGAGTTTTCAACACCCTTTGCTTACAAGTTCTAGTATGTTCTAGTTTTTCAGTCCACTATCAGGCAAGCAACTATGCGTGTATCCTGTTTTCCACTAACATTTCGCGATCTTCTCTCCCTGCCTGTTTTTAATTTTGCTGTTTCTTCTCCGAACTTGTAGTATGCACTCAGTCTTTGTCAATAATTCTCTCCGAGCCTTGTACAATAGCTTGCTTATGAAATTCTAAACATTTCTATGGGTTGCATGTCATAGTTAAATTTCTTTATCTTTCGGTAATTGGATTTATACATTTTTATCGGTTTTCCGAAACACGTGGGTCCGAACTCCGACTTCAGGGGTTTGCAGCTAGTCACTTCTCTTAAAACCAGTGCCTAGATAGTTTACTCTCACATTGCAACTTAAGAGTCCGCCGTGATTTTGTGTAATGAATCCGATTTTTAACCAGTTCACCTTCAGTGCAGTGCGATCATGTAACGTAGCCGTGTGTCGCCGTTAGCGTGTTTGCTCGCGGTCTAATCTAAATGCAACTTAACTTTGCTATACTCACGCACCATCTCAAATCAGGCACGACAGACCAGAGCCATCCTCGCAGTTTTATTGTATATTATACTGAGTGGTACCTTCGGGTTTGCTAAATTTCGCCTAGATAGCGGCGCCTGCTTCTGACTCGTTTCAGCACGCTGATTTTGGTGAGTTTCGCTTTTGCACTACGTGTGTGTGAGCGAGTGAGTGTTGTTTGTAAAGCCTCCCCCACAGTAGCGTTAAGTTATTAGTTCCTGTAAATGGGATGCTTTTTATTGTATTAACAAAATTGGTTCCCCATTTTGCTTGCGTTCGACCTGAATAAACAACTTAAATCCAGTATAATTTTGACTTGCCTATAAATTGTAGTTTTCAAGCAACTTCCCCCTTATATTTAACATTGTTTTTAACCAGTGCTGAGAACAAGCTCAGATGCAATTTTCTATGTTTCATTTCTGTTGCGCCATAAATGTTTTCTTTAGCCACCTTTATGAAATAACTTTAATTGTGGTGCTTTGTTTATTAATACCTGTGTGTAATTTCGTGAGAGCTGCTACGTATATTGGCCACTGTATCGTTAACTGCCTGTTGTTAGAGTAATTTGAACCAAGTCAGTTCTCATTGTGGGCCAGAGAACAAGGTTTTACAGCAGGGAGTAGACGGTAGTTCACACGGACCTTTTTGCTAATTTTAATACTAAACTTAAGCTTTTTATAACAGTAAACCCGTATCTGGGCACCTTCTAGGAGAATTAAGTGTTATTACGTACAGTGGTCTACTTTTAATGTGATCCATAGACACCGTTTCACCAACTGAATAATTGTAAGAGGGTGTCCAAATTCTTGTCCTTTGCAGCGTGTAAAACGGCTGCATTTGAAACATAGTTCAGTATTATGAGACGAAGTAATGGAAAGACAGAATCGTGAAATGACACAGTGGCCGTTAGGAAATAAAAGTTTCATCCTTGGATCGCCAACAGTGCTTGAAACTAACATTTAAGCTCTCCAATAAAGTGATGTTTCGTTGTCTTTTGCGAAAAGTTTAACAATAAACTGAACCTTTAGCGGACACTCCATGCATACGTTACCGCAGTACAGTCGGTGACAGAATTCGCGAGACCCCTCGCCTAATCGCTATACACAACCGCAAGGTTCTGCTGCTTGGTGGGAAGTATATACAGCTAGGCAACACGATCGTACATACTGTCGATTACCCATCTGACACGAAATCTGAGAGGAAAAATGTTATCTTCCAGTATCGCAGCCAGTTGTAACAACACGCGTGCTTTCTATGCGACGTGAAGGCGACTTCGAAAACTAATTTTAGAAACTGCTTTGCGTATTAGCCATAGCGTTTTAAGCTGTTCGCGACTGACAAATTCCTTTCCACATTTCCTTTCTTATAGTTTCAATGAACAAAGACAGCAATTAGAATTGATATGCTGCAGTCCGTGAATATTTTCGGACGTTACTGACACATTCAAATGGAAAAATTGCATGTATATCATAGAATTAGTTCAATTACATGAATGGACTTTGTTATGAAGCGAAGTGTTACATCATGGTGCATCATGTTCCGAGTATCGCTGACGGTTTCCACCCACCGCCTCGGTTGCGCTATAAAGACGACAACCGTTTGGCGCCGCAGATCACTGATGGTATTTCCGAGAGTGAAGGTATCGTGTCATTCGAACCCCCGACCGTAGTGGCCGCGCAGACCGCGACTGTATCGCCTTAGTCCCCTCGGCCCTCGCGGCCGGCGCAAAATAAACAAACAGAAGCCAGCTGTGTCACCACAAATTACAGTTCTCCTCAGATGTTTGGTATTTTTCCATATTCCTTGTCTTATTGAAATGCCTAATATTAAGCATTCGACAACTTATTGGTCTATTATAACACCAGATACGATTATGTCAAATGAATGTGCAGAGAAGCAAACAAATGATAAAGATAAACTTCTTTATCTCGCCAAATGGCCAGCTACTGATCAACAAGCGACAGTTCGCTTACTGACTGTTTCGCATTTTTCTTCTATTTTGAAATATGGCTCATTATGTTTCTCACGTAACAATAAAAAACACACATGATAATTGCGCGGTGGAGTAGCCGAGCGGTCTAAAGCGCCTCGCTGCGGAGCACGCGGTTGCTCGCCGTGGAGGTTCGAGTCCTCCCTGGGGCATGGGTGTGTGTGTTTGTCCTCAGGTTAGTTTACCGAGGTTTAAGCAGTTTGTAAGCTACGGACTGATGACCACGCAGTTTGGTCCGATAGATTTACAGACATTTGAACATTTGAACACCTGATAATTGAGTAACAATCTATATCGCAATCATTGTGAGGAAATTATTATTCCGTAACCATGAAAATATATTGATAATTCTGTATGAAACATGTGCAACAGAGAATTGTGTTGCATCAAATGGATTTCTTTAAACTATCGTATCCAACACATAATTGTATTTTTTCCCGTTTCTTTCAATAACGACGCAAAGGCACTAGTGCACGAGAAGACAAACTGCAAGCCGTATGTTTCACATACGTAACATTTCTGCCCAGTAAGAATTTTTGAAGCGAATATAGTATCAAAGAGTTTTAACTCTACACTCAGCCATTTCCTATGATGACTTATAATAACAAAGAGAACTTTTGGATTACTGAACGGATTAGTCTATTTGCGTGCAGATGTTCTGAGCAGATTATTACTGCCACAGAAAATGTAACAGAAATCCTATGAGTCACAGCGTAAATTTTTTTCACAGCACGGCCCCCAAACTTCCAGAAGAAACAGGAATACGAAACTTTTAAATTTCTACAATATCTCCCCTGTGTAGGCCATAGGAAGAGAGAAAACGCTTGTCATACATTTTCCAACTACAGATAGACGCATTATCAGCTAATCTTGAGGATCAGCATTGGTGCGTAGTGGCTAAGCGTTTAGCTTTTGAATGAAACAGCACGGGTTCGAAACCCGCCCCTTCCAAAATATTTTTCTTATATTAGCCTTTGCAGTTTTAACTATTAATTATGAATTTTCAGTGCATAATTAATATATACGGTTTCGTTACAACTAATTAAATTAATTAATACACCTTATTTAATCATTTAATTTTCATAATTCTATGAAGTTTCAGATGAAAATAATATTTCCAAATGTTGTAGCAGGTATTTATATATCGAAGTTATATTACATTCCTTAGGGTGTTCATCGACAAAGGAACATAAAGTTTACACTATGCAAACTTTATGAAAGTATTTTAAGGAAGTAATTTTATCCGAAATATGCTTCGGCGCAAAACACACTTGATTCAAGGTTTAAAGTAAATGATTTTTCACTATTGCTTTTGGTGCATACAAAATGTATCGAATCATTGCGGTGGAAACAGAGGCACTGATCTGATGCCATGCGATTGAATGCGTTTTAATTGAGTCTCCTTTCGACGTCAACTTTTATGGAACACTGAAATGTTGATGTAAATTTAAATTTCATAAATAAAAGTTTAACTTTGCGAGTGGTAATACAAAATGAACACGATTGTACGAAGTACCGAGAATCGAAACTGGGCCGCAAATTTTGTAATACAAGCCCTTGTCCATCAAGCTACTCACATTTGACGTAGACCGGGACTCAATAAGCAGCTTATATAACACCTATTTCTATGTGGGAAACTTTTGCGACCGTATTCGCTTTCCCTTTGGCCAAATCGCGCGAGATATTTTTGGGAATTTGAAATGTTTCGTCTGCTTTCTTCTTCTCTCAGAGTTTGAACCAAATCGGTGAAACCCATCCCGCGATCTACTTTGGTCATTCATAAACAGTATGCAGTATAAAATGAATGACGTTAGAGTCCTTGAGGGAAAGTTCGCACCCCTCTTTGTGAATGAAATTCCAGGACTGAGAACATCCTCGCCCTTAGTCCACGGACGGAGATGCATTATGAATGCGAAACGCAGGGTCCTCTTACAGCTACAGTCGTAAAAATTGTGCGAATAAAGTGAATGGAGTCGTTTGTCTCTTTATAAAGAAGCTTTCCGCTGTAGCAACGAATGCCAGATCTGCGAAACAGCAACGAATATAAATCATTAATACGAACGTGTTTCTGTCGGTATTTTGAGTCGTGGGTGTTCTGTAGTTGAAAGGCACATGCGGTAACAGGAGAGTAATTTTGCGAAAAATTTAGGACAAAAAGTGTTGGATACGTATGTTGACCACTCAGGCTTCTTAATAAATGAAGCGTGTCAAGTTACCACAAAAAGGTGGCTAGATGTTATGACACCCTGAGTTGTTATTTAGCAGAATACAAGAATCATTTTTGAAACGTCTGAGGCGAACTGAATACCATTGGGAAGGTTTAGCTGGAGTAGGTGTCGAGTTTTGTTTATACGCGCTCGCCGTGCTGTGAGTGCCCCGTTTACTTCCGCGTAAACCTCTTGCGACCCCAAGCAGGAGACATTCGCTGCGATTGAGCAGAGTAGAGGAATGCCTCGCCTTTCCTCGACTGCTCACGGATGTGGCCGGACCTGTCTTTTCTTATACGGACAGTTCCTTATGAGGCCTGGTTTGCCTCATTCCGAACTACTAATGGATTGTCGTCCTAGTCTATGCGCTTGTGCACTGAATTAAAAACTATGTTATTGGTTGGTTTCGGATATACGTCCTGTTAGTTACTATATTTAGTGGTAATTCTTACATTGCTAAAAAACAAGTGTATAATAACTTTGTTTTAACTTGGAACTGTAACAAATTATGATCCTTTAAAAAAGGAGTGTGTGTTCTACTAAAAATGTATTCTGTTGAATGTGCAACACATTAAGCTCGAAGTAGCTTTCAAATTATATCTGAATGATGACATGGTAGTTACAGATTGATTTGAACATTGAGGTTGTTTGTTGGTTTTAAAATTTTATTTTAATAATTTCGATAGGTTCCGCTGCAAGCAAAGAACTAACCTGCCGGAAATCTGAGGGTGTAACAAAGTTTGCTGTCTGTGTGACAAGAAATACAATAAGTTTTGAACCTCTTGTCATGGTCTGACAACTGATTCGGAAATGCGTTTTGGACACGGCTTCAAAAAGAATTTAAAAGCAATTTCGTGTAAGTTCCATTACATAACGACCAAAGCTGGTGACGATTACATTCTATACTACCGATATACCGGGAATATTACTACTATATATCGTACAAAGACCTTTGGGACCAACTTCGAGAAAAAAACACTCGGAAAAACTCCGACCTGAAAAAAAAAAAAAAATTAGATATCGTTTATGGCTTCTTACCATCAACAATAGTTGTGATAAAGAGTTTAACTTCTGTTTAATTTTTTTTTTAATTTTGCCTTCATCACCCTTCCTGACCAACGTGCTTCGTCCACAATGCTTTTTTATACTTGTTTCGCCTCCTGTACTATAATTGTTCACAATTTGTTAATTTATTTATTCCCTAAATTAATCTTGAAACGTTATACTGTTCTTTCTCGTTGAAAAAATACACAATAATAAAATGAAATCATAAATTACAACGTTAAAACATACTGCATGTGCTTTAAAAGAAATAAACTAAAAATCGTTTCATTTCGTTGGTGAGATCTTGATTCTGTTCTAGTGAACCTCAGTGTTTCTCAAACTGTTTGAAACCTTTGCCTTTTGCCTATGGCATACAAAAGGTGGATCTTATGAGTAGCACCCTTACACCGTTACATACTTAACCATTCTAAATAAATAAACCTCTCCTGCTAATGTTGCTCTGAATCACGTATAACCGCCTTCTGCTTCCGCAACGATTCGAAGCTTATTGGGTTCTCGTTTCTTATTATATTGGTGTGGTGTCTGTTATTTCGGGCTATCCGAAGTAACAGACACCATACCAATATAATTAATAGCGACACGCGAAGACGGCGTTTCTTCAATCACTTCACAGCATATGTAGTCATACGTTCGACCTCGCACGATAGGGGCGCTACAGCCATAGAGTTTAACTTGTGGAAGTTTGAGACGGACGCGGGGCGAGCACCGGGATACACGTGGTTAAGTTCACCGCTGGCCGAAGCTGGAGACCCAGGTTCGATTACCGGCCTGCTTCACATTTTCACTTGTCGCCATTGTTTAATTTCAATGTCGTAATGCAGCACTATCGATCATTTTCTTCCTAATCCTTATTCCGTCACCTACTTCACAATTGCTTACTAGGCAGACTACTCTCCACTAGACCATCGCACCACTAGCGATTAAGTCGCCTCCACGTCACAAACTTTATTTCAGCTTCTGCATTCCAAAGAATGTTGGAACAACTGCCAAGGCTCTACACGCAGCGAAAGAGACTAAGAAGCAAGGAGGTCTGCGTTCGATCCCCGACAGCATCACAAATTTTAATTCAGTGCTTCACCTTTATCTTTTATGTCTTTGACATGTTTGAGAAGAAAAAACTGTCTCAGGTTTCGTGTATTTGCTTTTACATTGATATTCCTTCATAACTATTTGAAAATTCTTATTTCTTTTTGTTTGGGCCTCTCTATCTTCCCTTCTAGGCTGAACTTCCCTCACAAATTATGCCTGCATCGGCGATCTTCTATATTTAAACTTTTCGCAGATGTTTTCAATACAATTCTGCACAACCATATTTGTTTTAGAGATTGATTAAATTTAGAAAATGAGTACTTCTTCTCTCGGAAAAATAAATATTCCGATTCCTGATGAAAATTAGTCTGTGCGTCCAGTTTAAACTTACAGATTTCTGGGGCACGGCCCACCGCCTCACAGCGGCCGGCCAACTAGCTAGCCGGCCAGCCGGCTCAGGACTGCTATGCTTACGTCGGATGACGTGCGCGCCGGGGCCTGTCTTTCTCGTAGGCATCTCTCCACGGCTGCAGACGTAACGCTGACTGGTGAAGCACGACATTCACTGTCGAGTCGCCACCAGGTTTCTCATGTGATTCAGGACTCTTGGAACATTTTGAAACAAAATCCGCTTCGACTGCAATTAACTTTATTTAAAAAAGCACTACCGGTTTCGTGTCCTGTAGACACATCATCAGGTGCTAAAATTCCTTAGAAAAACATATCTGCCATTTAGCCTTCCCCAGCGTTCACGTTAAATTAAAAACAATCCAAAGCTTAACTTCACGTCCTCATTAAAAAGTATAAAACTTGAACGCTGTTGCGTTAGTCCTCGTTTTTAAAAATATACTGGGGGTGGAGGGCAGGTGAAACCGTGCCATGTGGAAGCGTGTTGGCGCGAAACCGACCGAGGCAACACTCTTGGAACCCGTTACTTGAATGTCCACGTTACGTGATTGGAGTTGTGGGTTCACTGCTCGGCGGACTTAAAGCCGTCTTTGAGGCTGATGGAGGATATACGGAATGTTGAACAGTATTAGTAGAGTTTCTTGGCCGGCCGCAGTGGCCGAGCGGTCTGCGGCACGCCAGTCAGGGTCTGAACTGCCACTACGGTCGGGGGTTCGAATTCCCCCTTGGGCATGGATATTTGTGCCGTCCTTAGTATTAGCTAGTTCATAAATAGGTTGCAAGTTTATGGACTGATGACCACGTACGTAAGACCCACAAGCTATACAAACATGAACATTTTAATATTCCGGGTATATCGATAGTATATCGATAGTAAGCGCCAATAACTTGGGTCGTGGAGTAATGGATTTTATACATTACTTTCAAATTCGTCTTGAAGCTGTGTATAAAACTCACTTCTGAACCAGCTAACAGATACAGAGACTATAACAGAGGTTCGAAACTTTTGTACTTTTTGTTAATACAACAGCGTACTTTGTTTAACCATTAGATTTCCCGAAGGTTAATTCTTTGCTTGCAGCTAAGACTATCGAAATGGTATTAAAAACATTAAAAACTCCTCAAAACCAACAAACAGACAAGACGTTCAAATCAATACGTAACTGCCATGTCATAAAAATAAATAAATAAATAAATCAAAAGTTTAAATTTTTTTAAGCTTATGGGATTTAACTATGGGGTCATCAGTCCCTAAACTTACAAACTACTTATGAACAACCTTATACGCAGACGGTACAAACATCCATGCCCAAGGGGGGGATTCGAACCCCCGAGGGGGAACGGCCTCACACATCGTAGCGTAGCGCCTCAGTGCGCTCGGCCATTCCTCCGCGGCCATGTCATTGTTAAGATATAATTTGATAGTTGCTTCGAGGTTAATGTGTTACACATTCAACAGAATACAATTTTAATAGACCATACACACCTTTTTTCAGCTTCACGACATGTTAATGTTCAAATATAAAGAAGTTATTATAGACTTATTGTTTAATAATGTAAAAATTGCCGCAAAATATGGCAACTAACAGGCGGGCTATCTGGAACCATCCAATAATAAAAATTTTAATTCAGTGCACAATAATATAACTAGGACGAGAATCCATTAGGAGATCGGTATCAGGATAACCAGGCATCATAAGGCGAACAGTCCATTTGAGAAAAGACAGGTTCAGACACATCAGTGGGCAGTCGAGAAGAGGCGAGGCATGCCTCTGCTCAATCGCAGCGAATGTCTCGTCCTCCAGTCAGTGCATGTGGCCGGCCAGAGGTTTGAACGGAAGTAAACGGGGAACTTCACAGCACGGCTAGCGCGTGTAAACAAACTTCCTGCTACAGCTAAATCTTACCAACTGTTATTCAGTTGGTCTCAGACGTTTCATAAATGATTCTTGCGTTAGGTATGTTGTTAATATGAAACTGTTCATGAAAGAAATCAGGGTGACAAAAATAAGACCACCTTTTTTTGGTAACTTGACATGCTTCATTTATTAAAAAAACCGTACTGCTTTCAATAAAGTCAGAGGACATAAAACAGCGATTGATAGTAGAAAGAGCAGCCCATAATACCAAGACCTTGCATGTGGGTGTTTATTAGCGTGGTCGACATACGTCTCCCTCACTTTTTGTTACAAATTTTTCACAAAATTACTATCAAGTTACTATAGAACACTCACGAGTCAAAATACCGTCAGAAACACGTTCGTATTAATGATTTAGATTCGTTGCTGTTTCGTAGATCAGGCATTCGTAGCTATAGCGTAAAGTTTCTTTATAGATATTAACAGAAACTACTTCATAAACTTTATTTCCCACAATTCCTGTAACAGGACACTGAATTTCACAAAAATATCGCTTCTCAGTCCGTGGATCATGGATGAGGATGTTCCTACTCCTAGAATTTTAACCCTCAAGGATTGGGGAGGGGGGGGGCAGACATTTCCTCAACGATTCTGTCTTTCACTTTATACTGTAGAATGTTTATGACTGAGAGTAGATTGCGGGATGGTTTTCAAAGATTTTATTCAAACCCTGCGGGAAGGAAGTTGACAAACCTTTCAAATTCTCAAAATATCCCGTTCGAGTTGGCTAAAGGGAAAGCGAATACGGTGGGGAAAATTTCTCACAGAAAAATAGGTGTTCTATAAGCTGCTTATTAACTTTCAGTCTTTGAGCAGCGTGCGTAGCGTAGTGCACAAGTGCTTGGAGTGCGAAGTTGGAAGTCAAGGTTCGATTTCCCGATACTCCTCACATTTTTGTTCATTTCATATTCATTTCATTTCATATTATTCATTTCATATATTTCATTTTACATTCATGTAAACCTTTTATTTATGAAATTTAAATTCACTTAAACGTTTCAGTGTGCCACGAACGTAGATGTTAAGAGGTGTCTCAATTAAAACACATTCAATTCTACAGCATCAGTTCAGTGCCACAATTCCCATCCATACACTTGGTATGCACAAAAATCAACAATGAAAAGTTATTTACTTAAAAACTTCAATAAAGTATGCTTTGCACCGAAGTATATTTCGGATAAAATTTCTCGCTCAAAATACTTTGGTAAAGTCTGCATAGTGTGGAGATTTTCTTTGACGATGAACACGCTAAGGAAAGTAATATAACTTCAGCATACATACGTGATACAATTTTTGAAAAATTTTTTTCATTTAATACTTCATCGAATTATGAAAATTAAATGATGAAATAAGATGTTAAGAGGTGTCTCAATTAAAACACATTCAATTCTACAGCATCAGTTCAGTGCCACAATTCCCATCCATACACTTGGTATGCACAAAAATCAACAATGAAAAGTTATTTACTTAAAAACTTCAATAAAGTATGCTTTGCACCGAAGTATATTTCGGATAAAATTTCTCGCTCAAAATACTTTGGTAAAGTCTGCATAGTGTGGAGATTTTCTTTGACGATGAACACGCTAAGGAAAGTAATATAACTTCAGCATACATACGTGATACAATTTTTGAAAAATTTTTTTCATTTAATACTTCATCGAATTATGAAAATTAAATGATGAAATAAGATATATTAATTAATTAAATTAGTTATAACGAAACCAAATATATATACTATGCATTGAAATTTTTATAATTGATAATTAAAACTACAAATCAGTTTTCAAAGTCGCCTTCACGTCGCATAGAAAACACGCGTGTTGTTACAACTGGCTGCGATACTGGAAGATAACATTTTTCCTCTCAGATTTCGTGTCAGATGGGTAATCGACAGTATGTACGATCGTGTTGCCTAGCTGTATATACTTCCCACCAAGCAGCAGAACTTTGCGGTTGTGTATAGCGATTAGGCGAGGGGTGTCGCGAATTCTGTCACCGATTGTACATGTTTGTTTCAATTTTGTGACGATATTTTTTGTGACACAAAAGAGAAAAGAGGAAACGCTGAAGTTGATTTATTATCGAAAATTGTTGACGAGTTCTTATATGAGAGACTGAAAATGGGTTTATATTTATTAGGGTGAGGAGGCTTGGTAGACTACTACAAAATAGGCAAGAAGAAAAAAAAAATGTTCAAATGTTTGTAGCGCTTATGTGACACAACTACGGGGTCATCAGTCCATAAACTTACAAACTACTGATGAACTAGCTATTACTAAGGACGGCACAAATATCCACCCCGAGGGGGGATTCGAACCCCCGACCGTAGTGGCCGTGCAGACCGTGACTGGCGCGCCGCAGACCGCTCGGCCACCGCGGCCGGTCCAAAAGAAGAACGAAACAGTATCTCCTGTACCGGCCAATAATATACTGTATGACACATACGACAATGTGTTGTCACTTGGCAGATTATGAGCGAAAACGAATTTGCAAGTTTTGTCTTCACGAATCCTTGACTGTAAAATGTGGAAATCATGGGATTGTCCTCAACTTTGCACCAAAAACGACTTGTTTCACACAGTTCAAATCAAATAGTTCAAAATAGGGTAATTTCTACAGTCATAAGAACAACACTGTCGTATTGACACTGTACCACCATGCGAAGTATTGGAGCAATGTTACTTACAAACCAGAAACTATATTTAAAAAAAAAAATTGTATAAATCTGTTCACATGGACTTATACATTTAATTTAAGTATCATAATACTTTTTCTTCTCGTCATTTCTGTGTGTGACAAGAGGTAAACGTGTAGAACTTTGGGTGAAGCGGCAGTAAAACGTTGTGGGGCGATTCACTGAAGAAAGCTGCAGATAATGTATGAGATGCGTCCACTGTGATACAAGATTCTCTGGTAGCTACGCGTTGAATTTCAGAACGAATTTAAATTCTCAGGTATTTTGAGGATAATTGTTGCAAATTACTAATATAGAAAATAATTCAAACAACATGGACGTGTTCAGTAATACTTCCGTTACTCGGCAAAGTGCGAAGTTGTTAGTATCTCTTAAGGTGCCTAACTCCTGCTCCCCAATTAACAAATACGCTTACCTGGGAATCCTCCGCTATTATGACCGTTGCCAGCGTCAAACGCCATCTTTTATAGCAGGGGATTCTATTTGTTATTTAATGGAAAGAAATGATAGCAGAAGGGGAAGACTACTGAAGTCGGACAGTTCACTTAAAATAAATGATCATTTTCTGAAAATTGCACCTCCATAGGCGACGAAGTGTATTACACTTGATAATGCAGTTCAACAACAAGATATAATACAGAACCTGAACATCTTTCTGCACGACAAGATAAAAGTGAAAACACATATTTTTAAGTAATTGATAATGTAATTTGTTCGGCTCTTATACTTAGAACATTAGTTCTATTTAAGCCGAGACAATAAACAAATGAACCCACTAGTGGTATAGCATGGTTAAACTGATAACACCTACAGATATTATGCAAACTGTATCATTTATAGAAACTCTTAGGTGATCGCGGACATGTGTGCGTCGAGACAGCGAAGTTCACGACTCCTGCAATAAGTCAGCACCAAGATATACTACAATGGCATTAGCTTCCACACGGAAGTAATTGCTTGAGCGATACTAGCAAGCAACTTAGGACGAGGACGCTTCTCTCATTGCATGTGTTACGTAGTGGGGCTGTTGACGCTTCCCTTCTCGATTTCCATTAAAAAAAAATTGACATTTTTTCATCCCAAACCAGTACGTAACAAATGCAATGGGAGAAGCGCTTCAGGTGTTCCCTACTGCTAGCCGGCGTAAGGGGAGCACTAAAGGTGGTTTTGGGGTAAAAATGTCTATTTTTAATGGAAAATTGTTGTTTGGAGTTTTCTGTATAATTTGATGTACGTTTCGTTAATTTTCGATGACTTTATGTACTTTTAAATGATTTTAAACAACTTACTGCACAAGTAATTTCTACGGGTTCCAAGAGCACTTGCTCAGTTACGACAAGATATCTCGGGAACAATTTGCTGCACAAGGCGGGGATTTGTGTTGGGTTATAGTAAACATTCTTCTGCACATCCAGATCTTCGGTAGAAGTGCCTCACATGTAAAACTCAAAATATAAATGAGTCAACAATGTTGTATGACAAGGATAGCCAAGAAAGTATTTGTAGGCTTGAAAAAACTAAAGACTGGGATCAATGATACTGTAATCACTTTCGGTGATGGAAATGCAGGCAGAATAAATGTTGTGAAGCAACTTGGAGTTCATAAGGCGGCCATAATACGGAAGCAATCCTACAAGAAGTGGATAGACACCGAGTTTCCAAGGCAGAAATTATGGTCGAAAATACAACAGAAGCTGCAAGATCCCTCAGAAGGAGAAAGCAACTGAACCAGACTGAACCTCAAGAAGATGAACATTACGAAACTGGAGAGTTTTAGGCTGTGTCTTCATTCAATAGTGAGTTTTCCTTTACTTAAACGTTAAAGTAAAATTTCCGAAGAACTACTTTTTTTGGCCAATGTTCCCCATTATCTTACAAAGTGCTTAAGCTAAAGCTCTGAATTTTTTTACATCTTATTGACAGTGGTGTTATGTTTATGAGCATCTACAATGGTAGAGATAACCGTATTAGTTTGATAATAAAAAAAATAATTTCTTTAAAAAGTTCATAATTTTTATTGGACCCTCATTAAAAAATTCGTATCTTGACTGCTGAGAAAATTATTCTTGACTGTAGATCAGTGGATGTATAAGAGATGACTGTGTAACCTGGCAAAGCTTTGTTTTGTCACCTTTGGTAGCTCCTGTGGAAACGGAATGTAAGTATCTTAAATGTAACATTGTCAGGATAGGGCACTGATGGCCCCCTCTAGAGACGAAGCGCGGGGCCCAGCAGGCAGCGTGCGACTGACCGGCCGCCCCTCACAAACAATGGAATGCACTCGCCATGCGCACAATTCGAAAGTGCGTTTCTGCGCACGGGCCACGACGTCTTGCGCGAACTCAGTATTCGTCCGCCGAGAAAAGTAGGAACTTGCAAGCAAAGGAGACGCTGACGCAGGGGGGTGTAAATTTGACTGGCGCGCTTTGCTTCTGTGACGTCACGTGGCAGCAGCGGCGCGCACGTCGTGTCACGTGATCCAGTGAGGCGTGAGCCGGCGCGATCGCCAGCGGATTGGCCGACCGCTGGGGCACAGCCCACTGCCTCATAGCGGCCAGCCAATCCGCTAGCGATCGCGCCGGCTCACGCCTCACTGGATCACGTGACACGACGTGCGCGCCGCGGCCTGTCTCTTTCGTAGGCCTCGGCAGCAAGCGTCGAACAGTTGCCGCAGCTTACCCTTGTGAAACGTGCAAGCAGCAAGTTGTTTTGCGCTCGCTCGTTTCGTGACTTGTTAAGTGTTCGGACAGAAAGTAGCTTTCTTGTATTAGGGAACAATTTTTCCATGTATTCTTTCTATAATCAAGGTAGAAAAAGGTAATTATGAGTAAGAATACTTCGTGTTGTTCTGTTGCGGAGTGCAATAATAGTAGACGCAAGACGGAAGGCATTTTGTACCATAGATTTTCAAAAGACGTGGAACTTCAGCGCATATGGATCTTTCGCTGTAAACGACAAGATGAGATAAATGTCAAAAATGCCACAATTTGTTGCGAACATTTTTGTGAAGCCGATTGATGAAATTGTATCTATGAAAGTAGTATGCAGTTAAATGTTCATAGTAATTAAATGAATAAAACAAAAGCATTAATGCGAAAATCGGCTGCTAAGTTTCCGTTGTAACGAAAGTTTTCTTTAGTATATAAAAATGAAAGCCTCTGTTTGTCCGTATGTTATGCCTGTCAATGTCATTTAGTCTATTGCCATAAAACTTCGTCATCTTATTGCATGAACTAGCATCATGGCTATAGGCATAGTTAAATTTCGTAATTCGCACTCTAAGGGAGTCAAATCGAGATATTATATAAAACAAAAGCACATTTTCTCTCTGACTTTCCCTTTAACCTTCTATAACTGGAGAACTACTGAACGAATCGTGATGAGGTTTCTTTTAAATTGTAGATCTCACAAAGGGCCAAAAAGAAAAGTCCACGAGAGCATATGTCTAACTTTTACGAGTGAAGCATATGTAACATTTTTCTCTCCTAAGGCGCTGGCGCCGGATGGCTTCAGACTACATAAATAGCGATTGTCGGAAATCTATAAAAGTTAGATATGTGCTGTCCGAGACTTTATTTTAGATCATCTCATCACGATACCTTCAGTGCTTCTCGAGTTAAAGACGTTTAAATATTACCCGTGCCAAGTCGCGGGACGGGACGGGTTAGCTAGTTGTTAATGTTTGAAGCTTTCTTTTTCAGTCCTTTGTATGTTAGTATACATATATATTAACCACAAGCATGTTCCACTGCTTAAAAGCAATGTTTTTTTGTCGAATGAGAAGCAAAAGAGAGAAATGTGTTCACGAAGGCCTTATAATACAGCGGCTTGCTGCCGAGTGACGTAATAAGCGCTAACCAATGACAATGAAGAAGCCCAAACTGGCATACCTTTCTACTCTACGTACCTTGCCGCGGTGGAGTAGCCGAGCGGTCTAAAGCGTCTCGCTGCGGAGCGCGCGGTTGCTCGCCGTGGAGGTTCGAGTCCTCCCTGGGGCATGGGTGTTTGTGTTTGTCCGTAGGTTAGTTTACCTAGGTTTAAATAGTTTGTACGTTACGGACTGATGACCACGCAGTTTGGTCCGACAGATTTACAGACATTTCTACGTACCTTGAGCTGACGTGGGAACGGCCTATGCGGCACGGTTCGCGCTTCCCAGGTTGCAGCCCTGCAGGGGCGGCAAACGGACAAGTGCGACCCAATGTCGCTAGAAATAGTGGCTCTTCGCCATATTGTAAATTAATTATCAGTCATTGATTAGGATGTCAAAAAACGCCACCACGAGACGACAGTCCTCTGGCTAGACAAGCATCCTGTGACATTACATTGTCGGGAAAATAACTTCTATTTGGTTTAATCGACAATTAATTTTATCGACTTTTACAATGTTAATCGCGCCGTGCATTGTGGAATATCTACATCTACATGGGACACTCTGCAAATCACATCAAGTGCCTGGCAGAGGGTTAATCGAACCACCGTTATACTATTTATCTCCCATTCCATTCTCGAATAGCGCGCGGACTGAATCTCTCTGTTCGAGCTCTGATATCTCGTATTTTATTCTGATGATCATTTCTACCTATGTAAGTGGGAGTCAACAATATATTTTCGCATTCGGAGGAGAATGTTGGCGATTGGAGTTTCATAAGCAGCCCACGCCGCAGCGATAAGCGCCTTTGTTGTAATGATTCCCATTCTAGATCCTCTATCATTTCCGTAACGCTGTCTCCCCTGTATAGTGACAATACGAAACGACCTGCCCTTCTTTGGACTCTTTGGATATCCTCCGTCAAACCCACCTGATAAGGTCCCCACACTGGGCAGCAATACTCCAAAAAAGAACGGACAAGCGTAGTGTATGCAGTCTCTTTAGTAGTTCCGTTGCATCTTTTAAGGGTTCTACCAATGAAACGCAGTCTCTCGTTCGCCTTTCCCACGACATTATCTACGTGTTCTTTCCAATTTATGTCAGACGTAATTGTAATTCCTAGGTATTTTGTGCAGTTTACGGCCTTCACGTTTGATTGATTTATCTTGTAAACAAAGTTTAACGAGTTTCTTTTCGTACTCATGTGGACGACTTCACACTTCTCATTATTTAGAATCAACTGCCAATTCTTACACCATACTGATATCTTATTTAGATCGTTCTGCAGTTGGTTTTGATCTTCAGACGATTTTACTAGACGGTAAATGACGGCGTCATCTGCAAACAACCTAGGAGAGCTACTTAGATTTCCCCCTAAATCCTTTATGTAAATAAGGAACAGTAGAGAATCAATAACACTAACCTGTGGAACGCCCGATATCACCTCTGTTTTAATGGATGCTTTACCATCGATTACTACAAACTGTGTCCTACCTGACAGGAAATGCCCTATCCAGTCGCAAATTTGTGGTGATATACCGTACCCACGCAATTTGATTAAACCTAAGTTGTGCGTCCACGTAGATAGGACAGGTGACACGCGGAAATCGAATGTCATTAGGGATTAAAGAGTAACATCGTTATAGCAACTATACCAGCTCTGGAGGTGGTTTATAGAAACTGCGTCAAACGCGAATGTGACTGAACGCAGGAATATACGTAGACGCAGAGAGTAGGCCCGTTTACCCACAACACGAATCAATCACTGCTGCGCGACGTCTGCTAACAGAAGGCGTTGAGCTTCAATTAAGCAGGCGTCGCTTTGCTGTGGCTGAGCGGCTCCACTGCAGGGCGCCTCTGAGGTGTGTAACAGGCCGCACTAAGGCTCCTGTAAGTACCAGCTGACGCTTCCGCCATTTTCATTCTCGTGGCTCGTAAGTTAAACACACTGTGCTGCTACAGGATTTGCGTCACGGCACTTTAGCACGACATTACGGGTGATTGTGTTGCCATAAACTGATCAAAGCATTCCAGAGGTGGCTACAGAACGTTTAGTTTCCCGAGAGAATCTAAGAGAAGAAAAAATGGGTCATTAAATGTCGGAGCAAAAACTGGGAACCCGGAACGATCCCGCAGTTATGTATTCTAAATAAATAATTATTATGAGTTGAAGCAATATTCAATACTAAAAATCGTTAGTGATATTTGAACTTACGGTTTTATTTGACTCTTCTGAAAGTACTACCTCTTAACAGAGAAGCTGCCTGTAGGGAATTAGCATCCGCAAAATATCATAACACAGCGAAGCATCCCAGAACATACTGTTTTAGAGCACAATATGTTTGTCTTATGTAGTACATTGAGAAATACACATCATCAAAAAGTTTTGTACTGACATTGCACGAATTGTTCAAGATACTTCTGTTATTGCGAGAAAGTATTGCAAACACTAAAACGGAAAATATAAATATACTGGGCAAAAAGTTTCGTTACGGCTGTGGCAGCGTACTGTGCTGTTATAGGCAACTACCGTTGAATGCTGTTTGTGGTATTTAGAAGTTTTAGCGTCATAACTTGTAGTATGCAATTTTTAAGATTAGTACGGTACCTGGTGTTTCATCACAAAATACACCCCCAACTCAATTTCTTATTAGTAAATGCCAATATCGACGCTTATGTATAAGAGGCTGTAACATAACTGGCAAAGAATACTGGGTAAATTTTACTTACGGCAGTGGCGGCGTAGTGTGCTGATGTTGGCAACGAAATGTTTGCTTTATAAGGATTATTAAATTACTGGCAAGACAAGGGTACTGTTACATACTAAAACCTGTCAAACTTAGAGAAGGAACAGAATTATTTAATTATTTCATGGTCAACACGTTCTATACGATTAGGTTTTCAAATATCATTCAAAGGTTGTTGCCAACATCGGCACAGTGTGCCTCTACGACCGTAAACTTTAGATCCTGTACACTAATATTCTCTTTAGTTTTAGTGTTTGTAATACATTCTGAGTCTTTCTCAGTAATATAATAGAAGTACTTTCAGTAATTTGAGTACAAAAATCCGATGTGGTCAATTTGTCACAGCAGAAAACAAACAGTTACTGCAAGACGGAAAACAAACCTCGCACATTGACAATCATTATTCAAATAGCAGCCAAGATCGCTTAAAAGTTTTATCTAGATGACCAGTTTCGACAGTATTAAACGCAGTACTTGATTTTTATACAGAAATATGTTTCTTGCTCTTCTTTCTGTATTTGGACAGAAGCAGCTATAAGTAAAGAAAATGCGAGATTTTTGTGTCTAATGCAGAGATCGATGTAAACAAGAGCGGAATGCAAGCTCAAAGGCTCTATGCCGGGCACTTGTAAAATATTTCACTAACTTTAATACTTTACGTCTTATCTTAGAAGATAGATTAAGGAAAGTCAAACCTACATTTTTAGCTTTTGTAGATATGGAGAAAGCATTTGATAATGTTGACTGGAATACACTGTTTCAAATTCTGAAGTCAGCAGGGGTAAAATACAGGGAAAGAAGAGTTATTTACAACTTGTACAAAAGCCAGACCGCAGTTATTAGACTCGAAGGGCATGAAAGGGAAGCATCAGTTGGGAAGGGAGTAAGACAGGGTTATAGTCTTTATCCGATGCTATTCAATTTGTACATCGAGCAGGCGGTGAAGGAAAGCAAGGAAAAATTTGGAATAGTGATTAAAGTTCAGGCGGAAGAAATAAAAACATTGCGTTTTGCAGATGACATTGTAATTCTGTCAGAGACAGCAAAGGACCTGGAACAGCAGTTGAATGGAATGGACAGTGTGTTAAAGAGAGCATATAAAATGAACATTAACAAGAGCAATACAAAAATAATGGAATGCGGTGAAGGAATTAGATTAGGTAACGAAACAATGAAGGTGGTAGATGAGTTTTGTTACTTGGGCAGTAAAATAACATGCGATGGTCGCAGTACAGAGGATGTAAAATGCAGAATGGCAATGGGAAGAAGGGCATTTTTGAAAAAGAGAAATTTGCTAACATCGAGTATTAATTTAAGTGTAAGGAAGTCTTTTCTGAAGGCATTTGTGTGGAGTGTTGCCTTGTACGGGAGTGAAACATGGACGATGAGCAGTGCGGACAGGAAGAGAATAGAGGCTTTTGAAATGTGGTGCTACAGAAGAATGCTGAAGATTAGGTGGGTAGATCGATCGCATAACTAATGAAGAGGTACTGAACAGAATTGGTGAGAAAAGAAATTTTTGGCATACCCTGAATAAAAGGAGGGATCGCTTGGTAGGGCACATTCTTAGACATCGAGGAATCGTAAATTTAGCATTGGAGGGAAGTGTGTGGGGTAAAAATCGCAGAGGGAGGCCAATATACGTGTATAGTAAGCAGATTCAAGTGGATGTGGGTTGCCGTTCTTATGAGGAGATGAAAGAGCTTGCTCAGGATAGGATAGGGTGGAGAGCTGCATCAAACCATAACAACAACAACTTTAATAAAACAACACTGTTCGTATAAGCTGCGTGCTGTATTTGGCATTCGTGGGAATGAAAATGGCGGACGCGCCAGCCAGTGCTTTCAGGAGCTCTAGGCCGCAGCATACGTCACTCGCCTAATCTGGGCGACTGGCGCAGATTTGGGAGCACCGAGGCGTCCCGAAAATAGCGGCGAGCATTAGCATAGCGTGGCATAGCGTAGGGGGCGGACGGGAGTAGCGCCTGAGTTACGCCGAGGCGGGGGGCGGAGGCGGACAGGGGGTGGCACCCGAGGGGGGGCGGTTGCCAGGGCCAACGGCGAAATGTAGCGCGGGGGGGGGGGGGAGGCTGTGCGAGAGGCGTGCAACGAGCTCCAAAGTGAAGCGCTGTGTACTGACTTGGCTGAGAACCCTAAGAAAGTTTGGTCTTGTGTCAGAGCGGTAAGTGGATCAAAACAATATGTCCAGACACTCTGTGGCGAAAATAGCATTGAAACAGAGGATGACACACTAAAGGCCGAATTACTAAATTTCTTTTTCCAAAGCTGTTTCACATAGGACGATTGCACTGTAGTTGCAAGTGTTTGTATACATCTACATAGATACTCTGCAAATCACATTCAAGTGCCTGGCAAAGGGTTCATTAACCACTTTCATAACTTTTCTCTACCGTTCAATTCTCTAATAGCGCGCGGGAAGAAAGAACTCCTAAATCGTTCCGTTTTCGATCTGATTTCTCTTATTTGATTGGGATGGTCATGTCTCCCTAATATATAAAGCAGTGTGTCCGTATATTTGTCCGTGTTGCATACAAATCTACAATTTTGTTCCAATCTTTATGAAATTTTGTACACGTAAGCTTCAATCCATGAGAACGGTCGCCGTAAGTGTAAGAATCACGTACGATCCATAGTTCACGAGATATGACGTCATAAACAATGAGATCCGCAGAAAACTGCTCCATTTTGCGCCAATGCTGCTGATTTTCTCCTAAACCAGAGGACCGATTTCAACCAAATTTGGTACACACATTCCTTACCATGAGGTAACAATTGCTGCAGGGTTAATAATCACTTACGACACATGATTCAGAAGAAATGACGTCATAAACAACAGGAATAGCAAAAAATGCCACATAATACGGCGAGCCTTTATAAACACAATATAAGAGAATCGGAGTATTTAGCGACTTCCAACAAACTTTAAACACAATTTCAAACCTTTATTAAACTTTTTCTCCCCGACAACCGTAGCAATATGATGCAAGGAACAAAGTTTCTCTCTTACTACTTTTCCGCTGTTTATGGAGTAAAACTATGGGATTTGATGTAACGTTACAATTTATAATTTGTGCATTACAAATTGTAGCCGCAGGAAATTTTACAGCTAGTTTACACACATATAGTTGAATATACCTTCCAAATTGTAACACAGTACGACACGTAGTTCATGAGATATGAGCATATAAAAAGTTCCGCTGTTCTACATCTATATCTACATAGGTACTCTGCAAATCACATTTAAGTGCCTGGAAGAGGGTTCATTAACCACTTTCGTAACTATTCTCTACCGTTCCATTCTCTAATAGCGCGCGGGAAGAAAGAACACCTAAATCGTTCCGTTTTCGATCTGATTTCTCTTATTTTATTGGGATGGTCATGTCTCCCTAAGTAGGTGGGTGCTAGTGATATATTTTCACATTCAAAACTAAAAGTCGGTGATTGAAACTGCGCAAACAGATCGCGCCGCAATGAATAACGTCTTTGTTTGAATGATTTACACCCCAATTCGTGCAACATTTCCGTGACGCTTTCCCCCCCCGTAACGTGATAAAACAAAACGAGCTGCCCTTCTCTGAACCTTCTCAATGTCTTCCGTCAGTCCCACCTGGTGAGGGTCCCACAAGGGGCAACAGTACTCCAGGAGAGGACGCACAAGTGTGATGTAGGCAGTCTTTTTGGTGGAGGTGGTGCATCTTCGAAGCGTTCTGCCAATGAAACGTAACCTTTGGTTCGCCTTCCCCACAATATTTTCTATGTGTTCTCTCCAGTCAAAGTTGTTCGTAATTGTAACTCCTAGGTATTTGGTAGAATTTACGACCTTAAGGTTTGACTCATTTATTAGTGGTCATGTGTATTACTTCACACTTTTCATTATTTAGTGTCAATTGCCAATTTTCGCACCAAGTGGAAATTTTGTCTAAATCGCTTTGCAGTTGCTTTTGATCCTCTGTTGACTTCACTAACCGATAAACGACAGTATCATCCGCGAACAGTCTAAGGGAGGTATTCAGATTATCTCCTAAATCGTTTACAAACAGGAGGAAGAGTAGGGGACCTATAACGCTTCCCTGTGGAACGCCAGATATCACTTCTGTTTTACTCGATTATTTACCGTCAATTGCAACGAACTGTGTCCTTTCTGATAGGAAATCGTGAATCCAATCGCACAATTGGGGAGATATTCCATAAGCATGCAATTTCATTAGAAGCCGCTTGTGGGGTACATTGTCAAAAGCCTTCCGGAAATCCAGAAATATGGAATCGATTTGAGATTCCTTGTCGATGGCACTTAACACTTCATGGGACTTAACTACGGGGTCATCAGTCGCTAAACTTACAAACTACTTATGAACTAACAAATCGCAAGGACGGCACAAATATCCATGCCCGAGGGGGGATTCGAACCCCCGACCGTAGTGGCCGCGCAGACCGTGACTGGAGCGCCTCAGTCCCCTCGGCCACCGCGGCCGGCGCACTGTAGTTCCTTCTCTAGATGCCGCACAGATTGCAAATTGGCAGATATAGAAATAATTAACAGAGGGATATAAAACAATTAAAATTGTTCAAAAGAGGAAAGGCCGCAGGACCTGATGGGATACCAGTTCGTTTTTACACAGAGTACGCGAAGGAACTGGCCCCTCTTCTCGCAGTGGTATATCGTAAGTCTCTAGAACAGCATAGCGTTCCGAAAGATTGAAAAATGGCGCAGGTCATCCCCGTGTTCAATAAGGGTCCTCGAACAGATGTGCAAAACCACGGGCCTATATCTCTAACGTCGGTCAGTTGTAGAATTTTGGAACATGTATTATGTTCGAATATAATGACATTTCTTGAGACTAGGAATGTGCTCTGTAGGAATCAGCATGGGTTTCGAAAAAGGCGATCGTGTGAAACCCAGCTCGCGCTATTCGTCCACGAGACTCATAGGACTATAGACACGGGTTCTCAGGTAGATGCTGTGTTTCTCGACTTTCGCAAGGCGTTTGATACAGTTCCCCACAAACGTCTAATGTACAAAGTAAGAGCATATGGTCTATCAGACCAATTGTGTGATTGGATTGAGGAGTTCCTTGATGACAGAATGCAGCAAGTCATTCTTAATGGAGAGAAGTTTTCCGAAGTAGGAATGATGTCAGGTGTGCAACAGGGGAGTGTCGTGGATCCGTTGCTGTTACAATATATATAAATGATCTTCCGGATAACATCGGAAGTTCGCTGAGGGTTTTTGCGGATGACGCTGTACTATATAGAGGTTGTAACAATGTAAAATTGTATTGCAATGAAGGAGGATCTGCGTGGTACAGGGAATGGCAATTGAATCTCAATGTAGACAAGTGTAATGTGCTGCGAATACATAGAAAGAAAAATCCTGTATCGTTTAGCTACACTATAGCAACTGGAAGCAGTTAATTCCATAAATTATCTGGGAGTAGGCATTAGGAGTGATTTAAAATGGAACTACCATATAAAATCAATTGTCGGTAAAGCAGATGCCAGATTTAGATTAATTGGAAGAATACTAAGGAAATGCAGTCCTAAAACAAAGGAAGTAGGTTACAGTACACTTGTTCGCCCACAGCTTGAATACTGCTCACCGGTGTGGGATCCGTACCAGGTGGGGTTGATAGAGGAAGTGGAGAAGATCCAACAGAGAGCAGCGCGCTTCGTTACAGGATCATTTGGTAATCGTGAAAGCGTTACGGAGATGGTAGCTAAACTCCAGTGGAAGACTCTGCAGGAGAGACGCTCTGTCGCTCGGTACGGGCTTTTGTCGAAGTTTCGAGAACTTACCTTTACCGAGGGGTGTAGTAGTATATTGCTCCCTCCTTCGTATATCTCACGAAGAGATCATGAGAATAATATCAGAGAGATTAGAGCCTACACAGAGGCATACCGACAATTTTTCTTTCTGCGAACAATACGTGACTGGAATAGGAGGGAGAACCGATAGTGGTACTCAAGGTAACCTCCGCCACACACCATCGGGTGGCTTGCGGAGTATGAAGGTAGATGTAGAGAGAGAGAGAGAGAGAGAGAGAGAGAGAGAAAGAGAGAGAGAGAAAGTGCCGCCCTGGCCGAACATGAACACTGCGCGCAGTTCTCTGTCACATTTGAAGTCCTCAGATGGACAACCAGATTTTAGGGTCTTATAAAGTAGGTTGTTTAATGTGAGCTTCTCAGAGAATTCTAGAATGAGAAATAATGTAACAAAAATGGACATTTAGAAAAATGGACATTTCTTGATAGAATCATCCAGTCAGGAATCGGCAGGCAGTTGACGCCGTCGAGACGACACGCTATCGGTAGGGTCTTAGGGCGAGTAAATATGAGCAAGTGCACGACCAGTTGTCATCTGCGACTCAGACGTGGACGCGGGTCGGCTCGAAACGTGTGCGTGACCAGGCAGTCCAGAACATTCTAGAACATTCAGGCAAAAGAACGTGTGCAAAGAGGAACGTGTGCAAAAGAAGTCTAGAAATCGGACATAAAAGGCACACGCCGGAGCTTCGTGAGCAGTGTGTCCTGGAATCGCTTTCCCGTGCATAGATCTCAAAAAACGTTCAAATGTTTGTAAATCTATCGGACAAACTGCGTGTTCATCAGTCCGTAGCTTACAAACTACTTAAACCTAGGTAAACTAACCTAAGGACAAACACACACACCCATGCCCCAGGGAGGACTCGAACCTCCACGGCGAGCAACCACGCGCTCCGCAGAGAGACGCTTTAGACCGCTCGGCTACCCCACCGCGGCATAGATCTCACCCACCTCATGAGTAGGTCCTTGAGATTGGTGGCAAAAGAGCTAGGTTAGGTGCCTCGGCGTGGATGAGCAAAGCTCTCACTGACCTCATGAAGTAGGTCCTTGAGAGTGGTGGCAAATTATCGACGATGCAGTTCAACTACGAGAAGACGGTAGCACTCGAGTAGGCACTAGGAGGTGGGGTACATTAGAACTTGCAATTTCCATTGGACTAGTCTTCAACAGACACTAAAATAGCCCATGAGTAGATTACATTACGAATTGGGACCAAGTCATTCTACAGGACTTGTCTCCAGAAAAAAAGACTAAATGGTGAGGATTTTCCGCCGTATGCAAGACACCTAATTTTTAATTTTTCCCAAACATGTTTCAGCACATTTTGTGCTATCATCAGTGGGATGGTTTATTTTCTGTTCTGAAAAATTATAGTTACTGTACAAAAGTCTTTTCAGATACTTCTAAAATGTTTTTGTAGGTTCATTCGTTTTTAATTTTTCTTAGATTATCTGACGATGTAATTATTTCAGTTTAGTGAAAATTAGGCGTAGATATAAATGTATTACATTTTCTTACATACCTTTTACATTAGGCTACATAATATTCGTTAAGTAGCCTACTTATTTGTTGTTTTGATACAAACTTGTCATCTGAAAACATAACAAACAGTTTTTTTTTCTTTTTTGACATCAGCTGTGTACAAAGAATTTTGAATGACATTTTTATCACGTTTAGTCTGGCAGCTACAACCGTTCAAAGTTTTGGGGGCGGAGGATGCGATAGCGTAGCTGACTGGCCGAGTGCCTAGTCCCTGGGGCGCGGCCCACTGTCTCATGACCACCAGCCATTCAGCTACGCTGTCTTAACCTCCGCCCCCAAAACTTAGATTGGTTGTAGCTGCCAAACTAAACGTGATAAAAATGTCATTCAAAATTCTTTGTACACAGCTGGTGTCAACAATTCCAATTCGTGATAGAAAAAACCATTTGTCCATCTGAAAATTTGTATGTTTGCATAAAAATACACTTTCTAGGTATTTTTACAATCTGTTTATTGGCTAACACTACGAGTCCTAGATGCCAAACCATTCTGTGAGAACCGCACATCAATCGGACTTTCCGTTTCCGCAATATTTCTGGTGCAAGTCTAAAGTGATTGACCCTGTATACTGTATGTTCATTTGTAAGTCTACGCCGAACCTACTTACGATCGTTCCTCTGAACACAGCACATTGCTGTCACTACTCCTGCGGATCGAGTCAGTGATGTCATGCTACATAGCGACATCAGGTTATTCCATTTTGCCGCAGTGGAGTAGCCGAGCGGTCTAAAGCGTCTCGCTGCAGAGGGCGCGGTTGCTCTCAAATGTTTGTTAAGCTTAAGGGACTTAATTACGGGGTCATCAGTCCCTAAACTTACAAATACTTATGAACTACCTACAACTAAGGACGGCACAAATATCCATGCCCGAGGGGGGATTGGAACCCCCGACCGTAGTGGCCGTGCAGACCGTGACTGAAGCGCCCCAGTCCCCTCGGCCACCGCGGCCGGCGCGATTGCTCTCCGTGGAGGTTCGAGTCCTCCCTGGGGCATGTGTGTGTGTGTGTGTGTGTTGTCCTTAGGTTAGTTTACCTAGGTTTAAGTAGTTTGTAAGCTACGGACTGCCCGATAGATTTTACAAACATTTGAACATTTGATATTCCATTTTACCGTGAGCTCTCACAACTCAGAGGAAAACCATGGAAGACCTCAAGAAACTGCTAAATATCTCTACAGAAGAAATAATAAACAGAGAAAAAAATCTGGAAACACCAAAAGAGAAGAAACCAGGAAAGAAGTGGACAGAAGACAGGAAGAAGAAACACATATGAGAGGTTTTTGGGAAGAGAAAAGAAAGATACAATACTTATTTACACAATGAGAAAATGAAACTTCTTTAACTTCCTGTCCCTCAGTTCTGTCTGAGGTAGCTCGTTTTTAAGAGCTGCCAGCATTATAAAAGCCTGTTATTCATTTCATTCTGAACCGTATATTGTCTTGACTAAAAGCCTATTAAATTAGAGTACCTTTCCGTCTCCGCAATTTTTGTGATGCAAGTCTAAGGTGATTGACCCAGTATACCGTATGTTCTTTTATAAGTCTACACCGAACCTACTTAGGATCGTTCCTCTGAACACAGCACACTGTTGTCACTTCTCTGCGCATCCAGTCAGTGGTGCCGTGCTACGCAGCGACGTCAGGCCGTTCCACATTACACAACTCAGAGGGTGAGCGAGGCAGAAGCTACCTGCGGTGGACATGCATACTCCGCAATTCACCGTAACGTGCGTGGCGGAGGGTACTAGGTATTTCCTTTCCTATTCCACTCCCAAATAGAACGAGGAAAAAAGGAATGCCTATATGCCTCCTTACGAGCCCTAATTTCTCTTATCTTGTCTTTGTGATCTTTACGCGAAATGTAAGTAGGCGGCAGCAAGATCGTACTACACTCAGCTTCAAATTCCGGCCCTCTAAATTTACTCAACAGAAATTCACGAAAAAAACGTCGTATTTCCTCCAGCGATCCCCAATTGAGTTGCTGGAGCATTTCCGTGACATTCGCGCATTGGACGAACCTACCAGTAACTCGCCTCTGAACTGCCTCTATGTCTTTCTTTAAACCTGCGGGTCCCAAATACTTGAGCAATACTCAAGACGTGGTCTTACAAGCGTTTTATACGCGGTCTCCTTTACAGGTGAAGTACATCTTCCCAAAATTCTCCAAATAAACCGAAGTCGGCTGTCCGCCTTAGTCACAACTGTCCTTACATGTAAGTTCCATTTCATATCGCTCTGCAGTGTTACGCCTAGATATTTGAACGTCGCGACAGCATCAAGAAGCTTGCTACTAATATTTCGCGCCAAAACAGGGCCGTCGCGCGCCTTCTGCAAAATCACTCTTCTGTTGTTACAATAAGAGAAGGCACCTTAAAATTTTTTAAATTGTCAAAACCTAGCCTGTCCTTGAGAGATATTTCTTACAAATTCTCAGCTCTGAATGATTAATATTTAGTATATAATAAACCAAACTAATTTCAAAAGGAATCACGTGACGTGAAATGCAGCAGCCAATGCCAGGAGAGTACCAGTAACATAGGCGGGCTTTCCCACTGGAACCAGCACCTACTGTGCCATATGCTACTGCTCCCCACCCCAGATTTCAACATATGCTGCACTTCTGTCTTTCTTCCGTGTTTAAGACACGTACAACGTTAGCAAAGAAACGGCCAGCGGCCAGAAATATGAAGTGGCCATAGGCCAGGAATATCACACACCCTCCCATACACCACAGCATCATCAGCAAACAGCCGCAAATTACAAGTTACTCAGTCCATCAGATCATTTATATAGACAGAAAATGATAGCGGTCCTATCACACTCCCCTGGGGCACCTGCAGTGTCCGGCGCTCCGAGAAAGTGTCAACACTTTCCGTGTCCAGGCAAGTGTCACTCTGTGCAAGTGTCAGAAAACTGCCCCGTGTGAGGCGGCGCGGGGCGGCGTTTACCTGTGTGGCAGTGGGCGGCGGCGCGGCGTGCCTTCCTCTGGCCACAGTAGCGACTGAGGGAGCGGGTGGCGGTGGCGGCCAACCGCACACAGCCAGCCAGCCCAGGGGGCGGCAGTGCGTGACACACCGAGACACACGCGCCCCAACTCGTGCCAAGTGTCTGCGGGGGGCGGCGGATGCATCTCACTGGGGGGCGAACCCACCTACCCACCACACGTGGGTGTCTCACGCATGAAAGAAGAAGGAGGAGAAGGAGTAGCAGAAGGAAGAAAGCAAGATTCCACAGGTACATCCGTATTCTGTAGGACACGTTAACTTGTGTGGCTGAGGGCGCTTTGCATACCGTTCTCACTTCCTCCTCCTGTCCCAGTCACTTTGGTTTGTGTGGTTGATGTTCAAATGTTTCTAGAGCTTATGGGGCTCAACTAAGCGGCCATCAGTCCCTAAACTTACAAACTACTTATGAACTAGCTTATACTAAACATGGCACAAACATCCATGCCCGATGGGAGATTCGTACCCCTGACGGGGAATGGCCTCGCACATCGTAGCATAGCACCTCAATGTGCTCGTCTGCTCTGCCGCGGCCATGCAACGCCATCCGATTCGTCCTTATCTGTGTTATTGAATATGTATTTGAACGACGCCCATACGAAAATGCTGCAAAGCACTGTACATACATAGCTTACAGTAACGGCAGTGGGGTTGAATCTTCGAGGAAAGCACGCTGTCTCTGAACTATAACAAAAGCCCACACTGTGAAACAGAACGTCTGTCCCTCGAGTTTCCTAATCGTCTATGTGACACTTCCACGCTTACTAAATGAGGCACAGAGAAGCATGTCACTCTCCTTCTGATCTTCTCCATGTAACCGAATTCGTTTGTTACCGGACTACACTTCCTGTGGATTCTTCTAATGAATCTCAGTTTATCATCTACCTCACTCACGAATCATTTTATACGGTCACTCCATTTCAAATCGCCCCTCATGTCTTCTTCCAGATATTTTAGAGAAGTAACTTCTTCCAGTGTTTGAACTGCTATAGCACAGTTATATAATAAACGAATTTTCTTGCTATGTAATAAAGCCTGGAAGTTTTTAAAATCAATGAGAATAATGATCAAGCAGATATAAATCTGATTAGTATGAAAGAATGGGTACAACACTATCAAAGACTTGAAAATGAGAACAGAGCAGCATTCAGTGAGAACCCACCAGAAACTGAAATTAGGAATGATAAAATACCACCTATAACCACTAAGGAAGTCTAATATGCAAACAATGTCATGAAAAACAGAAATTCACCAGGTCCATGATTAATTTATGTAGAATTGGTTGAAGCAGCTCCGTTGAAACTCCTTGAGATATTGGCAGTGATTTTTTACAAATGTCTCAGAGGTGACACAAATACATCAATATTTAACAGAAGAAACTGTGGAAACTATCAACGTATTAGTGAAATGCCATCCATGGCAAGAGTCTGTGGCTGTATCCTAAAAAAGGATAGAGCAGAAATAACTGAACTGGAAGAGCAAAATGGATTCAGATATGGTTGCTCCTGTGCTGTCGGAGTATTTACACTCAAAAACCGCTTGGAGAAAAAGGCAGCAAGAGAGGCCTTGTCAGGTGCCTTGTCTTTGTAGTCCTACAAAAAGCTTATGACACAGTTCCACAAAACAAGTAGTGGACAAGTCTGATCAATAATGGCGTTTCACCGAGCTATGTGAAAGCTGTCAGAAAGTTTTTCAAAGGCTGTACGGAAACGATAAAAATGAGAAAGCAGCCATCTCAGGAGGTGACAAAGGGACTACGCCAGCGATGAACAATCTCACCTACGTTGTTTAAGATCTACGTAGAGGAGGCACTCAAATACTGGAAAAGGAAATCCGGAGGAATGGGTATCCCCATAGACGATGAAACCTTGTTTACTTTATTTTTTGTTGACGATGAAGTCTTAGTAGTTGGGGATGAGGAAGATGCTAATTACATGCTCCGGAGATTAAAAGAATGATACGAAAATGGGGCCTTGTCATCAACGTAGGAAAAACAAAATAATCTGTCGGTGGAAAAGAATAGAGTAAATGACATACAACTGGGTGCTGATATTGTTAAAGGGTGTCGTAACTTCAAGTACTTTGGAATGACATTGTCTTCAACGGGAGAAGTGTGAAGGATATAAGAAATAAAATTGGCCAGGACAAGCGACCCATAAAACAACTAAATGGTCTTCTCTGGAATAACATTATAACACTCAAAACAAAACGTATAATTTGCGATTGAATTATTCAAAGTATCACCTCATACGGCGCATAATTGTGGTAACTAACTAAAAGGCAAAAAGAACGGCTACTGGGAGTTGGAATGGATTTCTGGAGGGAGATTTGTGGATATTATAGGATTGATCATGTTAGAAATGACAGAATCAGAGATAGCATGGGAGTGGAAAGCACGGTCGTAGACTGCACGGAGACAAAGCGCCTGCTCTGGTATGGTCATTTGCAAGGAATGCCAGACACAAGATGGCTCAGAGGAGTGTGGAAATGGTCTCCTCGTCAAGGAAGAAGGCGTGGGCAGACCTGCGAGATGCTGGAAAGGTGACGTCAGCAAAGCAATGGCGACGAGAGGTATGAAGGAAGGAGACTGGAACGACAGCAGTGGATGGAAACTGGGATGCGGGAGGCGCGCAAACATCGCTGATGTACGTTCCTGCAGAGTAAACGCAGCACTGCACACTTGCTTATACTGAGGGTCAATTTGCCATTTCCTGCACTATAAGATACTACAGAAAAGTCTTTTAAAGACTTGCATTTGTCATTTAGTCACTCCTGCTTCACCGGTCTGCATTTACTCCAGTACAGTACAGTACTTTACAGTATTGTGGCTGCGAGCATCATAGAATAAATAGGCTGTGGTATAGGAAAGAGACAGCGTGGCGAATGGAAATTTGTGTGTGGCGGGAGACGTGCAGGAAAGAGTCCTCTGCAGTCGGGAAAGTCGTTGTGTTCTCGGTGGCAGAGTGGTCAACGCGTTGCCTAGTAAGCAGGAGACGCCGGGTACGAATCCCGGCCGGGCACAAATTTTCATTCGCCACAATTTGGTATTCCATCTAAACCTCATACAGTGAAGCCATAACATCGCAAATTGCGATTTATTTCATTCATTTGAACGCTGTAATTCGTCAAAAATATATATAATTGTACTCCATTTTGCCTACTTCACTAGCTGTATTTTTATACAAAGAGGTGACAAAAGAGACTTCTCTGAAGCTCTAGCAGAGGGTATTATCTACTTCACGTAGCGAGGGTTGGTAGACAGTAGGCTCTGAACGCTCTCTGCATCGGTTTGAGCGCACCCTGCATCCGGTGCATGGAGAGGAAGGCTTTTCACATGGCCTGAGATCCCACTCTTGCTGCGTCCGCCGAAGTGAGTATATCGTCGAATCATGCTGAGGGGATGGCATGCTGTTAGTACTTTGCTTTCTTTGTGATCAGGCGGTCTTGGTTTATCAGTGATAGTTTTCTTGAGTAATTCTTTTGCTGTGTGAGCTGAAGTGTTTCTTAATTTGCAGAACTCGAGTAATTCAGTGTAAATTTAGTACTTGCATTTTAATTCTGGTAACGATTTTTTGTCTGGTTTTTCTCAAGTTGCGATTCATGTGTGTGGCATTCAGCCTTTGTATAAACTTAGTATGTTTGAATTTCCTTGCTGTTCTTTAACCAACATTTCAGTATCATGTTTGTATCTGTGAGTATGCTAAATTTTTCTCCGATTTTATGGATTGATCCCGTCTTTCCTGTCTTGGTATGACCAATTGCACAATGTGCAATGTAACGGTCATTACTTCGGTCTTCAGCCATGCTTTTACTGATACTCGCTTTTTCTAGATGAATTCTCGCATGTGTTTTACTTGCTTAATCTAAATTAATTTCTTTTTCTTAATTCTATGTAATTCACTGTGGTTGCACATCACGTGGTACCTAAGGATAGTATGCCGCTGCATCCCTGCACATGAGTTCGTTTGGTGCATAGTGTAATTTTAATTCGTGCTTTAAGTCACCCACCGACACTTCGTTTTGCCAGTGCTATAAAGTGTTGCTGCATGAGTAATGTATCACAAGCATTATGTGTATGTCTGTGAGTGAGTGAATTAATGTGCTTTCCTTCATCCACTGTGTATTTGCAAATTTCCTCCTATTCATATTCATAAAGGGCAAAACAAATTTATTAAGGGCAGTAACGTCAAGATTTTAATTCACTTTTGCAAAAGGTGTGAGCTTATTGTGCTTAATTTGGTCTTCCCACATTTATTTGCTTCTTCATTTTATTGAATAGATGATGATATAATCAAGCCTCTGCTTTATAATTTCATGATCCCTATCCCATGTTTAATTATCTATTCCATTTTTAACATTAATTTTGTGTTTGTTAAAACGATGGCTGCTCCCTTAAGGAGTGAGCAGTTGGATAAATTTCCATTGCCCAAGTAATGTGGCCACTTGCAAAGTAATTTAGAGCAGTAGTGAGCGTTCTAAATGTTGAAATGTTTGTATAGCTTATGGGACTTGATTACGGGGTCATCAGTCCCTAAACTTACAAACTACTTATGAACTAACTAAGACTAAGGACGGCACAAATATCCATGCCCGAGGGGGGATTCGAACCCCCGACCGTAGTGGCCGTGCAGACCGTGACTGGAGCGCCTCAGTCCCCTCGGCCACTGCGGCCGGCAGTGAGCGTTTTATCTTACATTTGCAGATCTGAACTGCCCGAAATCTGACATAGAAAATTTAACCAGCTGTTTTCAAGGGGTACTGGTGTATGCTGTAAAATGGAACACAAATTCAGAATGGCTAGGTTGTTGCCGTACATCTCGTAAATTTCTGTTTTCGTTAGCAGCGAAGAGAAGTCAAATGTCGTTTTTGTATGTTGTTCATTTCGCATTTCTCTGTAATAGGTGGTGGAGCGCTACGGTAGTAGAGATGCAGCACCGCGTGAGTACACGGTGACACGACAGCAGCGCGGCCTGGCGAGCACAGAGCACAGAGCAGGAGGTGACGTGTGAGGCGTGGCGGCCGTGCAATCCGCGCCCCGACTGCGCCCTGGGGACGCGTCGGCGCCCAGCCCGCGCGCGCACGCATCGCTCAGCCGGACTAGACTAGCCAGGGCGTGGGCCCTCCCTGCCATTACCGGCCATTAGCTGAGTGCCTCTCTGCAGGGGCCGCCTCACCCCACTGCCTCGGCGACCTCTTCTCTCCTCTGCCGCAAGTAAAATACTCAGCTGCAGATACAAAACGCAAAAGATCAGACCCACGGAATTACAGACCTTTATAATTAACGTCAGTTTGCTGTAGAATTCGAAAACATAGTTCCTTAACACGGGGAAGCTTCTGTCCATGCGTCATCACGACTTTAGAAAGCATCGATCGTCCGAAGCCCCAGCCTGCCCTATTCTCTCGTGACATCTTGCTTGCTATGGATGAAGGGCAACAGGCAGACTGCACATTTCAAGACTTTCTAAAGGCGTTTGACATGTTGCCGCACTACAGGCTGCCAACGAAGGTATCATATTATGAATTAGGTACCCAAAAATGTTCCTTCCACGAAGACTGCTTACGTAATAGAATCCAGTAGGGCACCTGTATATAGACGGGCATGCGCATCAACTTCTGCTGTAGCAGCACCTTCCGCCGCCATTTTTGTTCCATGCGGTGATAGCGTGAGCTTCTCAAAGGCAGAGTTTTTTGCTGTTATTGATTTGCTATATCGCTTGCTACATTCCTAATACACATATCAAAAGGAAAATAAATATTTACATTAAAATTAATCTCGTAGTAATAAATTACTTTAATATGGTTTGAAAAACCGTAAATATTCTGGGATTTGCCCACCATTTGCCCAATTTTCTCAGTTGACGGCTCACTATTATGGGATGCTGGATGCACTACGAAAGCTGCGTTGTCATGCTGGAACTGTCCGGTTTCGAATGTGATATATTTGCTCCAGAATACACTCCCAGATCGCTAGTTTTTTACGAAGCTTTTTTCAGAATTCTTACAAAAATGCTTTCTTAATGCGCAAGATATAGAAGTTAATCACCATGATGAACAAGGATACAGTATAAGATTTATAAATACGAGATGTTTTCGCATTTAACAATTTGTCATTGCAGTGCGAGTATTTACATATTTCTTAAAAACGAACAACTCTTAATTTTGATGTTCTATGCACTTCAGATTACATATTTCCATACATTGCATCGACATTTTGGTGCATAAAACTTTGTAGAATGACTAGCAATCTGTGTGTTTTTTTTTTTTTTTTTTTTTTTTTTTTTTTTTTTTTTTTTAAAGACTACAACATATACTTCTTAAAGAATGCTTAACAAGTTTATTTCACAGTACTCTTAAATGTCTTCCGCTTTGGATTCACGTAAATTTGTTTCATATTTGCCTGAAAAATAATTTTCTCATCGGTCTTTGTACTGTTGACCGTGGTAGAGGGTTAGAAACCTTGAATATGGTTGGTTTCGCTGTGAAGTTGAAACTTTTCCTACCATCAGCTCTATTTTGTTCAAATTAACTGTCTTCAAAATGAATCTAAAAGTAGTTTTATCCGTAAATTAACAACAAACAACGTAGATGTTTAAAGAGGTTTTAAGTTGAAACATACAGACCACGATTTAATAAGCACTTATGGAATTGATGAACGATTTTCTTCAATAGGCCAATGAAAAAGGCTCACAAAAGTTCGTGCATTTTAACATCGCTTGAAACTTCGTTACGAGTCTTAAGAGCCATTATAATTAGTAAAAAACAGTGTGCGTTAATTCAAAGTAATTGATATTTTGTCTAAATTGTGCTATTGTTTGTTATCGCCAAAGTCTGTAACAGTACCTCGTAACGTCGGATCATTCGATGAAAAACACGTGTTGTCGGTTAAAACGTGTAGAAATTGTGCGTAACCTCGCATAGTTTTGAAAAACGTGTTACAACGACAGTTTATTAAACATATTTTACGCCTTTTAAGATCAACTGGAAACGAAAACACACGAAAACAGTGCTGAAAGCGTACTGGTTGCTCTCTTCTACCTTCGCGCGTCGAAGCGAAGGAACGAAAATGGCGGATGCGCATGCCAATCTATATCGAGGTGCCCTAGAATCCAGTACGTTGTCCTCGATGGCGAGTGTTCATCGAAGACAAGAGTATCGTCAGGCGTACCCCAGGTAAGTGTAATAGAACCTCTATTATTTTCTGTCTATATAAATGATCTGACGGAGAGAGTGAGTTACAATCTGCGGCTGATGCTGTGGAGTACGGGACGGTGTCGTCATTGAATGCTTCTGGTAGATTGCAGGATGACTTCGAACAAATTTGTAGGTGGTGTGAGGAATGGTAACTAGCGCTAAATGTAGAAAAATGTAACTTGATGCAGATGAGTAGGAGAAACTATCCCACAATGTTCGAATATAGCATTAGCTGTGTGCTGCTACAAAGAGAAGTGCAATTAAATACCTAGGCGTAACGCTGCACAGAGATATGAAATGGAAAGAGCATATAAGGACAGTCGTGGGGAAGGCAAATGGTCGACTTCGGTTTATTGGGAGAATTTTGTGATTCGTCTGTAAAGCAGACTGCGTATAAAACAGTGGTATGACCTCGTCTTCAGTATTGCTCAAGTGTTTGCGAATTGCGATCTCCACCAGATCGATTTAAAAGACAGAGAGGCAGTTCAGAGGCTGGCGATTAGGGTTTGTGACTGGCATATTCGATCAGTGTGCGAGTGTTACCAAAATGCTTCGGGAATTGAAATAGAAGTTACTGGAAAGCAGACACAATTATAAGATACAGCACTTACAAGATTTAGCTCTGCGAAACAACAGTATAAAATTTAAAATTACAGGTGTATCTGCTATGGTTCGTCAGTGTATATCTATTACACTGTTTGTGTTGGGTGCTGTTTTTATTCTTCAGCTTGTCGTAATTTTAAATAACGAAACCTTGTCTCTGGTTATAGGTAAATTAAATGTTATTTAACAGATGTAAATTGAGGAAAACCCAGTGGATACACCTGCAATTTTAAATTTCATTGCCGGCAATTGGTAACTGTTGTAAGGATATCACATACAATAGCGCGCCGGCCGCGGTGGCCGAGCGTTCTGCGGCGCGCCAGTCACGGTCTGCACGGCCACTACGGCCGGGGGCTCGAATTCCCCCTTGGGCATGGATATTTGTGACGTCCTTAGTACTAGCTAGTTCATAAGTAGTTTGTAAGCTTAGGGACTGATGACCCCGTAGTTAAGCCCCATAAGCTCTACAAACATTTGAACATACAACAGCGCGCTCTAGCGGCATGTCAAGGTACCTTTATAATGATCAGAACGCCGCCTGCTAGTAGCTTGTTGTCACTCACAATTGTACAATATGGTGGTTTTTTATGTATATATGATTACACGAGTTTTATATCTGACAACCAAACGGCGTATTTTAATGTGTGGCGACCCGCCAGTACTATCCAACTTGCTAAAATGTGCATTTCTGTAATAATGTTATAATTTAGTGCAGGTATGTGAGAAGAAACTATTGACATCTGATTACATATGCATACAATTATGTGGCATGTACCTTTGTTGACTTTTTGTAACCATACATTTTATGTTCGCCCTTAGGCACCAGAAGATGTCTATGTACATCGAAGCCGGTCATCTATTATAAATAAAGACGAAATGCCGCGATCTTGGCATTTCATTATTCACAGAAATATATTTGTAAGAGCGCTCCGTGCCTTGAGCAAATTATATGATTTGGTGACTGAGTGCCAAGCACCACAGGTGGACTTCGGAATCGCGTCATTGCAGCGTTTGACACTACATCAGGACACTCCACTCGTGTCTTGTTCGCGTCGATTACATCACTTGTGGAACAACTCATCGGGGTACATGCACGAGCTGAACCTGGGTGACTAAAAGGCTGCCCCTTAATCGGAACATTAGCAAGTTCCGTGAGCACCGCCTTCCCAAAAAATTTCAAATGTTTGTAAATCTATCGGACCAAACTGCGTGGTCATCAGTCCGTAGCTTACAAACTACTGAAACCTAGGTAAAGTAATCTAAACACACACACACCCATGCCCCAGGGAGGACTCGAACCTCCACGGCGAGCAACCGCGCGCTCCGCAGCGAGGCGCTTTAAACCGCTCGGCTACTCCACCGCGGCTCCCTAAACTTACAAACTACTTATGAACTACCTTATACTAAGGACGGCACAAATATCCATGCCCGAAGGGGGATTCAAACCCCCGACCGTAGTGGCCGTGCAGACCGTGCCTGGCGCACCGCAGACCGCTCGGCCACCGCACCGCACCGCCTTCCCGCCTCGAGCACTAGCTGTGTCCCGCTCTCCCTATAGTCCAAGCATTCTGTCACTGCGTAATGTTAAATTTTCAAAAATTATTACCTGTAAACAAAAAAAAAATGTGAGTGTGTAGGAAGTTAAATTTCAAATAGAGTTTCTGTTTTATGAAAGTAGAGCCTAGATGGCGAAACTTGCCGAAAAAATTCTCAAAGTTCCTAAAAAAGGTTTATTTACTAAATAAAAAAAGATAACTCCGATGGGAAAATGTTAAATTAGAAAGTTGTAACCCTTAACCTATCGATTGCTTTTTATGTATGTATCGATTTATTTGATACCTTTCGAATTATATCGAAAAAAAAACACTTAAAATTCATTAAAAACTAGATTCCTTTTTACTCTACAACGTCCAAGTTTACAAACCTACTATTTACCACGAGTATGGCACGAAATAAGTCAAAAAAGACCTTTTTCGAAAAAAATTAAAAATATCCAGTATTGTTTCAGATACATCGATTTTTTTTTATTTTATTATTATTATTATTATTATTTTTTTTTTTTTTTTTTTTTTTTTTTTTTTTTTTTTTTTTTTTTTTTTTTTTTTTGAAAAAAGAAGGTCCTAGAAAACTGGCTGGATGTGGTCAGGGGATCGACGTAGAGTAACGGTTCTCCATCTGTTTTCTTCGTGGAGAGTTTTAATATCATACTATTAAATACTTTTTTTAGATTTTCTTAATTATAAGTATGAAAGAATTACTTTAAAAAACTTGCACTTTTTTGGGCCCGTTTCCTTCAACTGACGATTTCTGTTTCTATGTTATGAAAGGTACTGTTAAAGAACTATGTTGCTGACATATTTACAGAGATTTGAAAACCAATAATCTTTGTCTACTACCTTCTGGAGCCCAGATAAATATTTTTCTTTAAAAATAATCTAGCGGACGTAATTTACATTTCACAGCGATGTGCTTGATGGGGCTTAATATTGATTACTTTTACTTGGACGCGTTGCATTGCTTTTGGAAGCACTCCTGCCTGACGCTGGGACTACTATACCAGACAGGGGCGTGGTGCCCACCTCGGCTCGCCCCCGCCTTCACCCTGACCTCTGCCGCGCCTGCCATATGCAGACTGATGGCTGCGGCCGACGTGACGTGACGTGACGTGTTATGAAGAGAAACGAGCAGTCGCCGTTTATGCTGGACAGGGCCGCGTGTGTTGGCGGGCACGCCCTGCCAATAACCGGCCAGGGAGACGCCCACGGTCCGGAACTCTGGCCTCTGCCACAACACCTGTCAGCACCGGCTGACCTATGGCCGATGGGCGTGGCAGCGCCACAGCAGAGTGCAACGGAGCGGAAGCACAGCCGCTGCCACCGTGAGACGTCGCGATAGATGAAGTGAGAAGCCGCAATTTTCAGTGACCGACAGTACCGAGTGAATTTAGGGTTACCAAATCACCCGATTTTTCCGGGGTCCACCCGGTTTTTAAGCTCTATTTAAGTCCCCCGGTTGCAAACATCTAAAACAGTAAAAATCCCCCGATTTTTTGG
This sequence comes from Locusta migratoria, assembly GCA_026315105.1. NCBI lineage: Eukaryota > Metazoa > Arthropoda > Insecta > Orthoptera > Acrididae > Locusta > Locusta migratoria. The sequence goes on along the minus strand of CM048750.1, from coordinate 398,367,973 downwards.
TCCTCCAAGTCAAACTGTTGTTCTGTGGTGTCTAGTGTGATTTCACGGAGTAAAACTGGAGAGATAAAAACAAGGTGACAACTGGATGAGTGTCGACTGCCGCGGCACACGGCATAATTACAAGTTTCGCTTCTGTAGAGTATTGTTTGTACGTAATGAGTTGACGATTCGCGCAGAGGCTATGTGGAAAGTCTGGATGCGTACCTCGCTCCCGATCTATCACTGCCGAGTGGCGAGGAACATGAGGGCAGGGCGGTGTCGGTTGTCACCATCACTCTCACCAATGCGTACAGTTCAAATGTTTGTAGAACTTATGGGACTTAACTACGGGGTCATCAATCCCTAAACTTGCAAACTACTTATGAACTAGCTAAGACTAAGGACGGCACAAATATCCATGCCCGAGGGGGGATTCGAACCCCCGACCGTAGTGGCTGTGCAGACCGTGACTGACGCGCCTCAGTCCCCTCGGCCACCGCGGCCGGCAGCACTTAGTTGTCAGGGCTTTAGTCGTGGACAAAGAGTAGTGTATCGCGCACTGAGCCCGCTGTTTTCGTGGCTTCGTCATTGTTAAGGTGGTGTTATTGTAGAGAACTTTTCCAACATGCCTAACGGTAACTGTAAATGCAAATTTAAGGAAAATTACCTGAGTGATTTTCCATTTCTACGAGAAGGAAAAACAGTATATCAGGCAGAGTGTTTGCTTTGTAGGTAAGTCTGAAATATAAATAAATATATGTGCAAGAAAACAAAGCATGCAGAGTTTGCAGCTCTGCGTTCTGCATCCATGCGTGACTAGTAAAATAAACAACTTAGGAGCTTTTTACTCGTCTCACTTTATTTACTCTTCTTCTCTATATCACATGGTGGGAGATCAGATATTATGGACCAAATTAATACCAAGAAGCACAAGAAAAGTAAAGAAGCACAAGGCACGTCACGAAGAATCGGTGAGTTTTTTTACGATAACCTTCAGTGAAAGTGCAGATAGCAGCAGCTGAGGCAGCATACGCATTTCATACCGTGAAACACCATCAGAGTTTTAGCTCGATGTATTGTACCAATTAGTTGGAAAAGCTTCCAATGACTGCAAAATTGCTGGGAACTTTTCTTGTGTTAGAACGAAATGTGAAGCAATTGTCAGTAATGTTTTAGTTCCTGAGTGCCTAGATCAATTAAAAGTTCAATTGGAAGGAGTCAATTTTCTTAGTGTTAGTACTAATGCGAGCAAACACAGAAACAAACTTTTTCCAATAGTTATTCAGTTTTTTCCCTACCCATGGGAGGCATGCAGACTAAACTTGTTGACATGAGAAATGTTCCAAACGAAATGTCAGAAACTGAAGTAAATTACATATTGGAGGTGCTTCAGGAAAACAATCTAAGTGTAATGCGTTTGGCGACGATAACACCAATGTCAGCTTTGGTGGACTGGAACGATCTGGATCCAACAATGTGTTCTGTGGACTGAAGAAAGAATTAGGTGACAACATTTTAGGAAGTGATTGTTCATGCCACATTATACATAATGCTGGTAGAATTGCTTCAGAAATTCTGAAGCTAGATGTGGAAGTTTCTGTCCAGAAAGTAAATAAGTTGGCTGAATTTTGTGATTTTGTAGGAACTCATGGTAAGGCACAGGTGGTTATCACTTATGCCTGCAACTGAAAGAATTTTGCAAATGTACGAGGCTATTAAATCTTCTTCGTGTTTCAAACTAGTGTTCCGATTACAATTAAGCTTTTCTTAGAAAATCCCCTGGCAGAAGGATACCTATGGTTTCTACATAGTGTCTCCAGTTACCTACACAAACAGATATTACGTATTGAAGGTGAAAAAAAGGTGTCGTAGAAATGCATTCTGTCCTCTCTGATACTGTGTCAATCCTACAAGAGAGCTAAAAAACAACCTCGTTCCTCTAAAAGTAAGAGATGTCATCTCTAAATGTGACCATGACCACGTTGTTCACATGTTCAGGAAGTACATGAACGCTTTTTATACCGTATGTAGTGATTACATTAGTAAGTGGATGAGGCAGTATGAGGAATTAAGTGCATTCAATTGGTTACCTCTAAACAAGGAAGTTGATTGGGAAAGTTTGGAAATATTGTTTCCTACTTGAGAAGCAGGGAAGTTATCGTGAATGACATAGAATAGTTTGATGAGGTAACTCGCCTAAGAAAGTTTCTCTGCGAACAGTTAAAATCCGAAAATGGGCAAACATTTTTGGAAGAAACTGTATCTGATATGTGGTGTTAGTTCATGAATCATCGTTCAAGGAATGAGTATTCAGACTTTTAAAACTTGTTCAGTACTTTTTCGCAATCCCTGCCCACAATGCCAGTGTGGAAAGGGTATTTTCATTATTAAATGTACAATGGACTGATGAAAGAAATCTAATGTCTGTACAATGTGTAAGGGATTTGTGGATCATCAGTTACAAAGATATCACTTGCTCTGAGTTCTGCGATAATATCAAAACCAACAAAGAATTACTTAATAAAATTCGAAGAAGTCAGGAATATGATTTTGTAAAAAAAATAAACTGTTGTGGTCCAAATAAATATTCTCTGTAATATCCCCGGTTTTTCATTTTGAAAATTTGGTAACTCTACGAGTGATCAAAAGTCAGTGTTAATTTGAAAACTTAATAAATCACGGAATAATGTAGATAGAGAGGTAAAAATCGACACAGACTGCTTTGATGATGCTCTCCATCGTACTGTATCCTGAGCAAACCTCTTCACCTCCTTATAAGACCAGTAAACGATATCGCTGTGGCAGAATAGCCGCACGCGCTGAGGCGTACTGCTACGTTGCGCACGGCCATTACCGTCGGAGGTTCGAGTAATCCCTCGGGCATGGGTGTTTGTGTCGTTCTTAAGATAAGTTAGTTTAAGTTGTTTGTAAGTTTAGGTCCCATAACTTTACAGAATTTGAACATTTGTAAACCGCATCCATTTGTACTACTTACTGTATTCCTCTCTTGCCCTCCCTCTACGATTTTTACTCCTCACATTTCCCTCCAATGCTAAATTCACGATTCCTCGATGTCTAAGAAAGAGTCCTCCCAACGGATCCCTTCTTTTATACAAGGTATTCCAGAAATTTCTTTTCTCATCAGTACTGTTCAGTATCCCCTCTTCAGTTACGCGATCCACCTACCTAAGCTTCAGCATTGTTCTGTAGCTTCCCATTTCAAAGGCGTCTATCCTATTCCTGCCCGAACCGCTTATCCACCACGTTTCACTACCGTACAATTGCAACACTCCACATAAATGCCTTCAGAAACGACTTCCTTAGGGTTAAATCAATATTCTGTTTTTCAAGAACGCTTTTCTACCCTTTGCCATACTGCAACTTTATATCACCTGTACTGTGACCATCATTTGTTATTTTACTTCCCAAGTAACAAAACTCATCTACCTCCTCCACTGCCTAATCTAATTCCTTCAGTATCACCTGATTTTCTTAGACTGTATTCCATTATATTTGTTTTGCTCTTGTTAATGTTCATTTTATACGCTCTCTTCAACACACTGTCCATTCCCTTCAATTGCTCTTCCGGGTCCTTTGCTGTCTCTGACAATTACAATGTCATCAGCAAAAGACAGTGTTTCTATTTCTTCACCATCAACTCTATTTCCTTCTCCAAATTTCTGTTTGCTTTCCCTCACAGCTTGCTAAATGTACAAACTGAATAACATTGGAGAAAGGCTACAACCATGTCTTCTTACTCCCTTCCCAACCAGTGCTTCCCTTTTTTCGTAAGGTAAAAATGTCACAGCCCCTCAAAACACTCATTTCTTGAGGGACATCGAAACTGAGCGCACATCTTTTAAATGATGTAACTTCTGATTGGCTGAAGATAAGGTAGCAAATGTGCATATCAAATTGAAGGAAATTTTAAGATTACCTGACACAGTCGGGTCTGGAGGCGATCTAATCGTTTTATAGTTTTCAAAATGACAAGTCAAGATCGTACACTAACAATTAATTAAATGACGACCGGTTTCGGCGCACTGTTTCACCATCATCTGGTCACATAGATATTATAATCTACTCATCTTGTTAAAGAATTGGGTATAAAATAACAAGTGCAACATTGCACTTAGTCACTATATAAAAAATGCATAAGTTAAAAACATGACAACTTTTGTAAGCAGGCAGTACAAGCTGTTGCTACTCCTTAGACGGGTGGTTGTTCAACCTCTGCTTACAAATAGAATAACAATCTCTATCTATATAAAAGCGACAGGACACTCACTGACTAAACACGAAATCTTGAAAACTACTTCACGTATGAAGCTGAAATTTGGCAGGTAGAAAAGTCAGCTAACAAAGGATTTTGCGATAGGACCGATAGTTCAGGAGATGTGACGTCACAAACAATGAAAACTTCCGTGTCTTGCAGCACGAGATACTGTGACTTTATCGGTCCACTATTTGAGAAGGAGAGCACTTAGCGACTTGCAACAAACTTTAAACAAAATTTCAAACCTTCAGGAAGCTTTTTCCCGCTGACAATCATATCAAAATGATGAAAGAAAAAATAAAGTTTCTCGTTTACTACTTTTCCGCTATTCACGGAGTAAAAGAACGATATTCGTTATAACGTTGCAATTTATAATTTCTACACTACATTTTGTACCAGAAAGATATTTAACAGTCATTATACACAGATACAGCTGAATACCTTCGAAATTGTATCACAGTACGACACGTACTTCATGAGATATGAGGTCATTAACAGTAACGTTCTTGGAAAACCGCCCTATCACGCTCCAGGTTTTAATATATTACTTCTTTATTACTAATTGAATTTCCAACAGATTTTACAGACATACAACACTTACACAAATGAATATATACATGAAAAATTATACAGTTATACAACATATAACTCAATAAAAATGAGATTACATATACCGCGATGGGTAAAAATATTTCACGTCCGGCATCACGTTTTATTACATTTCTTATTTACTGCTAATGTGGCGGTACTGCCTTGCAAGCCAGCAGCAATTCAAATGTTCAAATGTTTGTATAGCTTATGGGACTTAACTACGGAGTCATCAGTCCCTAAGCTTACAAACTACTTATGAACTACTTACGAACTAGGACGGCCCAAATATCCATGCCCGAGGGAGGATTCGAATCCCCGACCGTAGAGGCCGTGCAGACCGTGACTGGAGCGCCTCAGTCTCCTCGGCCACCGCGGCCGGCCCAGCAGCAATTGATTTATTTTATTTCATAATTTAATTTTCTTATAGTGATATAGACATGGGATAGTAGGAAGTGGCCAGATAGTGTCAGATGGTACTGTAAGTTCGGTCCCGCGAGAAAGATCCGCCCCTTTCTCCAAGAGTGATCTGATTGGCTGTTGCTATATCTTTACGCGCCACAGTTTCCCAGCTATTTTATTACTTATTTAATAAATAAAAGTTTAGTTATCAATTCTATTGCCATAATGTGTGTTGATAAATTGAATCGGTCATTGCAAAAAGGTCATAAGTCAACTTTTTTACGAAAATGAGTTATCAATTGGAAATGTATGGGAATGTGTAGCCGGATTCATACATACAAGAAGAACAGAAGTAAGCTTTCAAATGGTGTCACTATCGACCCTTGAAATCTTCGTTCATTGCAAAAAGGTCATGAGTCATTGACTCATGCCGGTTTTGCAATGACTGTGGAGGTGTATTTAATCGTACGCAGAAGTTATTGGTGGCGTTGCGCTGCTTTCCTGCCTATTTTGTCGTCTGAGGTTACTGTCACTGCATCAATCCATTGTTGTGTTTACAGCATTGTAGGTTCAAATAATAGGTCATTACTGTCGCATTCAGAAGCCACTTATTTGTCGAGGTGTAATTATCTCTGCGTCTTCTTCGGACCCTGAAATGCCTCCTATAGCCAAGAAACGGACAAGAAATGCAAAGTACAAAAGGAATATTATTCGTGATTCAAAAGTAAAGGGTGTGGAATACGTGAATTGGAAAGGTGAGAAAATTCAGCGTCGGAGTACAGGAGATGACTGCAAGTGAGTAAAATACGTGTACTTGATTTCTGTATGGAAGTAAATGCATATACCTGCATAATATGCAATTTAAGCATTATCGTAATTGATAACTTCGACTCTTTCAGGTGCAAAAAGGACTGTTTTTCTCTGTTTGATTATGACGCGAAGATAGATATCATTGCTCACTTGAACAGTTTTAGTGATAATAATCAACAAGATATCTTCCTGCAAGGGCTAATCGAAGTTCAAGATGGCAAGAGCAGAAGACCGCGAAAAGAGGATCCGAAATTAAGAATTTTTTGGCATACATAATATGAAAACCAAGCAGTCACACTTTTATATGTACCATGAAGGCGAAGCGAAGAAAGGCGCAAATGAGGTTTGCTCATTTCTGTATAATTACATCGAGAAGTATATCTCAAAAGATGTGAATGAGCTTCATATCTTCTCTGACGGATGTGCTGGTCAAAACAAAAATCACCCAATGATTCGCTTTTGTTTAACACTTTTATCAACTGGGAGATATAGGAAGATGAAACATTACTTCCTTATAGAGGGCATAGTTTCCTTTCAAACGATAGAGATTTTGGGACCATAAAAAATTTGAAAGACGTCATGACCGGATCTACTTACCTGCAGAGTATGCCATAATGATAAAAAGGCATAAAGTAAATACTCAGTGGAAACTATCGATAATCTTGCTGTATTAGCCTTTAAAAACTGGTGGCCTGCCTATTTTAAAAAGGCTTGCCTCTCCGAACCAAGCGTGGGAAAAATTCCCAAGGAACAAAAAGTTTCTTTTTCTGCGTCAAAATGGATGTCTTTTCAGTATGATGCACATTATCCTGGGCAACTAAAAACAGAAAAATTCATCGATGGTCTCATCAGAGAAACATTCCAGCTCCTCCAAAGCTTCAATAAGCATCCTGTACTTCCCATAGAGTTGGCGTATCCTGGAAAGCAAGTGCCGACCAATGTCAAAAAATACAAAATTTATTGAAAGTGAAGAGGTATATTCCAGCGGAATATGTGGAATTTTATGACCAACTGCAAGAATGGCTAACGGAAGGGGGAACAAATAATGATGATGATGATAAAGAAGATTTACTTGGTTTATTGTACTCTATTTTCATGCTGTTATAAAACACACAAATGTTGCGAAAAATGTTACTTCAGATAAAAATATTCACATTTCATTTTAATGTGTTAAATATTAACTGATTTTTCATTGAAATAGGCAATTATTTGCAAGTAATGCTTTCATTTGTTGCAACACACGGTCGTTCATTGCAAAGAGGTCATAAGTCAGCAATTTTTAAATTAATATTGTGGTTAAACTATTAATTACAAAACAAAAATACACAGTGCAACACAGTCCTTGGTACCTCACTAAATATTGATATTGAAATAACAATAAATAAATAAATGGTTTATTTGTAGAACGTTTTTTCCTTCTCCTGTAAAATTTTACTTTCATGACTAATGACCTTTTTGAAATGACCGATTCAATTGTTTGTGATTACACTGTTGTTTTGTAGATTTAATAGATTAAGTATTTTAGGTAAAGAGTGAGTGTGGCGTTCTAGAAGTGTCGGTTGGCGCCAAAACTCCAGGCGCTAGCGTGGAGCCCAGCTCCACTGCTAGTCAGTTCACTGCGAGCCCCGACACGGTAAACATCTAGCGGCGCTTGCGATAACCAGTCTTGTATTAATCGGTGGATAGTGTGGCTAAAAATATTTGTAAAGTGCGTGCAATGTATCTCAAAGTCTGTTATGACTTTTGTAAAGGAAACAACATGCAGTATGTGGCTTCTGTATTCGCGTGATTGGTAAAAATAAAAGAGCCACTGGCATCTCTGAAGGAAGTCATCGACTTCGTTAATGGTAGTTAGACAGCCACAGTATCCTCCACTTTCAATTTCAGCCTCGCCTCAGAAAATTCTAGTCTACGACCTGTGTGCTGCTTCTGCGCTGGGGACATCTACGAGAGAGAGAAGACACCAGGTTAGTCAAATGTTAAGTGACAACCGCCTACGGGCCTCACGTGCAACGTGAGAGAGGTAAAGGAAAGATAGGAAAGTGTCAAAGAAACTGTCACACGTGGACATGAAAACATAAACTTTAACCATAACATTGAATAGGTTTAAAGAATATTTTTCTTTCTATCTCCACCCCCGCCGTGCTAAGACACTCCTATATACCAGTGAGCTTAAGGAAATTCCTGAAAGGTGACAGTGCTGTTGAGAACTTTGAAGCCACTTTGAAATGTGAAGCACATAGCGCTGTAGGAAGAGGCAATAGCCGGCCTCGGTGGCCGAGGGGACTGAGGAGCTCCAGTCACGGTCAGTAACAGTTTTTTTCCAGTGAGCTATCAATACCGTTCGTCCAATTGCGAAATAATTTTGTACATTTCATGTTGAAAGCAAGAAGAGCAATCGAATCAAATAAAAATTTGGAAAAGTCGCCCAGAAAGTGGGTAAATTTAGGAAAACCCGAAAATATGAATAAAAATAAATGTAATATGAATAAAATGCAATTGCTACATGGTTGTAAGAGCGTCACTTGAGTACGCCATGACAGGACAAGGTTTGTATGAAATAATGTTTTTGGAAAATCTACCGGAAAATTGGAAAATTTTAGAAAAACTGAAAGTGCGTTTCTCAGTGTCTTTTTGATTGAATTCAGAGCTATAACTGACTATTCGCACGACGGAGTGGGGTAATTTTTGTTTTGTTTTCTTCATTATGGTCTTGGGAAACTTTTGAGTAAAAAGAAAAAAAAAAACGAGAACCGTTCAGCCGATTGCGATAAAAATTTTGATCATTTAACGTTCAACGAAAGATGAACATTCTTATGAACTAAAAGTTTGGGAAAGTTATCCGGAAAATTTGAAAATTCGCGAGAAACTGAAAGAGCTTTTTTCTATTGGATATCAATATCATTCGTCTGACTGCGATAAAATTTTGCATATTTGACGTTCAAAGCAAGAGGAAGGTTTGAGTGAAGTAGAAGTTTGGAATAGTTGGCCACAAAATAGGAAAATGGAAGGTGGGACGTGTGTCCGCATATTTCACTTGGTAACCAAAATTACCACTCCCATGAACCACAGACATTGCCGAGGTGGGGTGGCTTGCGCGACTCAACGATACGGATAGCCGTACCGTAGGTGCAACCACAGCGGAGGGGTATCTGTGGAGAGGCCAGACAAACGTGTGGTTCCTGAAGAGGGGCAGCAGCCTTTTCAGTAGTTACAGGGGCAAATATCTGGATGATTGACTGAGCTGGCCTTGTAACATCAGCTAATGTGGCTTTGTCACACAGTTACTGCGAATGGCTGAAAGCAAGGGGAAACTACAGCCGTTATTTTTCCCGAGGACATGCAGCTCTACTGTATGAACATATGATGATGACATCCTCTCGGGTAAAATATTCCGGAGGTAAAATAGTCCCCCATTCGGATCTCCGGGCAGGGACTACTCAGGAGGATGCGATCATCAGGAAAGACAATACTGGCATTCTACGGGTCGGAGCGTGGAATGTTAGATCCCTTAATCGAGTAGGAAAATTAGAAAATTTACAAAGGGAAATGGACAGGTTGAAGTTAAATATAGTGGAGATTAGTGAAGTTCGGTGGCAGGATGAACAGGATTTCTGGTCAGGTGGGTACAGGATTATAAGTACAAAATCAGTTGGGGGTATCACAGGAGTAGGATTGATAATGAATAAGAAAATAGGAATGCGGGTAAACTACTATGACCAGCACAGCGATCGCATTATCATTGTCAAGATAGATACGAAGCCAACACCGTCAACAGTAGTACAGGTTTATATGCCAACTAGCTCTGCCGATGAGGAGGAAATCGAAGAAATATATGAGGGGCTAAAGGAAATTATTCAGACAGTTAAGGGAGAGGAAAACTTAATTGTTATGGGGGACTGGAATTTGGTAGTAGGAAAAGGAAGGGAAGGGAAGATAGTAGGTGAATATGGTCTGGGCAAAAGGAATGAAAGAGGAAGGAAGCCGCCTGGTAGAATTTTGCACAGAACATAATTTAGTTATAACAAACACCTGGTTTAATAATCACAAAAGAAGGTTGTATACGTGGAAGAGACCAGGAGACACCGGGAGATACCAGATAGATTTTATAATGGTAAGACATAGATATCTGAACCAGGTTTTACAGTGTAAGACATACCCAGGGGCAGATATAGACTCTGACGATAACTTGCTGGTTATGAACTGTAGGCTGAAACTAAAGAAACTTCAAAAAGGTAGGAAAACAAGGAGATGGGACCTGGATAAATTGAAGGAACCTGAAGTTCTTAAGAATTTCAGAGGGACCTTCAGGCAACAATTGACAGAAACAGGGGAAAATAAAACAGTTGAGGAGGAATGGGTAAAATTGAGAGATGAAATAGTGAAGGCAGCAGAGGACAAAATAGGTAGGAAGGCAAGACCTACAAAGAATCCTTGGATATCACAGGAGATACTAAATTTAATCGATGAAAGGAGAAAATATAAAAATGCAGTAAATGAAACAGGCAAAATGGAGTACAGACGACTAAGAAATGAGATTGACAGGAAGTGCAAAATGGCTAAGCAGGAGTGGCTAGAAGGCAAATGCAAGGATGTAGAAGAATGTATAAATAGGGGAAAAATAGATACAGCCTACCGGAAAATAAAAGAAACATTTGGAGATAAGAAAAACAGCTCTATGAATATCAAGGACACTGAAGGAAAACCAGTTCTCAGCAAAGAAGGGAAAGCTGAAAGGTGGAAAGAGTATATAGAGGGGCGCTACAAAAGAAATGAACTTCGAGACACTATTGTAGGAAGGGAAGAGGATGTAGATGAAGATGAAATAGGAGATACTGTACTGAGAGAAGAATTTGACAGAGCCCTGAAAGACCTAAGTCGAAACAAGGCCCCTGGAGTAGATGATATTCCCTCAGAGCTACTGAAGTCTCTGGGAGAAGCAGCCATGACAAAATTGTTTCACCTGGTGTGTAAGATGTATGAGACAGGTGAAGTACCCTCAGACTTTAAGAAAAATGTTATAATCCCCATTCCAAGGAAAGCAGGTGCAGACAGGTGTGAAAACTACAGAACCATCAGTCATTGTTGCAAAATATTAACACGAATTATATACAGAAGGATGGAAAAGCTGGTAGAAGCCGACCTTGGGGAAGATCAGTTTGGGTTCAGGAGAAATGTAAGAACACGGGAGGCAATACTCACTTTACGGCTTATCCTAGAAGATAGATTAAGAAAAGGCAAACCTACATTTCTAGCTTTTGTAGTTTTGGAGAAGGCTTTTGACAGTGTTGATTGGAATAAACTCATTCAAGTTCTGAAGCAAGCAGGAGTAAAATATAGGGAGCGTAAGGTTATTTACAACTTGTACAAAAACCAGACAGCGGTTGTCAGAGTTGAAGGTCATGAAAGGGATGCAGTGGTTGGAAAGGGAGTAAGACAGGGTTGTAGCCTTTCCCCAATGTTGTTCAATTTGTACACTGAGCAAGCTATAAAGGAAAGCAAGGAGAAATTTGGAGAAGGAATTAAAGTTTAGGGTGAAGAATTAAAAACATTGCGTTTTGCCGACGACATAGTAATTCTGTCAGATACAGCAAAGGACGTGGAAGAGCAATTGAACGGAATGGACAGTGTGCTGAAAGGTGCATATAAGATGAACATTAACAAGAGTAAAACTAGGGTAATGGAGTGCAGTGTAAGAAAATCAGGTGATGCTGAAGGAATTAGATTAGGTAACGAAACAATAAAAGGAGGTAGAGGAGTTTTGTTACTTGGGCAGTAAAATAACAAATGATGGTCGCAGTACAGAGGATATAAAATGCAGAATGGCAATGGGTAGAAAGGCGTTCTTGAAAAAGAGAAATTTGTTAACAGCGAATATTGATTTAAGCCTAAGGAAGTCCTTTCTGAAGGCATTTGTATGGAGTATTGCCTTGTATGGGAGTGAAACATGGACGATAAAAAGTGTGGACAGAAAGAGGATAGAGGCTTTTGAAATGTGGTGCTACAGAAGAATGCTGAAGATTAGGTGGGTGGATCGCGTAGCTAATGAGGAGGTACTGAACAGAATTGGGGAGAAAAGAAATTTCTGGCATACCTTGTACCTTGACTAAAAGAATGGATAGATTGGTAGGACACATTCTTAGACATCAAGGAATTGTGAATTTAGCGTTGGAGGGAAGTGTGTGGGGTAAAAACCGCAGAGGAAGACCAAGAGATGGATACAGTAAGCAGATTTAGAGAGATGAAGGTTGCCGTTCGTATGTGGAGATGAAGAGGCTTGCTCAGGATAGGGTATTGTGGAGAGCTGCATCAAACCAGTCTCCGGGCTGAAGACCACAACAACAAAACAACCAAAATTATTTACTGCAGACCAACGGCGGTTATGCATGAGAGAATCCTTTAGGTTCGCGGTGTGCACTATCGTGTTTCGGTCGCGGTGTGTGGCGGTGGGTGAGTATGGCGAACAAAAATCCTTAAAATATGGAGCAGTATGACGATCAACAGATGCTCAAAGATAAAAAGACTCAAAGATAAAACACTCGGAAACAGACATACATTAACTGAGCAGTAACTACACTGGGAATACATCAAAGATCTCAATATAAACACTGGAGAAAGAACTGTAGTGCTTAGGATCAAAATATTGACAACTGGATTAGAGAGACAAATATACGTCGAGCGTCACGGTTTCATAATACATAGTACCATCTCCATATTATCTCTGAGGTCACTGCAATACACAGACTGTAGACATACGTTAATGTATGTCTGTGACGGAAAGTTCGTAAGTCATAGGTTACTTTGGTTTAGCGGACACATTGATCTCAATACAAACTGGATCGAAGTGATCTTTGACTTGTGTATTGTGAAAATATTAGTTAGTAGAGCTCTAGCTTTTTGTCAATAAATAAAGGAAAAAGCACGTAGATCAATCTATAAGTGGTAGGAAACAAATATAAAGGCAGGACCAAAACTTTATATAATCTAAAGAGCCTGGGACACAACAAATATGGATAGCGGCCCGTTCGGGGAGGGAGGAGGCCTCTCGCCCGATTCGGATCTGTATGCCCGTGAACTACTAAGTGCAGAAGATCTATTGAACATGGGCATGGAGATTGATCCAGCGACGAATTCTACAGTAAAATGTGCACTGGAAGAGACTGAAGGAGTACGAGCAATTAACTCCCAGCAACATCAACAAAGAATTGGTAATGAGATAATGAGTTCGACAGCAGATGACTCAGGTAAGTGTGACAAGTATGTTACATTTGAAAGGACACAACTCCCTCAGCACTTGGAAAATCCAAAGACACCAACTGCTGGTAATTCAAATATCCACCAACATTTACAAGATACCTGTAATACACAGTGCGACTGTGCTTCAGTAGCAAATGTGAAGTCAATATATGAACAAAACAAAAGAAATAGGTACCAAAGTGACGCTGTCGGCCCATTTTTTGTAATCGTTGAGCGTCACACCGGTAATGTGGGCAAATATCGTCCAAGTGTATTGGGAAAGGCACTTTTTACTACAGACTGCTACAACAAACATGAAATACTGAATCTCAAAGTGGTATGGAAAAACAGAATTAAAATTGACTTTTCAACTAGGGAAGCTGCAAATAAGTTTGTGAACGACAAGCCACTAAAACCAAAGCAAATGGTAGCATACATACCTAATCACCGAACACACCGTCAGGGAGTCATTAGAAAAGTTGATATAGAATTGAAAGGGCTAGAACTGAAAGAAGCTATTCAGTCTGCAATACCGGAAAGCCACGTTCGAAGAATGACGAAGAAAATACTCAACCAAGGTGTAGAGAGAAATATACCGCGACAAACATGTGTAATCACATTTGCATCACAATACTTACCAGAATTTGTGAAAATTTATGGTATGAGATGCAGTGTTAGGCCATACATACCTCTTGTGAGACAGTGCTTTCAATGTCTCAGATATGGTCTTCTTAGCAACCAATGTCAATCACAATCTAGATGCAATAAATGTGGAGGGAATCATGAGGACCCACAGTGCACAAGCCAAACAAAATGATGTGTACACTGCAAGGGGAACCATACATCTAGAGATAAATCTTGCCCTATGTACCTCAAACAAAAGGAGATAAAATCAGCATCAGCAACACACAATATATCATTTAAGGAAGCTGAGGAATACGTGAACAGAAGGTCCTATGCAGCAGTGGCGGAAAAGTTTAGTGGAAGTAAAGTGGATTGGGAGAAGGATTTTCCACTCCCAAAAATCTCTCAACATAGATTCACTAAAACAGTACATCATAGTAGACCTACAACAATAAAGAATGCACCTATTCCTAATCATCTCCTTGCTAATTTAAATTTACCCATATCTCCCATTAAGGAGAACCCGTACGCACCACGACCACATACACCTGAGCCTCAACAGACAGTTCCATCAGGAGGGGCAGACAAGATGAAAATATTGATTGAGGAGTTGGTGACTGCTTTTACAAACCTAATAACACAGCTTACCTCGTCAAACAAGAACAATTTGGACCAGACAGATATATACAATATGATTGACCATATAGTATCCAAACACTAAATATACAGCAAGACAGACACAGCTCAAAAGTAACCTTTACACTCCCTAACAAAATAATGGACATAAAAATTCTTCAGTGGAATGCAAGATCATTATACGCCAATAGAGAGTCATTCATGCATGAGCTTTATTCCAAAGAATACGGTATAGCTGTAGTCAGTGAGACTTGGTTTAAACCAAATATGACATTTAAATGCCGAGGATACCATGTAATAAGATCAGATAGGTAGGATGGCAAAGGCGGTGTAGCCATATTGATTAATACAAAACTTGCCTACAAGCAAATTGCAATCCCACTACCCAACCTGGATTTTCAAGCAATAGCAGCAGAAATATATACTAACAATTACAGATTTTCAATTGCATCCGTATACCGACCGCCAAAATGTCGAAATTTAGAACACCACATGAATACATTACTAGAAATCATAACAAAACCATTCCTAATCTGCGGTGATTTCAACGCACACCACACAGCATGGTGATATCAGGTGAACGATAAGGAAGGAGAATACGTGTCATGTATAGATGACCACAATATCATAATTTACAACGATGGATCCCCAACCTTAAACCAAGGACCTTGGACGAGGCCATCTGCAGTAGCCTCCCCATGAATGACCCAAATTGTGACATGGTCTGTTATACAAGATACCATGGGATCAAATCATTTCCCTATAACTATGAACATACAACGTGGAAAAAATAAACAAATGTATTTATCTAATAATTCAAGCTGGAACATGAACAAAGCGGACTGGATTAAATATAGACAAATTTTGGAAGCAGAGGTAGACTCAATAGAAATCAACCATCATCCACACAGAGTTTATACACAGCTTCGAAATAGTATATATCATGCGGCAGATGTAGCTATCCCAAAAAGAACGGTAATAACAAAAGCAAGAAGATTGGGCAATCCATGGTGGAATGAAGAATGTGATAGAGCAGTACAAGACAGAAGAAAAGAGCTAAATTATTATATCAAACAACCTAACATGGACAGCTTTTTGAAATATAAACAAGCAGCAGCCAAAACAAATAAAATATTAAAATCAGCCAAAAAGAACAGCTGGATAAATTATTGTAACAGCCTAAGTAAGAACACCAACTTGTCAGAGATATGGCACAAAGTTAACAGGTTCAGGAATGTAGCGCCCGCACCCAACCATATACAGACATTTGATGGGGTGTACGCAACAAGCCACCTAGGAAGCGAAATTGGACTTCAGGAGAACAGCATATCCTCAATACTCCGTTCAATATCAAGGAGCTGATATCTGTCATCAAAGAAAGCACAAATACAGCTCCAGGAATGAACCAGATTACTTATCCTATGATACAAAATATGCCTAGAAATGCTCTAGATCTACTCCTCCGAATTTATAACGAAATCTGGATGCATTACGAATTGGTCCAAGAATGGAAGACACAGATCATAGTTCCTATACACAAAAAAGGGAAAGACCCATGGGTAGCCACATCTTACAGACCGATCGTACTGTCATCTTGTATTGCTAAAACGATGGAAAAACTAATAAAAAGGCGATTGGAGTGGTGGTTAGAATCCTCATCCTTACTATCTGGTTCCCAATTTGGATTTCGCAGAGGTAGAAATTGCATGCACAACTTATCTATATTGATCTACTCAGTTCTATCTGCCTTTGGTGAGAATAAATACACAGCAGCCCTGTTTTCTGACATAACAAAAGCCTATGATAGTGTACAGATCAGCATATAATTGGACAAATTGATACAATTATGAGTACCACCTCAATTTGTGGAAGCAATATCGACATTAATAAGTGAAAGAATTGTGTATATTAGAGTGAATCATGAACTTGAGGGTCCCCGGTTAGTGGACAATGGAGTACCACAAGGATCAGTACTCAGCCCACTGCTTTATGCAATTTATACATTCGACATAGAAAAAAAAAACATTATTTCAAGCAGTTAATATTATTCAGTTTGCAGACGACATATGTGTGTTCACCTCTCACAAAATATTACAAGAGGCAATAAATAAGCTTACTTCATCTATAAAAAACTTAAATCAGTGGCTTTGTGGAAATGGACTCACGATTGCACCAGGGAAATCTTCAATAGTTATATTCACTAGAAAGACTAAAGTACAAAGGGATTGTTTAATACATATGGATGACAAAAGAATACCAGTAAAGGCGAGTGTTCGATTTCTAGGAATGACTTTGGATAGCACATATTAATACAGTAATTGGAAAAAGTGAACAAATGCTGAACATCATTAGATCCCTCACCAGGACATGGTGGGGGGCACATCCCTCAGTGATGCTGCTCTTATATCGTGCCCTCATTCGATCCAGACTAGACTATGGCAGCATGTTCTATAACTATGCAACAAACAAGCAGTTAGAGAAGCTAGATCGATTCCAGTACCGATGTATTCGCACTTGCCTAGGTGCAATGAAATCCACTCCAACAAATGCACTACTGGTGGAAGCTCGTGAGATGCCCCTTCATATAAGGAGTAAGATGCTCATGGAGAGATTCATTGTAGAGAAGCTGTCATGTTCACAACACCCAATACATGAAAGAGTACGTCTGTTCCATTCATCCACTGGAAATTGGGGCAAAAAGCTGTATGATATAGTTACAACTTACAATGACATTGTAAACATCAGCACAGATATTTTATCGAACACACAGTGGCCTATACATAAATATGACTATTTCGTGCTCAGGGTCCACATCCCGTTCCAAATAATACAGGGAAAGACTCAGTTTTTGGAGACGATCTCAGCCATGCAAAGACAACTGCAGGTAACAGGAAACAAGATAATTCACATATACACAGATGGATCAAAGTCAGCTGACGGAAATGGCACTGGATGTGCAAAAATGGAGCAAAAATTTAAATTACCAGAGAATGCTTCGAATTACTTGACTGAGACATATGCAGTTCTAAAGGCGATACAGTACACTATAAATCAGAATTACTCACACTTTGTAATATTATCGGACAGTAAGAGTGTACTACAAGCAATGTCTAATATAAAACTCTCGAAATCCACGAATGATTACCTGCTACAAATCCGCCTATGGTATCGTGAAAGTCTGAGAAGACAGGAAAAGATCATATTCATGTGGGTGAAGGCACATTGTGGCATAACAGGCAACGAGAAAGTGGATCAGCTGGCAAAGCATGCAACAAGTAATGGGACAAAACTACAGCTAAAACTTCCTTGCCGGCCGCGGTGGCCGAGGCGACTAAGGCGCTCCAGCCACGGTCTGCATGGCCACTACGGTCGGGGGTTCGAATCCCTCCTCGGGCATGGATATTTGTGCCGTCCTAGTTCGTAAGTAGTTCATAAGTAGTTTGTAAGTTTAGGGACTGATGAACCCGTAGTTAAGTCCCATAGACTATACAACATTGAACATTTGAACATTTTTGAAAACTTCCTTACACCGAATATGGACATATAATTCGCAAAAGGGCAATTGACTCTTGGCAAGAAGAATGGACACATAGCTCACGCTACAAAGGACGCAACTATGCTCATATACAAGATAGAATACCTAAAAGACCATGGTTTGATATAGTCAATGGACCCCAACAAGCAACGCGTCCATTAAGTAGAATAAAATTTAACCATGGCTCATTCCCTGAACACTTATACCGATTGAATATAAATCAAACACCGGCTTGTGATTTTGATGGCATCTCGAGAGGAGATATGAACCATTTTTTTTCAGTGCCCAAAATATCAAGAAGCGAGGAAAGGTTTTTTATCATCAAAAATGAAGTGCCACAACCAATGACAATCAAATCCTTACTATACGAATCCAACACAAAAGTCTACGAAGCCATAATCTAGTTTATATGTAACGGAAAGGTTAAAATATAATTGTCGTTACTAAACCAATTTGGGCATTAAAGGACTATATAAAATAAAGGAAGGAAATAATAGTATTATATGACATTGATTTTAACAAAGAAATGACTGAATGGTTTGAAACCGAAGTCAAAGAAACAAACAAACAAACAACAAACAACAAACTGGATGTATAACTCTGGTATCTAGGCATAGAACTACCGCGCGCCTGCATATTCAGATGTTTTCCATACGTTTTCGCGTTGTCCGCCATGTTTCAATGTGGCATACGAATATCCGACAGTTTTTACGTGACGAAGAATTGCTTGCTTTCCTCTTGATATGAAATTTATCTCAATACACGATGTAACGGGCGAATATGGAACCGTGATCGATACATATTTTCTTCTCGTTTTCTTGTAATACTTCGTAGCAGCCATATTTGAATTTGGCAAGGACCGGAATATGAACATCTATGGCTGGCACGCTCAGACAACTGAAGTTCAACATCCAGGTAGTATAGAGATCACTGAGTGGACAGTAACGCGTTACTAAAATATTAATACCATTCAGTTAGGTGAGTAATTAACATCTGTTTTTGTATTCTTTATTTTAGCTTTTCTAGAGCAATAAATAAATGGTTGAACCTAGCGCTCGCTAGGTGGCGTCGCGTGTACCGACCGATTCACGGGGAATGAGAAGATTACCGATTTACTAACCGGACAAGGGTACATCGACAACTTGCCAACCATAGAGCAGGAACAGCAAACAGATTCACAGGGAATGAGAGGAATTGTCTTTACGCCACCTAGCGAGCAGTAGCCGGGCCGCATTAAATGCAGTTGTACCAAATACTTTTAGGAAAAGTTATGTACTCCGAGACTTACGAAGTTTATCGTACATGTGAAAATACGGTTACTGCATAATTCTGAAACCGAGAGATTCGAAGGGAAACACAGACATACATTAACTACACAGGCAATACACAGAGTGTAGACATACGTTAATGTATGTCTGTGATAGAAAGTTCGTAAGTCATATATAAGTATATGCTGCTCAGGTGGTAAAATTATATTGCCAGTTCCAAAATTACCTCCATGTGAATTCTTTGAATATATTTACATAAGTATTATTTGCAAGGAAAATCGAATTTATGTAACTTCCTTTCTGATTGCAGTGTAAGCCTATCCTCTTTAGATTTTGAGTTCGTTATGTTTAGGAATGCGTAGAAAACGCCATAGTACAGGAAAGGACAAATTGAGGAGATGTTAGTTACATAGCACACCAAATAACTAACAGATGCAGATGCTTCGTTTTTTCATTCTCATAGCTGTGGTGTAATACACTAGAACAAGGGGTACAATTTTACTTGCGGCATCGACGTAGTGTGCTGATGTTGGCAACGGCCATTCAGTGCTTTTTGAAAAATCAGTCACGAATAATGAGGGTAATAATTGTTTATGTTCACGATGAAATAAATAATTTATGCTGTTCTGATAACTAAATTAATAATCTTCCTTAACCGAATAGTTCGTTGCCAACGATAGCAAATTAAACCGCTGCCACCGTAAGTAAAATTTAACCTCGCTGTGTCCCACATGCTTTGCAATGTCATGGAAAGAAAAGAAGTGCATCTTTCGACGGGTATAATTTGAATTTAAGAAGTAACGACGTTCCATCGCGCTTATTGGTGTTTTCATTTAATAAGAATTCTTTGCAAGGAAAATCGTTATGTAGTTTCCTTTCTGATTTCGGTGCGTGCTTATTAGATCTTAAGACCCTCATCTTTAGAAATGTCTAGAAAACGGTTTTGCACATTAAAGAACAAATAGAGGCCCTGTTTGCTACGTAGTAGACCAAATAACTAATAGAAGCCAATACAGCTTTTTGTTATGCTCATAACTACGGTGTAGTTCTCTACAAGTGATTGTATCCTTTCTTTAATATCCGTTGCGAAACACGCGTGTACAACTATCTATTACAAATCTTTAATCTCCTAGAGAACTTGACGGATTCATATGGGGCAACTTCGCTTTAGAAAAGGGGGATCTCGGAAAAAGGAAAGATATCGTAATTTAAAGTTTTGTATCTACGACCATTATGTTTGTCTCTTAGAACACTCCAAAAGTACTACACGAGCTTTCATGGGAGCTAAAAAGCAAAGGATACATAGCGCTGTAATTGTTACTACTATTTCTCATCTCAGCGATAGAAGTGTTTTCAGAAGTTTGTGTCAAACAATTACAAAGCCGGCCGCGGTGGCCGAGGGGACTGCGGCGCGCCCGTCACGATCAGCACGGCCACTACAGTCGAGGGTTCGAATACCCCCCTCGGGCATGGATATTTGTATCGTCCTTAGTGTTAGCTAGTTTATAAGTAGTTTGTAAGTCTAGGGACTGATGACCCCGTAGTTGAGTCCCATAAGCTATACAAACATTTGAACAATTACACACCGCAGTCTTAACTTTATGAACAAAACCTAACATTGAATTTACATCGTTCCGGAGTATGAACTGAAATTAATTTCAATTTTTGTATGAAAAACTTTAACATTCATCGTTTTCGACAATGACTTCTTCTTAAATTTGACTTCTTGGCTAGGAGAACTCAGTTCACTGACAGAGCGATCCAACAAGGATTCTGTTTTTGCTGATCTAACAAACCAAGATATACACACGTCTCTCTTTAACAACCGTTGCGAAGCACGGGCATATAAGCTAGTAAATTAATAAAAGAAGGAGGCGATCCCCTTTGGTACACAAAACAGGTCAGGTCTCTGTTGCAAAAGCAACGGAAAAGGCATGCTAAATTTAAACGAAAACAAAATCCCTAGGATTGGCGATCCTACACAGAAGCTCGAAATTTAGATAGGACTTCAATGCGAGATGCCTACAATACTTTCCTCAACGAAACTCTTTCTCGAAATTTAATTGGAACCCTAAAGAAATTTTGGTCATATGTTAAATGTACTATGAGAAAAACACAAACAATACCCTCACTACGTGATAGAAATGGCGATCCTGCCAATGTAGCGCTTCTAAAGCAGAGTTACTAAACACAGCTTTCCCTAACTAATTCACCAAACAAGAAGAAACCAATTCTAATTACAACAGAGGCCACAATAAGTAACGTTGAAGTAAATATCCTCATAGTAGTGAAGGAACTTAAATCTTTTAACAAGTACAAGTTTTCTGCTCCGAACTATATACCCATTAAATTTCTATCTGATTATGCTGATGCGACAGCTCCTTAGTTACATAACAGCCATTTACAACCGCTCGCTCAAAGAAGGATCAGTGCCAAAAGACTGGAAATTTGCACAGATCACACCGATATTCAAGAAAGGCATTAAACTATAGGCCTATTTCATTAACGTCAATTTGCAGAAGGATTTTGGAACATATCCTGTATTCCAAAGTTATGAATTATCTCGAGTAGAATGATTTATAGACCCAAGGCCAACACGGACTTAGAAAGTATCGTTCGAATGCAACTAGAGGAGGATGGCAGTGGGCATTCCAGACAGCCTTGAACCCGGTCATTGGACCCCTGAAGAGGTCATTCCAGGAATACTGATATCATTCCAGGAATTACGCTATGGTCAGCGATTTGCTGCATTCCATCACATTCCTTCTGGGAATCTGGGGACAGTATTTTTACACAATTGTGTGCATTCCATCATGTTCATTCTGGAAATTGAAGGCTTACATCAGAGACACCCCTGACCCCAGGTCTCCAGGGTATTGTCAGTTCTGCAGTGCAGGCACAAATTTATTAAACAATTGCTAACCTGGTCAAGGTAAGAGCACTGAGGGCTTTCACCCCCAGGCCCTCAGTCCCAGCTGGTATTTCCTACGTGCCAACCCTCTGAGAGTTTGGACTGATTACAGTACATTAAATGATGGCTATATAGCTGTCCATACCGATTACTGCAGTGAGAGCAAAGTGAAATGTGTGCATATAACTGAAAATCGAGTATTGTTTATAAAATGTGAATAAGGCAGTAGTACCATGCAACTGATTTCAAGTTTTTTTAACTTTAAATACTGTTGCAACAACTCACAAATTCGAAATATGCCTTACTTTTCTTTACCATAGCATTGACTACTTAGATACCTCACCCAACCGATATTGTAATGTTGTTATGAAATTAATACCCGTAATCTAAATAAAGGAATTATCTGATCCTATATCAAGGTTATTAACAATTGCAAATAAACAGCTGTTGTGATAAAATATCTATCTTTCAGACGAGTGTTCATCGAGTTAGGCACCTTGCCTACAGATGACACCATCTTCAGCAAACAAAATATCGGAATATTTTTAATTAAATTCTGGTAAATTTTGGTAACTTTCGCAAAAATTAAGTAGTTCCATCACCTAAACGACATACTAATATAGGATCTATGCAGTAAAAGTGATTTTATGGTAAAAAATGTATAATGAATATATCCAAAAATATCTTAATATTTTACGTTAAATTCAGATGTTCTTCAGAGAAATTTCGTGATTATTAAGTATATCAGTCACTCAAATGAGATAATAGTATAGCATGTATACAGAAAATTCAATATTTATGGTAAAACAAAGTAAAGTTGAACATACCCTAAAATCGGAATATTTTACACTATTTCTGCAGTTTTGTGACAGATATCGCTTAACATCGCAAAAATTATGTAACTCTCTCTCCCAAATAACAGAGTAGTAAGGGGGCCCATTCACTGCAGTTGGTGGAAATATATGACATTTTTCATTTTCTTATAAACAACTATGTTGAGCACACTAGTCACTTAATTACTATTTTTTTTATAAACGGATGCAAACCAACACAAATGAAAATTAAAGAAACGATTCTCGAAATTGCAAAACATCCAGCACAATGTCCTATACATATTTTCTGTGTTTCAGACTGCTCTGGCCCTATGTACACACCGCTACATGAAGACTAACTTCTGAATTAACAGAAATGCTTCATTAATTTGTGCTGTTATTAAGTACATAGCCAAATAGCTAGCATTCTCCACACATAACATTTTATTGACCTTAGGTATGGCAGTATCCTCAACAAACTGACATTAACCATTTTGTCTTTCTTGTTCACATAGCTAGGTCTAGAAGTAGCTATAGGACACTGTATGTACGATATTTTTAGGTACCGGTATTAGCTTCACAGTAAGATTGTGATATTTGATATAAACAATAGTGTGCATTCTCCTCTTGTAGAGAGTAGATATAACGATGTTTTACTATCTGTTAGGTTTGAGGATGGTTACTTTAGGGATGTTGGGCATTAATTTTACTATTACGTTGCAGTAATAAAGGTAATATTACATTTTTTGGAGTCTGAATGTTTTAAACAAAAGTATCGCTTTTAGTGCATACATTCGGTATTACTATGGTGTTTTGGTTGAAGGGACTTATTTATTTAGCGTATTGTTGGATCTGAAATTATGCATGGGAAAGAACATTGTAAGTTTAAGACTCTGGCACAAAAATCATACTAGGCACATTTTATTGCAGGTTATGTCAATGCACTGTTCCAAAAGAGTCCACAACGTTGTTGCAAATGCTATAGTAGCATTTAAGTAGGGTCACTAGGTAATGATTGTGTAAACTAAACAGGATTTTTTTTTCACTGATGAGAAAGAGTCGATAACCTTGTTGCAAATGCTATTGTGACATTTAATTAACGTCACTAACACGGTAAACAACTGAGTAAACGGAATAGGATATTTTTCACATATTGTGTTAATAATACTGACAGGATACTTTTCATGTTAAGAACTTATTTCCACCTTACTTGTAGAATTAAAGCTGTTATTCAGCAAGAAAAATGGCATCAGATGACTACTTCTTCAATTTAAGTGATATGCAGTACGTTTTTCTATTGTAAGTTGTATAATTTCGATATATTGACTACAGAAATGTCTTCGGCATTGCAGTATGACTCTCTCTGTGACTTACTGTCTTGGCAAAACAGCTGATTACGATGAAAACATTATATACGTTGTGTCGGGTTTCTTAATAAATAAATAAATAACACCCTTCATAGCAAAGAGTGCCTCCTTTTTACCATCCTAAAGTCACATATATCGTTATTTTAATGGATTATCTGCAGTCATAGGGCCGAAAAGGTTAGTTTCGCAGTCTTCTATTATTTTGTTTATATTTACCATATTTTCAGCGTTTAATAGTTGTGTTGGTAGCTCGAAGATACTGACTGAGAGATACTGACATATTCACAGTATAAACATCACGTTATTTTTTACGAAACTATTTTGTATTTTGATATAATCATGTCGTTAAATATGGAAATTATGGCAACAGGCATCAGCTATTGCATAGGGAATACTTCCTTTTAAGAATGACATAATATATTTCTCGTCTGGTTAGCAGCACCACACCAATATTAATTGTATGACGGCTGTTTTCATCTATTTAAACTTATTTTGGGCTTCTGGTGAATGGAAATAGCTGGAGAAAGTTTGCTTTATGGATGTTAAGCGATACTTATATGAGAAAATTGCAGGATTAGTGTTTTTTATTCCCATTTTTGAGCTAGTTTTTACTTTTTTTGGCATAAAGATGAATGTTTCTACATGCATTCCGTACTAGTATGTATTTTAGGAGAGAGATGTACTTAATTTTTGTGATGTTAAGCGATATATCTGTCACAAAACTGCAGAAATAGTGTAAAATATTCCGATTTTAGGGAATGTTCAACTTTACTTTGTTTTACCATATATATTGCATTTTCTGTATACGTGCTATACTATTATCCCATTTGAGTGACGGATATACTTAATTTTCACGAAATTTCCCCGAAAACACTTGGATTTAATGTAAAATGTTACGATTTTTTTGGTTATGTTCATTTTACTTTTTTACCATAAAATCGCTG
Organism: Locusta migratoria; assembly: GCA_026315105.1. Classification (NCBI taxonomy): domain Eukaryota; kingdom Metazoa; phylum Arthropoda; class Insecta; order Orthoptera; family Acrididae; genus Locusta; species Locusta migratoria. The sequence continues at coordinate 398,342,585 of CM048750.1, read as the reverse complement.
TTACTGCATACATCCTATACTAGTATGTTGTTTGGGTGATGGAGCTACTTAATTTTTGCTAAAGTTACCCAAATTAACACCAGAATTCAATTTAAAATATTCCGAAATTTTGTTTGCTGATGATGGTGCCATCTGTAGGCAAGGTGCCTAACTTGATGAACACTCGTCTGAAAGATAGATATAACAGCTGTTTATTTACAACTTTTAATAACCTTAATATAGGGTCAGATAACTTCCTTTATTTAGTTTATGGGTATTAAATACATAAGAACATTACAATATCAGTAGTTGAGATATCTAAGTAGTCAGTGCAATGGTAAAGAAAAGTAAGTCATATTTCGAATTTGTGAATTGTTGCAACAGTACTTAAAGATAAAAAACTTGAAATTAGGTAAATGTTACTACTGCCTTATTCACATTTTATAAACAACTCTCGATTTTCAGTTATTTGCACACATTTCACTTTGCTCTCACTGCAGTAATCGGTATGGACAGCTATTTAATGTGCTTTAATCTGCCCAAAGTGTCCTGTCTGCAACTCCGACTCCCGTTTGTTCTACCCCTCTGCCAGGGTGCCCCAAGGCTCCGTCCTCTCTCCTCTCCTTTATCTCATCTACTCTGCCGACATGCCCCAACCCGAGCCTCCCGTTTACCTTCTACAATATGCTGACAACACCGCCTTCCTAGCCCTCGCCACCTCCCTTGCCCGCTCCCAGTTTTTGCTCCAGTCCCACCTCACCGAGTTCTCCTCATGGTGTAACTGGTGGCTCCTCTCCATCAATCCTGACAAATCCCAGGCAATTATCATAGGTCGTCCCACCCGCTCCTTCCGTCTCCATGATTTCTACCTTACCCTCCACAACCGCCCTATCCGCCACACCCCCACCCTGAAGTACCTTGGCCTAACCCTCGACCGTAACCTTTCCTGGACCCGCACCTCCGCACTGTCCACAGAAAGTCCTCTCCCGCCTTAACGTCTTAAAACTCCTCACCGGCCGGACGTGGGGTCTCAGCCCCTCCACCTTCCTCTACACCTACCGCTCCCTCATGCATCCTGTCCTTTGCAGCTTCCATCCCGCCTGGATCTCCGCTCCCACATCCTACTATAAAACCCTTCAAGTCCTCGAGCGCCACGCCCTATGCCTCGCCTACCACATCCGGCTCCCTTCCCCCACGCAGATCCTGTATGACCTGATCCCGTTTCCCCACCTCCTCGAATACCTCCAGCATATCCGTATCCTCTATACCACCCGTAACACAGACTCCCACAGCCCCCTGGTCCATCCCAACCTCACCAGCCCTGGGCCTCTGCCACGCCTCTACCGCGTTATACCCCCTTCCCTTCATCTCCATGTCCTCTCCCAGAGTGACTTCCGCCGCCTCCCCCTCCCTGATGACGTCCTCCGTCCTGACATATACCCGTCCTACCACCCCTGATCCCTCCCCATAGATGTAGGGCCTCCTCTCCTCCCCCTCCCCTTCCCCTCCCCCGCTTGGCTACCACCTCCCCACCCTGGAGTCCCTAAGGCTCCTCCCTACCGCCTCCTTCCCCGCTGTTTTACAGTCCCCCGCGCTTCCCCGCCCCTCCCCCCCCACCTCGAGGTCCTGGACCGACAGTTTTATCAGTGGTACGTTCAGTGTTGTGTGTAGTGCTCCAGTGAAGTGTATGTTTTTTAACTGCGTCCACTGCAAACAGACAAGCATCGCACCGCGTGTTTTAGTGTCTCCGTGTACTCGCCGTCCTTTGTTATTGTCGTCCTACATGTTTTTTTAGGTCACCGTGGCTCCTCATTTTTAACTGACTAAATCTGATTTTGATCATCTGTCAACTGTTTGTATTTAAAAGTGTCACCTTGTCTCTGTCATTGTTCCTCCGTTGTTTTTTCGCCTGTCTTGTATTTTAATTTTCATCTCATCCATGTATTTTATTCTCTCGGCTGAAGAGCAGCCTCTGGAGCTGCTGCCAGCCTACTGGTGTAATAGCTGGTGTGAAAATACAATAAAGCAAAAAAAAAAAAAAGCCCAAACTGTCAGAGGGCGGGCAGTTAGGAAATACCAACCAGCCACGGTGGCCGAGCGTTCTGCAGCACGCCAGTCAGGTTCTGCATAGCCACTACGGTCGGGGTTCGAATCCCCCTTTGGGCATGGCTATTTGTCCTTAGTATAAGCTAGTTTATAATTAGTTTGACCCCGTAGTTAAGTCCCATATGCATTACAAACATTTGAACATTTGCTTTGGGCCTGGGGGTGAAAGCCCTCAGTGCTCTTACCTTGACCAGGCTAGCAATTGTTTAATATAATTTGTGCCTGTACTGCAGAACTGACATTAATAGCAGTCATTTGGGGACCTGGGGGTAATTCAAAAAATGTTCAAATGTTTGTAAATCTATCGGACCAAACTGCATGGTCATCAGTCCATAGCCTACAAACTACTTAAACCTAGGTAAACTAACCTAAGGACAAACATACACACCCATGCCCCAGGGAGGAATCGAGCCTCCATGGCGAGCAACCGCACGCTCCACAACGAGACGCTTTAGACCGCTCGGCTACCCCACCGTGGCTGGGGTGGGGGTTAATTCCTTCAGTGCTCTAACCCTGATCAGAATAATGACCACAAATAAATAAAAACATTGTGCTTGCATAGAAGAACTGACCAACTACCTGGGGCCTGGGGGGCCTCTGACGTAAGCCTTCAATTCCCAGAATGAATGTGATGGAATGCACACTTGTGTAAAAATACTGATGGAATTGTATCACCAGATTCCCTGAAGGAATGTGATGGAATGCAGCAAATCGCTGACCACAGTGTAATTCCTGGAAGGATGATGCCAGTATTTCTGGAATGACCTCTCCAGGGGTCAATGACCAGGTTGAAGGCTATCTAGAATGCCCACTGTCCCCCTACTAACTAGCTCTTTGCTCACAGGAAGTGATGCCATCGACAAGGGGTCTCAGATTGATTCTGTATTTCCAGATTTCCAGAAGGCTTTTGATGCTGTACCTCACAAAAGGCTTTTTACCAAATTGTGTGCTTACGGAATATCGCCCTAGATTTGTGACTGGGTAGGGGATTTCCTGTCATCAGAGAGGACACAGTTTGTAGTAATCGATGGTAAGGCATCTACTAAAACAGAGGGGATATCAGGCGTTCTACAGGGTAGTGTTATTGGTCCTCTGCTGTTCCTTACATACATAAACGATTTGGTAGAAAATCTGAGCAGCTCTCTTAGGTTTTTTGCAGATAACGCCGTCATTTATCATCTAGTAAAGACATCTGAAGGTCAAAATCTACTAAATAACGGTCTAAATAAGATATCAGTATGGTGTGAAAATTGGCAATTGACTCTAAATAATGAGAAGTATGAAGTCTTCGCAATGAGTACCAAAAGAAATCTGTTAAACTTTGTTTACAAGAAAAATCAAATGTGAAGGCTGTAAACTCCACTAAATTACGATTTAAACTGGAAAGAATTCGTACATAATGTCGTGGGAAAGGCGAACCAGAGATTGCGTTTTATTGGCAGAAAACTTAAAAGATGCAACAGAACTACTAAAGAGACTGCATACACCATGCTTTTCCGTCCTGATCTGGAGTATTGCTGCCCAGTGTGGGATCCTATCAGGTGGGTTTGACGGAGGACATCGACAGAGTCCAAAGAAGGGCAGCTCGTTTTGTATTGTCGCGATACAGGGGAGACAGCGTTACGGAAATGATACAGGATCTGGGATGGGAATATTACGACAACGGCGTTTGTCGCTACTGCGTGGTCTACTTTCGAAACTCCAATCGCCAACATTCTCCTCCGATTGCGATAATATATTGTTGACTGCCACCTACATAGGTGTAAATGGACATCAAAATAAAATACGAGAAATCAGAGCTCGAACGCAGAGATTCAGATGTTCTTTCTTCTCGCGCACTATTCGAGAATTGAATGGTAGATGAATAGTACAAAGTTGGTTCGATGAACCCTCTGCCAGGCATTTAAATGTGATTTGAAGAGTGTCCCATGTAGATGCGGATGGAACAATATATAGCTTGCGAAATGTCACGACCACAATCACAGAATGTTTATCACAAAAAAACTAAGAGAAACTCCGATAGGCGCTATACATTTCAAATATACCAATTAAGATTTGCACGATAATGTCACGATATGTCAAACTTTTATTACGGAATTAAAGGTAAGATATATCTCTATTTCTCAGATAAATGCTGAATGCCGGACTAGCCTGTTTCGTGTATTTTCATATTGCTGATCTGGTTACTGTATTTCCACCATATTTTGATGCCGCCGTACTGGATAGGACTTATGTGATAGCAGTAGAAAGCTCTTCTTTGCGTTTCTATAGTCAGACTCAATTCGTCTGCATGACAAATGCTTTCGATAAATGTAGTGACATATCGGAAATGGACCATCGTAGAAGCTACTCACGGTATGCATGTTGGAAACACACACTGACTACTAAACCCATTCCTCGTCTTTTTTTCCTGTAAATGCTTATTTTGTAACTCAAACTGAATCGTGTATAAATATCCTTGGTTCCAAGTAATGCAAAGAAGTGTTGAAAGATCTGTGCGTAAGCGGACCTAAAAACCGGTCAAATCCACAGCTGTTTCAGAATGATAAGTAGGTTAGAACTCTTACACTTTTCCTCGTTGCAATATTTTACGAGCACAAGGTTAATTTCGTATAATGTCTTCTTTGACCCATTCCAGCAATATCTGAGCACGTAATTTTCATTGTACAAGAATTGTCGGAGAGCCTGGAATTTACTAAATCAACAACTTTTTAGTGAAAAAGAAAGCAACTCACTCGAGTACTCCAATTTAGATTAAGAAATAAAACTTTTTTACTATAAGGAAATGGAACTGTAAATAAATTAGAAACTGGAAAGCGTATGAAGTCTTTCGTGTTTGATTTTACAAATTCTACGTCATCTCTGGATGCTAAAACGATATTTCTGGTCCTATCTTTTGGCATTTCTATAACGACTATTCTTACGTCTGCGGGAGTGAAAGACTATATCGTTCTCTTAACTATTTGAAGTATTGATTTATTCAGTTATATGATTATCTTTTCAATGTGTGTTCAAGATGATGGTTTGGGGTCCTTTACGTTGAGCTGTTTTGACGTTGCACAAAATAATGTATCGAGAAGCATTGTAACTACAATATGGTAAATGGTGCAAGAACAGCTGCAATTTGGAAAATGGTACAGTACCTTGTATTTTGTCATTTGATTCTGGAAGAATTTGTGAATGACTATTTGCCGAAGAATCTGCCTAATAATGTAATACACTCTATACCAATAATACAACAGTAAGTGTAGGTCTCTCGACATACAGTTAATCTTCAAAACCAGTAGACAATTTTTCATGCAGTTTGCACAAGAAGTGAAGTTTGGGTCCACATGATTTCATCAAAATCTTATTGCTGGAAGAAAGGATATCGCAATGTTTAGTGTTTTCAGTAACCGTCGTGTGTGTCTGTTTGTACATTAGAAATTCATACATTAGAAACCTCTTATTTCCAAACCTACTTCATGGCTTTGCATGCGGTTTTCACAGGTACCTCTAGAGTATCTTGGGACAACATATATGCTTCATTTCATAAAAATTGGATCACGAAAGAACAGATATCGTAATAAAATGTTTTTATATCTATGATCGCCATGTCTGTCTATTTAAACACGTTAATCTCCAAAGCTATTAGAAGCTAGTAGACGTAACTTTAGCGTATTGTCTAGTTAGATGAAGGCCTCATTTCATGAAAATTGGAACTGAGAAACTAACGATGTAATTTAAATATTTCTCTAAAAGGAATCGTTTGTGTTTGTACAGGCTAATATCCAAAAGTACTGCACCAACTTTTATGTGGTGTCACAGGAAAATCGAGAATAGCTTGGGGTAATATACGAGATTCATTTGATAAAAATCGTGTCTGGCAAGGAAAATGTATCCTAATTTGAAGTATCAGGTGTATGCTATCCTCTAAGTGAAGCGTAGTACATGAAGGAAAGAATAGAGGTGCTGTAGCTTCATAGTGCAGCCCTGTTAAGTACTTCGCCTCAGTAACGGAAATATTTTGGCAAGCGAGTTACTGATTTCGTTTGGTGTTTTAAAAACTTAACGACATTTTCTGCTCCTTTCGATAGCATTCATTTGTATTTATAAGGTAACGATATTTCTTCGCTTTTATCGATGGGGTTCATTTAGGTAAGAATTCTTTGCAATTGAATTTACGTAGTTTTCATAACGCCAACATATTTATATCTCGTTGCTCCGGGTATCCTCCGTCAACGGCGATAGAACCAGTTTCCTCGGGATTTTGGTCATGAAGGAAACATAATCGAACTGGCCTCGAAACCCGTAATTGCCTAGGTATAGATTTTCCATTCTTATATTAGAAATGAAACAGATGCATTCTATATACTTCTTGTACCACATGGCGATTGTTGTATCATAGTAAGCAATATGGGTACCAAGTTTAGTTGAAATCGGTACAGTATTTTAGGAGGAGATGTGGAAAAATAGTGTATGATGCACCAGTTATTCGGAAATTTCATTGTTTATGACGTCATATCTCCTGATAGACCTTATATGTGTTGTACTATGGCGTAAATTTGAAGGTACGTTCAGTGGTATGTATATGGACTGTCTGTGAAATGTCTCGCGAATACAATTTACAGTGTAGAAGTAATAACTTGTAACGTCATGCCAAATGCGGTACATCATGAACATCGGAAAAGTAGTAAGCGATATACTTTTTTTCGTTTCATCATTTTGTTGAGGTTGTCTGCAAGAACAAGAAGAAGATTTGAATTTTTGTTTATAGTTTATTGTAAGTCGCTAAGTGCTCTTATTCTGAAATAGCTGACGAATAAAATCACGTTAGCGCGCACTGCAAAATGGTGAAGTATCCATTTTTTATGACGTATTATCGTATGAAGTATATATCGCATGTGGTTTTTGCCACCATAGGAAATGATTCCTGACGGTAAAGGATATTTTTTGTTTGCATAGTCTATGGGACTTAACTACGGGGTCATCAGTCCCTAAACTTACAAACAACTTATGAACTACTTACAAACTAGGACGGCACAAATATCCATGCCCGAGGGGGGATTCGAACCCCCGACCGTGGTTGCCGTGCAGACCGTGACTGGAGCGCCTTAGTCTCCTCGGCCACCGCGGCCGGCAAAGATATTTGTACCAATCTGCTTTTATTCGGTGGATTAGTTGAAGAGTAGATTTAGAATATTCATGCATGATGTGGCTGTTTTTCACGAAACCGTTGTTTATGACGTCACATCTGCTGACGTATATGTCGTACGTGGTTATTACCCCGACGGCGAATTTTGCCTGATACTAAGAAACATGTGTACCATGTTTGGTTGAAATCGGTCCAGTTGCTTAGGAGATGTGGAGCATATACGGTATACACACATGCAGCCACTTTATAAGGCGTACAGATGGATGGCATTCGAGGATGAGGCTAACGTTTCCCACGTGCGTGTCTCGTCCCCTGTCTCAGTTCGCTCATTCGCTCACGATGGTCCTGCTTCACCCCCTGTCCGTCGCTATCCCACCCTCTATGCACTTCAGTGTCGTTTTCGTGCTACTCATTTGTTACATCATATCTCTTGAACTGAGTGTCATAGTAAGATGTAATTTCGAAGGTAAATTCATTGTTGTAGCTGCAGACATTCCAATGCATATCTGGCAGATACATTTCTTATTCTATAAATAATAAATTGTACCTTTATGACGGATACCGCAGTTTTAGTGCGTCAACAGCGCGGAAAAAAAAAGTTGAAATGTTTGTAAAGCTAACAGACCCAACCACTGGCGTCATCGGTCCCTAGACTTACATACAAACTACTTACACTAATTTATTCTAAAAAGAACACACACACAGTCATGGCGCGAAGGAGGACTCGAACCTCCGTCAGGGCGCGGTGGCGCAATCCGTCGCAAGGCGCCTCAGACAGTCCGGCCATTCCCGCGCGGCGTACAGCGGAAACAGAATAAAGCGATGAACTTCTTTCCTTCATTACTTTGATGGTGTAGAGAGAAAGTTTCGTAAAGGTTTGAAATTATGTGTAAAGTTCTTTGCAAGTCCCTATCTGCTCTTCGCGCGGCGTTCGAATCCTTCCTCGGGCATGGAAGTGTGTGTTGTCATTAGGTTAATCCTGAATTATTTTAAAGATTGAATAAAACATATTCTTGTATTTTTTCATGTCTATAAGACCATATATATTGCATATTTGAACAAAATTTTCATATTTGGTTTCCAAGATAAAAAAAATGTCAAATTGTACACCGCACCCTTAAGGCAGTTAAAGATATGAAATAAGAAGTCAAGAGTTACTGTATATATGTCACACCATATGTATTGTGGAACTTATATCACAAAATGGAATTTGTGCTAAATTCATAAATTAATACATAAAATAATTTCAACTGCTGATATCATGTCTGACGCACTCCGCAAGGGGTCCGCCATGTTCAACGTTTTTCATTGTAGCACGCCATTCTGGTGATGGATGGTAGCAACAAGCACGAAACTGAAAGCGACAGATGTCCGTTAAACACGCCAGTGTGTCTCAAAGTCAAGTTTTCAATGATTAAATTTAGACTGACGAAATGTTGTGAGTGGTAGATAGGACTGTTGTTGTTATTTGGATCTTTTAGGGGGACAAAACTGCGAAGGTCGTCAGTGCCCCGATCAGATTGTATCACGGCATCACGTGGCGCTATAAGCAGAGAAATTCGTGAAAAACGGCCGCATCCGCCAACGATGTTCAGCATCTTCTCTTAAACTAATAGATCAATGTAAGCCAAATTTTGTACAAATGTTCTTTACCATCACGAAACAATTTATGTGGGGTCAGTAGTACTTACGACTTAGAGTACAGCAGGTATGATGTCACAAACGTTGAGACTCACAGAGAATTGCTATATCATTCGACGCCTGAACAACGACTTTATTGATCTACGAGTACTATTTTAGATAGGTTCAAATGTTTGTAAATCTATCTGGCTCAACTGTATGGTTATTAGTCCGTAGCTTACAAACTACTTAACCCTTTCAGACCTGGCGTCCAATATATTGTATACCGACTTTTTATTAATTTTTGAACAGTAATTAACGATTACATTTCGATTATCGATATCTTATGACCGATAGATCGGAGCATACGATGGCATTATAGCTTTGTTCCGAATCTACTGTACATGAAACGGAATAAAACAATCTACTCACAATGCCACATTACACTTTGAACACATTCTTGTCACAATAGATTTACAGTCTGTGGGCACACCTTTCGCTCTCGTTTCTCTCTGTATGCCGGAGGCGGTGGTCACATTTATCAAATCTAATGGCACTGATATGCGACTGTCAGTAGATGCCTTTGATACAGAACGTCTTCCGGCTCCTTTGGCTAAAGCTTCGTATCTCTGCAAGTACACTGCTGCTACTTCCCTCTTGAATTCGAGCTGAGAAATGGTTTCTTGCTTTATTATAGAAAATCCAACTGTTTTGTACGGCAACATCTCATATCCATGTATACATACGCCAGTACCATTGCATCCTTCTTATTCCAATGCGGTGACATGGTAGAATCTGATGCATGTGATCAGTACCTCCCATATATACAATACTTGGCTACCAGTTTTGTTCTGTTTCACTTTTTTTGATGCGAGCATCTCTTGACACATCTCTTCTGCATCACGTGTTTGTAAATCTATCGGACTGAACTGCTGGGTTATTAGTCCGTAGCTTAGAAGCTACTTAAACTAAGGTAAACTAACACAAGGACAACACGAACACCCATGCGCGAGGGCGTGGATAGGGGGGGGGGGGGGAGGACTCGAACCCTCGACGATAAGCGGCCTCTCGCACCACAGGCCAGTGCGCACGGCTAATCCGCCGTGGCAAGAAGAGACCAGTGTGACAACTGAGTTGTCCAGCCACCGGACATAGAATAAGCCACCAGTCTTCTCTATTGCTGTCTCAAAATGTCCTATCTTTTTGGAAAATGATTTTTTGTTTACCAGTGGACATTACTTGGGAGTTCTGTTTTCTCCAATGGTACCGATTGCAGAGTGTCCACTGTACTTGAGAAATAGGGTGTCGAAGTAGAAGATTTAGCGAATTTTCACTTCAGGTCCCACTGCACAGACCATTTGTAATAAAGTAGATTTTTCTGAATTTTTGAGAATTACTTATTTTATAACATCGATTAGTTCCTGAATACTGTTTTCAGCCTTTACGCTTATTCATCATTAACTCACTGTATTAAAAACAACTTATGATCCATTTAATTAATAATCGTTGTTACATAAGGAACTCCGTAATTTTCATATTAACCCCTCTAGCCGGTATCCCGAGTACGTACTCGCGCGCCCTGTGTGTCCGTACTGTGTGTCCCAACTCCGTACTCGCATCCGTTACTGTGGTGGGCAATTTTACTTTGACAGCCAACTGTAGACGTATCTGTGTCGACATGTGAGGCAGATCTTTGTCACCAAGTGAGCGAGTCGGATGAAATCACGTGTTATATCGTCAGTCTGAAGGTTGCTCTCGACGCGAAACGATGAAGCCAAGCAATTCGCGCAGTATTAGTCGGAACAAATTTTTCCGTTTCTCAGTGGACCGATGGATACATTAGATGGCATCAATGACAGCGGGAGCGCTCTGGATACTGATGACGCCAACGGCACAGACTTTTTGGACGAAACACCATAAAAAGGTGAAGAAAGAGCAGATAGGACGAGTGAGTTGAAAGAGTCTTTTATACCTAATAAAAATATATTGTTAACAACTCCTTAAAATATAATTGCTTTTTAACAAATAATTTCCGCGCAAGATCAATTTCAACTAAACGCTGTATTACGGCGACAGGAGCCTAAACTACCATCAGTAGTTAAATAAATTTGACTTAGGCATGCCTTTTTGTGCTAGTGATCGCCTATTTACGTTATGGTGCAATGTGACCCTCCGAACAAGACACTGCAATTCCCACCCCACACCCTTTCTGAGAGTCTGGACCCACAGGTTGAAAAACACTGCTCTAGGACAGACCCCCTCCACACACACACACCACAATTGCCCGGCACCTCGTAGTGCAGAAACAGCAGGCACACGCTGAAAGGGTTCGCGCTAGCTCTGAAGTGCCGAGGCGACGCCGTGGTAAGGCGTCACACACGGCAGGAATCAGGTTTACGGGGCCGCATTCGGAACTGCGCACGCTACTCCGACGCGGCTCGTATTTCCCTGTACATTTTTATAGCGGTTTAATGGCATAATATTGGAACACTTCACATTATTTCGGTAAAAAGACTACAAAGCTAATGTGTCCGTATTGCGAGTCGGCACTAAAACACTAGTGTGATGAGACACATCAACAGACAAATAAACTTCAGGATGCTTTCTGACAATTATTGGAATATTCCTCCTTGTCAGTTTACTCTTTAAAAATACGGGCCGCGGGATGGTGGCCAAGATCTCCAAGGCGTCGAGCTACGAAACGCACCGCTGCTCGCCGTCGGAGGTTCGAGTCCTCCCTCGGGCATGGCTGTATTTGTTGTACTATGTCCGCCTATTCGATATATAGAGGTTTGACTGTATCATTATTCAACGCGGATTATGTTAATGTTATGAAAACATGCCTCAGTAGAACTAACAAATTAAACGTCACTTTTTTTTTTTTTTTAATGGAAGTGGGAGACAGTGGAACGTGCATGAAATTTTTTTGAAAAATCTCGGTCGCAATTAGCTTTATTTCACATGACGCGTTTCGAGAACATCATCATCAGATCTGTGGTATGAAAGAAGAAAAATTACATTTTAGATGTTTAAAGCAGCCGGCCGCGGTGGCCGAGGTGACTGAGGCGCTCCAGTCACGGTCAGCACGGCCACTACGGTTGGGGGTTTGAATCACCCCTCGGGCATGGATATTTGTGCCGTCTTTAGTCTTAGCTAGTTCATAAGTAGTTTGTAAGCTTAGGGACTGATGACCCCGCAGTTAAGTCCCATAAGTTGTACAAACATTTGAACATTTTTTTTGTTTGAAGCACGTAATTACAATATCTACAAGGAGTACAAATCATATTAATACATATATACAGCACAAACCACATGAAAAAAGGTAAAAAGTACGCAAGCTCGACCATTGTGACGTTATAGTCATATAGCTGCATGCCAACGTATGGTCGCTTGTCGACATAATGGAAGGTTTCATGAACGAAGTGATAGACAATGGAACTGCCAGTCACATCTCTTTTATTGAGATTTTCATTTAAAAAAAAAAAAAAAAAAAAAAAAAAAAAAAAAAAAAAAAAAAAAAAAAACCATTTCTAGCGGATACTCTAAACCTGTTCCTTCATACAAACCTTTCCTTGGCAATTAACGAACACCACAACAAGAATATCAGCCAAACCGGTCGATCCTTTCTTACAGATGGTCTGCCTACAAAGTCTACTCCAAGCCACCCTGCAGTACAAGCTAAGGTTGCATGGCTTAAAAATTTATTCGGGAACACACTGACATACGCACTTTCACTTCTCAAATTTTGTCAATTTTCCGGTAGATTATTCAATAATCTTCCTTCATACAAACCTTGTCGTGAGACTTACGAACACATCAAAGAAAGATCACCAAATCGGTAAATCCGTTCTCAAGTGATGCACTCACATACATTCGACAATTTCTTTTTATTAATTCGACATAAGAATAGATTACCCCTGTTCAAGAGAAAAAATACACACCCCCACCATTAAAAAACTCTTCTAAGATTACCAACCGGGAATACACAGTTTGGAATATCAGGAGACATTTACCGGCGGAGTTCTGAAGTACGACAATTGGCATCGCTACGAAGCAGACATGCGCAGCCTTTTAAGTGTTTCGTAGTCGGCGTATCAAGCAGGGGTGTTGGGTCGCAGGCAGAAGCGGCTAGCGTTTCAGCTGACTGGGGGTCACTTTTTCCAGAGAAGAGACAATTTGTGGCGCCGGGAGAAAGCGCCTGGCTTGCCCCCCCCCCCCCCCCCACCACTTTGGATATATTTTCGTTCTGCAGAATTTCTTACCTCGGCTTGTTTGCGCTTGCTTCAACTCGACCTGAGGCGTCGGCCTACCAAGCTTCTGTATTTCTCACTTTTCTTCCAAGCTAAAAGCTGACAAATTTATGTCTATAAGACACTGAGCTTTGTTCATTTTTCTTTAATCAAAATGTTCAAATGTTCGTAGAACTTATGGGACTTAACTACGGGCTCATCAGTCCCTAAACTTACAAACTACTTATGAACTACCTTACACTAAAGACGGCACAAATATCCATGCCCGAGGGGGGGATTCGAACCCCCGACCGTAATGGCCGTGCAGACCGTGACTGGAGCGCCTCAGTCCCCTCGGCCACCGCGGTTTTCTTTAATAATAAACACAAAGAACATGACTATGCACATGAGCACTAAAACACAGTAAGTAACTGATTACACTGAAAGTGACTGCAACAAAATGAATCTGTCACGATGAAGAGACAAGCTACCTCCGGATCACGTGACAAAACAAGCAGCCAGCATGCTGCTAATCTTACGCATGCGCAAAGGCTGCTGTGCCCCACACGTTTTGAAACATTTTACACATGGGCGCATGTGTACCCAGCTGTCTCACGGAAGGCGTGCTTAGGTAGTCCTTGCGGGTGCGGTGATCACTGTGTCCCCAGTGGTGTAATAGTCAGCGCAACTGCCTAGAAAGCAGGAGACCCGGGTTCCAATCCCACCTGGGTACACATTTTCAGCTTTGCCCATGCGCATTTGGTGTCATATATCCTGTGAATATGAAAGAGTAACTACTGCAGGATCAGAAGTGACGTCTGTTCTTTCGGAAGAGACGCTACATGTATATATGGTTACATATTTGTTACAACGAAGAGTATGTCATTTACCCTGAACATCACGACACATTTGCAAAAACGTCCAAAGTATATGTGGCAAGTAACAATAGAAACCTCATTGTTGTTCCCGCATCTGTAAAAATGAAGATCGCGTTTAAAAAAATTGCTCGCATTCGGTCTCTAACTTAGTCTCTTCGACAGGGCAGAGCAATGCCACTAACCAGACGGAATTCTTCCTACGTGGAGAGTAGATACTTCATTAGTAATCGTGACAGGATCTTCTGAAGGCTTCTACAGTTGATGTGTCTTTAATTTATCGTTATGAGCTATTTTACCAAATATGACGTGTTTCTGATGACTCTTCAATGCGCCAAAAACAAATATGAAGGGCGGAGGATTTGGACATGCGCAAGGCGAGGTGCGCAGTAGCTTCATTGTCTCTGCTTCGGAACCATTCGTGCGTAACCGCTAGAGCTCGAGTAGCCAGGAGCTGGCGTCTCTACCAGCTCCAACGCCAACGTTAGAAGCGTCGTTTCCCCTCGACAGTTTAACAACCCTTTTTATTTTACTTATTCACTTTCTTCACGCGCCGCCACGGTGACAGGTGGGCACTGGCCGGCCGCAGCCTTGCGCTAAAATTACGCCGCGCGTCACGTCGAGGTCCGCGTCACCAGGGTTTCCATAACGCCTGCGGCACGCAAGTGCGTCAGCTGCCGCTATCGCCGCATTCATTTGCATCGCCGATTCCAGTTTGTCCTCGAGGCGTTCGCGTGCCGGCCGCGCCCTGCAGACTGAAATACCGAGAAGCAGACTGTCACAAGTAATGGGGGTCACGCGACGACGTCAAGTCACCGACGGTTTCAATCAAAGCTGCCAGGCGTTCCACTTATCCGGCCGTGCACGCATACAACTAGAAGGATGGCGAAGTTACAATTATAACCGGGCACTACATCAATTCGTTTTAATGCGCTGTACTTGGCCCGTCATCGACATGGATGACTGCAGCTAAGAAGACAGCATCGCCGACCGCCGTGTTTGACCTGATACGTATCCTCGTCAACACGTCCATCATTGTCTCCATCCACATGCAAATAGCCGAAGTGGCGTCAATAAAAAGACTTGCAGCGGGAGGCTCAACATCGATGGGGCAACAAAAACTCTACACGATCATTCATTTTCAGTGCAAAGCCGTCTGCTGCATCCAGTTTCAACCCGAGTGATTCATACTCAATACTAGCTTGCTAGTTGTTTCCCTCTGGGCAGAAGTAATGAAGCCAAAGTAGCCCGAGGCCTGGCATTTGGTGCAGCGTCGGCGGGATGCTAAAACTCGTTTGTTAAATTTGTTGCTAAAACACGATTATCAAACATGTTTCACATACTTGTTTGTTAAATTTGTTGGTAAAACTGCTGATCAAACACATTCCTCAAACTCGTTTGACAAACTTGTTGGCGAAACTCGGACTTCCTCAGTTGCCAAATTTGTTGGTCCAACTTGTTTGAAAAACTTGTAGGTAAAATTCTTGGACAAACCTATTTTGGAAACATTTCGTCATACTCTTATTTAAACTTGTTTGTCAAACGCGATTATCAAACTATTTTTGAAGCTTTCCATTGCAACGTCTTGGTCAAACTTGTTGTCAACCCTGAGAAGCAAGTGCTCTGGTCTACAAAAGTTTCTGTACCACCACATACAGTGCCGCAGATACTAAAAGATTAGATTAGATGAGTTGGTTCGTAGAGGTGATCCTCGTGTATGTGGATTATGTCAATTTTGTTTTACAACTTGATAATATAATGTTACTAATACAGGTACATACAATTTTTACACGCTGATAATATAATAATACTAATAGTATGAATACAGATATATGCATCATTTGGTTCTGGAGTAGGAGTTGGCCACTAGAAAGTCTTTCAAGCTCCTATTAAATTGATCTTTATTTGTAGCTAAATTTTTTGTGGTTGTTAGTAAATTATTGAAAATGGATGTTCCTGAGTAGTGGACCCCTTTTTGAAGTTCTTTTAAGTCCTTATGTAGATCGTTTCTCTCTCTCTCTCTCTCTCTCTCTCTCTCTCTCTCTCTCTCTCTCTCACTCTCTCTAGTATTGTAGGTATGAACAGACCTGTTTGTTGGGAAAAGATATATATTATTTATGACAAATTTCATTAAGGAATAAATATACTGAGAGCCAGTAGTTAATATAGCCAGTTCTCTGAAGAGTCTTCTGCAAGATGTCCGTGAATTTACAACAAAAATAATACGTATTACACGTTTTTGGACTCTGTAAACTTTTGCTTGACTGGTAAGAGTTACCCCAAAATATTATACCATATGACATTATGGAATGAAAGTAAACAAAGTATGCAAGCTTTGTTATTTTTATGTCTCCTATGTCTGCTAACACTCGTAAATACAGATTTCTTAAGTCGTTTCTGCAGTTCTGCGGTGGTGCAACTCCCAACTGAATTTATTATCAAATTGCAATCCCAGGAATTTTATACTGTCAACCTCTTCTATCTGCTGTTCTCCATACTTTATGCCTATACTGAAGGGGAATCTCTTACTTGTTCTGAACTGCCTGTAGGGAGTCTATTCAAAGTTTAATGTAAATGAGTTGGCTTTAAATCATTTATTAATGTTAATGAAAATACCATTAGCATCCTTTCTAAAACTAAGCTCCACATGCTACTTATTGCAATACTTGAATCATGTTCAAATAAAACTAACTCTGCTTTTGGCAGTGTAAGTGATGAGAGGTCATTAACGTACACAATATAAAGCAATGGCCCTAAGATGGATCCTTGTGGAACACCACATCTAATTTCTTCCGAATCTGATAAACTGTTGGCTTAAATACAGAGAAATGCAGCCAGTTAAACTTTTAGTGCCTGGACTCCATTTACACGAACCGTCGAGAGCCTTATGACCTCGTACCAGGCGATAGTGACGAGCAGTGGCTGCCGGTCGGACACACGTGACGTCCACGTGGCATCCGTGAGGCTGCTGTCCGTGTTCAGAAAGGGAAGGCGCGCCAGCCGAGTGTGAGCGACAGCCAATCGGGTAAGGGGAGCAACTTGTCTCAGTTCACATTTTGACAATATTAAATAGGAAAGTTATAAACATTCCCTCGTGCTGGAACTACTTATCAGCAGTACAGACAATATATGAAATAAATAAATAATACAGCAGCCTTCAAGACTTTGATCGCTCATACTACGCAACATTTTCGTAAAGTTCTGGCAATATACACATATTTTTGTAAAATAGTTACATGAACATGAGGATAAGAGGTGCGTATCGTGCATCTTGCTGTTCCAGAGTTACTGTGAGGATACGATGATCTGACTATATATCGACAACAGATTATTATAACAAGTCTAAAAAATCAGAATGAAACTTTCACTCTGCAGCGGAGTGCGCGCTGATATGAAACTTCCTGGCAGATTAAAATTGTGTGCCGGAACTCGAACCTGGGACCTTTGTCTTTCGCTGGCAAGGGCTCTACCTCTGAGCTATCCCGACACGACTCACAGCGTAGGTACTGGCAGAATTGAAGTTGTGTGGGGGAGCTCTGAGTCGTGTTGGGATACTCAGAGGTTGAGCGCTTGCCCGCGAAAGGCAAAGGTTCCAAGTTAGAGGCCCGGTTCCGGCACACAATTTTAATATGCTAGGAAGTTTCAAGTGTAATAAATGCTTAAATAAATAGATACGAGTGAGTTACTTTCGAGATGACAGCTAGAGGTACCAAGTTGTCATCTAATAC
The DNA here is from genome assembly GCA_026315105.1 of Locusta migratoria. NCBI lineage: Eukaryota > Metazoa > Arthropoda > Insecta > Orthoptera > Acrididae > Locusta > Locusta migratoria. The sequence goes on along the minus strand of CM048750.1, from coordinate 398,324,914 downwards.
GTAGTTTGTTGAAATCACTTGACGCATTCAAATGTAATTTTAATTTTTCTATCTTCAGATACTGTGTACATTAACTGTTCTAGTTTTCAAGACATTAAAAATAATGTTGGTTCGTGAGGAAGCGCCTAATTTTCTGACATCTTAGATGCACTCAGAAATAATGAATCTCAGTCTCATCTTCCCTCCAATTGTAGGTTGCGAGAGTGTCCGGCAGTTGAGAATCTGCCGGAGCGTCCATTAAGAGACTTCCCTTTCGGGTCAGATCCTCTAGGTTCGGTTTATCGATATCCGTCTGTTGTGCATTGTCCAACTGGGTCTTACCGACCGCCGGGGAAGACCGGCTGCTGGTGGCTCGTCTGGCACAGTACAACTCGCAGCTGCCTCCCTGCCTGGCATGCTGTTTCACAATTACAATAATCACGTGATGAACGTGGCATGTATTTGCAGTATCACACTGTCTCGTAATGAAGTACACTCCCGGGCGTTAGCAAGCCCCAGAAGGGAGAGGGGCGGTACCCATCCCCACGACTTGTTCAAAAATGTTAAAGTGTTTGTAAAGTTCAAGAGACTTAACTGCGGCGTCATCAGTCCCTAAACTTACAAACTACTTATGAACTACCTTATACTAAAGACGACACAAACATCCGTGTCCGAGGGTGGATTCGAACCCTCGACGGGGAATGGTCTCGCGCATCGTAGCATAGCGCCTCAATGCGCTCGGCCGCTCTGCCGCGGCTATGATACTACCATGATCGTCTAACGCGCAATGACGTCTTAAGCTTTACTAGTTGGTTTAAACACGCTCCGCATTCGAGATAATACTATTGTTGTACATGTATTTAACACATTTATCGTAAAATCGTGTTACGGGCAGAACATTTTATGTAAAGTTGAAGCAGACTAGTTATCGTAAAAAATTACGATTTATCAAGATGTGTGTGATCCATGACATTTAGAACAGTGTATCAGTCATACTACTGAAAGAACAGCCAAAGTTAATCGAAACTGGCAATAGATTAATAAAAACAGCAAATAACGCTGCTTATTAAAGTATTTGTCGGAGCACAATGTACATTGCGTAACAACACTCAAAAGAATAGATATGTGTTAACCAGGACAAATAGCACTTTCATAACGACCATACTACTGCAAGAAAAGCCGAAGTTGTATGAAATTGATAACAAATGAATAAAAATAGGAACTCGTTGTATACATATTCCGTTTACTGTATGAAAAATTACAGCCATGTGCAACATACTAATTGACCATTACGTCAAAACTGTAAAGACGGCATAGTTACGTCAATCCATCCATATCGTAACTTTTTTTTCTGTAATTAGACACATGACTGCTGCCAGTTTTGTAGTGAGGAAATATGGCGGCGGAACTTCTGTGACACCAATGATACTGTATACGGCATTCCCAGACTAGTAATATATGTCTGTGAAATACCCGAGGAACGCTGGGTTTCAGCTGGCTAATACCAAGAGAACCCTAACAAGATAAAGGGGAATGTAACAAGTAGGCGTAGAGATGGGGGAAGTCACGGGCGGAGAGATTAAGGAAAAGAGTGTAGGGTGTATATGCAATTCCCAAGCATCCTTAGCGATTGCAAAGCATTTTTGCTGCAGTGGAGTGGCCGAGTGCTCCAAGGCGCCTCGCTGCGGAGCGCACGGTCGTACACTGTCGGAGGTTGGAGTTCTCCCTCGGGCATGGCTGCATTTGTTGTCCTTAGGTTAAGTTAGTTTAAGTAGAGTGCACACAGGATAAATTGACCGACAGATGCGCAGACAGCTAGACAAGCATAGGGAGAGAGGTACTGGTGGGGGTAGCGCCGAGCAGAGAGGGGAAGAGATCCGCTGCAGGGGAAGTGGAGCACCGCTCTAATCCGAGGCCTACCCTCCACTACCTGACTCTCTCTTCTCTACCTAACCATACCATCAAAATACCTTTTTTTACAATTGCTTAACTCAATGTTATTAATAATTCATTATTTTTATCATTTTATTAACATTACGTATCTTACATCGAAATACATGTTACTTAAAGTGTTAGTTATGTAACATATGCAACACAGGATATGGACTGATTTGTTAGTATTACTGGTGTGCATGCAAAAGGTATGGTGTTTCTGTTTAACTGGCAAATAGAACAAAATTTTCATTAGTCTTCAATGTACAGTAGTCATCTGGATAGAGCTTAAACAATCAGTCGCAAACAATACTATGTCACCCACAATATGAAACGCGTTAATAAAACCGTTGGTATTTCTGTCCTGCATTATAGAACGTGTTTAAATTTAAAAGAAATGTTCACTTTCTTCTGTTCTACAGTATTGTAGGCCAGGAAACGTAAATGTTTCCTTTAGCCTTTAGACACATTAATACCCTACTGTCTGTAGAACTACTTGTCCTTATCAGTTATTTTTATACTATATCATCAAACGTTGTCATTTTTAATTGGTGCCTCTACAGTATTACTTGATCCATCTCTCCACTCATTGGACGTAGTATGCGAACTGCGAATGTTTGTTTCATGGACATATATGAGAGGTCAACACTCTTCACGCTACTATTTCATTTAATGTAATTTAAATAATCGGCACATTTACTGAATATTTCTAAACTTCTAAACGTTCCAAAGCTCCTTCTTGTAACATGATTTTTTTTTGCTCCACGTCGTAAATATTATGCGCGTTAATTGCAAGAAAAATATCTGGAGCGCGACATTGCAGATCGCGCGGCCTCCCGCGTCGGATGTTCGAATCCTCCCTCGGGCATGGATATGTGTGTTCGTAAGTAGTTTGTAAGTTTAGGGATTGATGATCCGGCAGTTAAGTCCCATAAGCTTAACAAACATTTGAATTTTTTGAGCACGAAAAATAAAGCATGTAAGTATTAAAATGAAATTAAAAGAAAAAAAAAGAAATAATGTACCTGAAGCCTAGCCTTTGAAGTAGGTATCGCATGAAGAAATATTTTCGTTGAAAGACGTATTTTGCCTTATTACGGGAAAAAGTGACTTTATTGTGGGGCGCAGTTTGTCAGTTGTAAATTGTTTATCAATCTCTGTACACCTTGTCCACGAATATCATGTAATTGTAAGGCCTTTTCTCTTGACTCCGCTTTTTCCAGGAGTAGATAAACCTTCAGAACTACCAGCAACTAATTTACGTCTCTCCCCCTCTTCTATTTTGATTTTTTTTATTGGCCGAAGTGAACTACCAGTAAGTAGCCTGCACTCTTTTAAGGACACTTTGTTTGGGACTTTTGTCCCCTCTTTTGCCTCTTCTGACATAAATTTAATTGCACTGGAATCAATGTTTCGTGACTGACTATTCAGCACTCTTCCTGCACGTATAGCGCTGCCACGCCGTTTAGAGCTGTGCGCTCACTCGATGTGCACTGGCCGGCCAGTGTCACCAACCTCTCAAGCTCAAATGTCCCACGGCAAAGAAGAACTTGAGGAGAAAAGAAAAAATAAGTCGACACCTTCACAAGGTTAATTTGTTATTGCTTTGTGAATGGGAATTGGATATGCATGCTACACAACAGCACCAACTAAATGTCCCACATTCATCTCAATTTTCGCAAATAATCCCTTTGTCCCTTTCTCAAAAATATTTGTCAAAATGTCCCACGATATGGGGCAAATCCCACGGGTTTGCAACATTGGCCGGCAGGGAGAAGTGGAATGACGCGGCCTCCCCTTCCGAACGAAGGAATGAACTCGCCCGGCGTTTCCGACGAAAACTCGCTTCTGCTCATCGTTCAACTTATCCTGCGCGGGCTAGGGAGTGATGGCCAGAGTTGATTTGATTTGATTTTCCCAGGGAAGCCAAAACAGTCTTGGTACAACCCGCCACTGCCCGCACCGAAACTAAGTTTATTGTGCGGTATCGCTCCCTGTATATCTAGTAAAGCCAACCAATGCCTTTGAACAGTGCAAGGAGTCCCTTTACCAGTTCTTTATTAGACACAATTTCTTCGGGTCTGGCTGTCCCAAATGTTCTCTGCCTTTTACTCTCCAATGCAATGCATTCGAAGATTAGATGTGATGCAGTTTCATCACCGTTATCACAGATCCTACATTTAGGGTCCTCTTCTGTTATTCCCATTGTATGTAGGTATTTGTGAAATTCCCATGGCCTATCAGCAATCCAGCCATGAGTCTAATCTTTCTCCTGTTCAAGCCCAGGATTGCAGAGCTTCTTTTAAAACATGGCTTTGGCATCATTACGTTGCCATGTTTTTGTTGATGGACTTTGGTCCAATATTCTACGTGCTGTCTTCTGGGTCAGTTACATAGCTCCAATTTGATCATTGCCTTGGTGATTGTCAGGACAGGTTCCGGTCCAATAAATGGAGTCTCTGCCCCCATCCTGGCTAATCTGTCGGCATGTTCGATGCCACTGATCCCCGAGTGGCCAGGAACCCACAATAGGTTTACTCTATTGCTTTCCTCTAGCTCCACCGGAACCCTGTGACATTCTGCAACAATTTTATACCTTGTTGCAGGAGCTGCCAGTCATCTCAGGGCTGCCTGGCTGTCTGAATAGATATAGATGCTACGATCTTTGTAGCACCTACGCAAATTCTCCTCCACACATGCCCTGATGGCAGTGATTTCGGCCTGGAATACTGAGGCCAGTTTCCCTAGAGAGATGACGCCCTCCAGTCTTGGCTGCACCCCGTATACCCCGGCCCTAACGCCTTGGTCTGATTTCGACCCGTCAGTGAACCAGACAATATCCCCCGTACGGTGTCGAACTCTTTTCTCCCACTGCTACCTACTTCCAATTGTTATACTGAAAGGCTTGTTGAAGCAGTATGGGGTTATAATATAGTCGGCTGGCATTTCCCCGACCTTTCCTATATTAACCTCACTCACTCGTGGCCAGAGTAGTCAAGCCCCAAACATCTGAACATTTGAACATTTATTGAATCATTTTCGGGTCGGCTAGTCATGGAATATTTTCGTTGTGGCTACCGTGTACTGTGACTCGCGTAGACTAGTATAATGTTCCAGCCTGGCTATTAATTTTTGAGATGAACAAATTTACAGAAGGAAGTGGTTTGAAGTTAGAAGCTATGAAAGATCCCAATCGGCAAATTACGGGGAAAATTATTACATGCATTTAAATGAAATGGCAAGCTAATTAACGGTGGAGTGTTGTGCAGGCAGAACATTACAAAAGAATCGACGAGCAGTTACCTTTAACAAGAGATCCATCGGTGGTTGAAATTTGGCTGTAAATGATATTTTAATAATATGATAACCACTCGCCGAACAGTGGATGGCAGTTCGTCAGTATTAAACTACGACTCGTGTAGCAAACAGTAAAGTAACATAAGTGACATGATATAAATCGGATAGGAATATTACGTAAGTCAAACACATCGGACTTCTAAAAATTTACAAGAAAATCGACTGCAGGTTCTATTGCCAGTAAATGATAATATTATGGAATAAATTTTGAAACAAGACTGGCAGGCTACACGAAATATCACCATTCAATATTAACCAAAAAAACTGTGCCATCCATTGTTGCGGTGATTCAACAAGGCTGAATAAGACATTATGGGCGGAGGGAGGATAGGGCAAAATTATTAATAAAAATTCATAAGTGCGAATTTAAGTGAGAGGTGGGGGTTTATTTATAAATTTAAGATACGCGCACATCACATATATTTACCTGAATGTACATAATAGCGTCCACATAAAAATTAATAAAGAACAGCTCCAGTCTGCAAGATGCTATCGCTACGAAGTACAAAGCAAGAGTGTCTTCTTTCTTACAAAAAATTGAAAGTGTTGTTCCTAAATTTTCTTTCTCTGACTTTCATAGATAACTATTTTAACATGCCGAAATAATATAAAAATACAAAACTTTCTCTGATAATATCGGGGAAAGGAAAACGTGTCATTATACTAGTGCTGTTGTTAATGACGTTTAGCGACGCGGCGGCGCGCTGTCGCACAGCCGTTTACGGGCTGGAGCAGCGCGCCACATAAATCGAGACGTGGCCCGCCTGCCTGCAGCCTGTCTGGGAATAACCGCATAGCAGCGGCCTAACTGGCAGACGTCACGACACCCACCACACACCACACACCACACAGCCGAGCTCTGCCGAGCTACGTGACGAGGCAGGCCTAGGTGGCAGATGTGAAAACAAGTTACAGGCTGAAGCACATTGATACAGGCAACAGTGGCAAAACAAATACGCAAGGTTACTACGTGGAAGGTTAAGCCAATGTGTTCGGCAGCGTTCGTGCGCTTCCATGTGACGTCACTGTCGATCGTGAGAAGCGGTAGAAGAGCGAGGCGTATTCTTGCGTTCGACTTCGGCACTGTTCTGTTCAACTGACATCAATTTAAGAAAACAAATGCGATGTGAGCATAAAGACAAAGGAACAGAATGCTACTACATTACTAGCCATTAAAATTGCTGCACCACGAATATGACGAGCTACAGACGCGAAATTTAACCGACAGGAAGAAGATGCCGTAATATGCAAATGATTAGCTTTTCAGAGCATTCACACAAGGTTGGCGGCGGTGACGACACGTACAACGTGCTGACATGAGGAAAGTTTCCAACCGATTTCTCATACACAGGCAACAGTTGACCGGCTTTGCCTGGTGATACGTTCTTGTGGTGCCTCGTGTAAGGAGGAGAAATGCGTACCATCACGTTTACGACTTTGATAAAGGTCGGATTGTAGCCTATCGCGACTGCAGTTTATCCTATCGCGACATCGATGCTCGCGTTGGTCGCGATCCAATGACTGTTAGCAGAATATGGAATCGGTGGGTTCAGGAGGGCAATACGGAACGCCGTGCTGGATCCCAACGGCTTCGTATCACTAGCAGTCGAGATGACAGCCATCTCATCCACATGGCTGTAACGTATCGTGCAGCCACGTCTCTATCGCTGAGTCAACAGATGGGGCCGTCTGCAAGACAACAACCATCTGCACGAACAGTTCGACGGCGTTTGCAGCATCGTGGGCTATCAGCTCGGATACCATGGCTGTGGTTACCCTTGACGCTGCATCACAGACAGGAGCGCCTGCAATGGTGTACGAAACGACGAAATCTAGCTGCACGAATGCCAAAACGTCATTTTTCGGATGAATCCAGGTTCTGTTTACATCATCATGATGGTCGCATCCATGTTTGGCGACATCACAGTAACTTCTTGTTCGCATCGACAGAACTTTCAACAGTGGCCGTTACATTTCAGATGTGTTACGACCCGTGGTTCTACTCTTCATTTGATCCCTGCAAAACCCTACATTTCAGCAGAATAATATACGACCCCATGTTGCAAGTCCTGTACGAGCCTTTCTGGATACGGAAAATGTTCGACTGTTACCCGACATGTCATTTCTAGTGTAATATATTTGTCCTATTAATACCCGTTTATCATCTGCATTTCTTCTTGGTGTAGCAATTTTAATAGCCAGTAGTGTAGCTGCAAGAACGCGGAGCTTGTTTCCGCGGAAAACGTCTTGGCTCGATACTACTAATGGCGTACTTCTGGTTACGACAGTGACGTAATCGTGTGGCTTGTCACGTCAGCGAACAGGAACTAAGCTCTGAAACGTTTCTCCTATTTGTGTTATCGGAATTTAAACGGTGCGCGACCTTCTCTTGTAGCATCTGACACTTCTTCCTGCGTTATTCGTTTCTGCCATTGACGAAATCATGAACGACAGTTTTGAATAACGGAGAAAGACTCGTGTAATTCATTAATAAGTGAAGCGATCAATGCTTATTAAAGTAAAACTATGGTATATTAACAATAACTTACGACTAGCACTAATCTATGCATACTGAATCATAGTTATGATAATTACTTTTTGTTTATGTATGTAAGCTGTATTAGGTAATTTAGTATGAAGTACCGTCCTGATTCCGAATAGTCAGATATACTTCTTGTTTAAATATTTCCTGTCTTATATTCACTGGCTATTTGTTATAGAATTTAGCAACAAAATGTGCAACTCAATTTTGAAATCCAGGGAAGTTTACTGAAATTAGTTTCATTTTTAGTACTGCAGTTGAAAATGACTGAGTTTATCCTTAGTTCATTCTTCGTATTAGTCAGAAATATCGTGAATAAATATAATATGTTACAGTATTTAACAGCTTTAATTTCATAATCCTAGATAGCTTTCTCGATGACAGATTTCCGTTGTAATCCTTCTTACTTTGAAATTTTAATACAACGTAGCACGAAATACGGTCGTTTTTGAGGTGCTTTTATCTTTATACGTTTTCGAATTGTGTTCATCTTTTATACTAAAGAAGTAATAACACAAAACTTCATACGTAATGTGGCAGTTTTCACGCATGTCAATATCAGTTACAATTAGTGATATAAATGTTCGGTCACATTTAGCGATGCGTGCAAAATACTTTGCGAACAGATTTGGTAGTAAAGAAGTAGTAGATTACAACGTGATTCCTGTTGAGACAGTTTTAAGGCGTTTACAGTGAACACATGAAATAAATAAACTTCGTTCATCATTTTGTATGCGATGTGAATGAGAAAATGTTTGCTTAAAGGGTAGACACTCTACATCTACGTATCTACATATATACTACGCAATCCACCCTAAGGTGTATGGCGAAGGGTACACTGTACCACAACCAAATAGAACGAGGGGAAAAAAGAATGTCTCTATATGCTTCTGTAAGAGCCGTAATTTCTCTTACCATGTCTTTGTGATCTTTTTGCGAAATGTAACCAGGTGGCAGCAAGATCATACTACACTCAGCTGCAAATTCCGGTCCTCTAAATTTCCTCAGCAGAAATTCTCGAAATGAGCGTCGTCTTTTCTTCCGTGATGCCCAATTGAGTTGCCGGAGCATTTCCGTGACACTCGCGCATTGGTCGAACCTACCAGTAACGAACCTAGCTGCTCGCCTCTGAACTGCTTCGATGTCTTCCTTTAAACCGATCTGCTGCGGGACCCAAACACTTGAGCAATACTCAAGACGTGGTCATACATGCGTTTTATACGCGGTCTCCTTTACAGGTGAAGTATACCTTCCCAAAATTCTCCGCCTTACTCACAAGTGTCTTTACATGTTCGAAGCTCACTACTAATGCTGTATTCGAACATTATGGTATTGTTTTTTCTACTCATGTGCATCACCTTACATTTTTCTACATTGAGAGCTAGATGCCATTTTTGCACCAACTACAAATTTTGTCTAAGTCATCCTGTATGCTATTACAGTCAATTAAAGACGACACCCTCCCATACACCACAGCATCATCAGCAAACAGCCGCAAATTACAACTTACTCTGTCCATCAGATCATTTATATAGATAGAAAATAATAGCGGTCCTATCACACTCCCCTGGGGCACGCCTGACGATACACTCGTCTCTGATGAACACTCGCCGTCGAGAACAACGTAGTGCGTTCTATTTCTTAGGAAGTCTTGCAGCCAGCAGAAATCTGTGAACGTATTCCATAAGCTCTTATTTTCGTTAGCAGTCTGCACCGTGGACCACGTCAAATGCCTTTTTGAAAAAACATAATATGAATTTTGTCGCTGCCCGCTATGTGATGTAATTCTCAAATAGTGACAGAAAGCTTCTTCGTGAATACTGGTGTAAAATAGAAGGCACTACTAAATAGCGTGGTTGGATTGCCATAGTTTCGGAGCTAAAGTGAGTGGTATGATAGTGTCTGGTAGTCCACCATATCCGTGTATAGGGCTAACAAATCACCAGATTCACCCGGGTTCCAACCGATATTTAACGCTCTGTTTCAATCCCCGGTTGCAAATTCATAAAACAGTAGAACACCCGATTGTATCAACTAGTTACCCTGCTTGGTCAAGTGTCATCTGCCGGAGTGGGCATAGAATGCTAGTCATTAGCTCGGTAGCACTTACGGCCACCATCTACAGATGAATGTTTAGAACTTTTGAAAATTTTCCGGTACTATATTGCAGTAGCCAGCAGCAATACAGTTGTAGAAGCGCTATTTTCTTTATGAAACATACAGTGGGCTGATAAAAGACAATGACTTAATGCACAATGTGTAAAAAATTTCTTGTACGTCGTTACAGCTATTAATATATCTGTCATAATTCTATGATAATATCAAATCCAAGAAAGATACTCCAGTTTTGGTCCCAGACTGTGTTTCTCAAAAGGTATTGATAAGACAAACCCATATGTGAATGAAATGTGCCACTTTAAAGTGATTTACGTCTAGTAGTGATTATGTTTACCTGTTTCACAGCATACTGAAAAATTATGACAAGGCTGCATAAGAGAAGGAAAGGCTGAACAAACACAATGCCAACTCACTGTCAGTAAGTGGAATCACTAAGACATACTAAGGGATGGTAATTGAACTAAAGTTTTGTAAAATCATGTGAAAGGATTCCCAGCAGCAGTGGTACTTTCCAGCAAGACAATTCGCTACGTAACAAGGCCAGGACTGTGATGAAGAGGTTGGAGCAGCACGGTCGCGAGATGCCACCAGCTCCTCGCATCTGGGATGTGACACAGAGGGAAAGATCTCATCGCCCTCTACATGTAATTCGCCGGTACTGCATTACCTGTGACAGGAGGTACTATACTGCGAGAAGATTTTCACAGTGCACTAAAAGATTTGAGTAGAAACAAGGCCCATGGAGTAGATGATATTGCATTTGAACTTCTGATATCGTTAGGAGAGCCAGTCATGAGGAAATTATTCCTTCTAGTATGCAAGATGTATGAGACAGTGGATATACTTCAAGAAGAATATGTTGTTGGTGTTATGGTCTTCAGTCCAGAGACTGGTTTGATGCAGCTCTCCACCCTACTCTATTCTGAGCAAGCCTCTTCATCTCCTCATAAGAACGGCAACCCACATCCACTTGAATCTGCTTACTATACGCGTCTCTTGGTCTCCCTCTGCGATTTTTACCCCACACACTTCCCTCCAATGCTAAATTTACGATTCCTCGATGTCTAAGAATGTGTCCTAACAAGAGATCCCTTCTTTTAGTCAAGGTATGCCAAAAATTATTTTCTCACCAATCCTGTTCAGTACCTCTTCATTAGTTATGCGATCCACCCACCTAATCTTCAGCATTTTTCTGTAGCACAACATTTCAAAAGCCTCTATCCTCTTCCTGTTCGCACTGTTTATCGTCCATGTTTCACTCCCGTACATAGCAACACTCCACACAAATGACTTCAGAAAAGACTTCCTAACACTTACATTAATATTCGATATTAGCAAATTTCTCTTTTTCAAAAATGCTTTTCTTCCCATTGCCATTCTGCATTTTATATCCTCTGTACTGCGACCGTCATATGTTATTTTACTACCCATGTAACACAACTCATCTACCGCCTTCATTGTTTCGTTACCTAATATAATTCCTTCAGCATCGACTGATTTTCTAAGACTGCATTCCAGCATCTTTGTTTTGCTGTTGTTAATGTTCATTTTATACGCTCTCTTCAACACACAGTCCATTCCATTAAATTGCTCTTCCAGGTCTTTCGCTGTCTCTGACAGAATTACAATGTCATCAGCAAAACGAAATGTTTATTTCTTCACCCAAACCATTAATCCCTATTCCAAATTTTTCTTTGCTTTCCTTCACCGCCTGCTCGATGTACAAATTGAATAACGTCGGAGAAAGGCTACAATCCTGCCTTACTCCCTCCCCAACTAATGCTTTCCTTTCATGACCTTCGAGTCTAATAACTGCGGTCTGGCTTTTGTACAAGTTATAAATAACTCTCCTTTCCCTGTATTTTACCCCTGCTGACTTCAGAATTTGAAAGAGTGTATTCTAGTTAACATTGTCAAATGCTTTCTCCAAATCTACAAAAGCTAAAAATGTGGGTTTGCCTTTCCTTAATCTATCTTCTAAGATAAGAAGTAAAGTGAGTATTGCCTACCGGGTTCCCACGTTCCTCCTGGATCCAAACTGATCTTCCTCGAGGTCAGCTTCTACCAGCTTTTCCATTCTCCTGTAGATAATTCGTGTTAAAATTTTGCAACCATGACTTATCAAATTGATGGTTCTGTAATTTTCACTCCTGTCTGCGCCTGCTTTCTTTGGAATGGGAATTGTTACATTTTTCTTAAAGAGTGAGGGTATTTCGCCTGTTTCATACATCCTACACACCAGTTCAAATAGTCTTGTCATGGCTGGCTCTCCCAGAGACTTTAGTAGCTCTGAGGGTATGTCATCTACTCCTGGGGCCTTGTTCAGACTTAGGTGTTTCAATGCTCTGTCAAATTCATTTCTCAATATAGTATCTCCTATTTTATCTTGATCTATTTCCACTTCCCTTCCTACAACATTGTCTCTCAGTTCAATTCTTTTATAAAGCTCCTCTATGTACTCTTTCCACCATTCAGCTTTTCCTTCTTTGCTGAGAACTGGTTTTCCATCTCACAAGAAGAACATAATAATTCCATTACCAAAGAAAGCAAGTGCAGACAACTGCTGAGAACTGGTTTTCCATATGACAAGAAGAATATAATAATTCCAATACCAAAGAAAGGAAGTGCAGACAAATGTGAAAATTATCGAACTACCAGTTTAATAAGTCATGGAAGCAAAAAGGTTGGGTTGTTTGGTTTTGATAGGGGGACTAAACTGCTAAGGTTATCAGTCCTCCAGTGGGGAGGGGAAGGAGTGAGGATAGGAAAGGAGGGAAGGGGGGAAAGGAAATGCAGTCCGGAAAGTTAAGAAGCTCGGGGCCCCGTTCTCGCCACACAGGTACTCACGAAAGAACCACGAGCTTCCAGGGGGGATGGTTGCAAAATACTAACACGAATTAATTGCAGACAAATGGAAAACATAGTGGAATCCAACCTTGGGGAGATCAGTTTAGATTTAGGAAAAATGTAGAAACACGCGAGTCAATACTCACATTACGACTTACCTTAGATGATAGGCTAATCAAAGGCAAACCTATGTTTTTAGCACTTTTAGATTTGTTTCAAATGTTTGTATAGCTTATGGGACTTAACTACGGGGTCATCAGTCCCTAACCTTACAAACTACTTATGAACTAACTAAGACTAAGGACGGCACAAATATCCATGCCCGAGGGGGGGATTCGAACCCTCGACCGTAGTGGCCGTGCAGACCGTGACTGGAGCGCCTCAGTCCCCTCGGCCACCGCGGCCGACCTTGTAGATTTGGAGAAAGCTTTTGAAATGTTGACTGTAATACACTTTTTCAGATTGTGAAGGTTGCAGGGGTAAAAGATAGGCAGCGAAGAGTTATATTAAACTTCCATAAAAACCAAACAACAATTATTACAGTCCAAGGGCATGAAACGGTCGCAATTGTTAAGAAGGGAGTAAGACAGGGTTGTAGTGACTCCCCAATGTTGTTCAATCTATACATTAAGCAAGCTGTGAAGGAATTCAAGGAGAAATCTGGAGAAGGAATTAAAGTACAGGGAGATGGAATAAAACCCTTGCGGTGTGCTGAGGATATAGTAATTCTGTCAGAGACAGCAGAGGACCTGAAAGATCAAATGAATGGAATGGAATGGAATTGAAAGGAAGATATAAGATGAACAGTAACAAGAGTAAACCGAGGGTAATGGTTATTTGGGTAGAAATGTAAGTTTTGATGGCCGAAGTAGAGTAGATAAAACATGCAGAATGGCTACGGGAAGAAAAGCATTTCTGAAGAAGCGAAATGTTTAAATGTTAAGAAGTCCTTTCTGAAAGCACTTCTCTGATGTGTAGCATTGTACAGGAGTGAAACGTGGACGATAAGGAGTTCAGACAAAAAGATGATGGAATCTTCCGATATGTGGTGCTACAGACGAATGATGAAGATTAGATGGGTAGATCACGTAACTAATGAAGAGATGCTCAACAGAATTGGGGAGAAAAGGAGTTTCTGTCATATCCTGACTAAGAGAAGGGATAGATTGGTTGGACACATTGTGAGACATCAAAGAATTGTCAACTTAGCATTAGAAGGAAGTGTGTGGGGTAAAAGTCGTAGAGTGAGGCCGACGGACGAATACAGTAAGCAGATTCAAATGGATGTAGATTGCTGTACGTATTCTCAGATGAAGAGACTTGCACAGGACAGGGTAGCGTAGAGAGCTGCATCAAACCAGACTGCGGTGGACTGAAGGCCACAGCAACAAAAACAACATGACTTTGTGTGGGGGGGAGGGGGGGTATTCAGGAGTGACGTCGAGTTCCCACACCACCTACCAAGGCCCCACTACTTCCTGGGCAAGACGTGTTGTTGCCGTTATCCGTGTCGAAGGTCTTCATGCCGGCTGCTAGGTAAGCTTCGATTACGTCTAGACTATGGCTCAGAGACGGATCCAGTATTTTGGTTTCAGTGGGGCTTGACACGGTTGAGGATGGTCTTAATCAAGGAAAGTACTGAAGAAGAGGTACCTCTGAGGGATGTGGGAGGAAAGGGGGTGGCTTGAGCTCCTTAGCCGTTACTGTCAGGGATGATGTGGAGAAAAGCACGCCGTCTATTGAGTTTCCCTCACTCTGTTCGCGAGTGGAACAGGAAACTGTCGTTAGTGGTAGAGGTTAACCTCCGGAAAACGCGACGCGCCGGTTTGATGGCTGTTGAAAATGTTCAAATGTTGGTCATCAGTCCCTAGACTTACAAACTACTTAAACTAACTTAAGGACAACACACACATCCATGAGGATTTGAACCTCCAACGCGGGGGACGGCGCGATTCGTAATGTGATGCTCCCGCGTGGCTTGACACAGAGATACGCGAATCTCATCTCCAGTTACCTAGCAACCGGGAGACCGTGCAACTCGAGTATCTCAAAAATGATTGTATAGTCTATGGGGCTCAACTACGGGGTCAGCAGGTCCTAAACTTACAAACTACTTATGAACTAACTAAAACTAAGGACGGCACAAATATCCATGCCCGAGGGGGGATTCGAACCCACGACGGGGAACGGCCGCGTGCATCGCACAACAAGCGATATACACGGTTGTCTGGTTCTTCTAAACAACATTTACTTCCTACTAGTATCTATTCCACGCACCCCATGCTTTTCATGCTTTTCGTTTTATATTGTATAAGTATTGTCATAGCTATTTAAACTTGTAGGCCTGTCAGTATGGAGTTAGCAATTTGTATGGATTAGGAGAAATTATACATTTTAGTCTACTTTAAAAAGATATTTCAATATTTTCTTTTAAATAGAACCGCTACCGGTACGTTCTAATTTTTGGTGTAGTGTGCGTGAAATTTTTTGAAAGATATCAAACATTAAAATGCAGTACCGCAGACATGTGGTAACTTTCAGGTTAATTTAAGTTTTCATCTGTGACTCAATCAATTTATTACCTTATACTGTACGTTTTATTTCGGTAAAGAGATTCAAGGTAAAAGCAAAAGATGCACTCTCACATGAAGTTTACCATCAGTCATTTCTATCGCGAAACATTCGTGACAAGAATACGGAAAGGGAGAAATAGCACTGGTTCAAAAAGTGACCTTCGCCACACACCAGATGACAAACAGCTTCAACATCTTCAGAGGTAATGAATGTTTCAAGTCTATAACTCATCGGGAGGCTAGCAAACATTTTCTACATCGAATTTAAAATTAAATACTTTTTCGTATTTTTCGCTACTAAATACACTACTGGCTATTAAAACTGCTACATCAAGAAGAAATGCAGATGATAAACGGGTATTCATTGGACAAACATTATACTAGATTACATTTTCACGCAATTTGGGTGCATAGATGCTGAGAAAACAGTACCCGGAACAACCACTTCTGGCCGTAATAACGGCCTTGATACGCCTGGGCATTGAGTCAAACAGAGCTAGGATGGCGTGTACAGGTACAGATGCCCATGCAGCTTCAACACGATACCACAGTTCATCAAGAGTAGTGACTAGGGTATGCTGACGAACTAGTTGCTCGGCCACCATTGACCAGACGTTTTCAATTGGTGAGAGATCTGCAGAATGTGCTGGCCAGGGCAGCAGTCGAACATTTTCCATATCCAGAAACGCCCGTACAGGACCTACAACATGCACTCGTGCATTATCCTGTTGAAATGTGGGGTTTCGCAGGGGTCAAATGAAGAGTAGGGTCACGGGTTGTAACATATGTGAAATGTAATGGTCACTGTTCAAAGTGCCGTCGATGCGAACAAGAGGTGAGCGAGACGTGTAACAGAATGGCGATGACGAATACACGCTTTCAATGTGCGTTCACCGCGATGTCGACAAAGTCGGATGCGACCATCATGATGCTGTAAACAGAATCTGGATTCATCGTAAAAAATGACATTTTGCCATTCATGCACCCAGGTTTCGTCGTTGCATACACCATCGCAGGCGCTCCTGTCTGTGATGCAGCGTCTAGGGTAACCACAGCCATGGTATCCGAGCTGATAGTCCATGTTGGTGCAAAAGTCGTCGAACTGTTCGTGCAGATGGTTGTTGTCTTGCAAACGTCCCTATCTGTTGACTCAGAACTGAGACGTGGCTGCACGATCCGTTACAGCCATAGCGACTGATAGTGATACTAAGCCGTTGGGGTCCAACACGGCGTTCCATATTACCCTCTTGAACCTATCGAGTCGGTATTCTGCCAACAGTGATTGGATCGCGACCTACGCGAACAGCAATGTCATGATACGATAAATCGCAATCGCGATATGCTACAATCCGACCTTTAGCAAAGTCCGAAACGTGATGGTAAGCATTTCTCCTCATTACACGAGGCATCACAACAACGTTTCACCAGAGAACGTCGGTCAACTGCTGTTTGTGTATGAGAAATCGGTTGGAAAGTTTCCTCATGTCAGCACTTTGTAGTTGTCGCCACCGGCGGCAGCCTTGTGCGAATGCTCTGAAAAGCTAATCATTTGCATGTCATAGCATCTTCTTCCTTTCGGTTAAATTCTGCGTATGTAGCATGTCATCTTCGTGGTGTAGCAATTTTAATGGCCAGGAGTGTAGTACGAACATAACCAACAGACGGGGAGAGTCCGCGACCAGCGTGTCAAGTCGGGTGGTATGCGAGCCGTGGCGACCGTGTAGCGCCGCTACTCAAGTCGCCCCGTTTAACTACATATGCCGCGTCTCTTGCTGGCGTACTTCTCGGTTGCCTGACGACTAGGGTATCCAAGGCCTCACAGCCCACGTGCGGGGCCCCTGTGGGCGAGTCCACGTACAGCGGCCATCCGTCAGCCGAGCACCACTGGTATCGAGCCAGCGGCTAAACATAGCGCGCCGGCGGGCCGCGTGGCAGCGGAGGGGTACCTGCCCCATGTCGAGGGTAGGCACTCAAACAGTGGCCACACTCCTATGCAGTGGCATGTACTATTGCCGCTGATGGCACACCTACCTTACCTCCGAGCAAATAGACTCGCCTATCCCACGTCACCGGCATGTGGGTACCACGGTCACTTGAGAGGAAGTGGTCTAATGCAACGGAGTCACTGTGTTCCTCCACGGCATACCGTCAGTGCACAGTATTACTGTTCGTTTGTGGAACATCACCTGTGATCAGTGTCGCGAAAGGAGCGGCAACACTTTCTGCGCAACCCACCGATCGTTTCTCACGACAATGCACGGAAGCGTACAGCGCAAGCTGTGGCTGCTCTCTTCGTTTCATGGGACTGGGAAGTACTGTACCATCCACCATACTCACCGAAGTCAAGTTATGCTCACTTTGATTTGATTACGAAGATTAAGGAGGCACTTCGTGGCATTTGCTTCAGAAATGTTCCAGAGATTCGACAGGCATTAGACCGCTCCATTTGCACCATCAACAGAAACAGGCTCTGTTGACAGTATACTTCCCTTTCCACATCTCTGGCAACGCATAGTGGGACGGAATCTCCAAAACGTGGTCAAAACCCCAAGAAGACGTTTAAGTCACACAAAACGCATTACACGGGGGTCTTCTAGGTTGGTGATTACGAACTTCGTGGTAATTCTTGTCTAAACAAAAAGGCGGCGTTAATATACCAACGTGACCCATGAAAATCGATAGTAATTTATTTATAATAGCGTCTATATAGTATTTAGACTCTAATATTAATACACTGCCAACGTGATTTGTTTATTATAACAAAATAACTGAATATTTGTCTAAAATATATCGGAAAAAATTCTTCGATACTACACACATTGTAATTCAATAATATAATGAAACAATCTTCAAAGTCGGTAACAGAACACAAATAATAAATGTAATAGTATAATCAACGATAGAAATAATATGTAGCTAATAAATACAATCGTTCTTAACATTCAAAACTTGCCGAGGAGACTAAGGCGCACCAGTCACGGTCTGCACGGCCACTACGGTCGGGGGTTCGAATCCCCCCTCGGGCATGGATATTTGTGCCGTCCTAGTTCGTAAGTAGTTTGTAAGTTTAGCGACTGATGACCCCGTGGTTAAGTCCCATAGACTTTACAAACAAACAAACATTCAAAACTTAACATGATTGAAGATGTTATTCTGATGCACACGATATGTCAGTCGTACGGGAACTTGTAAATATTCATTATACAAGAGAAATGGCAGATTCCGGCAACTGATTCTTGTCAATCAGATAAGTAATCAATCTATAGTCTGGGAGTTGAAATCCCGCGGTATATTGCGGTGTATGCTACTTTTGATCTATTTGAAAATGCAAGTTCGGCAGAGCATGGTCGTTTTGCACAGGCATCGGAAAAAAATATAATATAAATAGGATAACAATGAAATTTATACCGATTTAGTGTACGAACATTTTGTACATACCTGTAGCAACTGTTTCCATCCTGTAGAACTCAAATTGTTCACTTCAGTACCAAAATATTCACTCACAAACCGAGAGTAAAGTTGCCTTGCTTTCATAGCGCTGCGTGTGTTCTCGACGAAGGTCACTTTGGAACTGACGTAGCACGACAGGTATGGAAGGTCGCGACCTCTCCTTCTGGAATGGGATGCACCAATCCTTCCCCTGTCCAACCCACCCATCAAAATTCCGAGATTCGAAAATTCATTTTCGGTGTTTTGGCCACGTTTTGGCGATTCCGTCCCTCTGCGCAACAGATTCTACACAACGCTGGTGACTACTTTAAAGGACAGTAAGAGGTGCAAACATGTAACGCTTTTGTGTCGGTTGTCAGTAAATAGTTTCAATACTCAAATATACCCTGCCGGTAATAATATTACCACACCATCTTACAGATCTCGAATGGACCTGAACTTCATTCTTGGAGCAGTGTATATCTACTAAACGAAGTGATTGCATTTACATATTAATAGCGCAGGTACCAGGTGGCGATCCACTCCAGAACACCCACATGAGCAGGTCTTGTAGCTTCCGAGGGCATCAATGCTGCCGCTGATCCTGGCATCCATACTGTGTTGCTGTACATTACTGCACACCTACTCGAAATGTTCCTGCAGTTCTCCAGCAGTTGTTGGTGTGCTGTCAATGAGACTGGCACACGCCATTGCACAGTTCTAGCCAGAGAGGTTGCTGCACGTCCAGGGAGTATATCGTTTACCGCACAGTGTACTTGTGAGCACTATCTTTTCGGAACAACACATCACCTTCCAGATGCAAGAATGGCAAAAGAAGTCTTACGGCATTCTGCACCTACCAAGGTATGTTCAGCGTTATATGCACAAACACGAAAGATAAGTGACACTTGTAGCTTGTTGCACCGTGGAGCCTAACGCCCAGGCTGCGGCCAGAGCATCCCACATGATTGCACTCTACGACACTGTGATCGCCAGCTGTGTGTCGAATGCGCCAAAGAGTAACATATACAGAGGAGAAACCACCCCTACAGCACTGTCCTATGCTGTCCTCGTAGTTGCGTAAGATGCTGGCAGGTGTCAGGCGGTGCACTAGCTTAGGGTGCCTCTCGCACGTCAGAGGGTAGCGTGGAGGGAAGGCTGAGGGGAGAGCTCGTGCCGCCTGCCACGAGGCCACGGCTGTGTCCGGTGTGCCGGCGTTTGAGGGGAGGTGGTGGTGGGGACGGCCGCTACCTGCCGCCTGCTCTGGCCAGTTTAAAGGTCTGCTGCTGACCGTAGCGCCATCATGGGACATCTTACAGAACTGCTGGAAACCCTCCCTCCCCGCACCCCGGAGCGTAGGACCGGGCCCTTACGGAGGTTTCCAGTCTGTATATATTTGTCTGTGCACGCGCTAATGACCAGCAGCGGCGTGCAGGCAGAACCTGCCTTCACCGCGGGAGCAGTGGCGTAGCTATCATAGGGCTAGGCGGGGCAGTGCCCCGGGGCCCTGAGCTCAAGGGGCCCCCTCGACAACCGTGAGCGACGTTTGAAGAAAGTTATAGTACACTATCGATTTTTTGTTGTTGCTCTCTCATCCTACCGTCCATTATCTCCACCTTCCCTCAATCATTCCACACTAGCCGCACTGGGCCACAGAGTGGCGGAACATTGCTTTTAGTGGGACCATCACAAGACGCTGCTCGGTGGTGCTGTTGACCTTCCAAGCCGCCAGTCACTGTGTACAACAATCGGCACACTTCAGTCTGCGTTGCAATGGAAGTAGAGGCAGCATCAATGCTGCTCACAGCAACAACTGCGCGTTCGCAGTACAGCGGCGTGCCGCTCGGCACAATGTGATGGGTAGAGCACCTCCAAATAATGAATAAATACATTTACTGTACAGTACTTGTTATTGGCAAATAGAAATGTACAGTTCCATTATACGAATAATCGGTTTTCCGAACATCCACGTCTCCCAATTACTTCGGATAGTCGACGATCTACTGTATATGATATTTTAGTTAAATGAAGGATTTTCAACATTTAACTTTTTTAACCCTGAGCAACAAACCTCAAACGCATGAAGTGAAATCCAAATATTATTCCCACTCAGAATATAAACATAACAAGGTCTATTGCTTGTCCGCTAAGACTTGACCCTGCCACCGTTAGTGTGTTGTCGGTTGAAGTCGGAGTTGCCATGGCTGCCAATCTTTGCGAAATAACAGTGAATGGCGCTGAATTACTAGCAGTGTGTTTGACAATACACGGTCTGACCACATTTGAATATGAAGCCTGTACAATTTATTATTACAAAACGGTATTATTATGGTAACTAAACTGTTTGTATAGTGAATTTTCCCAAGGGAGTGCTCCTTAATCATAGATCCCAATGAAGTGCTGTAACCAACTGCACTCTGAAATGCATGCAAGAAGAAGAGAAAATATGGTTACTTTGTCAGAATAGTGAATTGTCCATTCTAAACGCTGAAATCTACCCCACTGTCGTGACAATAAGCGAAAATATCGACTTACTTTACTTATTACTTCATGCAGCCTGGTAGCGGCACAGCTCAATAGAAAGTGTTTCATCATCCAAAATCCGGCAACTTCCTTTTGCTGAAACGATGCTACACGAATATTTCCCCTATTTTCTGTCTTTGACAGGGCTATCAACGAAATAAGGCTGATCGATATGGAGCATGGGGTCGTTTTATCTGCATATCCCGCCCAGGTCCAACTCTGTCTCTCGGCAAAATTTCATCCAAATGCATCCAGTAATTTTTGCGTAAAAGCATACAAAACAAACAAACTTTACAGTTATAACTATATTAACTGCTGCGTCACACATAATTTACTTAGCAGTATTTAGGTTTGTCTTATTATTTCTTCCAGTTGGCGGTAAGGAGCTGATGAAATAGTTTTGCATCGGTATACAATTTTAGTTTAAAGAGGGCCCCAATGTTATTTTTGCCCCGGGGCCCTTGGTGACATAGCTACGCCACTGCGCGGGAGACCGCGGCCCATCATTCCGCCCAACATTCTGACGGCAGCAGCCGAGCCGTGCGCCTCACTGGCACGGCATGAATCATCAACACCGCCCAGAGACGAGACAAGGCAAGGCGTCACAACAGGCCGTGCTACGTCACACTGACCAGGCCGCGGCAGCCAGCTTACTGGCTGCCCGCCACGAGGCAGGGGGCGTGTCCCAGCGGACAGCCAGTCAGCTGGCGGCCGCGGCCTGGTCAATGTGACGTAGCACGGCCTGTTGTGAGGCCTTGTCTTGTCTGGGTGGCGTTGCGCGACTGCAGGACAGCTAGGTAGGGCTGCACTGTCCCGCTGCCCCACTGCCAGCAGTAACCAGCGCTGACACTTCTCGGCCCACAAACCCTCTCATCTGTTCTGTGGTAGTGCTACCATCTTGCTTCCTTTCCTTGTAACACGACCATTTTTGCCGACGTTTGTACTGTGCCGCCGTACAGAACCTCGCCTACTGGCGTCAACACATTTATGTGACGACTGAAAGCATCGTCACTGCACAACAGACTCACCGCGTCCGACTTGTGTTGACATTCTCCAAAACGACTATCCCGCCCCTCACAAGGCCACAATCACAACCATTACAAAGTCCCTCAGTTGCCTGCAGGAAGGACGAATCTATCTCTGTGCCATACCGCTTGTTTGCTTCACACCAGATTCTAAATAAGAGTCACGAAACTCCCAGTAATTTGTTGCAACTTCGTGACTGCAAGCACTGCAAAGTGGCTCCGCATGAAAACATACTGCGGAACTAATCAGTAATCAAAGTATATTTGGAGTGAAGCAGCACATTCAAAATAATTCATATTTAGGAGCTTTTGAGACACTACAAATTGTAGCAACTATCAAAAATGTAATCTGGAAATATTTGTATTGCAAAGGATGCTCAGAAGTAAGAGAATAATCTTACGAATAACAAGTGTTAATTTATCGTGGTTACTTATACTTCTAGGCATAGATGTAAATCTTTAACAATCCATTCACGTACAAATTTCTGTTCTTAATCAGAATTTTAAAAAAACATGACCAAATATTTGTAGAGTTTATGGGACTTGACTACATGGTCATCAGTCCCTAAACTTACAAACTACTTACGAACTAGCTAACACGAACGACGGCACAAATATCCATGTCCGACGAGGGATTCGAACCTCCGACCGCAGTGGCCGTGCAGTCCGTAACTGGCGTGCCGCAGACCGCTCGGCCACCGCGGCCGGCGTTCTTAATCACAATTACAGATACTTCACTATGTCACAATATTACTGCTGTATAAAAGTAATATCTGAATGCTTCCAGTAGCAGTTAATCAACTATTTCAGTAGAGCCTGACTAGTTTCTCACTTCAGTTACCTACTGCCGGCCGCGGTGGCCGAGGGGATTGAGGCGCTCCAGTCATGGTCTAGACGGCCACTACGGTCGGGAGTTCGAATCCCCCCTCGGGCATGGATATTTGTGCCGTCGTTAGTGTTAGCTAGTTCGTAAGTAGTTTGTAAGTTTAGGGATTGATAACCCGGTAGCTATATAAACATTTGAAATTTGAAATTGTTACCTACTAGTTTGATAAAGTAAATCCGTAGCTACAAATAAATAATATGTCCATATATAAACAGTTAATACTAGCACGTCACGTTCTTGAGGATATTCAGTTTAATACCTAGCAAGTAGCTAAAAAAAATTATGATAGGGAAACGAAAGGCACAGAAGCAAGGACAAGGTGAAGAGAGGGTTTCAAGGCGATGTAAAGTTTAGTCTCCTAAAATGTGAAATTCGTGTATAGTCTTGGAAATATTACAGTATCCGAAATCCGCTAAAACAAAACTCATGCAATATGTCAGTACGCACCGAGCACGCGAATATAATCATAATCAGTTCCTTTTCTACTTGAGCACAACAGGTTGCGATTTATTTCTGCTTACAAAACGTTTTTGGACGATATGAATATGAATATGATTCCGGTATTGTGAACTGTATCCAATAACAGAAAAATCGAAATTTGTAGCTTGAAATAAAACAGTTTATAATGGGTGGCTGTACTATATCTGTGTCTAGTAAAAGAATCCAGAGAGATAAAACGTTTACCGAAAATACCTGAATGCGCCAGCCTGAACACAGCTCTCGAAATTCACAGTTTTTTCACTTAGTTAAATCCTTTAACTATAAAACATGCACAATAGCTCATTTATCTCCAAAGCAATCACGACACAATCATCATCATCATCATCATTATCATCTTCATCATAAGTCGTTGTGCTCATTGCTGAGCGTCATGACCCCATGAACCAAGCGTCTCCATCCCAG
Organism: Locusta migratoria; assembly: GCA_026315105.1. Taxonomy (NCBI): domain Eukaryota; kingdom Metazoa; phylum Arthropoda; class Insecta; order Orthoptera; family Acrididae; genus Locusta; species Locusta migratoria. Next base: position 398,300,800 of record CM048750.1, on the reverse strand, counting down.
TCGGTTGTCAGCTTCTCTCAGTGCCTGCTGAAGAGGCAGACCGGAGATCTTCTCGATTTGGTCTATCCATCTGCTCGCTGCTCTTCCTCTTGGTATTGTGCCTTCGATCTTTCCTTGTAAGATTATTTTTTCTAAGTTTTCTCCGTTTCTTCTCATAATATGGCCAAAGAACTGGAGAATTGTTTCGTCGACTCGAGAAGAAAGGCGTCTGGAGATGTTCAGTTGTTCAATAATTGACACATTTGTTCTTCTTTCGGTCCATTTTATGCGTAGCATCCTACGCCAGCACCAAATCTCAAACGCATCAATGCGTTGTTTGTCTCTGGCCTTGAGTGTCCATGATTCACAGCCATAAAAGAAGACAGAAAACACGAGTGTTTCAACTAGCCGGATCTTTTTGCTATTTCTGCTCTGCCAGATCTTCGTGAGCTTCTTCATAGCCACTCGTCCTAGCGTGATCCGCCTTTTTATCTCCTCTTCACAACTACCTGTGCTACAGATGGTTGACCCAAGATAGGTGAAGGACTGCACGACTTCCAGTTCCTTTAATTGACCTGTGAGCTGGATCTGTTGTTCTCGATCAATTAACATGGGTTTGGACTTACTGAGGTTGATGTCGAGTTCATATGCTAGACTAATGTCTTATTCTAGTTAGTAGCTCAGCAAGTTCATCTTCGTTGTTGGCTAAAAGTACCGTATCATCAGCAAAACGGAGGTTGTTGACAGTTCTTCCACCAATTGAGATGCCTGTGGTCCAACCATCAAGAGCTTTCGTAATGACGTGTTCTGCATAGATGTTGTACAATTGTGGGGATAGAACACAACCCTGTCTCACACCTTTTGAAACTCTGAAGGAATCAGACGTGCCAGCACTTGTCTTTACAACTGCGGAGTGATCATTGTACAGATGTTTGATCAATACAATAAACAACTTTTATTTATTTTTATCGTGCATTACTGATAAAAAAGAGCAAGAAGCAATTAAATGGAAGAATAATACAAAACGTGAGATTACATTATGTTAATTACAGGGATTTTGGATTTTTAAACTCACAATTTCTTGTTCCCCCTAATTAAAAGTTATTCTAATGCTGAGATTTTTTCCCTCGCTCCCTCCCCTCCATATTCTCTCTCTCTCTCTCTCTCTCTCTCTCTCTCTCTCTCTCTCTCTCTCTCTCTCTCTCTCTCTCTCTCTCTCATTTTCCTCGGGCCGTCGGGGGGGGGGGGGCACGTTCCCCTTTGCCATCCCCCCCATCCGTGAATCCGCCCTTGTCCATTGGAGATGTCGCGCCAACACTTTATTTTGCAGACGAATTGAAATAGAAAAGGATGTTGTATTAACTGCGGAGAATAATGTTGTACCGGTTTCAATGCTGTTGCATTTAAGAAACATTGCAGAAACAAAAATTAGCTTCGCATAAGCGCACGAATACCATTCGCTGCCTCAGTGGCAGGGCTGCGTTTGTGACTCTGAAGTTCTATCCTTGACATCTTCCACATCCACGAGGATCCCCTCAACATGGATCTACGGAACGAATAACTACTCTAATCCAAAGAGCCAACTGGCTTTATCTGTAGTTGAAGCAAATCAGCCAAAACTTGCTATCAGTCTTTGTGACGTAAGGACTCGCTAACTGAGCAAATCACCCGCCATTGCGCCTTTTGACTGCCGTCCGCAGATGAGTGCTTTAGCTGGAAAAAAACTGTAGGCGGTACTCTGCTAGGAGGAAAAAAGTGTAGGTGGTACTCTGCTCATTCCACACGAAATGAGCCAAATGGACATTTTTAGAGAATCCATAAAGTAAAGCTTTAGGCATGTCAATATACTAACAAAATTTAGCTACAATTTACAGATTTGAAACTCATTTTTAGTGTATTCGAGTGGATTTGAAGATACCATCCATAGGCTTTGGACAACGACATCTTACCGTAACTAATCAGGAGTGGCGTTGCAGAAGACAATAACAGTGTGTGTTTCGCCGGGAATTAAAACTAGTTAATTGTTACTGTTGGTAAGGTTAGCAACAGTTTAACATGGATACATCCAGCCATTTGTTGAAGCATTGGTCAAGGAGATTAAAATTCGCTTCTGTTTTATTTCCTACTAGTGCTACGACACACTATTTTACAATCTTAAACTGACTACAGTGCGAAAAAGACGGGTAAGTAGAGATAATATTTAAGGTAAATATTTTATCTTGACAGTGAATCCTTCTCAAAACATGTCGTGCTAAGCATGAAAACATAAGTAACTCGTGCAGTGTTTCATAATTAAATCAATGGAAATTAAGTCAAAATGTTGCGATGTAAAGTCCCTTGAATTTTCAAAAGAATTGCCGGAATTTCTCACATCCTTTCTTCAACGAATAAGCAACAATATTGCTTGCAAAACTTGTTACGTATGCAGTGGCTTCTCTCTCTGGAGCAAGGTTCTTAAACGCTTTGGAGTCGGTAAGAAGCATTTCCTCTGTCTCGGTTCAGACTAGTCGGAACTCTGCATTGGCTAATTCCAACATTTTACCGCCAGACAGACTCCATTGAAATTGTTGGAAAGCGCAATGTGAACGCTTCGGCGGTTATGATTGCAACTGGAACGAATCTACAACTTTCCAATTTTTCTTTCCGAAATCCGTTCGACCATTTACAGTTATGCTATATTTTACAAATTTAAGAAAAGAATTTTAGCCGGTCCGCTAATAACGAGTTTGAATTTTAGGCGGTACGCCGTACCGCCCCGTACCGGCAAAACTAAAGCACTGCCCCACACCTGAAGTGGCTATCGTCGACAGGAAAAAATTACCACTGCTCGCTATGTGAAATCGCCTTAATTCCGTGTGAAGCATGCAACTCAACACAGCAGAGCTGTTTATGCATCTGGCAGAACCACAGTGAGCCGGTAATTATTCTCCCAGAAGAGTTCCATCTGGTCGTCTCTCAAGAAGGGAAACAGACAGGAACTCTCTTTCTGTTACTCGGTCAACCATGTAAGTTTTTTGATGTTTTCACAAACTTACAGTCGAGACGAATCTGTTCTAGACAGCCAATGAGAAATACTGTGCCAACATATCTGTGATCCTGCTTCATTGCCTCTGCATAACGAGGCATTCAGCCTTAAGGCCTCATGGTGCGTGTTACGTTTCGGATGCAATTCTCCAGTGACGCAGTATCGCACACATGGATACTGCCGCTAACAGTGGTATGCTACCTGGGCAAGCCGACACTCCACACGAATCTTCAGCACTGTCACAATTCGCCTATTGCCTGCTAAAAGCCCTCTGACGGTCTACCGCCTGCTGGTAGCCTGTGGGCTTCCCCAGTGACACAGAAAAACAGCTCCTTTCTCAAATCAAATACAGCTTCCTTGCCACACCACACAGTTTAACCCTTTCCCTCCCAGCGTTGCCATATGGGAACGTCGTCTTTATCTGTTTCTCTAGCCACAACCATTTGTTCAAAGGTTGTAAACAACACTGCACGACTACCAACAATACACTGTGACTAGGTTGTCTACCATTACGTTGAGCAAACAGAAGACCATTAGGATACAATGCATTGTCAAAATATGTTTCGTTACTTCATGTCTTAGTTGCAGCACATGCAGCAAGACTTTCAAATAATTATATCAAGGTAAAGGAAACAAACTAATTTAAAAATTTCATTCCTAAATTATTGTCCAATGGCTAAATTAGTAGAACACAGTTTGAAAATCTATTAGTTACGATAAAGGAAATATATCCTGCCCATTGATGCCATATGTAATCATCCCAAATTTTCCTTCAGAAACTAAGAACAATCAAAAATTCTGTCAATACATTATTCCAATCATTATGTACAAAAATATGCAAAGAAACACTTTTGTTCATCAATTAATAAATTTTGTGTTGAAATGGTTAAAAATGCCTGTCTAAGCACCCGCAGTAACTACTGTCTCTAATTACCATCACAATTATGATGTGTGGGAATCAAATTGCTCAGAAAAGTATGTCGACGACATACTTGAAAATGACATGTAAGTAAGTCGGTATTTCTTGACGCCTTACAGTGTTATATACTGTAAAGTTTTACATTTTGTACAGAAAAATAGAAAGATGAACCTGTTGAAATACTGGAAATTAATTGACATTTGACACATGATGCCAGCTTAGTACTAAATGATCACACACAATTTCCATTTATCCCTCTCGTACCACAAGATAAACATTTTTTTTGCATTTTTCATTTAGTAAAGTTATTTTTGTAACTATTTAATGTAGTACGTTACGGCGTCAAAATTTGTATCTTCTGTTCTAATACCTCATTGAATCACATATTTCATGTGTCAGTGGCATTCATTTGTCAGTCACCTAAAGACAGACTAAGAAGCAGCAAACCGGTTACTGACAGTGTATATAAATATTACAGCAGAATATTTCGAAGTGTTTTCCTTTTGCAACAATTCGGACTGTGTAAAAACATTTCTATACTCTAGCTATTATGAGATGTGCCAAATACCCATTTTCCTAGCCCTTCCTAGCTTCCTTCCTGGCAAAATTAAGACGCCATTAATTTCAAGTTCACTGATTATTGTTTCACGCCATGTTCACCAAATAAATATCTGGAATTTCACACTTACACTGCTGCCTGTGTCCGTCTACGGCGATCAAGCTGTCTTCTTCATTATAATCATGCAACGAAATTCCAATTGCTGCTTTAAATACAAGTGTATTTATTACAGTGTAGGCCTATTTAGAGAGCCTGTAAAGGGAGAGAGTCGCCACGCGTGACACCTCTCCTGATTGGCTGAGAGCTCAGGACGCCATGTTTTTACCACATTTGGCGGGCTTTACATGTGAATTAATAGCCTCAGTGTGCGTTTCTATACTGTGTAGTGTCTTAAAAGCTTCTGACAGAGATTCCCCTGTGCAGTTACATACGGGTTGTATTAGGGTAGGCACTGCTCTGCTTTTGCACGTCTATATTCGGTTCTATTCACGTAAATTAACGTCTTCGTTGTTTGTTAACGATAACCTTAGAACTTCGCGGCAGTATTTAAGATTATATGTTGTTCTGAAGTGATTTACTGAGTGTAATTAATAATGTGATTTATATAATCATGCAGCGCAAATGTTTCATTGTTCTTCTTCCTCTGTTGGCTGTAAAAACCGAGGTAAAGATCGATATATGATGCTTGTGTTCGCAAGTAATGAGGAAATACGGGAAAAGTGGGCAGTAAAAATTAACCGAGAAAGCGGGAACCGTAAAGGCGACTTATAAAGCAAGAAAGGCATTGATAAAATTCAGTAATAGAACAAATGCATGTGAAATTCCCGCTTAGTGTAGTGGTTGCGTACTGAATTCATTCTGTGAAGAATGGGAGTTCGAATCCAATAAGCGCAACATTTTTTAAAACGGTATTTGCTAGCTTTTTGTTAGTTCATGGTTCTGGTTTTTGACATGTCGTGCTACAAGGTATGTTTTAACATGGCTACGGCACCTCCCCCTTGGCTGTGTTTCACGAGACTTGTTTGCTTACAAATTTATGAGGCCTGTATGAACATACATGAATAGCATTTCTTGTTCCACGTGCTGATTAGTAAGCTAGAAGATGTGCTTTAATGTCTTGGGTGGGTGGAAGTGATGGCTTACTTCAATCGCTAAGTGGCTGCACTTCTGCCTGACTCTGTATGTAAGTGCACGTCCCGCGCGCTGTCTGGTAAAAACATGGCTGTCACCGGCCTGTTAGGCACTCTCTCCCTATACAGGCTCTCTAGAGCTAATTCGGCTTTAGCGCCATCTTCAGGTGATGACAGATGGTAGTCACGTACACATACATGGTTTTCGCCCTGTCAGTTATATTTTTGCTTCGAAAATTTTATCGAAGCAATATTTGTTCTAGCGTGAAAACCATTCATGTATGTGTACGTCACGACCATTTGACATCACCTGAAGATGGCCCTAAGGCCGAATTAGGTCTTGTAGCGTAATAAATATACTAGTATTTAAAGCAGCAATTGGAATTTCGTTGCACGATGTCTTTAAATGACATTATAATGCAGAGACCAAGATGTTGACTCTAAATCATTACAATCACTTTCACATTTACGATGTTGCTATTGGTACTGGTATTGATGAAACGGCAGCTTAGTGCCCTGTTGACTGGCTGACTGCGAGCACTCACCGCGTTGCGCGCGCAGACGTCGGCGCCCAGCTCGATCATGCGGTCCAGGAAGGACATGCGGTTCTCCTTGACGCAGTACATGAGCGGCGTCCACCCCGTCACCTGCGACAAGACAGACAGGCCCAGCCAGCGGTCAGCAGCGCAGTGACAAAACAACACTGTACATACAACGTGCTCACGTGCAGAAGGCATGCGTACGCTCTGAAGCATAGCAAAATACAATAACAGTGTTGTACACCACGACAGTAGCGCTCCAAGCGGCCGGCAAGCTACATTCTCAAATACAATATCGTATGACAGTGAATAGTTTCGTTAATACTAATGTTAACGTAGTTTTCACAACAAATGTCCATAGTGTGTGCAGGAAAAAGGTTTGGGAAGCACCTGAAATTAGGGGAGTGGAAAAAGAGACTGTAAGCTGAGTAAAGGAGATGTTTTGACAGAAACGAAACAAAAACACACCTCACAGCGCGAATCAAATAACTTGTAAGTAAATAACACAAACAGAGACAATAAAAAAATGACACATAGCCTGCCATGCCACAGAAATGGCTATTTTTCAAAACCGTTTGTAAGAAGTGTAACTGTAAAAAGTGTAAATATAAACAGTGACAGCAAGTGGCAATGTGCTACACATCACACATGAAGAGGAAAACATAAAATTTCGTGAGTGATATTAGTAGTCCATTTTATTCATAATCGAAACAATCCTACTGCATGAGGACTGTTAGTGATCGAATTTAACAAAAATCAAACAAACAATGTAATGCAAAACATTTCTTGTACAGTTGACCACTGAAGATGCTTTAGAATAAAGCAAAACGCGTCTGGTCTAAAGTAGACTAATTTAGAGTTCCCTAAGACGGTCCCATAACAGTTTTGTGCATGACTGTGAATCAGCGACTGTTACAATACAATAACTTTTAAGGGGCAGCCCTCAGTCGCAAAGTACGAAAATAATCGTAACCAGGTTTCATCTTCAGACGAAGATGAATATGTTAAAACTGCATGTCAATATCTGAAATACAAAAAATATTTGACATAATCAGATAGTCATAGCTAAAAAGTAAATAATTGTGGCCAGGCGGAGCAGTCACTAGGGGCTGCAATGTCTCCGCTGCTAACGTCGACAGATAACTGACCGCGCATATGTACAAAGCGCGTATGTTAGCTTATCGCCATCTAGTGGCCAAGTTATGATACAATGTGGCAGGTAGCTTGCGTACCAAACCGATAGAGGTGAAACATTCTACACGTTATACATATAGAAGCATAAGTGGTACATCGTGAACAATATTTAACGAAATGCAATAACCAAACATAAATACCAACACATATTAATGTGAAAGAAAAGGTATCACGGAACCTGCAAGAGTAGGTCAGTGAAACTTAAATTGACCATCTAAAGTAGTGGCTTGATGCCTTTAAAGAAACCACTACCACAAAGCTGCACCTGTACATTCAATAACAGTCCGTCATGCGACAAGTGTTAAAAATTTATAACTCTTCCCAGGTGTAAAGTTTACGCCCCTTCTTCTTTATATGCAAAGGGTCTACATTTTCAATTTTTTCGGGGACATGTCCTGCAATTAACAAGTGATCTGCAAACGAGGAATTAGGGGGACACACTTGTGACAGAGCCAAGTAGTGCTCTCTTCTCTCTCTCTCTCTCTCTCTCTCTCTCTCTCTCTCTCTCTCTCTCTCTCTCTTTAGGATTTTATCAACAAACCGAGCCTCATAACCATTTTTGATGGCTACTGTTTTAATGGGATTAATTTCTTTATTGAAGTTTTCTTTAGACAAAGGGACTGACAGTGTTCTATGGACAGCTGAGAAAAAGTAGGCAATTTTATGAGAAGTTGTATGTGGAAAAGTTTGGTCTGTTCGCGCCATTTTACGGAAGATATTAAATGAAATGTTATAATTTTATCGTCGATTATAGCCAATGTGAGGTCTAGATAGATAATTGACGCTTATCACCGGCCGCGGTGGCCGAGGGGACTGCGGCGCGCCAGTCACGGTCTGCACGGCCACTACGGTCGGGAGTTCGAATCCCCCCCCCCTCGGGCATGGATATTTGTGCCGTCCTTAGTGTTAGCTAGTTCATAAGTAGTTGGTAAGTTTAGGAACTGATGACCCCGTAGTTAAGTCCCATAAGCTATACAAACATTTAAAACATTTTGAAACGCTTGTCATTTTCACGTTCACAAGTGAAAGTGATGTTTCCATGAAGATCGTTAAACAAATTAAAGAAATCCGGTCAATACTATTAAGTGGGCTGTCATAGACAACTAAAATGTCGTCAACGTATCTACAATAGGTTATAATGCCTAAGTCGATGACTGAGAATCCCTGAAACATTTTTACTTCTAGGGGATTGATGAAAATATCAACCATAATCCCGGCTAAAGGATTACCCGTGACCAAACTGTGTTTGCTGAAACAATTGCCCATCAAATTTGAAATAGTTATATTTTACTACTATTGTGATCAAATTCATAAAATCAGTAATCTCTTCGTCAGAAATGTCTTTTTTTTTTTTTTTTTTTTTTTTTTTTTTTTTTTTTTTTTTTTTTTTTTAAGTACATTCTCTTCTATGATTTTGAGGGTCTCAGACACAGGCACATTTGTGTAAAGATTTTTTATGTCTAAAGAAAAGTCTGATCGTGTAGAAATTTGGTAATGTCGTGATAAGCACTATTCTGGCTGTTGGAAATTGGTATTATCGGGTGGTTAATTTTATGTACCTTGAATTGTGGTCGTAATTTCGGAGGTTGTGGGTTCATATTGATGATTTTTCTGGTATGGTTTTAGCAAGTGATTGGCATTATTAACCGCTGTCCAATTTTTTTTTCTGAATAGTGGGGGTAGGATCTACTTGCAGTTTAGAGATACCGTTTTCTTCAAAAAACGACAGAGTTTTCGAGGGGTATTCCTCGTTATAGTCTATTACAACAGAGGAGCCTTTGTCAGATTTAGTTATAAGGCCGTTGTTATCCTTGAGCTGTTTATTAATATTATTGATCGTCAATTTGTCGTGATATGAAGTGCCACGAGAGGCAGATTGAAATTTACTGATAATATTAGTTACGTCATGTGCAATTCTTGTTTGTGAATCATTATCTATTTTTACATAATCTAAACCAGATTTCAAGTCAACAATGAAATTGTGTCTGACTTGTTTACCAGCCAAATCTGGTTGTACATTGTATTTAAGCCCTTTTTCTAATAAAGTGATTTCAGCTTGTGTGAAATTGGTATTAGTCTTATTTTAAAAAATTTGGAAAACACATGGTCACTTTTCTTAAAAGTATGGTGAGAAGATCTCTCAGGCAGGAAAAGGCAGAAAAACTTAGTGATTTTCTTTTCATGCCTGTACAATATTCCTTGTTTATAATTTTCTAAACAGTCATCAATTTGTGACCATACAACGTCACTATTAATGTTGAATTCATTGTAGCACAATTTTGTAGTTTCCATGAACAAATCATAGGTCACATAACCTATACAAATAGTATAACTACAACTGCAGAAAAGGAGGCCAAAAACACACAGAAGAATTATGTGAAGGAGATGTATTGCGGAAGTATGAGTTGTGTGAAAGTGGGAGAGGGAAGAACAGAATGGGTCAAACAAGTGTGTGGGCTGAAGCAGGGCAGTGCATTATCACCCCTTTTCTTCATTGTGGTTATGGATGACGTAATGACAAAGGTAGCAGGGAAACTTGAGGAAGGAAAGATGAGAGCAATGGTGTTCGCAGACGATCTCACGGTCTGCTGCAACAAGAAGGAGGAAACGCGAGAGCAGCCGGATGCTTGGAAAGAAACAGTGGGAGAATACAGATTCAATGTCAACAACCGTAAATTTGAGTTCATGGTAACTAGCAGGAAAAGGAATAGATCAGGGAAGAGAATAACACTTGGAGGTGAGCAGCTGAAGAAGGTACAAACTTCAATTACCTGGGAAGTGTAATTGAGGAAAATGGAGAAATGACAAGCAGATTATAGAATGTGTCAGACAGGCAGAAGTATTTTTGAGAAATGTTAGGAGTTTAGTGTGGAGTAAGGATATACCACAGAAAAGTAAAGGAGTGCTATACCAAAATTATTATGTTCCGATATTGACATATGCATCGGAAACTTGGGTGACAAAGTAAAGAGATAGGAGCAAAATACAAGCGGGGAAAATGAAATTTATACGAAGCAGAATAGGGGTATCAAGAAGAGACAGGATGGGGAATGAGAAGATCAGGGAAACAGTGAGAGAGGAGCTCTTACAGGAGAGGAGAGAGAGATCAAGTCTGCAGTGGTGTGGCCATTTAAAGAGAATAGAAGAGAAGAGGATTACCAGGAGGATACACGAAATACAGATACAGAAGAAACGATCAAGGGATAGATGGGTAAAAGGTGTGGAGAATGGTGTCAAAAAAAGAGTAGAGGACCGGGCGAGAGTGAAATCACGGAGTTGGTGGGAAGACAGGACGAAGTGGCGAGGCTTGTGTTCCATCAGACTCCTATGGCTGCAAACTGGGGAAGAGGATGATGATGATCCTACATAGTGCAATAAAAGTTGCTAAGAACTACAAAATTAAGCGCACGTTTGTCTTCCTTACCTTTCCTAAAATCCCTGGGAAGGTATGAAACGGTGCAGTACAGCATAGTTTATTTGCGACACTCTTCGAGTTTTCATGTTTACACTGAAGAATTTAATTTTATATTAAGAACAAAAAATGGCCGAGGAACACCTGAACATCTGGCCTTTCGCGAAAAGACCTCAATTTTCTACAGAGGAACGTTAAGCTTTCTTCCCAACAATTCCATTGAAATTAGAAGGTTTGTAACGTACGAGAAAACCTTACAGACGTGGCAATAAACGTCGAAAGGAATAAAACTGTTTCCCGATAATGAAGAACTAAATTCCAGAATTGTTCCTACAACTGAATCGCAAACGGCAAGAATATTCAAGTCACTTTTTAAGCAAAATTAATTCCACTCAAAAGTATTCGTGTGTATAATAAACACGAGTGAAGTGTACAAACGTGCGAATCATTGTACTCCATATGGATTTGTTATATGTGAAAGAAAGTGCGTACCATAGCAATAACCGACCATAACAGGAATTTATGTTTCTTTTACGTTTACATCTTCTTACTTTCGTCAGTTGCAAATATAACCATAATCTCAAGCGTTTCTTTATCAATGAATTGCTATTTATATCACTCAGTCAGTGAAATTCGACTGTTTTTAGATTTATTTCTATATTATTTAGTCTCTTCATATTTTACTAATGTGTGTCACGAAAAAATCATAGTTACTATTTCGTTAATTAAGTGGAAAAATAGTTATAAACAAACATCACTCTCACAACGGCTTGCCCACCGCTAGGAGCGCTATAGTCGGCGGCATCTACGAGGGCGGACGAGTTGTCAGCTGTTCTGCGCACCCCCCTCCATTACCGCAGTGACAGCCAATAACGTTCACTCTGTAGACAGCGTGGCTGGCCGCGAGTTACGCAATGTTTCTGCCGCAGGCGCAACTCTTAGCTCCATATCACTGCACCTCCCTGCGCGTAAGCACCTTCTTGCGTGACGCCAACTATAGTAGTCTTGTGTAGTTCACGAACGAACTAGTTGGGAAGAGCGCCCCACAGGCGAACTACGCGAACTAGTTCGCAGATCCCTCGCATCTTAGTCCGTCCGCTCCTTTCCCGAAACAGCGAGAACAGACCGGGAACAGCGAGAGGACGCGAGAGCGCGCAGAATCGCGTGATTCCCTTCTGCCAGTTACCGTCATTTCGAGCTGAGATGCAGCTCAGCTGTAGTTTCCTAGTTAACTGCCACAAATTTTCTTTTATAAGGTATTCAGCAGTGTCTAAATATAACCCTCAGTGTAAAGAAGTGAAGAGAACTCAAAACTTAACATCATTTGCATTTATATGCGACAAATTATGCATCAACGATTTTCTTTCGCCTCCATGATACTGTTGCCGGCTCGCGGGGTAGAATGTTGAGGACACCGTATTATAAGCGACACTAAGATTATAAAGTAACGAACCCGTACAGAATTAATTAGCTACAAAACTGTAGTTTACTGCCTGTCGTCAGAATGTAAAGGTCGAAACCCCATGTCATCAGTGTCTCTAGCGTGAAGATAAAAATTTCTTCTATTTCCTTTCCTAATACAAATTCAATTTGTGTAATAAGTGTGAGGTTGACCGGACGCTTAACTTTCGATGCAACTCAGGCGGCCGCCCCTCCGAAACAAAGGATTGGACTCGCCCAGCACCGAAGACAAAATTGCGTTTCTGCGCGTGGGAACTTGGTTCAGAGGGGGTTGACTAATGACTTCCCTCAGCACCTGTTTGCACAAAGTCCCCAACGAACAAAGTTTCAAAATTAATAATAAATACGTTCTCACCAAGGGCTCATGATTATTTTTGTGTGTGTGTAGTTGTTAAGCAACAAATTAGAAAATTTTCTTTTGTTAATGTTATAGGTATATTCTTTGTGCCATATAATACTTGACCTGTACCATAGTAGTAATATTTTTTGTTGATCACTTCCAAAACTTTATAAAAATTATAAAGTCAATTATAAAAGTGCATTTTTATTCACGAAAATAGACGCATTTAGCATATTTTGTAGGTAATGTTCCTTCAATGACCTAATAAATAAATAAAGAAAACCATTTTAAAAATAAAATACTACGAGTACTCTGTATGCAAACTAGTTTGAATACCATTGTCTCACCCATTCGTGTAAATAACTGGTTTATTTACTTAACTATTTGATGTCTAATTACCCAAAAATACGGATAATAGCTGATTATTATACAAAAAAGCTGTCATAACAAAAGAAAGAGCACTTTTAGTAGCGGTAGCAAATGCCAAAAAGAGCGGACGAACTAAAAAAGAGCGACCTACTTCGCAGCCGAGATGCGAACTAAAAGGAGAGCTACCGGTCGCGAACTAAAATATGTGCCATCGGTCGCGAACTAAAATATACGCGATCGGTCGTGAACTAAAACATGCGTTACTGGTCGCGAACTATTATGCCAAACGTATCTCGCTTCTTAGTTCGTTGGATTCTTTTCCGAAGACCGGCGGCAATAGCGAGAGGGCGCGCAGCAGAATTAAAAATCACGTGTTTGCCCTCTGCTGATGAGAGCCATTTCGAAGTGAGCGTCTGCCTGCTAGATTACATAGTTCAGTGCTACAAAATTTCTGCTTTGAAGTATTCTGCACTCTGCAATATCTGACTAATAAATTCCATAATGCCAAGATATAGAGAAATTATCCACAGACTGTTTCTTTTAGCTTGCGTGAAATCGTTAGCGGCTCAAGCAGCAAGCGCATGAAGCAGCTAGGTGGGGGAACTTCCCCCTCCACCTGCAAGCGCAGACCACGCCGCTCAGCCGTCACTGGGAGCGGACGAACTAAAAGAACGAACTAGTGAGTGCTCCCGAGCGCGAACTATTATCCGTAAGTCTAAACTATAGTGTCGTTTCAACTTTCAGTCGGTAATAAGTTCGACAGTAGTGAGTGTTATAGTGTGATATGACGTTACTCAGAGGCGAGGCACAAGCTCAGCTGGGTGGAGATGGAAACGTGAATCGGATCCCTTTCAGTGGAGCCATATTCGCACTTTTCGACCACTGGGGAGGGGCCAGGGCAGATAGGGGAGAGGGAGAGTTCTCCTGCTAGTCTTGCACGTTTCGCAGGAGAGCTTCTGTGAAGTTTGGGAAGTAGGAGGAGACGTACTGGCAGAATTGAAGTTGTGGGGCGGAGCCGTGAGTCGCATCAGGATAGCTCAGAGGAAGAGCGCTTGCCCGCGAAAGGCAGTGGTCCCAGGTTCAAGTCCCGGTTCCGGCACACAATTTTAATCTGCCAGGAAGTTTCACATCAGCGCACACTGCGCTGCAGAGTGAAAGTTACATTCTGGATATTTGTACTTATTGGTGATTCCTAGCTTGCAGAGCAGAGAATTTGAAGCAAGTTTTAACGTTAGAAATATACTCTCTGAGTTCCTTTTCTGTATCCTTGCGATCTATATTTCGTTTTCAAAGCTACCAAGGTCGATACTGCGTTTCCTCTGGTACTTTACGTTCTGTCCCCGGTATGTTCATTACTCTGTATCTTTCCGCATTCGTATTGGTCATCTTCAGAATAGCCCCACTCAGCCATATATACTCCCATTCTTAATCTATTGCATTATTCATGTACTATACTGTAGTTGCTGCCCTTCAGCAATTTCCTCCTTGAGTTGTAGATTCGTATTTTGTAAAGAATCCGTCCATAAAGGCAGGCGGCGAGTCTCTGGTCGGCCATCTAGTAGTACGCTCCGTTAGATAAAGCTCTTCGTACACTTACGACTGGCTGGAACTGCTTGGTGGTTATACAGTCCTGGCCATTAAAATTGCTACCCCACGAAGATGACGTGCTACAGACGCGAAATTAAACCGACTGGAGGAAGATGCTGTGATATGCAAATGATTAGCTTTTCAGAGCACTCACACAAGGTTGACGCCGGTGGCGACACCTACAACGTGCTGACACGAGGAAAGTTTCCAACCGATTTCTCATATACAAATAGCTGCTGACCGGCGTTGCCTGGTGAAACGTTGTTGAGATGCCTCGTGTGAGGAAGAGAAATGCGTACCATCACGTTTCCGAATTTGATAAAGGTCGGATGGTATGCAATCGCGATTGCGGTTTATCGTATCGCGACATTGATCCTCGCGTTGGGCGCGATCCAATGACTGTTAGGAGAATACGGAATCGGTGGGTTGAGAAGAGCACTACGGAACGCCGTGCTGCACCGCAAAGGCCTCTTAACTCTAGCAGTCGAGATGACAGGCATCTTATCCGCATGGCTGTAACGGATCGTGCAGCCACGTCTCGATCCCTGAGTCAATGTTTGCAAGACAACAACCATCTGCACGAACAGTTCGGCGACGTTTGCAGCAGCATGGACCATGGCTGCAGTTACCCTTGACCCTGCATGACAGATAGGAGCGCCTGCGATTGTGTACGCAACGACGAACCTGGGTGCACCAACGTCTGTTTACATCTTCATGATGGTCGCATCCGAGTTTGACGACATCGCGGTGAACGCACATTTGAAACGTGTATTCGTCATCGCCATACTGGCGTATCACCCAGCGTGATGTGGTAGGGGGTGTCACTGGTTACACGTCTCGGTCACCTCTTGTTCGCATCGACGGCACTTTGAACAGTGACCGTTACATTTCAGATGTGTTACGACACGTGGCTCTACCCTTCATTCGATCCCTGCGATACCCTACATTTCAGCAGGACAATTCACGACCGCATGTTGCAGGTACTGTACCGGCCTTTCTGCATACGAAAATGTTCGACTGCTGCCCTGGTCATCACATTCTCCAGATCTTTCACCAATTGAAAACGTCTGGTCAATGGTGGCCGAGCAACTGGCTCGTCACAATACGCCAGTCACTACTCTTTATGAACTGTGGTATGTTGTTGAAGCTGCATGGGCATCTGTACATCTACATGCCATCCAAGCTCTGTTTGACTCAATGCCCAGGCGAATCAAGGCCGTTATTACAGCCAGAGGTGGTTGTTCTGGGTACTGATTTCTCAGGATCTATGTAACCAAATCGCGTGAAAATGTAATCACATGTCCGTTCTACTATAATATATTTGTCGAATAAATACCCGTTTATCATCTGCATTTCTTCTTGGTGTAACAATTTTAATGGCCAATAGTGAATAAAGCGGAGTGCCCGTGTATTTGTGTGTGTGTGTGTGTGTGTGTGTGTGTGTGTGTGTGTGTGTGTGTACGTATTGCAAAGAAATCTACAATTTTGTTCCAATCTGTATGAAATTTTGCACACGTAATCTACAATTGATTAGGACAGTCGCCGTAAGTCTAAGGATGACGTGCAACACATAGTTCACGAGATATGACGTCTTAAACAATGAGATGCTCGAAAAACTGCTCATTTTCTCCTAAATCAATGGACCAATTTCAACCAAATTTGGTAGACATACTCCTTACGTAAGATAAGAGTTGCTGTACTAGTAAGAATCACATACGACACATGGTTCAGGAAATATAAGGTCATAAACAATAGGAATTGGAAGAAAGTACCATATAATGGAACGAGACTTTATGAATTAAGTATATGAGAACGTGATTACTTAGCGACTTGCAACAAACTTTAAATATAATTTTAAACCTTTATTGAACTTTTTCTCTGACAACTATGGCAAAATGATAAAAGGAGAAAAAGTTTCTCGCTTACTGCTTTTCCATTCTTCATGGACTAAAACTACAGCATTCGCTATGACGTTACAATTCATAATATCTACTGTACAAATTGTCAGTTTACGAATAATGTTGTTTCTTGCACATATATTTCCTTTTAAAGCGGTTCAGTGTTTTTTAAACGACAACGTTCGGTCTAAGCTGACTCCCAAATATTTGAGCTTGGCGCAGTGCCGTAGTCTAACGCCTTCCCATTCTATTGCCAGCTGTCTTGATGCCTCTCTATTATGCAGGTGAAATGCGCATACTTCCGTTTTTTTCCTCATAGTAGTTCCCCAAGGTACCAAAGCATCTACCAGTTTTCTTTCTTCTTGAAACGTTCCTCCTTGTGCAGTAATGGCAATGTCATCCGCGTAGATGAATCTTCTTATTTCCGGCTGGTGTGGATGGTCATTTGTGTACATATTGTACAGAATAGGGGAGAGATCGCTTCCTCGTGGTAGACCATTCTTTTCGTCCCTTCATCTGCTTTTCTTCCTTTGGAGGGTTACAGAGAATCTGCGATTTTGCAGCATGCCACTTAACATGTAAGTCAGTTATTTCATAGACTTTCGTGAGGAGTCGTTGGTGGTTTACTGTACCATACGCATCAGAAAGATTAACAAACGCCGCAGCCGTTATTAATTTTATTTCAAAGCCGTCTTCATGTGTTGAGTGAGGTTTAGTATTTGACTGCAACCTGCTTTGCCTGGTCTGAAAGCAGCTTGTTCACGGATACGTTTTGCATAAATTTTGGTTGATATTCATGACAAGATCATTCCTTCAAACGGCTTCCATAAGTGGTATGTTAATTAGATAGGTCGGAATTTTTTTGCTTTGGTTGGCTCTTTTCCAGGCTTTAGTATTGCTACTACTTGCGCTTTCCTCCAGATTTTCGGAATTTTGAATGTTTCCAAACATTTGTTCATCATCCTCACTAGCCATTCATTAGCTTTTGGACCAAACTTCTTTATTTCTTCAGTATGTTATCAGGGCATGCTGCTTTATTTTCTTTGAGTTCTCGCACTGTTCTTCTCAGTTCGTCAGGTGAGAATGGAGTGCCTAGAGAGTCACTCTCTCCTCCCATGTTTTTCTTGAGATTCAGTTTAGTTGCCTTCTGTCTTATCTTCCCATTTAGAAGATGTTGGTGGGCAATTTGGTTCGGAGTTACGTTTGTACTCAGTAGCGGGCTCATCGGATCATTGCTAAGGTTTCATTATCAGTTTCCACGCTCTTCGACTGTCCTTTTCGTGTCCAGATCAGATAATAATTTAGTCCATTTTTCCCGTTTTGTTCAGCTATGTTCTTCCCCCGCTTCGATAGTATCTGCTGAGTGAGGGTCTCCGTTGCACTTGTTACGGTAGTCGCTCAAGGATCTTGTGAGCTTGTGTCAAGGCCAGATATATACCCACGTTGGGTTTGCCTCCTTGATCTTTTTTCAAAAGTTCAACAAATTCCACAAATTCTTTGTAGTCTTTTGGGTCTGCCTCTATCTTTTCAACTTTGAGGTCCAGTTCACTTTCTTGAAATTAAAGCAGCGTTTGAAGGGTATCTTTTCTACTCGGACAATTCCGGTAACCACACAAGACACAGGGCAATGTTGTGTCCTGGGAAAGGGCTCTTACACTGTTTTTGTAACATGATGTGCCATGGTCTCAGTAACGAAATGTTGTCAGGGGTGTACCGTCTCTGCCATCTAATAAATGACGGTCTTAGTTTAGGATCGAAAATAAGCTTCAACCCTTCTCTTTCTGCCCAACTTTCTATTATTATCAGTAGAATTATAGCCCCAGTTGACACTTTGATAGTTAAAATCGATTTCTTTGATGTCTCCCGGTGGTGGAACAATTAGCCGTTGATACTAGTTCAACGTTTTCAAGGTGCGCCTGACTGTGCTAAAAATTGAACGAACAATTTATTAGTGGATTGTCATTTATGGAGATTTCTTCTTCTGCAGTGGAGAGACATTCTGGAATATTCTGAAATCGATCCCTTATCCGTTCGTAACAAAATATCAATAATCCCGAATGTTTCAAAAACAGTTTTCAATTTTTTTCAGCATTAGACGTTTTAAAATATTCCATCAGTACTGTGACGATTTAAATAGCTATCCAACACAGTAAGTTCGGACGATGACGAACAGTATCTCACCTAAAAGATCTGGCTAAACAGAAACACGAGACACAGTATACTGTGAAAATAATACGACACATTAACAGCTAAAGAAAAGGGCGCATGAGCAACTGAAATTGATGTTCCACCGAAATGAGCAGTTCCTTCTATAGACTATAAGCGTTATTGAAGATTACAGACTTCTGGAAAATAATACTATTGTTTTTTCATGCTTCTTTGGAAAATATGCCCACTTGATGAAATATGTCTTCTATTTCTCGCTAACGGAAAGAAAAGCACAAGAAATAGTCGTTACTTCTGTCGAGAGCAACATTTTTATCTGTTTGGTCAATTTAGAGGCGAGTGTTGCTGCCTATCTTATTTCTAATACGAATAGAACATAACGTTGTTATATATTAAAGAGAAGGGTATTAGCTTTAAACTACCTTCTGAAAAGAAAGCAAATAATGATAATGGAACCGTGACTGACAAGGAAAACAAAGTTAAAATTGGAGAACGCGACATAAAAATTGTTGAAAAGTTCAAATCCTTTGGAAAAATAGTAACAGACAAGCTTAATGAGAAACCATTATTGTAGAGTATCATGAAGAAGTTGAGTAAAACACATCATGTTACCAAGTACACACATAATTTACCTATCAGTACCCACAGAAGTGAAAAATTACAAAACAGTCACAAGCTGTAAATAACATATGCTTGAGAAAACTGTATTTAAAAGAACCAATACTGCAGAAATATACACATTACTCAACATACCGGGTGATCAAAAAGTCAGTATAAATTTGAAGGCTTAATAAATCATGGAATAATGTATATAGAGAGGTAAAATTGACAGAAATGCTTGGAATGACGGGGTTTTATTAGAAAAAAAAATACAAAGTATTGCTAGACGCGTAAAAGATCTCTTGCGCGCGTCGTTTGTGATGATCGTGTGCTCAGCCGCCACTTTCGTCATGCTTGGCCTCCCAGGTCCCCAGACCTCAGTCCGAGCGATTATTGGCTTTGGGGTTACCTGAAGTCGCAAGTGTATCGTGATCGACCGACGTCTCGAGGGATGGTGAAAGGCAACATCCGACGCCAAAGCCTCACCATAACTCCGGACATGCTTTTCAATGCTGTTCACAACATTATTCCTCGACTACAGCTATTGTTGAGGAATGATGGTGAACATATTGAGCATTTCCTGTAAAGAACATCCTCTTTGCATTGTTTTAATTTGTTATGCTAATAATTGCTTTTCTGATCAGATGAAGCGCCATCTGTCGAACAGTTTTTTATTTTTTTCCCTAATAAAACCCCATGTCATTCCAAGCATGTCTGTCAATCTTTATCTCTCTATCTACATTATTCAGTGATTTTTAATTTTTCAAATTAAACTGACATTTTGATCACCCAGTATTGAGAAGGATAGTCAGAACATGCATAAGTAAAACATACCAAAAAGAAACAGTTTGGAAAATAGCGTCAAACAAGTTTATAAAGAAATGAAACCAGTAAAAAGCGCAATAAACTGAAACGGATCTCTTTCCTGTTACATTTGATAAGGAGAACAGGAAATAGAATTAGGAGGGAAATATTTGAGAAGGTATGGAATAGTAAGAGCGACATTAGATGGATCACTGAGATTAGGGAGGACATTATGAAATTATTGGTGGATCTAGATGGCAAGACTGATGCACTTAAGATACTTGGAGAGAAACACATCACAGCATAAATAAAAATTAACGAACGGAGGCTGTGGAGGTTGACTTCTGATGAGAGAAGGGCACAGTCTGAAATAAATTGAAATAAAAAGTATTGGGGGATCAATAAACGGAAGAACACAATACATAAGAATGACTAAAGAGGTGCAATGTTGGCCGTTAACAGAATCCCGTGTTTATAGCAGATTGCAGACTTGTAAAAAAAAGGTTCCTGAAAGAACTTAGTGAGGCTTTTAAATTATATTGTATACTAGTTGAAAACCCGGCGTTGCGCAGGTATCTATTTATTTATTCCTGCCATTTTCAGATATATATTCATTTGTATAAGGGCTGTATCTCTGTAAAATCTCTTGGGAATGCAATTAGTAGTTAGTTAAGAAGTAATAGATTAAAACTTGGTCTGTGATGGGTCGGTTTTCAATGAATGTTACTGTTTATGTGCTCATATCTCATAAACTATGTGTCGTACTGTATTACAATTTCGAAGGCATACTGTCTGTAAAATTTACTACTGCTACAATTTGTAGCGTACAAATTATAAATTGTAACGTCGTACCGAAAGTCGTAGTTTTAGTCCATGAACAGCGGAACGTTACTGTTTAAGTGCTCATATCTCGTGAACCACGTGTCGTACTGAGGTACCATTTAGAAGCAACATTCAACTATATATGTGTATGCTGGCTGTAAAAATTCCTGTCGCTATAATTTGTAATGTTCAAATTATAAATTGTAACGTCATACCGCGAGCCGTAGTTTTACTCCATAAACAGCGGAAAAGTAGTAAGCGAGAAACTTTTTTTCCTTTCATCATTTTACTATGGTTGCAAGCGAGAAAAAGTTTAATAAAGGTTTGAAATTATGTTTAAAATTTGTTGCAAGTCGCTAAGTACTGTCATTCTCATACAGTGTATTTCGAAAGTCCGGCCGCATTATATGGCATTTTTTGCGATTTCTTGTGGTTATGACGTCATAGCTTTTGAATCATATGGCGTATGTGATTCTTAACAATGCAGTAATTGTTACCTCACGGTAAAGAATATGTGTATCAAATTTGGTTGAAATAGGTCCAATGGTTTAGGAGAAAATGAGCAGTATTGTCGCAAAATGCAGCAGTTTTTCGCGCATCTCGTTGTTTACGACGTCATATCTCGTGAACTACATATCGTATGTGATTCTTACACTTACGGCGACCGTCCTCATGGATTGAAGCTTACGTTTACAAAATTTCATAAAGATTGGAACAAAACTGTAGATTTGTATGGAACACGTACAAACATTCGGACACACTGCTTATATATATATATATATATATATAAGTCAATAAATGTGCTTTTCATGACATTATTATTGTAGTTAACGAGACTGACTTATTGGCCGGGGAAAAGGACGTGGCGAACTGCCCGTAACCGGCAGTTAGGCGGGTGTCTGAAGCTGGTGGGTCATTTGGCTCTGCGCAGACTGCAGTGTTATCTCAGCTGACGCTAGGGGCAGCGAGAAAGGGGGCACAAGTTAACAAGTGGTGCATGGCGTGGCGATAAACATCTTCCGGCGGTGTTTCTTATTTTTAGCCCATTTGCTGGTGGCGTGACGCAGCGCGCCGTAATTCCTGGCTGCAACTCCGGCAATAGCCGTCTGTCTGGGGAGAGCAGAAGTTGGCGGCTGCCAAGTCAGGTGCAGGCTAGCCGACTACATAGGAGGAAAGGACAGGATAGGAAAGGAAAGGATAGGATAGGAGAGGATAGCATAGGATAGCTGCCGGCGAGGGGCGTAGACTGCTGGTTACCTGCTGCACACTTCAGTCACTGGACGAGCACAACCCAGTTTCCAGATCACTAAATAAGGATAGTTATACCTTAGATCTTGTAGGGTGGCATATCTACTGTAATAGGTGCTGGCATAGGGAAAGAAACGAATGACTACAACGACATTTGCACGGGGACCAGAACTGGAATACCCAGCCAATTCCAGAGAGGGAGGGATGTTGTCAGATGTCTGTTACGCTTCATCTGAACTGAATGGAAATCAGGAAAACGGGAAACGCAACGGGAGCCACCCAGGCGCACACTAGAAGCAGCACAGCCAGGGCAGGGACAGGGCGACCGCGATGTGATCTAAGTTCCCGACTATGATTCGAAACTCAGTTCAATTTTTATTTATCTGTGCATAGACTCACAATAATTGAATCCATCTTCTTTATATACACTCCTAGCCATTAAAATTGCTACACCACGAAGATGACACGCTACAGACCGAAAATTAACCGACAGGAAGAAAATGCTGTAACATGAAAATGACTACCTTTTCAGAGCATTGGCACAACGTTGGCACCGCTGGCAACACCTACAACGTGCTGACAGGAGGAAAGTTTACAACCCATTTCTCATACACAAACAGCAGTTGACCGGCGTTGCCTGGTGAAACGTTGTTGTGATGCGTCATGTAAGGAGGAGAAATGCGTACCACCACGTTTCGGACTTTGATAAAGGTCGAATTGCAGCCTATCGCGATTGCGGTTTACCGTATCCCGACATTACTGCTCGCGTTGGTCGAGATCCAATCACTGATTTCAGAATATGGAATCGGTGGGTCCAGGAGGCCGATACGGAACGCTGTGCTGGATCCAGACGGCCTCGTATCACTAGCAGTCGAGATGACAGGCATCTTATCCGCATGGCTGTAACGGATCGTGCAGCCACGTCTCGATCGCTGAGTCAACAGATGGGGACGTTTGCAAGACAACAAGCATCTGCACGAACAGTTCCACGACGTTAGCAGCAGCGTGGACTATCAGCTCGGAGACCATGGCTACGGTTACCCTTGACGCTGCATCACAGACAGGAGCGCCTGCGATGGTGTACGCAACGACGAACCTGGGGCACGAATGGCAAAACGTCATGTTTTCGGATGAATCCAGGTTCTGTTTACAGCATCATGATAGTCGCATCCGTGTTTGGCAACATCGCGGTGAAAGCACATTGGAAGCGTGTATTCGTCATCGCCATACTGGCGTATCACCCGGCGTGATGGTATGGGTTGCTACTGATTACATGTCACTTGCTCGCGTCGACGGCACTTTGAACAGTGACCGTTATATTTCAGATGTGCTACGACCCGTGGCTGTACCATTCATTGGATCCCTGCGAAATCCTACATTTCAGCAGGATAATGCACGACCGCTTGTTGCAGGTCCTGTACGGGTCTTTCTGGATACGGAAAATGTTCGACTGCTGCCGTGACCAGCACATTCTCCAGATCTCTCACCAATTCAAAACGTCTGGTCAATGGTGCCCTAGCACCTGGCTCTTCACAATACGCCAGTCACTACTCTTGATGAACTGTGGTCTCGTGTTGAAGCTGCATGGGCACGTGGTTCAGGAAGTATAACGTCGTAAACAATAGGAATTCCAAGAAAGTGCTACATAATGCGATGAGACTTTGTGAATTAATAATATGAGAACGTGATTAATGTTCAAATGTTTGTTAAGCTTAACGTACTTAACTGCTGTGTCATCAGTCCCTAAACTTACAAACTACTTATGTACTACCTTATAGTAAAGCCGTCACAAACATCCATGCCTGAGGGAGGATTCGAATCCCCGACCGTAGCGGCCGTGCAGACTGTGACTGGCGCGCCGCAGACCGCTCGGCCACTGCGGCCGGCTAAACGTGATTACTTATCGACTTGCAACAAACTTTAAATATAATTTCAGACCTTTATTGAACTTTTCTCTGACAACCATTGCAAAATAATAAAAGGAAAAAAATGTTTCTCGCTTACTACTTTGCCATTGTTCATGGACTAAAACTTGCTATGATGCCGCAGGCCAAACGCCTGCCAGCCGGCATCCCTCACAACAGGACTGTCAAGCGGTCAGCGCAACTGGACAGGCGGCGCAAGGCCAACCAGCGCCTGCCAGATTCCAGAACATATACAGTGACTTCAAAACAAACAAGTAATAGGATCTGTTTCCTACAGGTGGCTCTGTGACCCACTGAGTGTCCTTCCGCCTGCCTCCTGATTGGCTCCAGGTATCTGATTAAGCTCGACTCAACAGACAATGAGCCAGTGTCGGTGTGTTCGCTCTGGCCGCCTAGCACCCTCTCCACTACGCAAGATCGCAGACTGCTATCGACTTCGCCGACGGCCTCCCGGACAGAAGCGGCTGGAATGTTTACCTGTTGGATTGCGAGTGACGAACTGAACTATGCTACTGACTGTGCCTTTGATCTACCAGATTATAATCTGTTTGGTTTTGGGATTTCTGTCCCTACAGAAGAATTTGGGTTCGTTAACCAGTGAAACGAAACTAGAGTGTACTTTCTGTGGTGTCGCACAAGTACAAAGTGCGCGCCACTTACTTTCGCCGCGCGCCGCCATGCACGCACGGCGCGGCGTTCTCACGACGACAGCCACGAGCGCCCTCTGCGACAACGCCGCTCGTGGCCACCACTGAAGGACATCGGCCACTTCGGACTGAGATAGCAACCAGTTAGGACCTTCGTAATCAGATAGGCACCATTGAAGACTTTGCTATCGTACAGGCACTAGGCAGGCCTCTAACAACTATGTATCAACATTCTGCAGTACTATGTAAAAGTTAAGTATTGTTACATTCTGTGCAATATATATCTCTTTCTAATTTACTCTAGTGTTTATAGTTTCTGGCTGCTCCCCTCCGTACCTGCACCAGCGTGCTATTTTTGTTACTGTGTCGGTCTCGTTCCACTCGGCCACCGACACCTACGACGAGGCTGGGACACAAAAGCGGCGATGAAGTTGGGACACAAAACTTTCTTTTACTTAATAAATTGTGTCGTGAAAACTTGAACCGTGGTGCTCACTACAAAAACTACCACATTCGATATGACGTTACAATTTATAATATCTACAGTACAAATTGTAGCCGCAGGAAATTTTACAGACAGTATACATATATATAGCTGAATGTACCCTCCAAATTGTTTCACAGTACGACACATAGTTCATGACATATAAGCACATAAGCACTAATGTTCATGGAAAACCGCCCTATCACACACAAGTTTTAATCTATTACTTCTTTACTACTAACTGTATTCGTATCAGATTTTACAGACATACAGCACATGTACAAACGAATATATACTTGAAACATTATGCAGTTGTATAAAATGTAACTCACTAAATATGAGATAGTACGAATTCGTATGTCATCTGTATTTTTATTACTACCTTTCTCAGCATACTGCACTTATAACTTTGTACATTATGCAAGACAGACGTATTTCCTATATATTTTCCAATAAATATAACATCTTTTTGAAAAAAAAGAAAGATGGACAGAGAGAAAAGGGGTAGGAAAAGTACTAACTGAAGGCAGGAATAAATAAATAACAGGGCAACGCCGGGTTTTAAGCTAGTACATTATAAAATTGGTTGCATGTGTGTATGTAAGTTCCATATTTCCTCCGATTTCCTCCGATTTCAACCAGACTTGGTATAGTTATTCAATATTACCAGGCAACAATCGCTGTCGGGGTAAGATCCATTTCCGACACACACGTCCGGAGGTATGATATCATAAACAATGACACCCCCATGAACCACAGACATTGCTGAGGTGGGGTGGTTTGCATTCCTCTACGATACAAATAGCCGTACCGTAGGGGAAACCACAGCGAAGGGGTATCTGTGGAGAGGCCAGACAAACGTGTGGTTCCTGAAGAGGAGCAGCAGCCTTTTCAGTAGTTACAGGGGCAACAGTCTGGATGATTGACTGAGCTGGCCTTGTAGCATCAGCTAACGTGGTTTGCCAAGCAGTTACTGTGAACGGCTGAAAGCAAGGGGAAACTACAGTCGTTACTTCTCCCGAGGACATGAAGCTCTACTGTATGAACATATGACGATGGCATCCTCTCGTGTAAAATATTCCGGAGGTAAAATAGTCCCCCATTCGGATCTACGGGCGGGGACTACCCAGGAGGATGCTGTCATCAAGAAAAACAGGCATTCTACGGATCCGAGCGTGGAATGTTCCAACCCTTAATCGCTTAGATTAGAAAATTTGAAAAGAGAAATGGATAGGTTAAAGTTAGCTATGGTAGGGATTAGTGAAGTTAGGTGGGAAGATGAACAGGATTTCTGGTCAGGTGAGTACAGGGTTATAAACACGAAATCAGTTGGAGGTAATGCTGGAGTAGGTCTGATAATTAATAATAAAATAGAAATGCGGGGAAGTTACTATAAACAGCATAGTGAACGCATTATCATAGCAAACGTAGACAAAACAAACACCGACCACAGTAGTACAAGTTTATATGGCAGCTCGCTCTGCCGACGATAACGATATCGAAGAAATGTACGAGGCGACAAAAAAGAAATTAGAAAAATAAGACAGACGAAAACGTGACTGTGATGGGAGACTGGAACTCGGTAGTAGGAAAAGGAAGAGAAGTAAATGTTGGTGAATATAGACTGGGGAAAAGAAATGAAAGACGAGATCGCTTGGTATAATTTTGCGCAGAGCACAATTTAATGCTCAACACTTGGTTCAAACATCATGAAAGAAGGCTGTATACGTGGAATAGACCAGGAGACACTGGAAGGTACCAGATTGACTTTATAATGGTAAGGAATAGATTCAGAAACCAGGTTCTAAACTAAGACATATCCAGTGGTAGATATAGACTCTGACCATAACTTATTGGTTATGAACTGCAGATTAAAACTTAAGAGACTGCACAAGGTTAGAGAGGTTAGGAGATGGAACCTGGACAAATTGAAGGAACCAGAAGTGGTTGAGAATTTCAGAGGGAGCATTAGGCAAGGATTGGCTGTAACGTGGGAAAGTAATACAGTAGAAGAAGAATGGGTAGCTCTGAGAGATAGGGTAGTGAAGGCAGCAGAGGACCATTTAGGTAGAAGGACAAGGCCTAATAGAAATCCCTGGATAACACAGGATATACTGGACTTAATTGATGACAGGAGGAAGCAGGCGTCTGAAAAATGAGATTGACAAGAAGTGCAGACTGGCAAAGCAGGAGTGGCTAGAGGACAAATGCAGAACCGTAGAAAAATGTAACCAGGGGAAAGATAGATACCGCCTACACGAAAATAAAAAAAAGATATTTGGGGACTAGAAATGCAGCTGTATGAATATCAAGAATTCAGACGGAAAACCAGTACTAAGCAGAGAGGTGAAAGCTGAAATGTGAAAGAAATATATATAAGGCCTGTACAAAGGAAATAAACTTAAAGGTAGTATTCTAGAAATGGAAGACGAAGTGTAGGAAGAGGAGATAGGAGATACGATACTGCGAGAAGAATTTGACAGAGCGCTGAAAGATCTGAGTCGAAACAAAGCCCCTGGGATAGATGATATTCCGTCTGAACTGCTGATATCCTTAGGAGAGCCATTCAGTAAGATATTGTTCCACCAGGTATGCAAGATGTTTGAGACAGGGGAAATACCCTCCGAATTCAAGAAGAATATAGTATTTCCAATTCCAAGGAAAGCAAGTGCAGACAAATGGGAAAATTACAGAACTATCAGTTTAATAAGTCATGCTTGCAAAATACTAACACGAATTATTTACAGACGAATGTTGAAAATTGTAGAATACAACCTTGGGGAAGATCAGTTTGGATTTAGGAGATATGTAGGAACACGGGAGGCAATACATTACAACTTATCATAGAACATAGGCTACGGAAAGGCAAACCTACGTTTTTAGCATTTGTAGATTTAGAGAAAGCTTTTGACAGTGTCGACTGAAATACATTCTTTCAAATTCTGAAGGTAACAGGGGTAACCAGACAGTGGTTATTAAAGTCGAAAGGCATGAAAGGAACGCAGAAGTTAGGGAGTAAGACAGGATTGTAGCCTTTCGCCATTGATGTTGAATCTGTACATTGAGCAAGCAGTGAAGGAATGCAAGGAGAAATTTGGAGAGGGAATTAAAGTTCAGAGAGAAGAAATAAAAACTTTGCGGTTTGCCGATGACATAGTAATTTTTTCAGAGAGTGCAAAAGATCTGGAAGAGCAATTGAACGGAATGGACCTTGTCTTGAAAAGAGGGTATAAGATGAACATTAACAAGAGTAAAACGAAGGTAATTGAATGCAATGTCAGAAAGTCAGGCGACAAGAGTAAAACAAGGATAATGTAGCGTCAGGAAGTCAGGCGATGCTGAAGGACTTAGATTAGGTAATGAGACAATAAAAGTAGTAGATGAGTTTTGTTATTTGGTTAGCAAGATAACTTCTGATGGCCGAAGTAAAGAAGATATAAAATGCAGAATGGCTATGGGAAAAAAGGCGTTTCTGAAGAAGCGAAATTTGTTGACATTCAATATTAATTTAAATGCCAGGAAGTCCTTTCTGAAAGCATTTGTCTGGAGTGTAGCATTGTATGGGAGTGAATCGTGGACGATAGAGAGTTCAGACAAAAAGATGATAGAAGCTTTCGAAATGTGGTGCTACAGACGAATGATGAAAATTAGATGGGTAGATCACGTAACTAATGAGGGGGTGCTTAACCGAAATGGGGAGAAAAGGAGTTCTGGCACATTCTGACCAAGAGAAGGAATAGATTGGTGAGACACATTCTGAGGAATCGTCGACATAGCATTAGAAGGAAGTGTGGGGTAAAAATTGTAGAGGGAGACCAAAAGTCGAATACAATAAGCGTATTCAAAAGGATGCAGGTTACCGAACTTGTTCTCAGATAAAGAGACTTGCATAGAACAGGGTAGCGTGGAGAGCTGCAGCAAACCAGTCTACGGACTGAAGACATCAACAGCAACAACAACAACAACAACAAACAATGACATTCGTGAAAAACGGTCACGTCATGCGATAATATTCTACAACTGCTTCTAAACTAATGAACCGATTTCTACCACATTTGCTACAAATAGTTCTTTCAGGTCAGGAATCTTTTCTATGGTAGCAAAAAGCATCTACGATGCACATTTCAAACGATATCACGTCATAAAAAACGAAAACTGCCCCATCTTGGAAGCATCATAGTGTGATTTCATTCGTCAACTATTTGAGATCTAGACTTGCAATAAACTTTAAAAATAATTTCAAATCTTTACGAAAGATTCTCTCGCTGACAACCCCAACAAAATGATTAAAGGAAAAAAGTTTATAGCTTACTACTTTTGCGATGTTCATGATGTAGGCTATTATCTACTGCATTTGGCATGACATTACAATTTATTACTTACACTGTAAATTGTATTCGCTAGGCATTTCACATACAGTAAGCATATATACCTCTGAATGTTCCTTCGATATTATATCACAGTTCGACATATAATTCATGAGATATGAAGTCATAAACAATTTGTTTAATGAAAAACCGCATCGTCACTCATGACGTTTCGATTTATTACGTCTTTAATAGTAACACCATTCACGGCATATTTTGGAGACGCTAGGCACATATATCATTGAATGTACCTTCAAATTTACGTCATAGTACGACACATAGTTCACGTCATAAACAATAAAATTTCCAAACAACTGCTAATTATGTGCCATTTTTCTACATCTCCTACCAAAATAATACGCCGATTTGAACTAAATTTGGTACACATATTTAATATCAGACGACAATCGCCATGAACTTAAAAGCTACCTAAGACACATATTTCAGGAGATATGACGACGTAAACAATGACTCATGAAATACTTTCTTATCACGCGACACATGATTTATGACGCTTCATTCATGCAGTATTTACTGATCGCAGACAGTTTCCTCACATTACACTCTACAAATTTGGAAAATTATATTATTGTAGATTACATAGTCAAGGGTATATGATGTCATAAGTATTCAGTGGCATGAAAACGAAACTTAAATGGACAGATAGTACAGTAGAAGCCGATGGACACGAAGGGGAGAACGAGATGGACTAAATAATGTTTTTAGTCATGTTTTGAATCAATGTTATACATCATTTGTATTTTATTACTATATTTATTTCTTTGGATACTGCACTTATAATTTCGAACATTTTACATATCTCATTGTTTTACTGTTTCATAATTTCTAAACTGTTTTCATGAATACATGAAGTTTTCGAATTTTTCTTTGTATTTCTATTATAAGACTGGAAAAATGCATATACAGTGTGAATCACCTAACACTTGCATCGCAAATATTGCGGAAACGGAAATTGCGATTGATGTGCGGTTTTCACAGAATGGATTGGTAGTCAAGGACTGGTATTGTTAGACAATAAACAGATTGTAAAAATACCTAGAATGTATTTTTATGCAAACATACATTTTTTTTAAATGGAACAATGGTTGTTTCTAATCATGCACAGGAATTTTCGACACCAGCTGTGTACAAACGATTTTGAATGACATTTATATCACGTTTAGTTTGGCAGATACAACCATTCTAAGTTTTGGGGGCGGAGGCTACGACGGGTTAGCTAACTGGCTGGTGGTCATGAGACAGTGGGCCATGCCCCTGGGGCTAGCCACTCGGCCAGTCAGCTACGCTATCGCAGCCTCCGCCCTCGAAACTTTGAACGGTTGTAGCTGCCAGACTAAACGTGTTAAAAATGTCATTCAAAATTGTGTTTCCAGTGGTCGGTTTCCCCAATTTGCCGAATCAGCGACCTCAGAATTATTTCAGTTTGAAGCTAATCTCGTCAACATACTTGCTGAACAGTATAGATATAGTGGGGGCCATACTGAGAAGACCACTAATTCGGTACTTCGCTCCTGAACGCTATAAATACCTTATAAAATTTCATCCTGTCTGACTGTCACATATTGTGCAATAGTTAATACGAGGCTGTGAGAACTCAAGGCAAAAAAGTCCAAATTCTATAACTAGAGACCACGTTGGCAGCAGGTCAGACAGAGTTCAGATTAAATGAAGTAATTATTTTGTCAAGTAGGCTCAACCACAGAGATCGTGTAAAACCACTAAATTATGACGCGTTTCAAGGGTCAAGCCCTCATCATCAGATAAACTATACAAGAATCTTAAAACCTGAGACAAAAATCTAAAACGTAATAAAAGAAAACGTGGCTACTTCCCCGTGTCTACGCAGAAAGGTCCTCAGCACACCGTGTTTTCATGAATACATGAAGATAAATCTTTTTCGAATTTTTATTTTTGTTTCTAATATAAGACTGGAAAAATGCATACACAGTGTGAATCACCTAACACTTGCATCGCAAATACTGCGGAAACGGAAAGTGCGATTGATGTGCGGTTTTCACAGAATGTTGTTTCAAAATGTTTGTACAGCTTATGGGACTTAACTACGGGGTCATCAGTCCCTAAACTTACAAACTACTTATGAACTACTTACGAACTAGGACGGCACAAATATCAATGCCCGCGGGGGGATTCGAACCCCCGACCGTAGTGGCCGTGCAAACCGTGACTGAAGCGCCTCAGTCTCCTCGGTCACCGCTGCCGGCTTTCACAGAAAGGATTGGTGGTCAAGGACACGTATTGTTGGCCAATAAACAGACCCCAGAACTGGCGGCGCATAAAACTAGCGAAATGCATGGAGTCAACAACACTAGTGGGACGCACGTATGCACATGAAAACAAAGACCTCTTAATACCAAAGATCATCCACAAGGTACTGGATACATTCAGGTGTCGCGAAATGGTTTGCACAGTAAGACAGAAGTTGAAAACTGAAAGCGACGTTTCATTAAATGAAAAATCTCAAGGTAATACATACACATTTCTTTTAAAACAAATTGGCCCAGTATAACAAAAATAATTTATTTTAAATTTCAACCTCTGTCTTACTGTGCAAATGATTTCGTGACACCTGAATGTACCCACTAGCTTGTGGATGATCTTTGGGATTTAGAGCTCTTTCTGCATACGCGCGCCCCAGTCGAGTTGTTGACTCGCTGCATTTCGGTTGCGTTAAGCGCCGCCAGTGCTGGGGTCTAGTTTGAATTCTGACGTAGCACAGTATGCTGAAGACCTTTCTTCATAGACACGGTAACAAGGGAAGTAACCACGTTTGCTTTTGGTTGCGGCAATCCCGCTGCTAGTTGCTAGTCGTCCTATGTCCTGGAGAACAATATCTTCTTTGAACAGGATGGCCGTTCCCAAACCGGCACCACGTCCCATATTTGCCGTGACGTTGTACCCAGGGATTCGGTCTAAATCTATTTCCCCTACCTCTTGAAGCAGACGTATATCAATGTCTGCGCCCTGCGGCGTACAAGAAGTCTTTAATATTGTCAAGCTTGAGGGAACTCTTGCTCTTATTTATGTTTGATGTTCCTATCCTGTAAGCTTTTAGGTCATTCATTCTGAGTTGTTTATACGGGAGACAGTTGTTCTTTATTTAATAGAACTCAGAGTCCTCGTCGATGTCTTCTTCTCGTGTGTCCATGCTTGAGCCTTCTGTTGGTTCTTGAGTGTTGTGTGAGTCGCGTCTAGTGCTCCTTAGTACATCCATCATGTCGGCGTCCGCGTGTTCATTTTCGACGTCCGTGACCAGTCAAATGTGTTGGCCATTTTTAACGGCTCATTGAGGCGATGCACCTGTTCTTCTGGCACCTGTGCAGGTTTTTCGTGATGTTCTGGAGCTGTCTCTCCGATGAGGTCCACCCTGCCTTCATTATTGGTGGTTGTCCTGTCATCAGACTTCATTTGTGCCGGTGTCTGCTCCTGTGGGTTGCCAGATGCGGGTAAATTTAGTTTTTCTATGACCTTCTTCGCCTTCTCCATTAGAGACGCCGCCGCCTTCTCGGCTCCAAATGTTCAAATGTTTGTAAATCTATCGGACCAAACTGTGTGGTCATCAGTCCGTAGCTTACAAACTACTTACACTAAGGTAAACTAACCTACGGACAACAGACACACACCCATGCCCCAGGGGGGACTCGAACCTCCGACGGCGAGCAACCGTGCGCTCCGCAGCGAGGCGCCTTAGACCGCTCGGCTACTCCACCGCGGCTTCTCGGCTCCCTGGTGCGCCAGTCTTCGCTTCTTATTCCTTCGGCGACGAGATTTTCCAGGTGATCGACCGTCATCTGAATCAGCAGTGTCACTTTGGGTTACCGGTGGCTGCTCTCCGTGGAGCATTTCTACGTCTCTATCAGGTAACTTGTATCAGTTTGTTGTTTTTCTGGGTTCTGCGATTCCTTTTCCACTTCGAACTGCGGTTTGTCAATTATTTTGATTTGCCTCAACTCGGCAGTGGGCATATTTGTTGTTCTTCCGACTTCTGGGATTCCTCTGTCACTTTCGGCTCCGGTACCGGTACATCCTCCGTCTCAGAAGTCTCCATCAACACCTCGGTTTGGACTTGGGTTGTGTCTCTGGGAAGAATTTCGAAATGTATTTCACTAATCGAGTTGTCCGTCGCATGGCCACTTACCGCAGCAGCGTAAGTTGTGGGCAAGGTGGTCATTTGCGGCGGCTTCGTTGTTTCACCTGTTGGCAACTGAGCAATCCATCTCTGCAGGCACTGAGAACGTACGTGACCTGTTTTATTACAGGCTGAGCACGTTCTTGGTTGGCCGTCGTAAATGACTATTCCCCTGTAACCACAAACGTTGATATACGACGGTATATGTCGCAAAAAGTCCACTTCAATTTGCCTCACACCGTTGAACACGGGGAACTTGTGGACAGTCGACCATTTCTCAGCTAAATTACTGAGAACTCGACCGTACGGAGGTATTACTTTATTTATCGCATCGGCAGGGACCTCAAAAGGTAGCTCAAATATTCGGATTGTTCGAATACCAAGTCCAACTTGATCTACTGTTACGTCACCGACTTTACGATCTCTATGAGTAAACTTTAATATGCCACCAGTACGTTCTATAAATTGTTCACATAGTTCGGATTTGCTCATATTCAAATACACAACCGTATCGACAATAGACAGCCGCCTGCGGTGGCCGCGGGGACTGAGGCGCTTCAGTCACGGTCTGCACGGCCACTACGGTCGGGGATTCGAATCCCCCCTCGGGCATGGATATTTGTGCCGTCCTTAGAATAAGGTAGTCGATAAGTAGTTTGTAAGTTTAGGGACTGATGACCCCGTAGTTAAGTCCCATAAGCTTAACAAACATTTGATTTTGACAATAGACAAGTGATATCCTATGGTATCTTCAGAGCGTATTTTTACTACTTTCTCTAGCCAATCTTAAATTTCGAAAGACTTAGGTCGAATAAGAGTTCGATCGAATGTGAATTTCAAGGTATCTATTCTAGATAATTCAGCCATCACTGCATCTTCAACATATACAGAACTACGCCACACACAGGGCGCGCGTGCAATAGCACTGACTCACCCTGCGGATGTAAACAAACGGCCGCAGCGCGAAGCACAGCAGGACGTCCGCTCACGACCGCGGCTGCCAGCGGAATACCCACGTTTTCTTTTACTACGTTTTAGTGTTTTATTGTCTCAGGTTTTAAGATTCTTGTATAGTTTATCTGATGATAAGGTCTTGACCCTTGAAACGCTTCATAATTTATTGTTTTTACACTATCTCTGTGGTTGAACCTACTTGATAAAATGATTAAGTATACAACCACGACCTCACATCCATTATGGATATAATTATATGAAGTAAACACTAAAGTAGGTGCCTTAGCATGAGGGAGGTTTGAATTTGGGTCTCCTGCTTCGCAGTCCAATACCATGCCACATGACCAAGTCAACGTGGCTGATGGACATTTCTTAATGAAACGCTTTGGAAGATTAGGAAGGAAGGAAACTTCGAGTTTTACGTCCCGTCGACAGCGTGGTCATTAGAGACGGAGCTTACGCTCGGAATGTTTGGGTAAGGATGTGGAAGGAAATCGGCCGTGCCCTTTCAAAGGAACCATCCCGGCATTTGCCTGGAGTGATTTAGGGAAATCACGGAAAATCTAAATCTGGATGGCCGGAGGTGGATTTGAACTACCATCCTGGAAGATTAAAACTGTGTACAACACCGGGACTCCACAGCAGAGTGGTAATATTCTGGAAGCGTCCACTATCTCTGACTAAACCACTTCCCACAATATCCTTTCTTCCAGGAGTGCTAGTGCTGCAACGGCTGTGACGTTTGTAGCAATGGAGGCGAGCTACTGGCAAGAGCCGAACCTGCGAGGCGAGGCGTGCCCGGGTAGCTCAGCCGGCAGGGCGCCCGCTCGCGAATGACCAGGGTCTCGAAATGTTCAAATGTTTGTAGAACTTATGGGACTTAACTACGGGGTCATCAGTCCCTAAACTTAACAACTACTTATGAACTAGCTAATACTAAAAAGACGGCACAATATCCACGCCCGAGGGGGGATTCGAGTCCCCGAACGTAGTGGCCTTGCAGACCGTGACTGACGCGCCGCAGACCGCTTGGCCACCGTGGCCGGCTGGTACCTTGTTAGGACAAAGCCTGTCTGCTTCCATGGTAGAACATGGGAACAAGCACCCTTGTGGCTTCGTATTTGTACTTCAGCAACTAGTGCCACCTGTTTGTAACATACAAGGGGAGGCCGCCAATTGTGAAATTCAGATTCGATTCATAGTGCGCATAATGAAAACTCGTGGCCAGAGGTGTAATTTGGCAAAGCACCAAGATGCACTTCTCAGCAGTTGTCGATAAAATCGACAGTTTAAAAAAGCCGTTGCGGTGACATACTCTCTACGATCGCTACGATTAGCAATGTTGTACAGAGGCGAGGCGTAGCGTTAAGCGCTCGGGTTGGTAATTCGAAGGTCGCCGGATCGAATCTCTCGGCATGCAATATCTTTTATATATATATATATATATATATATATATATATATATATATATATATATATATATATATATGGGAAACACACCTGATTGACATTCTGAAAAATTGTTCTATCGTTCGTCAGGTTTGACTTACATTATTCGTTTCGGAATATCGTTTATACTTCTTCCGTTAACTTTACGTGGTAAACATTATGAAGACAATAACATTTGTGAAATACAACTTTCTTTGCGGAAAACATAATGATGTTCGAATTCGCCAGTTGCATATAATATATTGTTTGAATGACGTTCGTCGTGGAAAAACTGGCGACTTCGAACATCAAATGTTATTGTCTTCATACATATATATATATTGTGTGTGTGTGTGTGTACATTTGAATTACAAAAAACAAATAATAAAAAAGTTGCATGCCGCCAGATTCGAACCGGCGACCTTCGGATTAGGAACCCGAGCGCTTACCGCTCCGCCACGCCTCTGTACTGTATTACTAATCATAGAGTTCGTAGAGAGTATTTCACCGCAATGGATTTTTTTAACTGTCGATTTTCTCGACAATGGCTGAGAAGTGCATCTTGTTGCTTTGCGAAATTACACCTCTGGCCATGAGCTTTCATTAAGCGCAGTATGAATCGAAACATGGATTTCAAGGTAAACTAACCTAAGGACAAACACACACACCCATGCCCCAGGGAGGACTCGAAGCTCCACGGCGAGCAACCGCGCGCTCCGCAGCGAGACGCTTTAGACCGCTCGGCTACTCCACCGCGACGCACTTACTTATAAATTGGTTTTAGTACGCATTATTTAATTATACCAATATGCTGCTTTAAAGTTTTTTATTATAATATTGTTATGGATCCATTTCGGCACAAATAGCCATCGTTAGACAATGACCATGTGACATGCTTGGACAATGTCTCGCTGTTTATTTAACAATAACGTGAACTTTTGTTTCACACTTAAGTAATACTAGACAAATATCGTAAAATAATTTTTTTTATCTCATGTTCTGACAGTTGGCCAAAGATATTACATATTTACAGTTCGCAGTTGCTACGATATTTCAACTGCCAACTGTAAACATGTAACATGTTTGGGCAACTGTCAGAACATAAGATAAAAAAAATATTGAAATTTTATTTTTTTTAAAAATCAAAAAATGTTCAAATGTTTGTATAGCTTATGGGACTTAACTACGGGGTCATCAGTCCCTAAACTTACAAACTACTTATGAACTAACTAATACTAAGGACGGCACAAATATCCATGCCCGAGGGGGGATTCGAACCCCCGACCGTAGTGGTCGTGCAGACCGTGACTGGAGCGCCTCAGTCCCCTCGGCCACCGCGGTCGGCAAAATTTTATTTAACGATATTTGTATAGTATTACATAAGTGTGACACAAAAGTTCGCGTTATTGTTAAATAAACAGTAAGACATTGTCCAAGCATGTCACATGGTCATTGTCTGACGATGGCTATTTGTGCCGAAATGGATCCATAACAACATTATAATATAAAACTTTAAAGCAGTATATTGGTATAATTACATGATGTCTCTTACAGATATATTCTGTTCTGCGGGCCCTTTGGACAGAAAATGGCTTTAGTAGTTTCACGAGCTGTATCCATTCCAGTCTGTGGCCTGCGATCACGTCTGATATAGAGTCACCGGTCATGACCTTTACACCGCAGCTTTTGTGTGTCAACTTTTATGTACCTATAGATATCGGCAATTCCACACGACAATGATACCATCGGGGAAATTAAATTCGTCAGCTGTTTGCTAGTGACACTGAAATGCGGAAGGTTGGTACAGGGAACGCATTAGCGTAATTTCTAATTCCAATCTTCCTTGATGGGCGATCAATGACGCGAAAACCGGACTACAAAGCGCTCTTCCGCAGCTACAGGAAGAGGAGGGGCGCAAACGCCGTGACGTCATTGCTTCCAGATGACAACGGCAGGAGAGGGGGGGGGGGGGGGGGAAACAAGCAACTGTGGCGTCAATATAAGTCAAGGTCAGCGACCGTGTTATTCAGATGTGACGAAATCGCCACTTCTTTATGCTAGTACTGCCTGTGGTCAAAATTCGACTAGTCGGGTTTGCAATGTCTTGAAAAAAATTGTAATTGGGATGTATTGAGTACTGGAAATTTATAGGCTTTATGTAAATGCTATGAGAACATGTGAAAGAAAGGGCAAAGAGGAAACATGAAAGTATCGAAGATACAAATGAGGGACTTAATTGATTTATTTCACAATTCAGCATTACAAAACGTCAGTAAGAACAAAATTTTTCTTAAAAATCCTCTCATCATTCGCTAAATGTCCTTGTTCTCTGTGTTAATAAATATAAAATATCAAACCATCAAAGAATCGAACTCTGCTTGCTGCAACATACAGCTGTCAACGTGTGAAAACTGGTTTTCTTAACAAAATCCCAACTTTTTCAAATGTTTGTCCTCGAGTCTATTTAAAATACTGCGTTCATAAACTGAATTGTTTAATTATATTTAGAAACTATATTTAAAAGTTAAGAATTGAACATTAATTTAAAAAATGGAGTCATTGGGAATCGAACCCAGGTACTTAAGATTGGAATTCGAAGCGCTAAATGCGCTAATTTTACATGTATCATTATGCTTTGTACAACGGGTTATAATATAGTGGCAAAACTTATGTAGAAATTGGAGTATCCTCCTAAAATTACTTTTACTTTTTACCACTCTTAACGGCTATGTGCACACGCAATTTTTATATTCGCAACATCTATGAAAAACCACCTTTTGAATTATGTACGTTTCATTGGCCTTCGTCTATGATTAATATGAAAAATATTTACCCTCAGTTTCGTGTTAGTGTATTTATATAATGATACCACAATACAGTCCTATTCAGCTTCAAGAGACATCACAGAACGTAGTCAAAATTTTAAAAAATGAAGAATGAATAAGTCAAACAAGACCAAAAATCTACAGGAGGCATACAAAGCCTTCCAGCAGAATCTTATCCATTCTCGTACTAAACTCTCATAACGGTTCAATTTTCTTGAGAAATGGCGAGTTTGCTGATCAGTGAAGAAGTATCATAATTTTCGAATGGCGCACAATGCAAGCATGAATCTTCTCGGCTGTGTATTTGCGGGGAGGGGGGGAAGGGAGTATATAATGTTAGTCAGAAATATATTAGTTATACTGAAACGCTTGATGCGGAGGATGGTGAGATGTTCATACAGTTATCCGACCAGTGAAGGTAACGATAGAAAAGGTAGTAAGTCAGGGCTTCATGTGAAACTTTGCTTTCCCTTTCCTCACATGACATCATGCATGTTTTGGATGAAGGGCAACAGGCTGACTGCGTATTCCCCCATTCCAGAAAGTATTCGACAGAGATTAAGTAAAATGATTGCTTAATTATGGATGCAAGACAATTCAGGAAGACTTGCAGACAAAAATAAACAGTGATATGCAAATCTGTAACGCCTGATGCGACAGTTTTGCGGCATCTACAGCGTAACTGTTGTGAGCGTTTCATCATTTTGTGGGGGAAGGGTGGGGGGGATCAGTTACAAAACGCTTCATAAACGTCCGAAATTACATGCAAACATTGTTGCAGGTCCATAACTACTCCCATTTTTTCAATAATTGACGGAAAAATGTGGTAATTCTCACGCTGTGGCCTCTCATTATTTATGACGTCATATCTCCTGAGCTATATGTCATGATCTTTTGTTTC
This sequence comes from Locusta migratoria, assembly GCA_026315105.1. NCBI lineage: Eukaryota > Metazoa > Arthropoda > Insecta > Orthoptera > Acrididae > Locusta > Locusta migratoria. Next base: position 398,261,049 of record CM048750.1, on the reverse strand, counting down.
TAGGTCAGGAACGTTCGTGGGCTTACGGTGAACAGTTCACCGAACTATCATTGCAATAGAATGAATGGTTTATGAACGCATAGAGGATATACACACAAATATTCAATTTTACATATATAGATGAGGAATAGCAGCTTGCTCTAAACGTTGAAAACTGGAAGTCGAAGCACACGAGTAGGTAAATCAATGCCATAATGTTGCAATGGAGGAATTCTAGTTCATGTAGACGTACAGGAGCGACAATCGTATAACGTTCGAATACGGTATCAGTAGTGTGCGGCTTGACACAACTGCGCCGATCAAATACCGAGGCGTAACTGTGCAGAGCATGGAAAGTCACAGGAGGGGAAGGCGGGTCCTGTACTTGGCTGTATTGTGAGTGTTCTCAGAATATGTGGTCTACCTGTGAGGGGGACCGCTCTCCTACGAACACCAAGAAGTGCTCGAGTGTCTGGGACCCCACCAGATAGGTTTAAAGGAAGACGGAGGAGCAATTCAGCGGTAGGCTCCTAGCTTTGTTACTGGCAGGTCGGATCAGAGTGCGAGTGTTACAGTGGTGCTTCAGTTACTCAAATGTGAATGGCTGCAGGGAAGGCGACGTTCTTTTAGAGAAACACAGTTGAAGAAAATCAGAGGGCCGGAATTTGAAGCTGAATGCGGAACGATTCTGCTGCCTTCAAATTACAACTTGCATAAAAGAGCACAAAGTTAAATAATAAGATAATGCAGGGATCGTACGGAAACATACAGAATTCGTTTCTCGTTCGTTATATTTGGAAGCAGAACAGAAAACGAACTGACCGGTTATTGTTATCGGTTATATTCCGCCACAGTGGATTGCGGATACGTTTGCGACATAGTTTTGGATGTAAATGCAATATTACGTTTCACTCCACTCCTTTCGTAAGTACAAACTGTATCAAAACATCAACCAGTGGCCATAATGAAGGTTTACATATTTCATGGGCCATAAGGCTTTTGCGAACAGATCAGGGTTTACTTGAGATCTCCGAAAGCCTTATTGACAGTGGAAGGCCGTTCCTACTTTAACGAGTTTTGGTTCTGCAGCAGCACTATGGTAGTTCTTTGACAGTGATTTAGTCAGCCGAGCGTAAATTGCATTTGCTTCATCGCGTTGAGAACTGGCAGTTGTCGGACAGCCAAATTGTTTTGTGGCGTGCGCATTCCTTAAGTACTGAGAATATGACGAAGCCGAATTTTCCTGTACTGCACTGGAGACTGGCGCGATGCAAAACAGCAATACGTGCAGTCTATATTCTGTACAAGGCATTGCAGGTACCTTTGAAATGGAAACAGAACACTGGTAGTGCGGAAGGGGAACTCAAGTTAGAGGAAAGAGAGAAAACACATTTGCAGTAATATACGAAAATGTTCAAATGATTGTAAATCTGTGGGCTACTTTGTCATCATTCCATAGGCTTACAAACTACTTAAACTAACGTATGCTAAGGACAACAAACACCGAGTAAGGCAACTTGGAACGCTCGGCCACCGCGACTGTAATATTCACTACTGTCCATTAAAATTGCAACACCAAGAAGAAATGCAGTTGATAAACAGGTATTCATTGGACAAATATACTACAACTGACACGTTTTTACATTTTCATGCAATTTGGGTTCATAGATCCTGAGAAATGAGTACCGAGAATAACCACCTCTGGCCGTAATAACATTCTTAATAAGCATGGGCATTGAGTCAAATAGAGCATGGATGGCGTGTACAGGTACAGATGTCCATACAGCTTCAACACGATACCACAATTCATCACGAGTAGTGACTGGCGTATTGTGACGAGCCAGTTGCTCGGCCACCATTGACCAGACGTTTTCAGTTGGTGAGAGATCTGGAGAATGTGCTGGCCAGAAACGCCTATACAGAACATGCGGTTGTGCATTATCCTACTGAAATGTAGGGTTTCGCAAGTAAATATAACGGCCACTGTTCAAAGTGCCGTGGTTGCGAACAAGAGGTGACCGAGACGTGTAACCAATGGCATCCCATTCCATCACGCCGAGTGATACGTCAGTATGCCGATGACGAATAGACGCTTCCAATGTCTGTTCACCGCGACGTCGTCAAACATGGATGCGACCATCATGAAGCTGTAAGCAGAACCTGAATTTATCCGAAAATATGACGTTTTGACCTTCGTGCGCCCAGGTTCGTCGTTGCGTACACCATCGCAGGCGCTCCTGTCTGTGTTGCAGCGTCAAGGGTAACCGCAGCCATTGTCTCCGAGCTGCTGTAAATGTCATCGAACTGTTCGTGCAGATGGTTGTTGTCTTGCAAACGTCCCCATCTGTTGACTCAGGGATCGAGACGTGGCTGCACGATCCGTTACAGCCATGCGGATAAGACGCTTGTCATCTCGACTGCTAGTGATACGAGGCCGTTAGGATCCAGCACTGCGTTCCTTATTGCCCTCCTGAACCCACTGATTCCATATTCTGCTAACAGTCATTGGATCGCGACCAACGCGAGCAGTAATGTCGCGATACGATAAACCGCAATCGCGATCGGTTACAATCCGACCTTTATCAAAGTCGGAAACGTAATGGAACGCATTTCTCCTCCTTACAAGAGGCTTCACAAGAACGTTACACCAGGCAACGCGGTCAACTGCTGTTTGTGTATGAGAAATCGTTTGGAAACTTTCCTCATGTCAGCACGTTGTAGGTGTCGCCACCGGCGCCTAGCTTGTGTGAATGCTCTGAAAAGCTAATAATTTGCACATCACAACATCTTCTTCCTGTCGTTTAAATTTCGCGTCTGTAGCACGTCATGTTCGTGGTGTAGCAATTTTAATGGCCAGGAGTGTACGAAGTAATAGACGTGTCGGAACAGGAAATCACTACTAAGTCTTCAAGCATTCGCGACGTACGAGTCACACACAGGCGTACACTCACACACACACACACACACACACACACACACACACACGCACGCACCGTCAACCTCTGACGTGAAACCCATGTCAATGTTTGGTTCAGAGAGAAATGTCCCGTCACTACTGGCAAAGTCTTGCCCACTCAGGACAGGCCAGGTGAGGTCTGGCGACCGACCCGTCTGCAGATGGTGTCACGTCAGAGAGACCGGTTTGGTCTCGATTACGGAGCGCAGAGCAGCCGAGCGGTCTGGAGCGCCACGCTGCGGATCTCGCGGCCTTCCGGGTCGGAAGTTGGAATCCTACCTCGGTCATGAATGTGTGTGCCGTCTTTAGTATAAGTTAGTCATAAGAAGTTTGTCATTTTAGGGATTGATGACCTCGTAGTTAACTCCCATAAGGTTTACAAACATTTGACTTTTGCAGGACAGCTGACAAGTGGCGCAGAGCTCCACGGAGTAATGCCTGAACACCCACCCTGCGTCAATAAACTAGAGTGGCCGCTCTCTCAGCAAACAAGTCCGTGGTACGGAGACCACTTGGTCGTTTGCTGGAGGTAGCAAAAAATGTTATAGAGCTTATGGGACTTAAGTAGGGGGTCCACAGTCCCTAAACTACTTATGAACTAGCTAACACTAAGGACGGCTGAAATATCCATGCCCGAGGGGGGATTCGAACCCCCGACCGTAGTGGCCGTGCAGACCGTGACTGGCGCGCCGCAGTCCCCAAGGCCACCGCGGCCGGCTGGAGGTAGCCCCTCGGGGTTGGCCACAGGGGTAACCAAAAATTAATATTTCCATTGAAGCTATGATTAGCCACAAAGTCACCTTCCACACCTCTGATCGAGTGAATCTGCCTTGTGTTTTCATATGGGATAAGCAGAAACCACGTCACGTATTTGATGACGTACAAAACTCTGTTTGTCTTACCCAAAGCACAGTCTCGCCGATAGACGCAATTAAAAAACACAAATAAAAACACACACAAACATTCTAGCTTTCGCAACCGTTGGTCGGTTCTTCAGGAAAAGACGGGGAAAGGAGAGGAGAAAGGGAAGGATACGGGTTTTAAGGAAGTGGAAAAGGAGTCAATCCAATCCCAGGAGTGGAAGGACTTACCTTTGGGAAAAAAAGTAAGGTAAACAAATACACACATACACACACTCACACATATCCACACGCAAACGTTTGCCTAGGTGTGTTTGCGTGGGGATATGTGTGTGTATTTGTTTACCTTCCTTTTTCCCCCCCTAAGGCAAATCCTTCTACTCCTGGGATTGGATTTCCATTTCCTTAAAACCCGTACCCTTCCCTTTCTCCTCTCCTCCCACCCTCTTTTCCTGAGGAAGCGACCAACGGCTGCGAAAGCTTGAATGTTTGTGTGTGTTTTTTAATTTAATTTAATTTTACTTTTTTGTGTCTATCGGCGAGCCTGTGCTTTCGGTATGTCAAACAATCTTTATTTTTATACATATTTTTCCCACCAGAAAAGTCTCCTATAATATACATTCGGCTCTTGCAATAGTGGCCAAAACATCGGTGAAACATTCTATATATTGACGATGCGGTCCAATGTTTTGTTTATTTAATTTATTTATTTGCATACTGGCTCTGAGCTATTGTACTTGTTCGAACAGTATCTGCTGCCTGAATTATAATAGCATTTGTACAGACATTGTATTTCCGGGTAATATGGAGCGATACCACATTATGGTAGTGAAGTTTTGCATATCTCCGTGCGAATATATTAGCTTGCATTGAACTTGGTGGAACAATAACCTCGTTACCACCGTTACGTGATTTAAACCTAATAAACTTCTGTGTTTGGTTGTTCCTTCGCTTCCGAGAAACGCCTACGACCTAAGACAACAGCTAACGCAAGCAGTTGCCACCATACATCAAGTCTTTGTTCGTAGGTCTTGGCGGGATATTGACGGCTGGAATATTCCTTGCGTTCTCAAAGGTTGCAACGTTTTACATTTCTAATGAAGACACTGAAACACCAAAAGGCGCCACGTAGCTTTGTGCATTTTCCTAGATGGCCGTACTGTTACAGGCAAATTTTAGAGGCACAGAGGGCGGTATCAATTAATTTTATCTGTCGCAGGTAAGGTGAATGAACCGACTTTTGTTGTCCGATAGCCAAAATGGGCAAACACATAAAATTATTTTAAAACACAAGCTGTTTATAAACATTAGAGTAAGAGCCCGAAATATCACCTTCCTTGAGTAAGTACTTCTCCTATCTCTTCTCTTTCTGCCCATCTCCTTTTTTCTAAGAATATATAAGAAATAAAGCTGTCTTGCATAATGTACAAAATTATAAGTGCAGTACACATATAAAATTCGCACGATTGCTTTTTTGTTGAGTTACATACTGTGTAATTGTAAAATTTTTCGTTGTAAATTCATTTGTGTAAGTGCTGTATGTTTGTAAAACTTGTTGCGAATACAATTAGTAGTAAAGAAGGAATAGATTAAAACTTGGTGCGTGATAGGACGGTTTTCGATGAACGTTACTGTTTATATGCTCATACCTCTGTCACTTTCCACTTCTTTCACCTCTGGCAGTAGTTCGGAACCCACGTTACACTGTAGGTCCCCCAATAACTGTCTGGGTAGGTCAGTTCGAAGATCTGAGGAAGACAACGGCATACCACCGCCAAACAGGACCGTGCCCAGTAAAGCACTGTGGTGTTAACAACTCGTGAACTACGTGCCGTACTGTGACACAGTTTCGGGTGAACATTCAGCTATATGAGTGCGTACTGTCTGTATAGTTTCCTGCGGCTACAAGTTGTAGTGTACAAATTATAAATTGTAATGTCTTACCAAATAGCGTAGTTTTAGACCATAACAGCGTAAAAGTAGTAAGCGAGAAACTTTTTTCCATTTATAATTTTGGTATGGTTGTCAGCGAGAAAAAGTTCAATAAATATTTGAAATTATGCTTAAAGTTTGTTGCAAGTCGCTAAGTAATATTTTTCTCATACACCATATTCATCAAGTCTTCGCATTATGTAGAAGTTTCTTGCATTTCTTATTGTTTATGACGGTATATCTAATGAACCAAGGGACGAATGTGGTTCTTACTATTAGAAAATTGGTAACTCACGGTAAAGAAAATATGTTCCAAATTTGGTTGAAATCGGTCCAGTGATTTAGGAGAAAATGAGCAGTATTGTCGCGTAATGAGAGAGTTTTTTTCGCATCTCATTGTTTATGACGTCATATCTCGTGAACTTTGTGTTGTATGTCATCCTTATACTTACGGCGACCGTCCTCATGGATTGAAGCTTACGTGTGCAAAATTTCATAAAGATTGGAACAAAACTGTAGATTTGTATGCAACACGTACACACAAAAACATACGAACACACTGCTTTATACTATACTAGCTGAAAATCCGGCGTTGCCCGGGTATTTATTTATTTATTCCTGCCATTTTTCAGGTATATATTAATTTGTATAAGGGCTGTATGTCTGTAAAATCTCTTGGGAATACAATTAGTAGTAAAGAAATAATGTGATGTGTCGGTTTTCCATTAATGTTACTGTTTATGTGCTCATATCTCATGAACTACGTGTCGGAATGTGATACAAAGCTACATTCAACTACATAAGTGTATACTGTCTGTAAAATTTCCCGTCGATACAATTTGTAGTGTTCAAATTATAAATTTTAACGTCATACCGAGAGCCGTAGTTTTACTCCATTAACAGCGGAAAAGTAGTAAGCGAGAAACTTTTTTCATTTCATCATTTTACTATGGTTGCGAGCGAGAAAAGATTAATAAAGGTTTGAAATTATGTTTCAAGTTTGTTGCAAATCGCTAAGTACTGTCATTCTCATACAGTGTATTTCGAAAGTCTCGCCACATTATATGGCATTTTTTGCGATTTCTATTGGTTATGACGTAATAGCTTTTGAACCATGTGCCGTATGTGATTCTTAATCATGCAGCAATTGTTACCTTACGGTAAGGAATGTGTGTACCAAATTTGGTTGAAATCGGTCCAATGGTTTAGGAGAAAATGAGCAGCAATTTCGCAAAATTCAGCAGTTTTTCGCGCATCTCATTGTTTATGATGTCGTATCTAGTAAACTATATATCGTATGTGATTCTTACACTTACGGCGACCGTCCTCATGGATTGAAGCTTACATGTACAAAATTTCATAAACATTGGAATAAAACTGTAGATTTGTATGCGACACGTACACACAAACATACGGATAGTCGGCTTTATGTATAAAGATTATGGTCGAAAATGTCAACCTATGGTGTCTGTTCTGTTCTTTCAGACATGTACGAAACAACAGACATCATATCAATAATTCTATGAAATATCAGTACCAAAGAAATGACATTTGTGATAGTACCGCGGCCGCATAATATGATATTAATATCAATTTTCCATTCGCCATTTGCGAATTAAACCGACATTAGCTGCATTTCTAAAGATGATCAATTACGTGGTGAGAAATAAAAAATCTGAACGTGAGTCTCCCGCTTTCCGCTAGCGGTCGCCTTAACCACTTCTTTTATTATTGTTATTTTTTATCGGCAACAATCGCTCCCCAGCCAGACTTTCACGCCTGCCAACATTCCCCCAACGCTCGCACACGTTTGGTGTGCGGAAGCGAGCACAAAGCGCAGCACATACTTTCACTTGTCACCAAATAATAGACCACTTTTACAAATACAGCTAATGTCGACAGAATTCGCAAATGGCGAATGATAATTTATTACTTATATCTATAATTCTACTTAGAGCTATTTCCAAAAGTTTAGAAAATGTTGAAAGGAAGTTTTCCGTGATTGCGTTCCTAATAGCGTCTACCCCCTGTTTCTATCACCAGCCACAGAGACAAGTTAGGAGGAGCTAATTAAATATGAAAGATAACATACTGGTTGAGCTTTTGCAGCTGCATTCCAAGTCGAATATCTGAATAAAAGGGTTTACATTAAACGTAAGACCAAATAAGATGTCTTATAATTTATTGGAAAACAATAACACGTTTGTATAATTAGATGGGATTATAAAAAAAAAAATAGGTTTGCTTTTTAGGTATGATCTGCCTTGAGCAAACACTATTGTTTTTAGTTTTTCCCAAACATATGTCGCTGGCGTTGCAGCATCATCAGTGGGATATTTATTTTGTGTTTGCACCAGGCAGATCATACATAAAAGGAAATTTATTTGTGAGCAAACACGGACATTGAAGAGCTATTCATAGCACAAAATTTAGATTTATTTATTCAGACAGAACAGAGTGGACACTACCTACATTACAAAATTCACGATATTGTTTGAAACACGAAAAAGACACGCCAGTGTACTGCACTAAAATAGTTGCAAAATTTCTAATTACAAAATGCAGAGCTGACATCTACAGAACCGTCAGAAACATCCAGACAGATGTTGTCGTCGATGTCTGCCAGTGAAGGTTCACCAGCTACCTTATTGCCAGAAGAACTTGAGGCTTTAGCCTTTAACTCTTAACCATAGAACGGTCGGGCTGGGTCTGTGAGACCCACTAGTTATTGTTTCACTGATTTTATATTCGTATAATTGCTGATTTGACTTGAGCGGTCCGCTAGCTTCCTGGAACACCCGAGAGAAAGCGTTGACAGCTTGAATGAGGTTTTTCACTGTTTAGTCATTGTTCGGCAGTCTTTCAAAAAGCGCGCGGCTCTGTCAGACCCAGCCCGACCGCCTACGTGACTAATCTCTGCCAGTGCGATCCCGCTTATATTTTGTTGTATCGTTGAGTCACCAGTTACTTTGCGGACTATTTGTAATCTCCTAACACCAAGCTATCAGTCAATAGTTTATAGTATAAAATAGCACGAGAAAGTCTCTCGTACAGTGAAATATACAAAATTTTATATGACGATAGTGAAGTAAATGATTCTGATGCGGAGCCAGACTGAAATAAACAGTGTCCATGAAAGCAATAGTTGTTGATTCAAGTACACGTCATCATTCTGACTCAGGTACTTCACCTATAAGCTTTTACAAAGGAAGGAACGGAGCAACTAAATGGAGAAATTTTTTTTTCCCACAAAGCGTTCGTACAAGACGTCACAACATAGTTACCATGTATTTGCCTGGAAGTATTCGAGCTGCGATTAATGTAAATTCACCGTTAGAATCATGGCAGTTATTTTTTAGCAAGTCATTGATTGAAACTGTTCTTGGATCAAAGAATATCTACATTGATTCAGTTAGAGACAAGTACAATCGTGACCCAAACATGGTTAGGCCTACAAGTGTTGATGAATAGCCAAGTATAGTAACGTCCTACAACAGAACCAAGGGCGGCGTAGACGTTGTTGATGCTGTGTGCGGTGAATACTCAGTTGCCGGAGGAACAAGACGCTGGCCCCTCTGTCTCTTTTTTCAGATGTTGAACATTGCAGCTCTGAATGGCTACATTGTGTTCAAAGCCAACGGAAATGTTTCACTTAGAATAGAGTACCTGAGAACACTAGGGAGGTCTCTCGTAACACCATATTTGAAAATGCGCGCAACCCAGGCTAACCTTCCGCGGCAAATTCGCAGGCTTGCTTCTAACCTCTCCAGCACCCAAGAACAAGGCATAGTTGAAGATCCACAACCAGGGAGAAGGGGAAGATGCTACGAATGAAAAGACGGCAAAACAAAATACTTTTGCAACGTTTGCAAGGTGTGGTTATGCTTGGCGCATGCAGAAATAGTTTGCGGTGAATGTTTTGAAAGGTGACGATTTTAGAGGCCTATAGCTCACAAACTATTCATATGTTCACAATTTCCATCTATGTAGTGATAATTCAACATTTTTGCTTCTTAGTTATTGTACTTATTCTCATTTATATTCATATTTAAATGAAATTTTCTTGTATATTCTGTTTACTAACATTTGGTACTACAAAGTTGTATGTTTTTTAGTTTTATTTTATTATAATTATTGTACAATTCAGACAGGTAAAATAATGTCACTGTATCATTTGGTACTATCTGATTGAAATAAAAAAACAGTCATTTTATGAAAATATACATTTCGTCACTTATTAAAAGTGTTTTATATATTGTGTCTCTCAGACCCAGCCCGACCGTTCATGAAACTTTTTTCGACCGACCGTTCTAGGGTTAAAGTTGAAAGCACGATTTCACTTAATGTTTTTCCTCCATTTTGGAATTGTTGTACCTTTACAAACGTAAAAATGTTTACCAGCTTCTGAGGCTTCCTATGGGTAGATGGAATCATTATATTTTATTGCATGTACACTCGTGGCCATTAAAATTCCTACACCACGAAGATGACATGCTACAGACGTGAAATTTATCCGACAGGAAGAAGATTCTGTGATATACAAATTATTAGCTTTTCAGAGCACTCACACAAGGTTGGCGCCGGTGGCGACACCAATAACGTGCTCACAAGAGGCAAGTTTCCATCCGATTTCTCATACACAAACAGCAGTTGACCGGCGTTGCCTGGTGAAACGTTATTGTGATGTCTAGTGTAAGGAGGAGACATGAGTATCATCACGTTCCCGTCTTTGATAAAGGTCGTATTGTAGCCTATCGTGATTGCGGTTCATCGTATCACGACATTGTTGCTCGCGTTGGTCGCGATCCAATGACTGTTAGCAGAATACGGAATCGGTGGGTTCAAGGAGGGCAATACGGAACGCCGTGGTGGATCCCAACGGCCTTGTATCACTAGCAGTCGAGATGACAGGAATCTTATCCGCATGGCTGTAACGGATCGTGCAGCCACGTCTCGATCCCTGAGTCAACAGATGGGGACGTTTGCAAGACAACAACCACCTGCACGAACAGTTCGACGACGTTTGCAGCAGCATGGACTATCAGCTCGGACACATTGGTTGTGGTTACCCTTGACGCTGCATCACAGACAGGAGCGCCTGCCATAGTGTACGGAACGACGAAGCTAGGTGCACAATTGGCAGAACGTATTTTTTTTTTTTTTCTTTTTTTTCCGGATAATCCACGTTCTGTTTACAGCATCTTGATGATCGCATCCGTGTTTGAAATTGCAAGCGTGTATTCGTCATCGCCATATTGGCGTATCACCCGGCGTCGTGGTACGGGCTGCCAGTGGTTAGATGTCTCGGTCACCTCTTGTTCGCATCGACGGCACTTTGAACAGTGGCCATTATATTTCCAATGTGTTCACGACCCGCGGCTCTACCTTTCATTCGATCCCTGCGATACCCTACATTTCAGTAGGATAATGCACGACTGCATGTTGCAGGTCTTGAACGGGCCTTTCTGGATACGGAAAATGTTCGACTGCTGCTCTGACCAGCACATTCTCCAGATCTCTCACCAATTGAAAACTTCTGGTCAATGGTGGCCCAGCAACTGGCTCGTTACAATACGCCAGTCACTACTTTTGATGAACTGTGGTATCTTGTTGGAGCTGCATGGGCATCTGTACACCATCCAAGATCTGTCTGAGTCAATTCCCAGGCGTATCAACGCCGTTATTACGGCCAGAGGTGGTTGTTCTGGATACTGATTTCTCAGGATCTATGCACCCAAACTGCGTGAAAATGTAATCACATGTCAGTTCTAGTATAATATATTTGTCCAATGAATACCCGTTTATCATGTGCATTTCTCCTTGGTGTAACAATTTTAATGTCGAACATTTTCCGTATCCAGAAAGGCCCGTACAGGACCTGCAACTTCCGGTCGTGCATTATCCTGATGAAACATAGGGTTTCGCAGGGAGCGAATTAAGAATAGAGCCACGGGTCATAACACATCTCAATGTCAAAGTGCCGTGGTTGACAACAACAGGTGACCGAGACGTGTAACCAGTGGCACCCCATACCATCACGCGAGTGCTACGTCAGTATGGCGATGACGAATGCACGCTTCCAATGTGCGTACACTGCGATGTCGCCAAACACGGATGTGACCATCATGATGCTGTAAACAGAACCTGGATTCATCCGAAAAAATGACGTTTTGCCATTCGTGCAGCCAGGTTCGTCGTTGCGTACCACATCGCAGTCGCTCCTGTCTGTGATGCAGCGTCAAGGGTAACCGCTGCCATGGTCTCCGTGCTGATAGTCCATGCTGCTGCAAACGTCGCCGAACTGTTCGTGCAGATGATTGTTGCCTTGAAAAAGTCCCCATCCGTTGACTCAGGGATCGAGACGTGGCTGCACAATCCGTTACAGCAATGCGGATAAGATGCCTGTCATCTCCACTGCTAGTGATAAGAGGCCGTTCGGATCCTGCACGGCGTTCCGTATTGCCCTCCTGAACCCACCGATTCCATATTCTGCTAATAGTCATTGGATCGCGACCAACGCTAACAGGAATGTCGCGATACGAGAAACTGCAATCGCGATAGGCTACAATCCGACCTTTATCAAAGTCGGAAACCTGATGGTATGCATTTCTCCAACTTACACGAGGCATCACTACAACGTTCCACCAGGCAACGGCGGTCAACTGCTGTTTGTGTATGGGAAATCGGTTGGAAACTTTCCTCGTGTCAGCACGTTATAGGTGTCGCATCGGCGCCAGGCTTGTGTGAATGCTCTGAAAAGCTAATCATTTGCATATCACAGCGTCTTCCTCTTGTCGGTTAAATTTCGCGTATGTAGCACGTCATCTTGGTGGTGTAGCAGTTTTAATGGCCAGTGGATACCGCATGTGCTGTACTACGTATTGGCCTTGATCACCACGTTGTGTTGCGCAGCAGACGTCATAAGGCTGCTTGAAAGCGTGAAAAGGTGGCGAACAGAGGCTGTCGGATGCCCGGGGCGGCGGCAAAACTAAATGACGTCCCCCGTCCACTTGGAAATACGTGTATTGCTATAAAAAAAAGTAAGTAATCAGTTATGGAGGCCCCACAGGACGAGGGGCTAGGGACAGTCTAAAAGAATCAGCTTACGAGATTTGGAGGCTCCAGAATGAGAGGCCAAGAAGAAAAGAAAAGCGTCGTAGAAATATTTGGAGGTCCGGGGCAGGCGACCGCCCCCACACTGGAAAAGGCGGGATTATCAGACTGTGGCGGAGTGTGAATGCATCAAATGACTTCTCGTGATGCTCATCCGGGTCCGGAACCGCATGATGCCCTTAATCCTGAGTGACAGCATGTGGAGGTTTCTTGGGGGGAACAATAAAAAAGAAAGTGATCTGCCGAAACCGCCCCTCTTCCCCGCGTGAGGTTGTTGGGCCTGCAGTGTGATAAATGTCGTTGTACGACATTGTAATGAAAGTTCCAGATCACTGCTTACATTATCTGTATCTATAAATGTCCGAAAGACAAGACACAAAGACTTAAATATTTGTACAGTTACTAATTATATCCGAGCAAATGCGGAACAATAATTACTCTCTGAAATTATATTTACTCCTTGGAAATGGTTTTATTGGTTACATTGTTGATTTAGGGTTGATAATGATAAAAGGGTGGAGTATATTGGGATGGAAAGTGTGGTGTCGCACAAGTATGAAGTGCGCGCCACCTACTTTCGCCGCGCGCCGCCATGCACGCACGGCGCGGCGTTCTTACGTCAGCCACGAGCGCCCTCTGCTGCTATCCCGCTCGTGGCCACCACTGAACAACATTGTTCACTTGGGACTGAGATAGGAACCAGCGAACACTTCGGAATCAGATAGGCACCAGTGAAGACTTGGCTATCGGACAGGCACTAGGCAGGCCTCTAGCTCAACTATGTATCAGCATTCTGCAGTACTGAGCTATGTAAAAGTTAAGTATTACTAAGTCTCTAAGAAATACAGATCTCGTTCTAATTTACTCCAGTGTTTCTAGTTTCTGCTGTCCAAATGGCTGGTCACCTCCTACCTGCACAAGCGTGCATCCTTTATTCCTGTGTCGGTCATTCTACTCGGCCACCGACACCTACGACGGAAACGAGACACATAAGTGGCGACGAGGATGGGATACAAAAGAAAGTTATCGGTGTATATAAAATTATCCGTGTGTGTGTGATATTTCGCTCTGCAGCAAAAACTACAGAACGCAAACGAATGGTCTGTGTTTAATTGTTGTCCGAAGTCTCCCGTTGTATACCATAGCAGTTCCATGCCAATAGCTGTAATGGGGTGGAAGATATGGTGGTTGAAAGTCGTCAAATTATAAAAAAAAAATATCTTTGGTCTACGCGTGCTACAATGTCTTCAGCTCTTTCTCAGTAAGGATAAGCATACGAAGAACGAAATATAAGAATAAATAAAGAAAGCAGTAAAAAAGAAATTTAATACAAATAACGTACTTTACCAGAATGCCCTAAAATGAAATTAAAATGAATTTGGTCATTACTCTCACCATACGTGTTGAGAAATTGCAACACAGGCTATGAGGAATAATGTATATATTATTTATTGTAAATCATTAAGCACTCACATAATTTTATTTTTTTATTTGAACGTTGATTAAATTTTTTTTGTTTCTAATGAAGGTATGGTATTTCATTTCATCCTTCAAAACCAGTCTCATAGCACACTACTGAAACATAGCTTATTTATCATAATCAACCAACACGCGAGCGGAGCCGCGGGTTTGAGCTAGTATTATATAAATATGCTAACACGAAAATTGTGGTACAGATTACTAATTTATTCGTACAAGAAGGCCAATGAAAGGTACATAATTCGAAAGATTGTTTGTCGTAGATTTCACGAATATAAATATCATGCGTGCATTTAGCCATTAAAATTGGTAAAAGGTAGTAGAAATTTTCCTATCTACAGCTGGGATAAAGTTCTACATTCTCCAACAATCAGCTCACTGATTGGCTATTCGCCTCGACCAAAGACGCTGTAATGCAGCGCATCTGCAGTATTAAAATAACGTTTTAAGATAAGTGAATATCGAAACACGGAGTGCTCCCAATTCACTTTCTTGTGTCATTCAAATGTTTCATTTTCGCAGTGATTAAGAGTGGTTAAATGAAATGGATGTTTTCATATGAATGCCGATATAAAGGATGATGCGCCGGGAGAGGCGACTAGCGGTGCTCGGGTGGAACTACGAAGTCGAAAATGTCGATATAAATGATGATGCTCCGGGAGAGGCATGTAGCGGTGCACGGGTGGAACTATGAAGTCGACATGTTGTCAGCGCTTCAATTCTGAATATCGCAGTATCGAAATAATTCTTGGTGTTGTATAAATATACGAACACCGAAATTGTAGTTCCATTTCAAATATTAGGCTAATGGAAGTTATATAATTCGAAAATGACATGAGAAGTATATATTTCCGTTTTTATTTGTTGTTATTGTGTCAGGCATTTTCCTTAACACGTAAAAGATACCGTTTCAGACCTCCCAGTGTCGGTTAAATTTTACCAAATATCCCTGCGGCCTCCTATGATAATGTTGGTAGCGGATGCTGAATTGTGAGAATCCTTCATTTTAGCCAATCGCTTGACAACGCTGATGCTTTCTCATGGAATCTTCGCTTTACGAGGGCAATTATTTTTCCTGAGCGGACGAGGGTACATACAAGAACCTGTCAACCATAAAACAGGAACAGCATTATTTGTTTACTTCATGGTCTGTTGGTCTGTACGATACACTAATCGAGTCATTCTATGTGGTTCGAACAAATGGGCAAAGATTTTCTATCGTGTTGTTGATGTTTCCAACATGATCACGCGAGACCGCCAACATGACATGTAAAATTTTACCCCCAGTGACCATTGTAAACACAATTGGTCGATTTTCGACCACAGGCAACACTAGTTTTATTAAACAGCGCTACAGCTGTTTCAGCTTTTTGCCATTATCAAGCGCGTCTACGATGTTTTGACGTTACTTACTAATATCTGGCATCACTGTTGTAAAAACGACAGTGAAATAATCACGTATTTCGCAGTTGGATACGTTTTCAGCTGCCAGATTTTTGCTAATCTACATCTACATCTACATCCATACTCCACAAGCCACCCGAGAGGTCTGTGGCGCAGGTCACCTTGAGTACCACTATCTGTTCTCCCTCCTGTTCCAGTCCCGTATTGTTCGCGGAAAGAAAGATTGTCGGTATGCCTCTGTGTGGACTCTAATCTCTCTGATTTTATCTGCATGATCTCTTCGCGAGATATACGTAGGAGGGAACAATATACTGCTAGACTCCTCGGTAAAGGTAAGTTCTCAAAACTTCAACAAAGGCCAGTACCGAGCGACAGAGCGTCTCTCCTGCAGAGTCTTCCACTGGAGTTTAGCGATCATCTGCGTAACGCTTTCACCAAATGATCCTCTAACGAAGCGCGCTGCTCTCCGTTGGATCTTTTCTACTTCCTCTATAAACCCCACCTGGTACGGATGCCACACCGCCGGCCGCGGTGGCCGAGTGGACTGAGGCGCTTCAGTCACGGTCTGCACCGTCACTATGATCGGGGGTTCGAATCCCGCCTCGGGCATGGATATTTGTGCCGTCCTTAGTATTAGCTAGTCCATAAGTAGTTTGTTCGTTTAGGGACTGATGACCCCGTAGTTAAGTCCCATAAGCTCTACAAACACACATTTGATTCCCACACCGGTGAGCAGTATTCAAGCTGTGGGCGAACAAGTGTACTGTAACCTACTTCCTTTGTTTTCGGACTGCATTTCCTTAGAATTCTTCCAATGAATATAAGTGTGGCATCTGCTTTACCAACGATTGATTTTATATGCTCGTTCCATTTTAAATCACTCCTAATGCTTACTCCCAGTTAATTGATGGAATTAACTGCTTCCAGTTGCTGTCCCACGATAGTGTAGCTGAATAATACAGGATCTTTCTTTCTATGTATTCGCAGCTCATTACACTTGTCTACATTCAGATTCAATTGTCATTCCCTGCACCATGCGTCAATTCGAACAGATCCTCCTGCATTTCAATACAATTTTCCATTGTTACAACCTCTCTATATACTACAGCGTCAGCCTCAGTGAGCTACCGATGTTACCCGAAGGTCATTTATATATATCGTGAACAGCAACGAACCCACGACATTCCCCTGTGGCACACCTGACATCTTACTTCGGAAGGCTTTTCTCCACTGAGAATGACATGCTGCTTTCTGTTATCTAGGAACTCCTCAATCCAATCAAACAATTGTTCTGACAGACCATATGCTCTTACTTTGCTCATTAAACGACTGTGGGGTACTGTATCAAACGCCTTGTGGAAGTCAAGAAACACAGCATTTACCTGAGAACCCGTGTCTATGGCCCTCTGAGTCTCGTGGACGAATAGCGCGAGCTAGGTTTCACACGATCGCCTTTTTCGAAACCCATGCTGATTCCTACAGAGCAGATTTCTAGTCTCCAGAAATGTAATTATACTCTAACATAACACATGTTCCGAAATTCTACAACTGACAGACGTTACAGATATAGGCCTATAGTTCTGCACATATTTTCGACGTTCCTTTTAAAAACGGGGATGACCTGCGCAATTTTCCAATCTTTCGGAACGCTACGCTCTTCTAGAGACCTACGGTACAACACTGCAAGGAGGGGGTGAAAGTTCCTTCACGTACTCTGTGTAGAAACGAACTGGTATACCGTCCGGTCCTGCGGCCTTTCCTCTTTTGAGCGATTTTAGTTGTTTTTCTATCCCTCTGTCAATTATTTCCAGCTTTGGAAAAAGACATTTAGTAATTGATCCTTTAGTATGTCATCCTCTGTTTCAATTCCATTTTCGTTACAGAGTGTCTGGACATTTTGTTTTGATCCACCTACCGCAGTGATCTGGAACTTTCATTACAATGTCATAAAACAAGAAGCCTTGTAACCGTGGTTACCGGATAACCATCGTGCTACACAGAGTGAGACGCAAGCAACAAGTAGTGGGAGGGTTTGTCTTTGGCTTCGTCCGCTGCTTTGAGCGAGGTTCGTCCGGATGGTTTTCAGTGGAGTCTCAACTGACGGACATCTCCTCCGCTTCGCCCTCTGCCTTCAAAAGTTCAAATGTTTTTAATTATTATGGGACCAGACTACGAGGGTCATCAGTTCCTAGTCTTACACACTACTTAAGCCCTGCAGTATTCGCGACTTATCACAGCGCCAGCAGTCGCGCGCGGAATGCAGTCCGCATGGTATTAAATAATTTTAGTAGCAAGAGTCGAGACAGTAATGGAGAGTATGATATTTACTGTGTTTAGCTTTTTACGTCGATACCTTTGACAAGGCAGTAAATTATGTCCAATACCTGTTGCATTTTGTGAAAAAAATATTGCATAGTTCTATCGTAAAGAGGACGAAATGCAGATACTGATAACTTCAGTCTTAGAGTTTGTACAATACAGTCACACTGTTCCGTTTTTGAACTTTCATTAAAAATGACACTTTCATGCTTCAAACAGAGATGACAGTTTGCTTCATTTGCAACAACAGTCATAGTATGAATAACGCTCAGTGTATGTTAGGCCGCAGTAATCACCTTTCTGTCTGGGTGAAAAACTACAAAACAAAGTGTCTTGCACATAGCGGAATTTTTCTACAGAGATTTTTCCTATTCATATCATATAAGAAAGAGAGGAAAAATAAATAAAATGAACCTAAAAAGACTATGTAACTAATAGAAAACAACTCAGCAATAACAGCAGACATCTTGGGAATAAACTATTGTATGGGAATAATGGCTTACCAACGACGCCACTTATAAGTAAGGCCGATAGCCACGTGGCCTCTATTCAAATGTCAACAATCCGAAGATTGGTTTGAACACCACAGTGCTTTACTAGGCATGGTCATGTTGGGAGGAGGTATGCCGTTGCCTTCTTCCGACCTTGGAAATGACTTACCCAGACAGTTATACAGTTTAACGTGGCTTCCGAACCACGGCGCTACTGGTATTTTTCACATGAGCAATACTGCCAGAGGTGAAACATGTGGAAAGTGACAGATAAAAATTCTAGGACTTGGCGGGGATCGAACCCGCGACCTTAGGATTTGTAGAGTGGCACTCTACTACTGTGCAACCGAGGCGCACTTGTAATCCCATGGGACCAAGCTACGTTGGCCATCAGTCCCTAGTCTTACAAACTACTTAAACTAACCTAAAGGCAGTATTACACGACGATCCACCGCGAAAGGTCTAGCGCGATAACCATCTAGCGGCGAAACTGGAACTACTGTGGAACCATGGTTATTAGCAGACGCTTTATCTGCGCGCCAGAATAGAGACCAGTTCTAAACTCACATGAATCCGCGCATGAGCACTAGGCAGTGCTAACGTGCGCATGCGCAGAAGCGGGTATTGCAGGAAGCTTTCTGCTTGTTATTTGTGTATGACATTCGTGGGTATGACTGATTTGTGATTTCAGACGTTCGTGTTGCGGTTTTTGCCCGTTTTTTCAGTTAGTAGATTTTCATAAATCCAGTAATTAAACAAAAAAACGTGTTTTTCAGCAGACCTTTGTACTAGGTGTTTATGAAAGGCGTTTTTACATTGGTTGCTTCATACTTACGGAAATGAAATGGAGCAGAGAGCGATTGAGTTATTATTCAGGCATAGAGGGAGGAAGGTTGTTTGTATAACCCACACCATCCCTTTATCATAAGTTATGTTAGCAATCATTTACTCCTCAATGATATGCATACAACTTTCCAAACAGCAGCTTTTCAAAACAGGTCACGTCCTTCCTCACGAAGTTCCAATTTTGTTGTTGATTTCCGGGACTCTCTTCTTTTATTAGCTTCCTTCTTTCTGGCCACAGTGTGGTTTTCGTCGCCGTTGTGCCACAATCTGAAGATTTACTGTTACACCTCCAAAAAAAAATTGTACTATGTGCGAATTGCTGTATAAATGTAAATTTAGTCTGAGAGGTAGTAATACTATTTATATACATATTTTCCAATTTCATTTAGTCTGTCAATTTAATTGGATGTTGTGTTCTTTGTATTCTAATTTCTCCAAATTCTTAATGCCAGATAATAGAAATGATCATTGCATGATTTTGGTACATTAGGAATAAGCCACCTGGGTAATTGTTTTTAGGCGCTTGCCGACACCAGCGAAAACCGTGGGAGAGAATGCTGCCCTTGTTTCGCGGCCACTGGTGTACAAAGATACGGGACAGGATGTCACCCAGTCCCGGGGGTTGGGGAGAGAGAGCCGCCCCGGGCTCGAACGGTCGCTCCGGGGAGTCGAAGGGAAAGCGGGGCTGGCAGCATTGTGTACGCTGTCTGGACCCTCGCGGTCGGCTGGCGCCAAACTTTAAGACTATTGTCGGCACCACATTGGCCAGGTGTGGGTTGCTGAGGGTTCTCAAGACGGGAGAGGGCGCCCATGCGATAATAAAATAATTTAGCCATCTGGAGATGCTTATCGTGAAACACAAAATTTCACGCTGTTTCTGTGAACTGTGGCATACGTGCGTCTCAGGCCTGGGAAAGTTTTCGAGTGGGAGGACCTTGGTAGCGCTAACAATAGCAAATTGATTTGATTGGCGAGACCATTAGGTCCTCTCTCTTACTGGCTTCACGTCACATGCGGGTGGAGTCCGGTGGCCAAAGAAAGTATTTTCTTAGGGAGAGCGTTGTGAGAAAGAAGAAAGAGGGAGAAGCGTGGAGGACACCGGACGGTTCGGACCTCTTGGTAGCAGCGAGGTGTTACGGCAAGGACTCCTAAGTCTTCAGACCTTGTGAGTCGGTGGACTTAGAATTTTTGTGCCCATTGCACAGTGTTAGATGGCGTCTGTGTGATTGCTGTTTGCATTCACAGTTATACTGAGAAACTTTTAAATTTTCTGAAGTGGGTGTTGTTTTAGAACGAGCTCACTCATAAACAGGATAATTTACTGTTGGAAAATTGCTGTATTTTTTCGTAGCTTGAATACTTTGGTAATTGCTGCACTGATCAGGTATATAGTTTCCCATACGCAATCGCATTCATCAGCCTGCTCTTCCATCAGCGGCCCTTCGACGTCGGTGATGCTGATCATCTGTATATGATAAAGTAGCGCCAACGCATAAATAGTGAAAAGATTATTGAATGGTGGTTGATGTGTGGGACATAGGTGCGAGTTTTCATGGTCGTCATAGTCGAATTTTAATCGAGCATGTCTGTTTCAGTACTTAACCTTCTACTGACTTTTAAATACATTTTTTGATAGGTTAACACACCAAATTTATGAAATTTATGACTATAGCCAGTCGAACTTTTAATTTTTCTTTTGGTGATAAGATTTTTGTCCTTTATTCTGTAAAAAGTATTCCTATCATTAGATAATTTTGTTTGTGCTATTTCAAGTCATTATTTTTGTGTGATTTTTTAAAAGGAATTGATACTTCTTCACACATGTCGTGTTTTTTATAAATTGGTGCATAATTGTTTTTGTTAAATAAATTAACTATATGAACATCGTGTACCTGATTTCAAACACCTTTCACATATTTTGGAGGCGTTATCTCTTGTCTATGTTAGGTAGGTCAGGGGATTTGTGTGCTTCCAGCAACAGTGTATGGAAACACGCACTTTCACAAAATAAATAAATAAGTGAGATTAGACAACTGGTCACCACTACTTTCAGTTAGGCACAATAAATTCTCACTTTCATATTTTTTTAAATAATAATAAAAAATAGTGGTGACCTTGAATAAGTTGATTGTTTTGTGATGGTTAATTTAAATACAATTTATTCATTTGCATATTAATGAGCTATCTGCAAAGTTGGCTGAAAAGGTAATAGAACACTAATGACGGACAACATTCAGTTGACATAATAAATAATAACTGATGAGAAAAGAGCAACAACATTTCAAGTCAGACCACCTTCAGCCATTTGTGTGCATGTTGTCATTGGCATAAGTTAATTTAAGTAGCCTAGTGTGTAAGTCTAGGGACCGATAACCTAAGTAATTTGGCCCTTAGCTACACAAACTTTGAACTTCAAAATAAAACGAAAGTGTTGAGTCTCCAATTCACAGAAATAGTCACTCAATTCTGTTCAAATGTTTGTAAATGTATCGGACCAAACTGCGTGGTCATCAGTCCGTAGCTTACAAACTACTTAATCCTAGGTAAACTAACCCAAGGACAAAGACACACACCCATGCCCCAGGGAGGACTCGAACCTCCACGGAGAGCAACCGCGCGCTCCGCAGCGAGGCGCTTTAGAACGCTCGTCTACTCTACCGCGGCACTTTTCTGTGCTAACTACAGAAGAGAAAAAGAAATACTTAATAAAAAAATGACAACTTCACAATAAATAGGAACCGTAAGCTCACAGAAGTAATTTAAATGAATGACGTTCCAGGTTATCACAGGTTCCCTCGGGTTCTTGTGTGGTATGAATGAACGATAGATGAGCTCTGTCTTCCTCGCATTTCATGCGCGGATTCGCGCGAAGGAACATGCGCCGAGCATCGTGTAATAGGTTTGCGTGAACAGAACAGTATGTAGTTCAAGATAATCACACTTGTGGCGCTGCTACATAGGCATACGCGTCAGGTGTATCGTGTAATACGGCCTTAAGGACTCCACACACACACACATCCGTGCCCGAGGGAGGATTCGTACCTCCGACGCGGGAAGCCGCGGAATCCGTAACGCGGCGCTCCAGACCGCTCGGCTACTCCCACGCGCCGCTCCACATTTTGTTTTTTATTACGTGCACGTGCAGCGCAAACGGGGCCGCCGCGGATCACGAAAAGTCGTCGGGGAGCACGAGAGGCGATTAACGTCTGGGCGTGCCGAATGTGGGGCAGGGGGGGGGGGGGGGGCTGACCCCGGAGAAGCGGGCAGTGGGGCACGCGGCGGAAACACGACCCACAGCGACGGGGCGAAAACTGACACCTCACCACGCGACATTGCTCCAGAACCACTGATGGAAATCACTTTCCTTTTGATAGCACTTGTTGCAGCTGGCGTCCTCCTGTACCAGGGGCGTACGTAAGGGGAGGGGACGATGTGGTTCAACCTACCCCCCCCCCCCCCCGTCCAGAGAGTGTTTTTTTGTCACTTGTGCTAAAATTAAAAATTGACAAATTGTGTAATGAATGTGAGAGTTAGAGTGAAAACTTCGCCAACAAATGGAGGTACCAGTGTTCCTGTAAGTTGTAATCGATGCTCAGTTGAGCCTCGGCTTCTTACTTGTTGTGGGGACACTTTGTCTCGAGTGTCTTATCGGTGGCCTACGTGAGGCCTCCACCACCTAACCTTCAGTAACAATGAACAAGTATTGTTGAATTCCAGCCAGAAACACGCTCCGCACACTGTTTAAAGTAGGGTGACCAAATTATTTTCGGAGAAAACCGGGACACTTTCAGCCAGGTGTCAATTCATGTATCATTACACATGTACCAGCTTTAATTTTAGATATTAATATTTTGTTGATACATCTTGTTAACGCGGTTATATATGTTAATAGAAGATAAAAACTGCTATGATTTACATCTAGATGATCGGTATAATTAATGACATTTAACAGACGTATACAATAATAAAGAAATGTAGGCCTATTACAATTTTATAAAAAAATTACAGCCATGCAATTTTCAATCAAATAATATTAATATGAGATTTAATATTACTGAGCACTTGTGGATTGAACTCACTGTCCTTAGAGAAAAAGGTATTTTTTCGCTGCCCCCAGCCTTCTTGATCATGTTTTGGTTCTTCGAGGCATAATGATAAAACTCTGCACAATCGATTTTGTAGTCGTACAGGATCTGGAGGATTGCTTCAAGAGAGTCCACCTTCATTCTATTCCTTTCATCAGTCCGCTGGGCATTCATTAACGAAAATATTCTTTCGATATTAGCATTATGGGCAGGAATTGTAAATAAATACGTTGCAGTTATTACCTTACTCACAGTAATACTGAAGACAGTCACAGCTTTTAAAAAACTCATCCACTTCTCATGACACTGCATTACTGTTTTTTTTTTTATTTTATTTCATTTTATTTTATTTTATTTTTATTTTATTTTATTTTATTTTCTTTCTTTTCATTTTGTTAGCGCACTTGTGATCAAACATTAAACTGTCTTTTAAACTCTTTCCTCTTTTGAAACTCTCTTCAATAAATCTAATCAAATACCGACAGTAAGGGCGAGTTTGAGACGATCTACTTGCTGAGATATTCTACACACATATAATACTTGTTAACTTTTCCTTTAAAACTCTTTTCCGCTGACTCTCATACTTCTGCTCTTTTAAAGACAGATTTAACGTTAAAAGAAATAAACTGCTGTTCTCCTAGTAACAGTTTCCATTACTCGAAAGAGCAGTCACTGAATTCGCACGCACGTTTCGGCATTGCGTTTCACAGTTCTGCACCAACAACACCACTAAAAGTTCTTACCGTTTGTCTGACTCCAACATCTAGCGAAAATTCCGCTCAAAGTAAATTATTGTTTGAGGGTATCAATACTGATACTGTGATTAGTAGTATGGGACTGTGAAGGTTAGACAAATAAGCTAAAATCTATTAGTTTCTCGTGTTATATTTCGTTTAATCTAGGACATCTAAAAAGTTTGAGAAAGTTTCACGAAATATGTTTTTAGACTGAATTCCGGGACTTTTGAGCATCCAGAAACACTATTTTCGAGACACCTGGACACCGGGATAAGAACCGGGACAATCACGGTATTCCGGGACGTTCGGTCACCCTAGATAAAGTACCGCGTGAGGCTTGCCTGGCGTGTAACAAAGGCCACCGTGTCTTACGTTTACTACTGCTACCAACTTCAGTGATCTACTAACTGTATTACTACAGCAGGGCTGCGAACTTGTACGTGACACAGACAGATATATTTTTAACAAGTGTGATTAAACGAGAACAAATGTGTAATATCACAACCTTATTACTTCCGTGTATAATTTATACCACAGATGCTGATCATCTGCACGCACGCATGCCTAAAGTGGCAGCATTGTATAGCAGACAAATAAAAATTCCCCCTCTTTTGGCAGATATTAATCGTGTGAAAGGAATTGTTAGTTTCAACGTTTTGGATTAATGGTCGAGTTTGTGGTTTATTGAAATAAGTACCTCTATAGGCTGTCAATTCTTTTTAAACGTAATCTGTAGATATTTAGCTTCGATTTCGTTTCTGTGACCCAAATGATTCTCAAAATCGTAGGCTTTAAATTGACATTTTGAGCTATATTTTGCAACTGGGGCGTACATTTTGTAAAATGGGCACTTGCAGAATGTAGAGAATGTGGTAGTTTTGAACTGCCAAGAACTGTGTTTCAGAGTTTTACGATGTCCTAATCAAGTCTAAATTATAAAATCTCGTTTCATTCCAATTTTACATCGACAAGTACTTGAAACCTTCTAAATGTCTAATACAGTAGAGTAATAAGTATAAATTAGAATAGTTGTAATACTTATTTACTACTACTCATTCATTGTGTAGCTTTATCCTTGATTTTCAAATGTATGGCTTGACTACCTCGGAACCCAGGGTAATGTCACAACTGCATATACTTTCACAATATATTTTAACAATAAAACTTAACAAAATACATCGCTGAAAAAAATTATAATAAAGTACTATTAGCTGGCGAAGCTGTGGTGTTATTCTGTACGAAAAGACACACGTTTAATGAGGTAAAAAAAGGTGGCGCCATTCCTCTGGTCTCCCCTATAAATGTCATTTGTCTGAAGGCTTTCTATTTTTTACTATAGCTGACAACTTATGACTTGAGCCAGATGTGGTAGTGCGGAAGGTATTTCTAATTGACTAATCCCTACAGCGATTACTTTTGTTCTGAAAATTGGGCTTATTCTGTATGTTATGTTCAAATAGTTTACAGGAATATAGTTGAACAACGTCTTCGACACCATCCACTATTTCGGGAGGTGAACGCCCATCATTTTCAAGATAAAATAGAAAAGACTGCTCTTCATGTCTACAATCTTTTTCAATAACTCTTCATTCTCTTACCAACTACCGGTACTCACAAAATTTTCGAAATTCATAGAAACAATCGTGTGTTTTATGGCGGGGGGAGGGGGGGGGGCACACAGCTTTGGCTCGTGTCAACTATGTGAGGGCCCCTCAATATATAAGACGGCCAACTTTTTCAAAACTCAATGCGGGGCATTTCGAGGATATGGAGGAGGACTAAGATCACGTGACTAATAGTGCCAGTTATTCTGAAACCAGAAAAGAAATTTAGGCGAGCAGAGTAGGCCTCCTCACTTTTAAAATAACATATGCGAGTGTCATTTTTTTCTTAATTTTCAATCTGTATTTACAGTTCATAAATATATTTTCATGCTCCCCTTTTGAATTTTAGAGTCTGACATTTTTACATATACTACGTCAGTTACGTTTTTTCCCGATCACCTTCGTTGCCTATACTACTTTTATTTGTTCTAGCTCTCAGAGCATCGTGCTCCACATAAGTAGCTACACCATCCAAAGAATTATGTTTTGCAATAACCTCGAATTAAAATTTGATAATTTTTTTAAACCATTTGAACTACTCTATTATAGTAGTTCTTTCGATGAAGTGCAGAGTTTAATTATTTCTTACTACATGCAATGCTCACTCGCTTTCGTTGTTGCATTTTCAGAATTTCACCATCTTTTTATTCCTGGAGGAAGTAATAAGAAAGCTGATATTGTATTTGCATGTCAGATTAAAAAAAATTATACAGCCTGTGGTACTATTACATAATGTTTGCCACCTTGAGCACCGAAAAATATTGCATTACACTTATTGAAATGTACTTAAGAAGACGCAGAAAATATGTAAAAAACAGAATTTTTTAATAATGCATCCTATCACCAAATGCAGTTCCAGCTTAATATAAATAGAACTTCCACTAGTAGCGAATGATTTTTAAGAAAACTGTCATTTATTTGTAGATGATGCATTGTGAAGTTGACTTGCAACCAGTATGACATAGCGTACCGTACACAAATAGTTTCGGCGAGTGTTCTTAGACCAACAATTTCAAAATTACTGGAATGCGGGAAGCTTTTGCCGTTTTGCGGGACATTTTCAGTGATTATCCCAATGCGGAACAACGAGTCCGAATGCGGGACTGTCCCGCAGAATCCGGGACGGTTGGCCGCCTTATCAGTATAGCTCTGGCTCTGAACACCCCTCCCCCCCCCCCCTCCCCTCAGAGGAAAGATTTGTCTGCGCCCCTGTCCTGTACGAAAGCACTGCGGCCGTAAAACAGTCCAGTACTCCTGCAAAGATTTCGCCGACACGCATCCGACGACGGCAGATGCCACACGGTGGACGGTTTCAACGACGGAAGAGCGTGTAGCGGCCCTGGCTTTCAGTTTCCTGTTGGGAGCGGTACGACTCTAATGTTCTCGTAGTTTGCTATGACGTCAGCAGTACTGTGGGAAAGCAGACAGTGCGAAGAGAAGAGGCTGCTGCATCAGGTTCCTTCCGCGGGATAGTGTGCCAGTTTAGTAAGAAATGTGATATGGACTGGTTGCCGCTATGATACTGAGTGATTGCAACCGACTTTCTAAATTGATACTTTATAATTCCTGATATATTTCCACTCTACCTTGCAGCACGTTCTGAATTTTGTAGGGCAGTGTTTGTCACCCTGTGGTTGCGACCATCAGGGCCCGCAAAGCCTTGCTCGGCGGTCGCCGCTACTTTAGATTCTCCATTTGTTCAGACTGGTAGTTAGTAGCCAGCACATTGTTTTTAATCTTTCAAAGAACATGAGCAATCCTATATTTCTGTAAACGTCTCATGTGGTAATTATACATTCTGATGATGACTTCCATAGTGTTGTCGAAATCCAGATAAATTTTGTACGTATGTAAAGCAACTTGTGGGGCTGCAATTGTCAACATTATTACAACACGTATTTTATATTAAAATTGCGCGATTTCTTGTTGGTGTCATCCATTCTGATGCAACGAAGATTGTTCTATAAAAAAACACGGTGTTCACAATGAATAAACGAAAGGCCTGAAACTTGTTTCACATCAACTGGCGATAGCCAAATTTACCAGATACAGTAACTGATTTTGAAAAATTCGATTGTACAATTTGACTATACTGTGGCACCTTTCTCAACGATAATAATTTGCTTTACCTGCAATTCGAAACATCGTTCTGTCCGAATTCATGTAGAAAAATGGACTACAATGTATCCATTAATGTTCAATATTGTACTATTCATGGTTTTTCTTCTTTTTTTTTTTTTTTTTTTTTTTTTTTTTAACAAGAATGTTGTATCAAGAGAAGAAAGTTAAATGTGATATCGCACACATGTGCTATGTTTCAGGGAGGGACTGGGAGGTCGCCAAATTACTTTTAGTTGGAAGGGTGTCGCATATTCTGCAAGGTTGGGGAACGCTGTTGTAAAATATAAATTTTTATAATCAAAATATCCACGGGTGTACTGCCGGTCTATAGTGTCCAACGGGCACAATATTTCGGTGATCATACATGTCGCCATCATCAGGTGAACTGACGGACTGAGCTCCTGGAAACGCGCCGGCACGGAGATCCGCACGCTACGGCTGCTCGAAGGGAACTGGGTTCTAGCCCGGTGGCGGGCCATTTAAATACCCTCGGCCCGCGGAGCGACCCCTCCGCGGTCCGCGCCCCGCGCCGCGGCCGCGCAGTGGAACCGAATGCGTCGGCGTCTCAGATAACATCGGTGTGAGGGCTCTGTCCGCCATGGTCGTCACTTCGTTACGTTTGCTAGATTTACTCTGAATTAACCCAATCGCTGGTTCCCTATCTTTGCCACAGTCACGGTTTATGAGGTCGACACTTGTGCGAATTGCAACGGCCTCTCTAACGACGCAGTCCCAGTACCTCGACGTCTGTACCAGAATCCTAGTGCGTTCATAGTCCATCGCACGATTCTCCGACAAACAATGTTCGGTGACCGCCGACTTGCTCGGATACATCAATCGTGTGTGCCTCTGGTGTTCAACGCATCGATCCTCGACGGTACGCATCTTCTGTCCAATATATGACTTTCCACAATGACACTGAATCTGGTAAACACCGGCCTTCCTCAAACCGTGATCATCTTTAGCGCTCCCCACCAGTGCACGAATTTTATTCGGCGGACAAAAAACAGTTCCAACCTGGTGTTTTTTTTTTGTTTTTTTTTTTTTTTTTTTTTTTTTTTTTTTTTTTTTTTTTTTTTTTTTTTTTTTTTTTTTTTTTAATGAGGGCTATCTTCTCCGAGAGTGCACCCTCGTGTTTTCATCAGTTTCCACAAGTTGAGTTGTAGTGGTTGGGCGGAGAGCCCGCTGAATCTGCCACTCTGAGTACCCATTTTTTCGAAATACAGTTCTCAGGTGTTCCAATTCCTGGGGTAGACTCTCTGCGTCGGAGATAGTGCGCGCCCTGTGTACTACAGTTTTGAGTACCCCATTCCTCTGTGAAGGGTGGTGACAGCTGTCTGCGTGTAAATACAGATCAGTGTGCGTTGTCTTTCGATACACACCATGACCCGGGGTGCCATCAGATCTTCTCTTGACCCAGACGTCAAGGAACGGCAATTTACCCTCCGTTTCAGTCTCCATAGTGAATTTGATTTTGGGTTGTATGGAGTTAAGAAGTGTAAGGAAGTCAAAGAGTTTATCCATACCATGTGGCCAGATGACGAAAGTGTCGTCCACGTAACGGAAAAAGCAAGTTGGTTTCCATTCAGATGATGCCAGGGCTTCCTCCTCAAAATTCTCCATGTACAAATTTGCGACCACAGGGGAGAGTGGGCTACCAATGGCGACTCCCTCCGTTTGTTCGTAGTATTCACCATTGAAAAGAAATTACACGGAGGTCAAGACATGCCTAAAAAGTTCGGTGGTCTTCTCATCAAACTTCTGACCAATCAAATCTAGTAACTCTCGAAGGTGCACCCACGTAAACAACGAAACGACGTCAAAACTCACCATGATATCTGACTCATCCAGCCCGAAGCTGTTAAGCCGTTTAACAAAATCTAGGGAATTACGGATGTGATGAGGGCATTTACCCACGTAAGGACTTAATATTCCCGTCAAGTATTTGGCCAACAAATATGTAGGTGCTCTGATGTTACTGACAATGGGACGTAACGGCACACCATCTTTGTGAACCAAGTCTTGGCGGTACCGGACCTTGAGGAAGCATTTCTTGGCGACACCCTCCGGTAAATCCGCATCCTTGAGAAGTGCCCTCGTCTTGTTTTCCACCTTCTTTGTGGGGTCAACGCTGATCTTCCGGTAGGAATCGTCATTTAGCAGGCTCTGCATCTTTTCGGTGTAGTCCTCATGGGAGACAACAACCGTAGCGTTGCCTTTGTCAGCCGGTAAGACAACAATTTCAGGGCGCTCCCTCAGGTCACGAATGGCGGCCCTCTCTTTACTAGTGATGTTCGACTTCATGGGCTTGGATTTCGTCAACGCACAACAAGTTTCACGACGTATTTCCTCAGCTGATTCAAGCGGAAGTCAAGCTGCAACCTGTTCAACAGCACTAATAATTTCTGCGACCGGTGTGAACTTGGGGGTAGGAGCAAAGTTGAGTCCTTTCTCAAAAACCGAGACCGCATCATCACTCAACTCCATGCCACTCAGATTGATGACAGTCTTTCACGGAATCTGCAGAGATGGTTTGTCAAGGAGGTGTGAGAACTTAGCTGTTTGACATCCCGTTGCCTTCTTATGGGCGGAATCGGCTGCAACCCAGGTAACACTATCAATCCAATCCCAGGAAAAAGACGTGAAGTGAATAGCCAGTCGCAAATGCAGTTTGAATAGTTCCAGTGAGATGAGCTCAAGGTTACGGCGGGTGAAATGCACACTCTCACGAAGCAATGCAAGGCTGGCCCGTTTCTTAATTCTCTTGGCTGCTGCAGAATCGATATGATGCGTAACCTTAGCAAAATTTGGAACAACATTCTCGTAACGACATCTCTTTAGAAAGGCAAGAGTACTTAGCAAGCGACATCTATGGTGGCGCAACTTTTCAAATTTCTTCATGCTGCGATAATCTCCTCTCCGTAAAGGTGTATGATGTGATTCTTGAGTTTCTCCCGGCATATTTGATAATCAAAATATCCACAGGTGTACTGCCGGTCTATAGTGTCCAGCGGGCACAATATTTCGGCGACCATACATGTCGCCATCATCAGGTGAACTGGCGGACTGAGCTCCCGGAAACGCGCCGACACGGAGATCCGCACGCGACGGCTGCTCGAAAGGAACCAGTGGAACCGATTGCGACGGCGTCTGAGATGACGTCGGTGTGAGGGCTCTGTCCGCCGTGGTCGTCACTCCGTTACGTTTGCTAGATTTACTCTTAATTAACCCAATCGCTGGTTCCCAAGCTTTGCTAAGATTATAGCCACAGTCACGGTTTATGAGGTCGTCACTTGTGCGAATTTCAATGGCCTCTCTAACGACGCAGTCCTAGCATCTCGGCGTCTGCACTAGGTAAGTAGCCCACACCGCAGAGATAAGCGCCGTTGTTGTAATGATTCCCATCCCAGATCCTGTATCATTTCCGTAACGCTGTCTCCCCTGCATTGTGACAATACGAAACGTCAGAGGTAGGCAACGGCATACCACCTCCAAACAGGACCGTGCCTAGTAAAGCACTGTGGTGTTCAAACCAATCTTCGTATTGTTCACTGCTTTTAGTGATATCTTATTCAGATAGTTCTGCAGTTGGTTTTGATCTTCAGATGACTTTACTAGACGGTAAATGACGGCGTCACCTGCAAACAACCTAAGAGAGCTGCTCAGATTTTCTCCTAAATCGTTTATGTAGATAAGGAACAGCAGAGGACCAATAACACTACCCTGTGGAACGCCGGATATCACCTCTATTTTAGTCGATGCTTACCATCGATTACTACGAACTGCGTCCTCTCTGACAGGAAATCTCCTCTCCAGTCAGAAATCTGGGGTGATATTCCATAACCACCCAATTTGATTAACAGTGGTTCGTATAAGCTCTCACAGGCTCAGTTTCGCTCTAAAAACAGGACATGTTCAGCTTTGTTTGGACGTATTCAGAATTTGATACTGTAGGCGTAGAAAATTTCAAAAACATGTTTTGACGGAGCACACGGAGAAGTGGTCAGGGAACTATTCTGTTCTTCTGCTGTACTTATGTGACGAACGGTTGCGGTTTCATCATTTCTCTGAAAGTGATCACAATGAAATGAAATTTGACCGCACGGCGTTTTTGGCCGGGACATCCCGTCTGAAACTGTTGGGCCGCCTACTGCAAATCTTTTTACTTAGTGTTGTGGGCTGGGAATATTCCTATTAACTTATAAAATGGGAATATTGGGGTTATAAGGTTCTTTAACTGTTCAGTGTTAAAACTTTCAAAATCTAAAAATTTTCATAAATTCTCATTTATTTATTTATTTTTTCAATCTTCCTTGGACAAAGAATTATTCCCGGCAATATTCCCAGGAACTTATAAAATGGGAATTTTATAAGTTCCTGGGAATATTGCCGGGAATAATTCTTTGACCCGGTAAGATAAAAAAATGGGAATTTATGAAAATTTTTAGATATTGATTGTTTTAACACTTAACAGTTACAGAACCTTATAACTAGGTCAACTAAGTATATTCAGACATTTTACTCCACGCTTTATCATCCCCTCGCTAATTCTTTGCAGAACATCATTTACTTTATGTCTGGTGAAGAAAAATAACTTAATATATTCGCTAGGGCTGCAATCTTTCGGGAACTTGAATCCTACATTTCTCTGAATGAAACCTAAATTTACTAAACATTTCTCTGGAGGCGTAATTCTCAATCAGTCGTCATCTGTAGTATTTTTTTTTTATTTCCAAACGAATGACTAAGGGTGTTTCACTTTCAGAATTCAAAGACTATTCAGTTCCTGCGATGAATTATGATTTATTTTCTAAAATATCGCTGTCAATTTCAGTTTTAGAATCCTGTTTTACAAAGGTCTATGTTATTAAAATTACTTGCATTTTCAAGTAAATCATACATCTCCCAAAATGCCATTTTCATTGACTATTGTTTGCAAATTTTGCTCCAGTTTATTTTAAACTTTATAGCCTAAAATATCACAACATCCACAGAAAACGTAACAAACCCAATAAACAAACCTCCCTGTATATTTTAGTATTTAGTAGCTACTTACTAGATGGCATTTTAATATTATAAATTCGGTTTTTCTGAAGGTTAATTATTTCGAGGTTAGCAGTTCTAGTAAACGTAAGAATTATATATTTCGATGCTTGGTAGTTATAGGGCTAATTCTTTGATATTTAAAAATACTGAAAACGGAAAAATGTGTTTAATTCAAACACGGAGGTTAAGTCCAGTTCCACACAAACCTAAACCCAGTCAAATATTTTATTTGCATTATAAAATAGGAAGTATGAGTGCTCAAATAAAAAAGTAATAAAATAAGAAAAGCTACTTCAATTGATCACCGCTATAGTTTAGCTCTTAACCTTCAACTTCGGAGGTGCGGTCTCTGCGCGTGTTATCCATGACGTGATTTAAATACTATTTACTGCCTTATACCTGTTAATTAAGTTTTATTGAGCTATTTGGTTAATTAATCATAAATTCCTCGGAATTTATGAATTTTTGGAATAATTTCTTGATTTTAAATTCGCGGGATTTTCACAACAGTATTTTTACTTGACGCCACTTCGGTGACTTGTGTGTCGATGATAGTGAAAATGGTGATGACAACAGAACACACAGTCCCCTGTCGGGAATAGAACCGGGCCCCTTGCGGGGATGGACATGAACACAGTCGTACGAACACATAAACGGGGCAATCAGTCACGCCTCAGTCATCGGCAGGCGTCACTTGATGTTCGCCGATGAGCGATGCCTGCCGTACCACCCACACCGTCACAAATGCCGCGTACGGTTCACCAGACGCGTTTTCCAACAGTCTTGCCATCAAACGATTGCGACTCGACAGCCACTTCCTTTCGATTGCTGATAGAGAATTTTGTGCGACATTGATGTTACATCTACAGCTACATAGTACTCTGCAAATCACATTCAAGTGCCTGGCAGAGGGTTCATTAACCACTTTCATAACATTCCTCTACCGTTCCATTCTCTATTAGCGCGAGGGAAGAAAGAACACCTAAATCGCTCCG
Source organism: Locusta migratoria (assembly GCA_026315105.1). Classification (NCBI taxonomy): domain Eukaryota; kingdom Metazoa; phylum Arthropoda; class Insecta; order Orthoptera; family Acrididae; genus Locusta; species Locusta migratoria. The sequence goes on along the minus strand of CM048750.1, from coordinate 398,227,082 downwards.
TTTTCGATCTGATTTCTCTTGTTATATTGGTATGGTCATGTCTCACTATGTAGATGGGTGCCAGCAAAATATTTTCACATTCAGAAGTAAAAGTCGGTGATTCGAATACAGCATTAGTAGTGAGCTTGTTGATGCTGTCGCGTCGTTCAAATATCTAGGCGTAACATTGCAGAGCGATATGAAATGGAACGAACATGTTAGGACAGGTTTGAGTAAGGCTGACAGGCGACTTCGGTTTATTGGGAGAATTATGGGAAGATGTACTTCACCTGTAAAAGAGACCACGTATAAAACGCATGTACGACCACGTCTTAAGTGTTTGGGATCCGCAGCAGATCAGTTTAAAGGAAGACGTAGAGGCAGTTCAGAGGCGAGCAGCTAGGTTTGTTACTGGTAGGTTCGACCAATGCGCGAGTGTTACGGAAATGCTCCGGCAACACAATTGGGGATCGCTGGAGAAAAGACGATGTTCTTTTCGTGACTTTCTGTTGAGAAAATTTACAGAGCCGGAATTTGAAGTTGAGTGTAGAAAGATCTTGCTGCCGCCTACTTACATTTCGCGTGGTGATCACAAAGACAAGATAAGAGAAATTAGGGCTCGTATAGAGGCATATAGGCATTCTTTTTTTCCTCGTTCTATTTGGGAGTGGAATAGGAAACGAAATGCCTAGTAGTGGGACAGTGTACCCTCGTCCACGCACCTTACAGTGAATTGCGGAGTACGTATGTAGATGTAGGTTGAAATTTCGTAAATAGATCTTGCTGCAACGAATAACGTCTTTCTTTTAATGATTTCCACATCAAATCGTGCAACATTTCCGTGACGCTTTCCCCCCGTAACGTGATAAAACAAAACGAGCTGTTCTTCTCAGAACCTTCTCAATATCTTCCGTCAGTCCCACCTGGTGAGGGTCCCACAATGGGCAACAGTACTCCAAGAGAGGACGCACAACTGTGATGTAGGCAGTCTCTTTGGTGGAGCTGGAGCATCTTAGAAGCGTTCTGCCAATGAAACGTAACCTCTGGTTCGCCTTCCCCACAATATTTTCTATGTGTTCTCTCCAATCTAAGTTGTTCATAATTGTAACTCCTAGGCATTTGAAAGAATTTACGACCTTAAGGTTTGACTGATTTATCGCGTCATTGAAGTTCAGCGGATTTAGTGGTCATGTGTATTATTTCACACTTTTCTTTATTTAGTGTCAATTGACAAGTTTCGCACCATCTAGAAATTTTGTCCAAATCGCTTTGCAGTGGTTTCGATCCTCTGTTGACTTCACTAACCGATAAACGACAGCATTATCCGCGAACCGTCGAAGGGAGCTATTCAGATTGTATCCTAAATCGTTTATAAACACGAGGAAGAGTAGGGGGCCTATAACGCTTTCCTGGGGAACGCCAGATATCAGTTCTGTTTAATCAATGACTTACCATCAGTTACTACTAACAGTGTCGTTTCTGATAGGAAATCTTGAATCCAATTGCACAATTGGAGCGATATGCCGTAAACACGCAATTAATTAGGTGCCGCTTGTGGGGTACAGTGTCAAAAGCTTTCCAGAAATATGGAATCGATTTGAGATCCCTTGTCGATAGCTCTTATCACTTCATGTGCACAAAGGGCAAGCTGTGTTTCACGAGAGCGATACTTTCTGAATCCGTGTTGATTATTGGTTAATACGTCGTTCGCTTCGAGGTATTTCATAATGTTCGAACAAAGTGTATGTTTCAAAATCCTACTGCAAATCGACGTCAATGAGACTGGCCTGTAATTTTGGGGATCACTCCTATTGCCTTAGTTGAATATCGGAGTGACTTGGGCAACTTTCCAATCTTCGGGTACGGATCTTTCGCTGAGTGATCGGTTCTATATGATAGCTAAGTATGGAGCTATTGCATGAGAATACTCTGAGAGGAATCTGGTTGGTATACAATCTGGCACGGAAAATTTGTTTTTGTTTAGTGACTTAAGTTGTTTTACTACTCCAGGAACATCTACTTCTAAATTTCGTATGCTGGCAGATGTTCTTGGATTGAATTCTGGAGAGTTCACTTCGTCACACGACAACACAGACAGAACATTCAATATAATGGAAAGAAAAGTCGACGACCGGACTGATAATGAATAATTTCAAAATATATGGTTGGGACTCTCCCGCGTAGCAGTCCTGTACCGTAGCGACATAAAACGCCGAATGGATTTTGTGGCCACCTTGGTATCCACACCTTGCTCCTGGGCTTTGTACTGTTTCTGTTCCGGACACCTTAAAACTGGTATGTTGGTTGGTGGGACATAGGTAAGGCTGTTCTATTGATTGGAAAAACAGGGTCGATACAAGGATTTCGGAATAGTGATAAGAATGTAGTTTAAACTGATTTGGACGCAGCTGGTTTCAACGATTCCAATGCACAATAGAAAAAACTATTGTTCCATTTAAAAAATTATATCTTTGTGCTGTCACTTTTTGGAAAATGATACTATAAACTATGTTCATAGCTCCGCAGAAAGTGTAACATTTTTTGTGTTGACCTACCGCATTAAAATTTCCCATCACCTATTATTTTATAAGTTACAGAGGCAAACACACTTTGTGAAACACCCTGTATATGAGTGATACAAAATCTTATAAACACAGAACTGTGTATGTGAAAATCAGATTTCAAAATTATTCCATCTGCTCGTCAAAAGCAGCTAACTAAAGCACATCCGATCAGTACCAGAGCTACACACCGACTCCCCTCCTGTTCAGCTACCATGTAGACCATAGACGTAGTTATTCGAAGTTCATATAACATTTTACATCCAAATATCGATACAAGACAGGCTATCGATATAAGACAGGCGAGACAATATTATTGAAGTTGTACAGACATGTTTCAACCTCACCCTGTTTTCTAGCTCCCGTTTTTGACACGCTACTCGCTGTGCCAAGTTACGATTAAATGTGAGAGGGGAGGGGGGCTATGACTGAGAGTTCCCTTTTGTTTGTACCCAGCCCAGGATCGCACGGAACTTCTTATCGCTAATCACCCGCGAGTGGAAAAGAAAAGGAAGCTAGTGGCTGTAGAACACAGGGCTACAAGCTGTAAAGTCACTCGCCCATTATAGATGTAGAAAATTTCTATCCCCGCAAATCGACATTTGGGTAAGAGTCGCTCACAACTGCGCCTCATTAGTTCGGCGAATTGTGTCGAACGTTTCGTGGCATCCAGTTATGAGGGTCTAGCTGGGTCAGTACACTATTTGCGCTCGCTGAGTCGCGTGCCTGGACGGAAGACGTCGGAGTGGTGGTGGCGTGCGGCTGTTGCATTCCGCAGTCAATTAACTGCGGATGGCGACGCGGTCGGCCGCGGTTATTGAAAGCTGCCCGTCGCAAATTATGTTCGGCATCGCTTCCTAGGGGCGTCAGTAGCCGCTGCGACGTTTTTACCAGCAGCTGACATGCCGTCGAGGCCCGCCAGACAAAACGGTTCTCCGCCTGGGGCCGTTCTGCGGCAAGTTGGCGCGCTCACGACTACTGCAGGCCGCGGTCCGCTGTTAAAAGTTGGCCTGTTTACACGCCCCTCCCACAAACGACTTCTCTGCAGGAGACTCGCTGTGGCGGGAATCGCCTACAAGCACGACCGAGGCACCCATCGATCTGAGGCGGTTTCCACCGTCTTCAGTGCTGAGGCTGGAGAACGAAGACTAATTACCAGGAAAGTTGGCGAGCAGGCGGCTTTTTCTGCTTCTGCACAAGGCCTTAGCAGCTCTTCGATGGCATGCTTAAACAACCATATAATCGAGTTCAACCTCTGACAAAGTTTGGTGAATAATCCGGTAACATTGACCTAGTTGAGCTACTAAACTGCAGCCCGTACACCCCCTTACGGTACACAAAGTGTACACTCGGTCTTTAAAACCAAAGTGTCGTTTCTTTCAGTTAATTTCGACATGTTTACTCTACTGGCAATTAAAATTGCTCCACCAAGAAGAAATACAGATGATAAATGAGTATTCATTGGACAAATATATTATACGAGAAGTGACATGTGATTACATTTTCACAAAATTTTGGTGCATAGATCCTGAGAAATCAGTACCCAGAACAACCACCTGTAACGGCCTTGATACGGCAGGGCATTGTCAAACAGAGCTTGGATGGCGTGTACAGGTGCAGATGCCCATGAAGCTTCAACACGATACCACAGTTCATCAAGAGTAGTAACTCGCGTATTATAACGAGCCAGGAGCTCGGCCACCATTCACCATACATTTTCAATTGGTGAGAGATCTGGAGAATGTACTGGCCAGGGCGCAGTCGTACATTTTTCGTATCCAGAAAGGCCCTACAGGACCTGTAACATACGGTCGGTCATTATCCTGCTGAAATGTAGGGTTTCGCAGGGATCGGATGAAGGGTAAGGCCACGGGTCGAAACACATCTGAAATGTAACGGCCACTGTTCCAAGTGTCGTCGATGCGAACAAGAGGTGACCGAGACGTGTAACCAATGGCACCCCGTAACATCACGTCGGGTGATACGCCAGTATGGCGATGACAAATACACTCTTCCAATGTGCGTTCACCGCGATGTGGCTAAACACGGGTTAGACCATCATAATGCTGTAAACAGAACGTGGATTCATCCGAAATCATGACGTTTTGTCATTCCTACACCGAGGTTCGTCGTTGCATACGCCATCGCAGGCGTTCCTGTCTGTAATGCAGTGCCAAGGCTAACCGCAGCCATGGTCTCTGACCTGATAGTCCATGATTCTGTAAACGTCGTCGAATTGTTCGTGCAGATGGTTGTTGTCTTGCAAACGTCACCATCTGTTGACTCAGGGATCGAGACGTGGCTGCACGATCCGATACAGCCATGCGGATAAGATGCCTGTCATCTCGACTGCTAGCGATACGAGGCCGTAGGGATCCAACACTGCGTTTCGTGTTGCCCTCCTGAACCCACCGATTCCATATTCTGTCATTGGATCGCGACCAACGCGAGCAGCAATGTCGCGATACGATAAACCGCAATCGCGATAGGCTACAATCCGACCTTTATCAAAGTCAGAAAGGTGATGGTACGCATTTCTTCTCTTTACATGAGGCATCACAACAACGTTTCACCAGGCAACGCCGGTCAACTGCTGTTTGTGTATGAGAAATCAGTTGGAAACTTTCCTGATGTCAGCAAGTAGTAGGTGTCGCCACCGGCGCCAAACTTGTGTGAATGCTCTGAAAGGCTAATCATTTGCATGTCACAGTATCTTCTCCCTGTCGGTTAAATCTCGCGTCTGTAGTACATTTCGTGGTGTAGCAATTATAATGGCCAGGAGTGTATTTTGTTAGCAATATTGGGGGCTCGAGCTAAGGCCGGTATTACACTATCAAATTTTCTTTGACAAAGAATCTTTGTCCAATATTCTTTGACAAAGAATCTTTGACGTGGTGAAAAGGGGACATTACACTATCAAATTTTTTTTTGACCAAGAATCTGCCAAAATGCATCGAAAATGGCGGATGAATATCTATTATTAACAAGGAGGTTAGAATAGCCTTCTTGGTTATTAACCTCAGCTGTTGCTTACGTATCTTATAAATATCTATTTATCCACTATTGATTGCATGTAAGCCTAAACAGTGCAACGGCTAGACATTTGGAAGACTGACAACATAGGTGACGCTTGCGTCTGCAGTGGTATTCTGCTCTAAAAATTTTAAGAGGTCGAACCAGTACATTTGTCGCTGGTAAGGAGCCTGTGCCCTGTTTCCCTTTCGCTAGTGCTCTGTCACGCCTGCAGTGAACAAAAACTTTCGAAATACGATATTTATATTTTGTGTAAATATATTTCATGTAAGTAGTATTTGTCTGAATAAATATATGCAGGGAATTAAACACTGTGATTATGTATTTTGGTTTCTTCGCTGCAAAAGTGGTGCGGAAGCCATTAATTTTCTTTTTATACGTCGTCTACCGTGAAACCCGCTAATGAATTCTGCAAGTGTCATCTAGTTTTCGGCTCGATGCAGCCGGTTTTTGCAATCAGCCTTATATTACTGCATAAATTTTGTTGTTGCGACGACACACAATACGAATTACGTGGTCACGGTTTCAAACTATGTGAAAGGTAGTTTGAAACCGTGACCACGTAATTCGTATTGTGTGTCGTCGCAACAACAAAATGTATGCATTAATTACATAAACTTAACCTCCTTGCGTCAAAAACTGCTACCGCGATGCTAGCGCTTCAAGTGGTCACATTTCTCACCGCAGTTAACAAAAGACGAACGCTTTCTTTGATCAAATTTACGGTGAGCTGCTAGATTTGATCAAAGAATTTTTGACCAAAGGCGACTTTGACGAAAGTTCCATATTACACTGTCCAATTTTCTTTGACAAAGATTCTTTGTCAAAGAAAATTTGATAGTGTAATACCGGCCTAATCAAACCGGACGGAGTCTGAGGGATTTGGTGGTTCTCGCCAGACGTAATCATGCAATGGGCAATCAACAATTTTTGTAAAAACGCAAACGTCTTGTTGTAGTCAGTTATTTAGTATATGCCGCCCTAGTTAAACAAATGAATGTATATGTGTACGTACAGCAACGAGCCTAAGGTAGCAGGAATAAGTCATCCTGTGGTGTCGCACAAGTCCAAAGTGCGCGCCACCTACTTTCGCCGCGCGCCGCCATGCACGCACGGCGCGGCGTTCTTACGACGACAACCACGAGCGCCCTCTGCGGCAACTCCGCTCGTGGCCACCAGTGAACGACATCGTTCACTTGGGACTGAGTTAGGAACCAGTAAAGACTTCGGAATCCGATAGGCACCAGTGAAGACTTGGCTATCAGTTAGGCAGTAGGCAGGACTCTAGCTCAACTATGTATCAACATTCTGCAGTACTATGTAAAAGTTAAGTATTGTATAAATTCTGTGCAATATATATCTCGTTCTAATTTACTCTAGTGTTTCTAGTTTCTGGCTGCTCCTCTCCGTACCTGCACCAGCGTGCTATCTTTATTCCTGTGTCGGTCTCATTCCACTCGGCCACCGACACCTACGACGGAAACTAGACACAAAGCGACGACGAGGCTGGGACACAAAACATCCCATAAAACAAAGGTAGTTAGTTTAAGGGTCCGTACCGTTACAATCTTTCAATAAAGCTTTTCCGAATTTTGCATAATACCACATCGATGTTGTTGTTGTTGTGGTCTTCAGTCCTCAGACTGGTTTGATGCAGCTCTCCACGCTGACCTGTGCAAGTCTCTTCATCTATAAAATGTTCAAATGTCCATAAATCTATCGGACCAAACTCGTGGTCATCAGTCCGTAGATTAAAAACTACTTAAACCTAGGTAAACTAACCTACGGACAAACACACACACCCATGCCCCACGGAGGACTGGAACCTCCACGGCGAGCAACCGCGCGCTCCGCAGCGAGACGCTTTAGACCGCTCGGCTACTCCACCGCGGCTCTCTTCATCTGAGAATACGTTCGGCAACCTACATCCTTTTGAATCTGCTTACTGCATTTGTTCCTCGGTCTCCCACTATGATTTTTACTCCACACTCTTCCTTCTAATGCTAAGTTGACAATTCCTTGGTGTCTCAGATTGTGTCCCACCAATCTATCCCATCTCTTAGTGAGGATATGCCAGAAACTCCTTTTCTCGCCGATTCGGTTAAGCACCTCCTCATTAGTTACGTGATCTACCCATCTAATTTTCATCATTCGTCTGTAGCACCACATTTCAAAAGCTTCTATCATCTTTTTATCTGAACTCCTTATCGTCCACGTTTCACTCCCATACAATCCTACACTCCAGACAAATGCTTTCAGAAAGGATTTCCTAACAATTAAATTAATATTGGATGTTAACAAGTTTCGCTTCTTTAGAAACACTTTTTTTCCCAAAGCCATTCTGCATTTTATATTTTCTTTACTTCGGCCATCAGAAGTTATCTTGCTACCCAAATAACAACCACATCGAATTTACGAAAAAACAAGCATTTTGCAAAAAGTAAGGCTACACTTGTAAAAAATAAATAAATAAATAAAAATAAAATAAACAGAGAAATAATGCTACACATGGCAAATGACTGTATTTGACAAAAAAGCACGGACAATGATCATAAAATTCAATTATTTTTTCCTGTCCCTTCTCTTAAATAATTCCTTACTTCTTAGGTTCAATTCAGTGAAATGTTCATATGGATCAATTCTTTCTCCAACAAACCATTTGTATCTCGTAAAGTCACTAAACAAATAAATCATGGAAAGGCAAGAGCATACCATATCCAGTAGGAGCAAGAGCGTCAAAGCACGTTGCTGGTTGCACACACGGCGCATCACCGGTCTTGTGCTGGGGCTGTGTGTTCGCAGTGGCGTCCATAGACTGCCGAGATTTCGAGCTCTCGATAGCGACAGGTATCGCTTAACAGCGTCGTTGCCACGTCTGACAGTCAACGCTGCAAGCAGTGAATCCATTACAACAGCGCTGATGGCCGCTCTGTTCTGAAAGATGCCGCAGAGAGAACGTGCTGCGTTATCTGCGGTGATGCATCGCCTAATGCTCGCATTGTCCAGCCGGCGCTGGAGGAGGGTGCTTTTAGCTCGCTCTCTGTCTGTCTGTCTGTCTGTCTCTCTCTCTCTCTCTCTCTCTCTCTCTCTCTCACACACACACACACACACATACACTAGGCCAGTCTGCGGAAGCACACCGAGCTGCGAGCTGGTAGAACAGCTGAGCAAAGTGCGCGTTGTTATTCAAATTCCGACCCTGTAGTCTTACATTCGCCTCCACATACAAAACAATATTTATTTGCCCATATTTAAATTAATTATGCTTATATTTGTATTTTTTCTTGTAATTCCGTGTCATTTCAATGTGTTACTAAATTCTTAAAGACGCAATATTCTTTGAGAAACTTAAGTCAAAGACTAAATCTGAACAAAGAGCAATTACAATAATACATAGATTTAACTATTGTTTCTTTTAAAAGAAAGGAAGGAAGGAAGGAAGCTCAGGGTTTTACGTCCCGTCGACAGCTTGGTCATTAGAGACGGAGCTAATGCTCGGAGTTTTGGGTAAGGATTGGGAAGGAAATCGGCCGTGCCCTTTGAAAGGGACCATCCCGGCATTTGCTTGGAGTGATTTAGGGAAATCACGAAAAACCTAAATCTGGATGGCCGGAAGTGGATTTGAACCACCATCCTCCCGAATGCGAGTCGAGTGCGAAAAGAAAGGAGTAGTGACACCATTTCCTTCTTCTGTATTATGCTCTCGTCTAGTAAATGTCTCCTCCATAATACGCTTGTATACGCCCTGATGAATTGTGAAAATGTCTGTACGATATATCTCGATGAGAAAGTTGTAATTGAAATGATGTACTGAATTTATGACGTGATCTCGACTGTATGAAGTTAATGAGATTTCACAAAGGTAACTGAACTTTGAATGTGATGTATATGTAGACTTGCTTCATTTATTTGAATAATAATTGTTTCGTGAGTTTACCGAAATTTGTCCGAGTACTTATTTGTAGGGAGATTGGAACCTTATTTTTTCCTTTCACATTTTTCATTTAACTGTGAAGCAATTTATTTTGCATGACAAAAGAATAATGAATTACACTGATTTACGAATCTAATTGTTGGAGATATGTACAATAGGACCCATTTGTATCACGTTCTTTTATTAAATAATTATTGTAACTGCAACCCTGTGATTACGAACGAATTAGCATTTTCGATTAGTAACAGATCAACTAGCCGGAAACTTAGTTACAAAATCAGCAATAATGATAATGTTTCCAACAGTTAGGTTCACATTCTTATCAGTATCAGCCAGGTTAGAAAAGGATTTTAACTACTTTCTTGGTGCACAGCTCATTAATTTCTCTAAAAGTACAGCATAGTAGATTCATTTCAATAGCTAGATGGTTTTGCTACGTAACCAGTATTGAAATATTTCTCCCAACCACTTTTACAGTTATTCTATTTCGTTCACACATTTACTTGCAAAAATGTATACTAATTTTAAAATTTTAATTAAAACAATTAAATTAAGGGCCGTTCTGAAAGATGCCGCAGAGAGAGCATGCTACGTTATCTGCGGGTAAGCATCGGCTAATGCTCGCATTGTCCAGCCGGCGATGGAGGAGGGTGCTTTTAGCTCTCTCTCTCTCTCTCTCTCTCTCTCTCTCTCTCTCTCTCTCTCTCTCTCTCTCACACACACACACACACACACACAGACACGCACACACTAGGCCAGTCTGTCGGAAGTACAGCGAGCTGCGAGCTGTTAGAATAGCTGGGCTAAGTGCGCGTTGCTATGCAAATGCCGACCCACATAACGCGGCAGCTCGTGACTGCTGTATGGATCAGGACTCACGCCCTTACCACCTGGTCCTACTGGACGAGAACTGGAGGTGGCAGTACAGTGCAGCGCTTGCCAAAGTTACGACCAGTCTCGTAGACTGGTGGCGGAGAAGATGAAACACCGACAACTGCTAGCACCGTGACTGCATCAGAGCCCTATATGGTCTGTTCGTCTACTGAAATACATGGAGCGGCGAATTCGAGATTCGCCGTCCTGATAATAGTCGACAGGTCTCGAACGGTATCGATAGATGTTTCGGCATAGCCAACCCATCACAGTTAGCAGAAAAATCAAAAATGTTTGTATAGCCTATGGGACTTAACTATGGGGTCATCAGTCCCTAAACTTTCAAACTACTTATGAACTACTTACGAACTAGGACGGCACACACATCCATGCCCGAGGGGGGATTCGAACCCCCGACCGTAGTGGCCGTGCAGACCGTGACTGGAGCGCCTCAGTCTCCTCGGCCACCGCGGCCGGCAGTTAGCAGATGACAGTGCTTCTTCGTACAGGTAAACAACAGCAGACATATTTTACTGGATTTAGAACATCTGGTAATGTTCCTTTCCTCTCTCATTCCGGGATCTGTGATGATGTTTATAATTATTCCCGTTCTATTCATAGTGGAATTTTATTTTTAGTCATTTTATCAACGCACAAACCAACGTCAATATTTTTAGGTATCAAGTGATCTTATTATACGTGTTGGTGGCGAACGAGGAAAATCGTAACTTTCATTAATACCAACAGATCTTCTGGTTGTATTGATATTTTTGTAAAATTTTTACTACTACTGTTATTTCTTTCTTGCGAATTTTTGTCGCTAATGGCGTATCTGAGAACGCCACCAGTTACAACTTAATTTCCATTTATTGAAAATAAAATAGAAAAAATACAGTATATAATGGAACTCAGTGAAATTGCAGGCAGGTGGAGAAAGAACCCAGTGTGTACTCTGTGTATTTGTTAGGAGTTCGTGTGCAAATACACCCACAGAAAATTTTCACAGAACAGGGAAAGATACTTAAATGTTCATTTATCACACACCGGTCAGTTTGATGTTACGACCCCCGTGAACTATATTATACAAGAAGTATAGTAGACATTTGTAAGTCAAACGACTGATATCTATATATATGAAAATGAATTGCTGTTCGTTAGCCTCGGTAAAACTCGAGAACGGCTGAACCGATTTGGTTAATTTTAGTCTTGAAATATTCGTATAAGTCCAGGGAGGGTTTAAACGGCGATAAAATATGGAAAAGTTATCCGGAAAAGAGGAAATCGGGAAAAAACTGAAACAGCTGTTTCCAGTGAGCTATCAATACTGTTCGTCCAATTGCGATAAAATTGTGTACATTTCATGTTGAAAGCAAGATGAAGGTTTGGATCAAATAAAAATTTGGAAAAGTCAACCGGAAAGTAGGAAAATTTAGGAAACCCGAAAGCGATTTTTTTTCTACGAATAGAAAATCAATTGTCACGTGGTTGTAAGAGAATCACCTGAGTACGGCTTGACAGGACGAGGTTTGTATGAAATAGTTTTTTGAAAAATCTACCGGAAAATTGGAAAATTTGAGAAAAACAAAGTGCGTTTTTCAATGTGTTTTTGATTGAATTCAGCACTATAACTGACTATTCGTACGAATGAGAGGGGTAATTCTTTTGTTGTTTTGTACATTGCGGTCTTGGAAAAGTTTTAACTAAAAAAAAAAAAAAAAAAAAAATATATATATATATATATATATATATATATATATATATATATATATATATATATATATATATATATATATATATATATATATATAGACAGTTAAAAAGGAAAGTCGCAAAATTCGAACCAAGTTTCTTTTTCAATGTGTTTCTAAATGTACTCAATACTATAAGTTGAGAACCGTTCATCCGCTTGCTATAAAATTTTGATCATTTGACGTTCAACGAAAGATGAACGTTCTTATGAACTAAAAATTTGGGAAAGTTATCCGGAAAATTTGAAAATTCGCGAGAGGTTTTTTCAATGACATATCAATATCATTCGTCTGGTTGCGATAAAATTTTGCATATTTTACCTTCAAAGCAAGATAACGTTCTTCTCAAATAAAAATTTGAAAAAGTTTCCCGGAACATTGGAAAATAAAGAAAAAATAGAAAGCGATTTTCTATGAAATATTAATGGCATTCATCTGATTGCGATAAAATTATGCACATTTGACGTTCAAAGCGAGAGGAAGGTTTGAGTGAAGTAAACCTTTGGAATAGTTGGCCAGAAAATAGGAAAATTTGTGGAAAACTGAAAGAGCTCTTTTCTTTGGGATATCAATATCATTCGTACGATTGCGATAAAATTTTGCACATTTGACGTTCAAAGCAAATGCCTTTACAAAGCTACTGGGTCTAAAGTAGATATGATTTATATTAAGAGGTAAGTGATACAAAGTTCACCGGGTCATCTAGTTTTGAAAATATTTTTGAAGGCACATTACTCTGATATCGTGTTGTCGTAGTTGGTGGCACCAGACATCCCTACCCTCTTACCGATTACCGAGGCAGTTTGACTCACAGATGTCTGAAACGTACGCGGTGCCTGCGAGTTGAAGTTTACCATACTGCAAACACTGCCCTGCCTCCAACGACCAGGGATGAGTAGTTGTTTGTTTTACTAAATTATTAACGTGAAGGGACGGTTGGTTTACGGTTTAAAGAGACCAAACTACAAAGGTCATTCGTCATAATTTATAAGGTTTTCTTTTTTCTCTTAAACTGTACCTACGCCGCCTTACCAACATCCACCGCAACAGATATCGTAAAATGCACTCTTCACTAATCTTTTTGTATCATGAACTATACTATACTAATGCCAAGTTTTCCATTTCAAACATGGAATGACTTCTCCGAGATGATTAAATCCAGCGCATAGGAAGCACTACAAAATAAAATTAGAAAGAACCTTTGCACGGTTATGTAAGAATGTTAGTTGAGCCTGAAATAGTAGAGCAGTCTAAACCACGAGAACATCCTATTGCATACGATCAGCAAAAATCCACAGGAATGACAATGATTAATACTACTTACATGGGAACGACAATAACTTGGAAAACAGCTACGCAGAAACAGTTACGCAACTTCGGTGGTGCCTGTAACATTCCATTCGCTTACAGAAGTTCGCGTTTTCGTGGATTTAGTGGGTTAGGTTTATTTGTCCCAGAATCGGCGTGCCAGCGTGCCGGAAGGCAGGGCCTGCGTGCGGAAGTCGTAGAGAATTTATTGCGGACTATTTTGCAGAGTTCCGTAAATCTTCAAGTTCGGCGTGACTAGCCGGACAACAAGACGAGGTTCAGCTGTAGAGCCAGCCATTCCTAAACCGAAAATATCCGTTGTCTTCCTCGGCACAACTAAAATTACGGTAGCTAGTGTCACCACGAACAACGCTTGACACTTGATCCTCGGTTCCTTTAAGTGAAGTGACAGACGTAATGTGATATGCAGCGGGTAGCATCACGAACACAACACCGTATAAAAGGGCGCTATATGTTGTGCAGTCAACGAAGGAAAAGTATGGCGCAAAAATCATGTAGTCACAAAGTTTTGTACAGTGGTACGGAAGGCCTTCATAATATTACGGAGAAATAGATTTAGTGAGAATTACACTCATGGCCATTAAAACTGCTACACCACGAAAATGACGAGCTACAGACGCGAAATTTAAACAACAGGAAGAAGATGCTGTGATATGCAAATGATTGGTTTTTCAGAGCATTCACACAAGTTTGGCGCCGGTGGCGACACCTAAGACGTGCTGACACGAGGAATGGTTCCAAACGATTTCTCATACACAAACAGCAGTTGACCGGCGTTGCCTGGTGAAACGTTGTTGTGATGCCTCGTGCAAAGAGAAGAAATGCGAACCATCACCTTTCTGACTTTGATAAAGGTCGGATTGTAGCCTATCGCGATTGTGGTTTATCGTATCGCGACACTGCTGCTCGCGTTGGTCGCGATGCAATGACTGTTAGCAGAATATGGAATCAGTGGGTTCAGGAAGGCAATAAGGAACGCCGTGCTGGATCCCAACGGCCTCGTATCACTAGCAGTCGAGATGACAGGCATCTTATCCGCATGGCTGTAACATATCGTGCAGTCACGTCTCGATCCCTGAGTCAACAGATGGGGACGTTTGCAAGACACAACCATCTGTATGAACAGTTCGACGACGTTTGCAGCACCATGGACTATCAGCTCGGACACCGTGGCTGCGGTTACCCTTGACGCTGCATCACAGACAGGAGGGCCTGTGATGGTGTACGCAACGACGAACCTGCGTGCACGAATGGCAGAATTTCATTTTTTCGGATGAATCCAGGTTATGTTTCCAGCATCATGATGGTCGCATCTGTGTTCGGCGACATCGCTGTGAACGCACATTGGAAGCGTGTATTCGTCATCGCCATACTGCGTATCACCCGGCGTGATGGTATGGGGTGCCATTGGTTACACATGTCGGTCACCTCTTGTTCGCGTCGACGGGATTTTCAACAGTGGCCGTTACATTTCAGATGTGTTACGACCCGTGACTCTACCCTTCATTCGAACCCTGCGAAACCTTACTTTTCAGCAGGATAAAGCACGACCGCATGTTGCGGGTCCTCTACGGGCCTTTTTGAATACGAAAATGTTCGACTGCTGTCCTGGCCAGCACATTCTCAAGATCTCTCACCAATTGAAAATGTCTAGCCAATGGTGGCCGAGCAACTGGCTCGTCACAATACGCCAGTCACTACTCTTGACGAACTGTCTTATCGTGTTGAAGCTGCATGGGCATCTGTACTGTACACGCCATCCAAGCTCTGTTTGACAATGCCCAGGCGTATCAAGGCCGTTATGATGGCCAAGGGTGGTTGTTCTTTTTGTGTCCCAACTTCGTCGCCGCTTTTGTGTCCCAGCCTCGTCGTAGGTGTCGGTGGCCGAGTGGAACGAGACCGACACGCTGGTGCAGGTACGGAGGGGAGCAGCCAGAAACTATAAACACTCGAGTAAATTAGAAAGAGATATATTGCACAGAATGTAACAATACTTAACTTTTACATAGTACTGCAGAATGTTGATACATAGTTGTTGGAGGCCTGCCTAGTGCCTGTACAATAGCGAAGTCTTCAATCGTGCCTATCTGATTACGAAGGTCGTAACTGTTTGCTAGCTCAGTCCGAAGTGCGAAGTGGCCGATGTCCTTCAGTGGTGGCCACGAGCGGCGTTGTACCAGAGGGCGCTCGTGGCTGTCGTCGGAAGAACGCCGCGCCGTGCATGCATGGCGGCGCGCGGCGAAAGTAGGTGGCGCGCACTTTGTACTTGTGCGACACCACACCCCTCCCCCCCAAACCGCCGCGCCGTCGTGGCGTAGGGCTGAGGGCCACGGCGACGGCACTGGGAGGAGGGCCTGGGCGGGGGCGTTACTGATGGGACGGGCGTCGTAGCTGCGGCCGGGATCGAGACGCCGTCCGCGCCCCGGCATCCGCCTTGCGATCCTCCAGGGAACCCGCCGAAACCTGGGGAAGGGCGCCCGCCCCCGCCCAGAGGGAGCAGGTCATCTTCTTCTGAGGTGCGCGGCCCAAGCTGGGGGGGCCCGCACGGTCCCGGAGTTCCTCTCGGTGACGCTGTCATCTGCGGAGGCGACAGCGGCGGCGACGACTGCGTCGGATGTACGTCGACGTCCATAGGGATCTCGTAGTCCGGGGACGAACGATGTGGTTGTGCTCCCTGGCGGTGAACTGGGTCTGGAATCAAGAAACCGGAGACAGGATCGCGCGGTCTGTGCAGGCGCAATTGGTTTGCGTGGCGCCGCAGCTCCGACCCTGTGGAAGAACGTACAACAAACATATTGCGCCCAAGCACGCGTTGAATGGTGCCCGGCAACCATGTCTTCTTGTTTCCAGCAAACACCCTGTACAGCACCGGCGTGGAAACCTGAAAACGCGTAGCGCCATACGAACCGACTCGGTGCGTGGGAGGCTGCAGCAGGTGAAGGAGAGTGCGGTGACGGCGGCCGTGTAGCAGCTCGGCAGGAGACGGGCCGTCACGTGGCATGCACCGATACGTAGACAGGAAAATTTGAAGAGCTTGCTGCCTGGAGTGCTGACCTTTCATCTTTTCCATGTGTGACTTGAATGTTCGAACGAAACGTTCTGCTTCACCATTGGACTGAGGGTGAAAAGGTGCGGTGGTGATATGCTGAATGCCATTCACACGACAAAACTGTTGAAATTCCGCACTAACAAACTGAGGTCCATTGTCACTGACGATAGTTTCAGGCAAGCCTTCGATGCAAAACACTGATATTAATGCACTGATTGTACTAGAAGCTGTCGTTGAGTTCATGGCAATCACAAAAGGAAACTTGCTGAAAGCGTCTACAACGATTAACCAGCGCGTATTCCAGAAAGGTCCGGCAAAGTCAATGTGTAAACGTTGCCATGGTCCCTTGGGGCGTGGCCAGTCTGAGAAACGTTGCGGAGGAGCCGCCTGATGCTCCGCACAAACTGTACACTGTGACGTCATGCTCTCTATCTGAGCGTCCATACCAACCCAGGTACAATGACGTCTGGCCAATTGCTTTGTCCTAACAATGCCCCAATGTCCTTGATGCAGGAGGCGTAACACTTCTCGTTGCAGGGAACGAGGAACAATCACTCTTGCTTGGTCGTTGTCGGTATGCAACAACAGTACACCCTGACTTAAAGATAATGCATGACGTTGTGCAAAATAACGTCGAACCAGAGGCCGATCAATGTCTTTGGCTCTGGCAGGCCACCCTGAGCGAACAAAACGTGCTACCACACTTAGGTCTGCATCCGCAGCTGTTTCCTGTGCAACCCGACGAGAGTTCAAAGGAAAATCTGCGACAGCGGAAGCATCTCTGGAGTCTATCTGACAACATGCCATTTCTGAAGAATCAAATGACACATCCTGGCCAACCGGAAGTCGGGAAAGTGTGTCCGCGTTGGCGTGTTTAGTGGTAGGTCGGTACAAAATCTCATACTGATAATTAGACAATATCAAGGACCATCTCTGAAGCTTTTGTGCCGTACGTGGCGGAATCGGCTTTGTGGGTGAGAACAACGACGTGAGAGGCTTGTGGTCAGTCAACAAATAGAATTTTCTGCCATAGAGATAATGATGAAACTTTGTGACGCCGTAAATGATTGCTAAGGCCTCCTTTTCTATCTGACTGTAATTCTGTTGCGTCGGCGTCAGTAGCTTGGATGCAAAGGCAATAGGACGATCGTGACATCCAATACGATGCGACAGAACAACACCCAGACCGTACGACGAGGCGTCAACTGCTAACACTACAGGCTTCTGTGGGTCAAAGGGAATCAAACATGCATCACTGAGTAGTGCTGACTTTAGTTTGTCAAAGGCAACCTGACAATCTTTAGACCATACAAAAGGAACATTCTTCCTACGTAAGTGATGCAGTGGAGCTGCAATCTGAGAGGCATTGGGAATAAATCTAAAATAATAGTTAAGCTTTCCCATTACTGCTTGCAATTCGTGCACATTCTTAGGAGGAGGCAAGTCTTTGATTGCTCGAAGATGTGACTGTAATGGATGGATTCCTTGAGCATTAATCACATGACCTAGGTACTCTATTTCAGTTTGAAAAAACGAACACTTTGCTTTATTGCAACGTAGACCTGCTGCAGTCAAAACTTTGAAAAGGCACTCCAGGTTTGCTAAATGTTCTTCAACTGTACGTCCGGATACCACAATATCATCTAAATAGTTCGAACAACACGGTACAGAAACTGTCAGCTGTTCCAAAAAGCGCTGAAAAATAGCGGGAGCGGAAGAACTGCCAAAGGGTAGGCGTTGAAATTGAAAAAGGCCCATGTGAGTATTAATGACGAAAAACTTTTTTGACTCGTCATCAAGTGGAATCTGTAAGTATGCCTCTGCTAAATCAATCTTGGAAAAGAAGCGAGACTGCCCTAATTTGTCCATTAGTTCGTCAGGTCTGGGCAGGGGATAAGTGTCGACAATTGTTTGACTGTTCACTGTTGATTTGAAGTCCGCACAAAGACGAAGTTTTCCTGACGGCTTGGGTATAATTACTATAGGGGAGGCCCACTGACTCGCAGAAACAGGAGAAATCACACCACTATCTTGCCAACGTTTAAGTTCTTCGGCAATTGTATCACGCAAGGCGATAGGCACTGGTCTAGCTTTACGAAATTTTGGAACTGCAGATTCTTTTAAAGTCACATGTGCCACGAAGTCTTTTGCACAACCTAGTTCCGGCGAAAACAAGTCACTGTATTTGTCACACAATGCATTGATTTTATCCTGAGGCACTATTGACGAAATTTGAAGCACATCTCGTTGAATTGATAAACCAAACAAGTCAAAAGCATCTAGTCCAAAAATATTCTGCGTAGATTTGGCCTGAAGAACTACAAAAGCAACTGTTTTCGTTACACCTTGAAAAGAGGCGGGCAGGCTACATGTTCCTAGCACGGGAATATTTTCACCTGTATAAGCTGTTAACACTTGCTGTGACGGCGACAATTTTGGCGAACCCAGAAGTTCATAAGTATCTTTATTAATTAATGTAACAGCGGAACCAGTATCAAGCTGAAATTGCACAGTCTTATTTTCTATAGAGAGAGTAACAAACAGCTTGTGCTTCTGGCGCACGACCGGTGCGCGAATGTGGGCAACGTCTAATACATATTGTTTTCTGCGCTTGCGCGGGTTGAGTGCGGTAGGAAGCGGCGCATACTCGGCACACAGCGGATTAACAACACTGTCACTAGATGACACTACCGCCGGATCGGCGTCCGCGTAATGCGAGGCTACTGCACTAAAATTACTTTGAGTAGCTACACCAATTCTACTGTCACTAGCTACACAGTACTGGGCACTATTACAATTAGAAGTTGCAGAAGGCACTATTTTCACTACAGGAATGCACTGTTCATAGTCATTTTGCTTGTCCCGAACCCGTTTCCGTTGCACTGTTTTACGCGCTCGTTGGCGATTGCTACGTGGTGCACTATATAGTTTTGCCATAGGCGCAGAACTACTTTCTTGAAATTGAGATCCAAGGAAAGCACTGTTCAACTCCACAGCCCGTATAACATTTACAGAATGAACTGTTCTCGCACTTTGCGAAGCACCGTTTCTAACGTTACTGTTCTTTGAGTTTTGAATTTGCATACACACAGACTGCACATGTCCCAATTTGCCACATTGATAACAGGTTGCGTTGCGACTTGGGCACTGTGCAAGTTTGTGGCGAGATACACACTGGGGGCAAGACTTACGAACATTTTTCTGAAATGGGCGTTGGCGCCCGTTATTCAAATTACTGTTTCTAACACGACGGGGCGACCTGTGTGTCGCACTTTTACACTGGCTACTGTTCACTGACTGTTCAGCACGGCCGGTAGAAAAATAAGAATCACTAGTGCTATACTGAGAACTACGGCTAGGAAAGCGTCCGTTACGGCACACTGAATTTACACTATGGCTTTGCATTTCTACATCAGCTAAGTCAAAAGTATCATGCGCTTCAATAAGCTGCAGTACACTGTCTAATGAGGGGTCAGACTGTTTCAGAATTGCTGCTCTAATTCTGGGGTCCTGAATATTCTGCGTAATCGCATCCCTCAACATTACGTCACTATACGAAAGTCCACAAGAGCAAGTAAATTTACATTGGCGGGTTAAGCCCTTCAATTCCGTAATCCACTCTTGGTGTGACTGCTGCGGTAATTTTTTAAGTCTGAAAAATCGGTATCGTGCAGCGGCTACAAGAACTTTTCTCTCATAATGAGCATTCAGTGCATCTACAATTTGTTCAAAGTCTACATCACGAGGAGATGCGAGAGGGAAAAGTTTTTGCAATAGTACGAAAGTCTGGGGGCCCACAATCGATAAGAAAAGGTTCTTCACTCTCTGACCTGTAATTTGATGAGCCGCGACGAGTTCTTGAAACTGTGCAAAATAGTCGCTCCATTCTTCCTCACGTTCGTTGTACTGGCGGAACGTCGGAAGCGGTGCGGCGGCAGGTGTGGGCTGCTGATGTGACGACTGTTGTTGTTGGTGAGCAGCCTGTGTCGTCAACTGCGACACGGCCTGGAGAAGCTGGGTAATTTGCGCCGTCTGTAACTGAATAATTTCCATTAAGTTCGGGTTCGGGGTAGTGGCCATGCTGACCGATTACGCGCCGCGTATACAAGTAACTTATAACAAAACACAAATGCAATATGAAAGAGGACGCTCTGCAACAAAAAAGTCCACAAAATACGTAACAGAATATGTTCCCCCAAAAATCTTATAATAAGGGTGGGTGGGCGGGAGCAATTTTTGCGTGCTCCGACTGCTGCTGTCTGGCTGCTGCAAGCGGGCTGGTCCAAGGTTCTATCACTCCTCGTCGCCACTTTTGTGTCCCAACTTCGTCGCCGCTTTTGTGTCCCAGCCTCGTCGTAGGTGTCGGTGGCCGAGTGGAACGAGACCGACACGCTGGTGCAGGTACGGAGGGGAGCAGCCAGAAACTATAAACACTCGAGTAAATTAGAAAGAGATATATTGCACAGAATGTAACAATACTTAACTTTTACATAGTACTGCAGAATGTTGATACATAGTTGTTGGAGGCCTGCCTAGTGCCTGTACAATAGCGAAGTCTTCAATCGTGCCTATCTGATTACGAAGGTCGTAACTGTTTGCTAGCTCAGTCCGAAGTGCGAAGTGGCCGATGTCCTTCAGTGGTGGCCACGAGCGGCGTTGTACCAGAGGGCGCTCGTGGCTGTCGTCGGAAGAACGCCGCGCCGTGCATGCATGGCGGCGCGCGGCGAAAGTAGGTGGCGCGCACTTTGTACTTGTGCGACACCACAGTTCTGGGTACTGATTTCTCAGGATTTTTGCACCCAAATTTCGTGAAAATGTAATCACGTGTCAGTTCTAGTATAATATATTTGTCCAACGAATACCCGCTTATCATCTGCATTTATTCTTGGTGTAGCAATTTTAATGGCCAGTAGTGTAATTAAATTCAACACGAACTATAAATGAAAAAAGAACTATGACACACTAACAGTAAATGAAATTTGTCTTTTAACTAATTTGACAACGCCGAAGGCAAAGAACTATTTCAACTTATCAGAAAGTAGAAACAATAAAAGAAATGAATATTTTCAATTGTCTATTGTCTTGACCTAGTGCCAGGAGCGCGGACACAAAGACGGCTCTCTATCGTTTAGGACCTTGTACTGACGGGACGTATCAGCTTAACTTCACTTCATTAGATTTTATTCTGAACAATGTTGTGTATGTAAGAGTGTCTGTTTGTAAAAGATGATTTTGCTATAACAATCTACCAGTACAGTATTCCGAATGCTTTGTCATTGTTTAAACAACCTTAATCTTCTTTTCGTCATTTTACAAAAATTATAATATTATTTGACATTGTTTCAGCAATACGCCGACCTCCATTTTGGTGTAGAAGAGATGCAATTGTTGGAGATGCGTACGTTGCTAAAACCGATTCCATTCGTGGAATGTAAAAGAGAAACAACTTTTCATAATTTATCACGTCTCTGAGATCCGCCGATTTATTTAAATTTTGTAAGATTTTATAAGATTTTGAGCCGGTCGTCGGTTACGTTTAATAAATCGGCATTCTTGCGCAAAAGTCAACAACTACCGATCTATAAATTATGGTGCACCGCCTGCTATCTTTTGGTATCAATATCAAAATTTTGAAGCTAATTATTTCTTTAAATTTGCAGTTCACGATAAATGTAGTGCAATTACGTAGGAAATGTAACAATTTATGGGAGACATTATTTCTTTTTGTTAGGACTGCGACGCTTATAATTAACTAATCTTTGCTGAGACAGGAATTTGGATTCACTAAAAATCATATTTTCAGACTGATAGTACGTGAACAGCGTACTGATTTATTATTTGCAATCGCTTGCTCTTGAGTGCAGTACGATAAAGATAAAATAGATTTATTTTTGTTTGTCTCCATCCAGCAAAATCAAAAGGCGTTTAGATAGTTTAAGTTAATAATTTTACATTTCACCGTCAAGAACGACATACTAAAAGTCCCGACCTCTGGGTTGGGAGCTCCAGCATGGGTGGGCAATTAAAGGTTAAGTAACTCGAAAACCGTGATCCGTAGCGAAAAAGAGAAAGAGTACGAAATTATACTGCGTAAAATTTACTACAAAAAAGCTCCGCCTCATAATTGATCTAGGGTGAATATTTTGCGAGATACGAGAGAAGGAAGTTAGCAAATCCTTGAAAATCGATTTTTTAAGGTGTAGAATTAAAATGTAAGGTGGACTGAAGTAGTTTGCAATCAAATAAAAATGTACGCGCAACACCTAATAGCGTCATGTAGTCTTAGGAGAGGCATTGTGCATTTGTGATCAGTGTTGCCAACAGTGAAACTGGATTTCCCAGTAAAAGCTCATTAAAAACCACCAGAAACCATTAGATTTTATTCGTGTGTTTAACAAAACCACTATATTGTAATTATTTGAAGTACTCATTATGTTGAGTAACCAAAAATATGATACAATTCAATTCAATCTACCCCTTGTGTTTCAAGGCAGAACATTTTTTTTTTTTTTTTTACCAAAAATCAGCAACTGCACATTGAAACATGCATTTAGCCGGCCGCGGTGGCCGAGGGGACTGAGGCGCTCCAGTCACGGTCTGCACGGCCACTACGGTCGGGGGTTAGAATCCCCCCTCGGGCATGGATATTTGTGCCGTCCTAGTTCGTAAGTAGTTCATAAGTAGTTTGTAAGTTTAGGGACTGATGACCCCGTAGTTAAGTCCCATAAACTATACAAACATTTGAAACAAACATGCATTTAAAAAATGTATAATATTGCCAGTGTATACGTGCTTTATTAACGTGTTATCATGAAACCTAATCGTTGGCATTCAGGATCACGTAGTTTTTACATTAATTATAATCACGAAAGATACAAATATTGTCGTTGGTGGTTAGTGTAGTGTCAGATGTCTTGTACTTTCATGGGGAAAAGTGGTAAACTAAAATTGCCCCGCAAAACTGTCTACATAATATAAACTATGTATGCAGATGCACATTTATTGGCTCTATTTTTGGAATATTTCTTTCTGGATTTTGTTATATCTTCTAAGTATGTATGTTTCAGACGCGATTAGATAGAAAAGCGCGCATAACAATATTGGCGAACAAAACTGGGGAACAAAGAGAGAATAACGTATGTTATAAATATTTAAGGTAAATAGGTAAAGCAGTCAACAATCGAAATATTGGTTTGAACACCACAGTGCTTTCTTTACGAAGCATGGTCCTGTTTGGAGGTGGTATGTCGTTGCCTTCCTTCGACCTTTAATCTGACTTACCCAGCCAGTCATAGTGGGACCTACAGTTTAACGTGGGTTCCGAATCACGGTGCTACTCGGTATTTTTCACATCAGCAACACTGACAGGGGTGAAATAAGTGGAAAGTGACAGATAAAAATCCTAGGACCTGACGCGGATCGAACGTGCGACCTTTGGATTTGGAGTCTCACACTCTACCACTGCCCTACAGAGCCGCATTTACCGTATACATATTTAGGTGATGTAAATTCAGGAGCTACGAGAAGTTACAAAATTGAATAGTGCTGTTACTGAATACTGCCTTCTTCAAGTGTTATTAAAACTACCGAACTATTTATAAAATCCACCATAATTCCCACTAACCACTGAAAGCAAAATTTGCCCTCTAGACAGGTGCTCAAAACCACCAGATTTAGTGGGAAAACCACTAAGTTGGCAACACTGCTTGTGATGTGGTATGGAGGGATGGCAGACGAACGACTGTCTGTCTCTGTTGTGCGATGCCAACCGCCACCATCGAGACGCAACAGCCTGGAAGCGTTCCTGTCCGCTTCAGTTGTCTACAGTGAGAACGCGGGAGATCTGTACACTGTCGAGTTTATTACGTGAGTACTAGTTTCCAGTTTCGTCTCTCGTATCTCGCGAAATATTTATCCTAGACCAATTATGAAGTGGGGCTTTTTTGCAGTAAATTTCACGCAGTTTAATTTTATACTCTTTAGCTTGTTCACTAGAGATCACGGTTTCCGAGCTATGTAAGAAAAACGTAAAAAGTTTATCTTTAAACGTCCACCAACGTTCGACCTTACACTGCGGAGGTCGGGGCTTTTAGTGTGTAAAGTTCTATGTACTGACTTGGCTGAAAATCCTAAGAAATTTTGGTCTTATGTCAAAGCGGTAGGTGAATCAAAACAAAATGTCCAGACGCTCTGTGACGAAAATGGTATTGAAACAGAGGCTGATACTCTAAGGGCTGAATTACTAAATGTCTTTTTCACAAAGCTGTTTCACAGAGGAAGAATGCACTATAGTTCTTTCTCTATCGCTCTGCACAGAAGGATAGAAAACAAATCGCTCAAAACAGGAAAGGCTGCATGACCTGATAGGATACCAAATCGTTTTTACACAGAGTACGCGAAGGAACTTGGCTCCCTTCTTGTGTACCGTAGGTCTCTAGAAGAGCGTAGCGTTCCAAAAGATTCGAGAATGGCGCAGGTCATCCCCATTTTCAAGAAGGGACGTCGAACAGATGTGCAGAACCACAGGCCTATATCTCTAACGTCGGTCAGTTGTAGAATTTTGGAACATGTATTATGTTAGAGTGTAATGACTTTTCTGGAGAGTAGAAATCTCGTGTGAAATCCAGCTCGTGCTATTCGTCCACAAGTCTCAGAGGGCCATAGACTCGGGTTCTCAGGTAGATGCTGTGTTTCCCACAGTCGTTTAATGAACTCAGTGAAGTCTTCCGAAGTAAGTGCCACAGGGGAGTGTCGTAGGTCCGTTGCTATTCACAATATATATAACTGACCTTGTGGATAACATCGGAAGTTCATTCAAATGTTCAAATGTTTGTTAAGCTTATGGGACTTAACTACGGGGTCATCAGTCCCTAAACTTACAAACTACTTATGAACTACTTACGAACTAGGACGGCACAAATATCCATGCCCGAGGGGGGATTCGAACCCCCGACCGTAGTGGCCGTGCTGACCGTGACTGGAGCGCCTCAGTCACCTCGGCCACCGCGGCCGGCTCGGAAGTTCATTGAGGCTTTTTGCGGATGATGCTGTAGTATATAGAGAGGTTGTAACAATGGAAAATTGTATTGAAATGCAGGAGGATCTGCATCGAATTGACGCATGGTGCAGGGAATGGCAGTTGAATCTCAATGTAGACAAGTGTAATGTGCTACGAATACATAAAAAGAAAGATCCTTTATCATTTAGCTACACTATAGCAGGTCAGCAAGTGGAAGCAGTTAATTCCATAAATTATCTTTGAGTAGGCATTAGGAGTGATTTAAAATGGAACGTATATATAAAATAATCGTCGGTAAAGCAGATTCCAGAAGAATTGGAAGATTCTTAAGGAAATGCAGTCCGAAAAAAAGGAAGTAGCTTACAGTACACTTGTTTGCCCATTGCTTAAATACTGGTCACCGGTGTGGGATCCGTAACAGGTGTGGTTGATAGAAGAAGTAAAAAAGATCCAACGGAGAGCAGCGCGCTTCGTTACAGGATCATTTGGTAATCGTGAAAGCGTTACGGAGATGATCGAAAAACTCCAGTGGAAGACTGCAGGAGAGACGCTCTGTCGCTCGGTACGGGCTTTTGTCGAAGTTTCAAGAACATACCTTTACCGAGGTGTCTAACAGTATATTGCTCCTTCCTACGTATATCCCGCGAAGAGATCATTAGGATAAAAGAGAGATTAGAGCCCACACAGAGGCATAGCGACAATCCTTCTTTCCGCGAACAATACGTGACTGGAATAGGAGGGAGAAACGATAGCGGTACTCAAGGTACCCTCCGCCACACACCGTCGGGTGGCTTGCGAAGTATGGATGTAGATGTAGCAAAAAAATGAAAAAGAAGTAGTAACGGAACCCACACGAAGCTTCTAAGTTCCAGTAGCAATAACGGTACCGATTACGCTCTACCAACCATGATATTGTACGACAAGTACACAGTAGTTCATCAGAGTGTAGTCCTGTCTCTGTAAGAGTGTTATTAAATAAGACGATAGACAGACACGGTTACTTGTTTACTATGTTAAAGACGGCAAACAGATATTTTATTAAACATTAGGTAGCCGTGAGTTAACTCGAGTTAACTCAGACACAGAAATACGAACGATATCGCTCGGTGCCCCACGAAAGATGCCATGTGTACGTTTGAATTCTATACCATAAAACCGTTTAAGATCTTTAGTTAATACAAAACGAACTTTTATGGCACACAACCTTCGTATAGGGAAAAAACTGTTCAAATGTTTGTAAATCCATGGGACTTAAGTACTCTGGTTATCAGTTCCTAAGCTTGATTACTTCTGAAACTAACACAGACCCATGCCCGAGAGAAGACTCGAGCCTCCGACGGCGAACGGCCGCGCGCACCGCAGCACGGCGCCTCAGTGCGAACGACTACTCCGCCGCGGCTTTCCAAGCTTAAAAGCTGAGTAATTTGTTTCTAAAAGATACTAGATCGTTGTTCATTTTTCTTTGATGATAAAAACCAAGAACACAAGAATATGCACATGAGCACTAAAACACATTAACTAACTGATTACACTGTTAAGTGACTGTAACAAAATGAAACTGCCACGATGAAGAGACAAGTTACCTCCGGGTCACGTGTCACTGTAAGCAGGACCACAGACAAATATATACAGACGGGAAACCTCCGTAAGGGCCCGGTCCTACGCTCCGGGGTGCGGGGAGGGAGGGTTTTCAGCAGTTCCGTAAGATGTCCCATGATGGCGCTGAGGTCAGAAGCAACCGCCAGAGCAGGCGGCAGGTAGCGGCTGTCCCCACCACCACCTCCCCTCAAACGCCAGCAACCGGACACAGCCGTGGCTTCGTGGCAGGCGGCACGAGCTCTCCCCTCAGCCTCCCCTCCACGCTACCCTCTGACGCGCGAGAGGCACCCTAAGCCAGCGATCCGCCTGACACCTGCTAGCATCTTACGGAACTACGAGGGGAGCGTAGGACAGTGGTTTAGAGAGGGCTGCGTCTCTGTATATGTTACTCTGTGGCAGGACACCCTCCTAACCTTGCGCTGTCCCCCTTAAACAACCAAACAACAACAACAACAACCAAACCTTGCGCATGCGCCAAGCCTGCTCTCCCCCACATCTTTTCAAATAGTCAAATATTTTGTTGGTGAAGAACAGCAACCAGCCACAATTGGTTTTATTATACTTTATTAATAAAGTACCATTACCGGTTTCTAATATTATATATTCATCTTCAGGTGGTGTATGATTTCTATACAACAGGTTTCCTAGAATATACAGGATTGATTATACATGTGTAAAATACATTGGTTATGTTCATATATGTAGATATTATGTACAAGAACATAATGTATTTTACGCATGTATAACTATAAATTCTGTGTACGCTAGGACACGAGTTGTTTAGAAAGTATACACCATGTGTAGATGAATATATAATATTCGAGACTGGTAAAGGTACTTTATAAAGTATAATAAAACCAATAGTGACTGGTTCAAGTTATTTCACGTATCAGCCACGGTCTCAAAAATGTCTGTTTATGACTCCAATGAACCACAGACATTGCCGAGGTGGGGTGGCTTGCGTGCCTCAACGATACAGATAGCCGTACCGTAGGTGCAACCACAGCGGAGGGGTATCTGTGGAGAGGCCAGACAAACGTGTGGTTCCTGAAGAGGGGCAGCAGCCTTTTCAGTAGTTACAGGGGCAACAGTCTGGATGATTGACTGAGCTGGCCTTGTAACATCAGCTAATGTGGCTTTGCCACACAGCTACTGCGAACGGCTGAAAGCAAGGGGAAACTACAGCCGTTATTTCTCCCGAGGACATGCAGCTCTACTGTATGAACATATGATGATGGCATCCTCTCGGGTAAAATATTCCGGAGGTAAAATAGTCCCCCATTCGGATCTACGGGCGGGGACTACTCAGCAGGATGTGATCATCAGGAAAGACAATACTGGCATTCTACGGATCGGAGCGTGGAATGTTAGATCCCTTAATCGAGTAGGAAAATTAGAAAATTTAAAAAGGGAAATGCATAGGTTGAAGTTAGATACAGTGGGGATTAGTGAAGTTCGGTGGCAGGATGAACAGGATTTCTGGTCAGGTGAGTACAGGATTATAAATACAAAATCAATTGGGGGTATCACAGGAGTAGGATTGATAATGAATAAGAAAATAGGAATGCGGGTAAACTACTATGAACAGCACAGTGATTGCATTATCGTAGTCAAGATAGATACGAAGCCAACACCGACCACAGTAGTACAGGTTTATATGCCAACTAGCTCTGATGATGATGAGGAGATGTATGAGGACTTAAACGCAATTATTCAGACAATTAAGGGAGCGGAAACAGCAACTGTGATGGAAGACTGGGATTCGGTAGGAAGGGAAGGAAAAATAGTAGGTGAATATGGAATGGGCAACAGGAATGATAAAGGAAGCCGCCAGGTAGAATTTTGTACAGAACATAATTTAGTTATAACAAACACCTGGTTCAATAATCACAAAAGAAGGTTGTATACGTGGAAGAGACCAAGAGACACCGGAAGATACCAGACAGATTTTATAATGGTAAGACATAGATTTCGGAACCAGGTTCTACAGTGTAAGACATACCCAGGGGCAGAAATAGACTCTGACCATAACTTGTTGGTTATGAACTGTAGGTTGAAACTAAAGATACTACAAAAAGGTAGGAAAATAAGGAGATGGGAGCTGGATAAATTGAAGGAACCTGAGGTTCTTAAGAATTTCAGAGGGAGCTTTAGGCAACAATTGACAGAAACAGGGGAAAATAAAACAGTAGAAGAGGAATGGGTAAAATTGAGAGATGAAATAGTGAAGGTAACAGAGGACAAAATAGGTAGGAAGGAAAGACCTACAAAAATCCTTGGATATCATAGGAGATACTAAATTTAATCGATGAAAGGAGAAAATATAAAAATGCAGTAAATGAAACAGGCAAAATGGAGTACAGACGACTAAGAAATGAGATTGACAGGAAGTGCAAAATGGCTAAGCAGGAGTGGCTAGAAGGCAAATGCAAGGATGTAGAAGAATGTATAAATAGGGGAAAAATAGATACAGCCTACAGAAAAATAAAAGAAACATTTGGAGATAAGAAAAACAGCTCTATGAATATCAAGGACACTGATGGAAAACCAGTTCTCAGCAAAGAAGGGAAAGCTGAAAGGTGGAAAGAGTATATAGAGAGGCTCTACAAAGGAAATGAACTTCGAGACAATATTGTAGGAAGGGAAGAGGATGTAGATGAAGATGAAATAGGAGATACTGTACTGAGAGAAGAATTTGACAGAGCCCTGAAAGACCTAAGTCGAAACAAGGCCCCTGGAGTAGATGATATTCCCTCAGAGCTACTGAAGTCTCTGGGAGAACCAGCCATGACAAAATTGTTTCACCTGGTGTGTAAAATGTATGAGACAAGTGAAATACCCTCAGACTTTAAGAAAAATGTTATAATCCCCATCCCTAAGAAAGCAGGTGCAGACAGGTGTGAAAACTACAGAACCATTAGTTTAATAAGTCATGGTTGCAAAATATTAACGCTAATTATATACAGAAGGAAGGAAAAGCTGGTAGAAGCCGACCTCGGAGAAGATCAGTTTGGGTTCAGGAGAAATGTAGGAACACGGGAGGCAATACTCACTTTACGGCTTATCCTAGAAGCTAGATTAAGGAATGGCAAACCTACATTTCTAGCTTTTGAAGATTTGGAGAAGGCCTTTGACAATGTTGATTGGAATAAATATAGGGAACGTAAGGTTATTTACAACTTGTACAAAAACCAGACAGCAGTGTCAGAGTTGAAGGGCATGAAAGGATGCAGTGGTAGGAAAGGGAGTAAGACAGGGATGTAGCCTTTCTCCAATGTTATTCAATTTGTACATTGAGCAAGCTATAAAGGAAAGCAAGGAGAAATTTGGAGAAGGAATTAAAGTTCAGGGTGAAGAATTAAAAACATTGCGTTTTGCCGACGACATAGTAATACTGTCAGATACAGGAAAGGACCTGGAAGAGCAATTGACGGAATGGACAGTGTGCTGAAAGGTGCATATAAGATGAACATTAACAAGAACAAAACTAGGGTAATGGAGTGCAGTGTAAGAAAATCAGGTGATGCTGAAGGAATTAGATTTGGAAACGAAACAATAAAGAAGGTAGATGAGTTTTGTTACTTGGGCAGTAAAATAACAAATGATGGTCGCAATACAGAGAATATAAAATGCAGAATGGCAATGGGTAGAAAAGCGTTCTTGAAAAAGAGAAATTTGTTAACATCGAAAATTGATTTAAACCTAAGGAAGTCCTTTCTGAAGGCATTTGTATGGAGTGTTGCCTTGTATGGGAGTGAGACATGGACGATAAACAGTGCGGACAGGAAGAGGATTGAGGCTTTTGAAATATGGTGCTACAGAAGAATGCTGAAGATTAGGTGGGTGGATCGCGTAACCAATGAGGAGGTACTGAACAGAATTGGGGAGAAAAGAAATTTCTGGCATACCTTGACTAAAAGAAGGGATAGATTGGTAGGACACATTCTTAGACATCAAGGAATTGTGAATTTAGCGTTGGAGGGAAGTGTATGGGGAAAAAATCGCAGTGGAAGACCAAGAGATGGATACAGTAAGCAGATTCAGTCAGATGTAGGTTGTCGCTCTTAGGTGGAGATGAAGAGGCTTACTCAGGATAGGGTATTGTGGAGAGCTGCATCAAACCAGTCTCCGGACTGAAGACCACAACAACAACAACAACAACAACAAGACGAAATTGCATTGAGTTAAATATTTGTTACAACAAAGAGTATAAATGTCATTTTCCCTCAAAATCAGGACACATTTGGAAAAACATCTAAAGTAAATGATGCAAGTAGCAATAAAAAAAGCCATTGTTCTCGTATCTGTTAAAAAGAAGACAGCGCATAGCGATGCTGCTAACCACACAGCTATTATTGCTAGGTGGAGAGTAGTGACTTCGTTGTTATTTATGATAGTATCTTCTGAAGGCTTTTACAGTTGACGCGGCTTTAATTTATAAGCTATTTTACCAAATATGACGTGTTTTTGATGAATCTTCAATACGACAAAAGCAAATATGAAGGGCGGATGTTGGCTCCATGGAGGATTTACGCTTGCGTAATGCGAGGTGTGCAGTAGTTGCATTGTCTTGCTTCGGGACCATTCATGCGTAACCGCCAGAGCTCGAGTAGCGAGGAGTTGGCGTCTCTACCAGCTCCAATGCCAACGTTCAAAAGCGGCGTTTCACCTCGTCCATCGCTGCCGCGGGAGCGCCCATATGATGCCTTCAGGGGTTCAGAAGAGAATTTGAACCTCAGGCGCGCATGCGCATTGCAACGCTGCGGTCACTGCCACCTATATTAAGCGGCCGCGCTACGACTCGTATACGTGCTGCCTCCGCGACGTAAAACGGTTCTCATGCGGTAAAAATATTTTGCATGTGCATATAAAATGATCTGGTATAAGAACGAAACGTGGAAATATAGTTTAAAAACACCTTTTTCTCGACGGGGGTTTGTTGCGGGAGTTCACTTAACCACTGAACACATAGGAAGGGCGCCACTGTCCTCAGAGCAGCAAGAGTCCAGTTACATAACACTCCCCCCCCCCCCCCAATTTTATGAGTCTCGCAAAATGATTACGAGAGAGACAGAGGTATTGTTCTCATAAGTAGATCACATGGGTATCGGATTTTAGAATTTCTCTATATTTATGGTACGTGAAGTTCAGAACTTAAATAACAATCAGCCAAAGCCATTCGACGCAACTCTCAAAAATTCTCGAGAAATTCGAATTAGAAAAATTTGAAGTACACGTAAGTATCACAAAATGAGCAACTTGCATGATCTGTTGGCGTAGCTAAACGCCTTCTGTAATAAAAAAGCTGAGCTAAAGTATCCAACGAACAATCAAGAACGAACCAAAATAACGACCGCATAGCATAGACCTACATAAAAAAGATTCTGGCCTTGCAACAACGGAGGCAATGGTTCGAATCCTGCCGTGGACTGTTTATTTATTTTTGGGTTGGGTTCGAATACTTCCACAATTTTAATATCTAATGGTAATTTTTACAAAAAATGCACGGTATTTTATCTGTAATTTTCTATTTTTTGTAAAAGTTCCATATAACGATGATTTCAATCGAGAAAACATAAGTTACATTTTTTACAGTATTGGCTTCACTATTGGTTGACGACGGTAGTCTTTGATTGTTCAGTTTGTGAACAGCTACGACGCTGTTTTTGGAATGTCATCTCCATAGCTTCTAATGGCTTTCCAAGTAGCTAACGTACTCAACGACTGTTACGTGACAAGGTGTTCGGTTCGTCTACATATCCATAAACGAAAACTGATACAACACGTGGAATTAGAGATCCCAAAATGTTTTATGTAACTGAAGGGGAGAAAGTTCCTGTCACAGCATAATTCGGACCACTAACTCAATGGTTGTAAGACCAGAACGCTACCACGTTTTCTTTTTTAACGGGCCTCCTTTCCACCCCTTCAGCCCAGTCTTGCGCTTGCCAATGTTCGCCTTCTTTGGCGTCGGCTTCAAATGCCATGCCATAACATTACAGTGCTGTAGGTACCAGTGTTGTATTGCAGATCAAATCAATTGCGTCTTCCCTTCAAATCATAATACAAAACTAAAATGATGCTCTATGGAATGAATAAGAAATACCCACTCTTCGTGTAGCAAGAAGAAAAATTAAGCTTCTAATTCAAACAAATGAAAATGATATTCAATACGTAAGTGAAACCTTTAAAAAGCTTTGAAACAAATTCCTGTTTATGGAAACCACCTGAGTTACACCAACAGTTTGCCGCAACTCTTTAAATTATTGGTAGTTACGTGTACTTTGCAAACCTTCTTCTCAAGAATTCTTGAGAGTTGCGTCCAATGGCTTTGGCCGATTGTTATTTGAGTTCTGAACTTCATGTACCACAAATATCAAAAAATTCTAAAATCCGATACCCACGAGGTCTGCATTGGTAGAACCCTGCACCTCACGCTAAGGTGGTCTGTGATATAGTGGTTGACATGTACGGCAGTACGGATGCGATATACGCTTCCCTTCTGTTGTCGACGGAATGCGCAAGACGGACGAACTGCCGGCCGCGGTGGCCGAGGAGACTGAGGCGCTTCAGTCACGGTCTAACGGCCACTACGGTCGGGGGTTCGAATTCCCCCTCGGGCATGGACATTTGTGCCGTCTTTAGTATAAGGTAGTTCATAAGTAGTTTGTAAGTATAGGGACTGATGACCCCGTAGTTAAGTCCCATAAGCTTAACAAACATTTGATCATTTTTTTGAACGGACGAAGTGCTGGAGTGGCGTTCGTCGCCACCTCGCTGCATTCCGCCTCACGCCCGCTAGCTCATTACCTCCACCTCGACGGCTGGCGAACTCGTGACTCTCAACAATAAATTCTGGGCATGCGAACCTTGTCCGCTTTTTTATTTCTTTCTTTCTTGGCACTGCACGCCGGCGAGCTGCGAAATTCTCTTATCGCCCTCTCCGCACGGACCGGCGCTAGCGTCATATTGACCGAGAAAAGGCGCCGAGGAAGATTGCCCAGTTGCGTGGGCCACCCTCCAGTTTCAGAAACACGCACAGCGAACCCTAATTACACCCGTAAAATTTTCGACATTACTGAGAGATGAAGTGAAAGTTTGTAACGGCATGGGGCCAAACCGCAGTCCTGTCAGACTTACAAACTGCTTTACCTTACGCTAAGGGCAACACACACCCGTGCCCGAGGGAGACACGAAACTTCGACAGGGAGCGACCTCACACTCCGCGGCAAGGCTCCTTAGAACGCACGGCTAATCTCGCGCGGCCTTTCAAATAAAAAGGAAACAAACAGAAATAAGTCAGCAGTCTACTATTTTTAAAGCAATAGCCATAACTTTTAATACCCCATTGAGTGACAAGACAACGATCGCCTTCGCAGGTGTTCCTAAGATTTTGAGGAAACAAAGGTCTAGGCCTATCTGTGACGTCGGTGTCCTGTAGAATTTTCGATCGTGTTTTATGTTCGTGTATTGTGTCATTTTTTGAGACAGGACGTGTGATCTGTAGCAGACAACATTTATTCCGAAAAAAGGAATTCTGCGAAACCCAGCTGGTGGTCGTAATCGTGTCGCAGACTCGGGAACCGGTTTATACGTGCTCGCAAGTCGATGGCGTGTCCATCGTCTTTGGCAAGGCATTCCAAAGCGTTCCGCACTGTCTGCTAGTGAACAAAGTACGAGCGTACCAGTAGCAAACCAGGTGAAACGATACTGTAGTATCCTTCCATTTGACTTACTTGAATTTATACGTGTTTCATGCAAGCCACAGTGGTGTGGGCCATATTACTTTCTAATTTTATTTTTGTGTTTGACTTTTCGCGCCACCTTAATCATTCATTTTGGGGCTAGTGCTAGAAGCAGTGGAGACAAGAATGTATGATGATTATTACTGCTATTGTAGGTACAGGCATAATACGTGAGCCCCGCTCACATAAGGAGCATTGCTCTACAGCACCCATCTCCCCATCCTACCAAGTGTGTGTGTGTGTGTGTGTGTGTGTGTGTGTGTGAGGCTGCAGCTGGGAAGGCAGAGATGGCCATAGTTAGAAGGTTAGCCAACTTTATTTCTGTATTGGACAGAGAGGTCTCCTGGGGGCACGTGGTCGACAGGTGTCTGCGATTTGCGATTCCTCCACGATTCGCAAGTTGGTAGGATGCTTCCCGTTACGTGACTGGTCAATTGCAGGACGGCTCCGGCCAAGTTGAACGGGAAGGGCGGTTACGCTAGAGGGCAGCCATTTTTGGTCAGAATGTTTCCTGGGCTGGCTGAGGACGGACGTGAGTATGTTGGTCTCCCAGGGTAATGTATTTGAAAGTGTGCATGATTTGTGACAGTTTTGGAACAGATTAGCTGGGAAATGATTCAGTAAATGCACAATGTTAGAAGTCAATTTTCTAAATTTTTGGGGGCATTTTCACGGAATTAGGGCGAGTTCTGTTCTTTGCGCATTAGGCTCAGTTCATGTGGGGATCTCTTGTGTACCAAGCTGGCTTATTTCAATATAGTTAGGGTGGGAAGTGGAACGATGTTCGCTTTGTCGCTTTGAGATTCTACTGTGTGCGCGGAGGAAATTTATTAATGAAATCTGGTGTGGCTTCGTTAATCGTTTTGTCGCCCACTTAGATTCACGTGCTGGTGATCATGCGACAGGGTGGGCCAAGATACACAAAGAGAAGTGGACGTAAAACCCTGCTAATTGGATTTAAAGTAACCGCAACAGTTAGCTAGTGAGTATTAGGTATCCGTGACATAGGATTCTGTGTGGATTTTCTTTGTGGCACTTTGAATTTACGTGTGTGTCGCCACGTGGGTAATACATCATGGCACTAAGATTGTGGAATCCAGCCAGTAGGCAATGAGTGTGAAAGCTTTTGGTCCCTTTCTTAATCCCTATTAATTAATTCTATTCTAAATGTTTTGACTGAAATGTCCCATAATATTTCTTGTTTAATTGAGTAACGGTAAGATCAGTGAACAAATGTAAATTTGTTAAAAGGGAAACTGCTTTCTTTATACTAATTCTCCTTCCTTGTTTGTATGCATAATATCTAGATAGGAAATCATGTTAGGCACATCCTTTGAGGTAAGCTACTGCTATCCAAATAGTTGCCGTAGTTTCCGTGGTAAGGCGAATTCCGTTGCGCGTCATTTAGTTAATCAGATCTGCTTTAAGATCTTTTTATAGCCAGAACAGGATGGCAACTGATAAGAAAGCGGAGGATGGTAAGCTTACATAGGCGTGAGAAAGAACTGAAGAGTTTCCAGTAAACAGATCACCATGGGTCGTAGTCAACAGGGAGAAGTCTTTCGCAGTGAGACTTCTGGCGTGCATCAGGGGAGTGTCCCAGGAGCGACACTTTCCACAAAAGATGCAAATGATGCAGCGCACAACATTGCAAGTTGCAACTGGATTTACACGTATGATGCTGCAGAGTATCGACAAGTTATAACTGCAAAATTCTAGCAAACCGCAGAATGCTCTGCCGCGTATGAACGTTTGGTGCAGGGTGTTGAAGTTCACCCTGAGGCCAAACAAATGTAATGTATTTGAAATAAATAAAAAGCAACATTTTGTATGATTACTCAGTTACAGAAGTAACGCTGGAAGTAGTTACTTGCATTAAATACGAGGGTCGTCCACAAAATAAGTTCCAATTCTATTTCTATCTGCGGCAGCGCTATGATCGCAGTTTCGAGTGTGCGCGGCTAGTTACTCTGACTCGAGGAGAAGACATGTACGCCATTTTCAGATCGCTGCTGCCGACGTGTGCTTTGTAGAGCTTCTTTATAATGTCAGCCGTAAATGAAAATAATGCCGCCGCAGAAAATCAGATCTGGGTAGTGGCGGACTAAGGGGAGGGGGCGGATCTTGGGGGCCTCCAAATATCCCAAAAGCACTCTTCGTTTTTTTTTTGTTTTTTTTTTGTTTTTTTTTTTTTTTTTTTTTTTTTTTTTTTTTGAACGCACATGGTCTAACTTGTTATTGGGCACCCAATCCCGAAAGTTTTTTTTAGACTGTCCCGTGCCTCTCGTCCTTTCGTCCATGAAACAAAACAAGTAATTGAAATAAAATAAATGGAATGGCAAAATGGCAATACAACGTTTCGAAAGTCTTTGGGTTGCGTTCATTTCTTGTTTTATTAGGAATCTAATTGAAACACGATTAACACGATTAACCGGTAAAATTTTACAATCCGCAACATATGCGTGGTATAGTTATGTTGGCAACAGCTGTTGTATCGTCGGAATGAAGCCGACCAGTCGTGGCAAAGCTTGAGATAGCGAATGACATTTTAGATGGCGACTGTTTGTTCCGAAGCCAACTGGGTAATTTTCAAGAAAGCTTACAGTCGATGTTGTACTGCCGGAATCGATATATGTACTAATGTATTATAACCTAAAATACATTTTATTACTAGAAATCGACCGATAAAAAAAAATTACTTCACTTGCGAGATGAGTAAATGTGGATATTTACTAATGTATCATGGTAATTTCGCAGATGTCCTGTATAGCGAGGCTACGACCACCAAACGATATATATCAAAGCGGTTAAGTATCGAAACGATAGGTATCGAACAGGCAAATCCTATGATTTTTACGAATATGTCGTGATTTTAAAGGATGTGGTTAGGCAGAAAGCTAAGAGTCCAGCTATCTGGGTAATTACAAGAAAACTTACACTCGAAGTAGTTCGGCATGAAATGAAATATGTGGAACGTCAACTGTAAATCCATTGAGTGTTTCTGAACCGAAGATTCAATTTAGTACGTTGCGCCCTCGCGCATGAAAAAAAAAACAACGTCTTGTTTAAGCTATACGTAACTTCCACTTTTAAAAAAGTGATCTGTAATGTAGCGTTGAGAATGTTACATATAGGTTAAACAAGATTTTTTTTTCTTTTAGTACGTGAGGGCGCTTAGCGCCCAAATCTCCGGTTCAGAAACACTCAATGGATTTACAGTTGTACGTTCCATATATACCATTTCAGGCCCAGTTACTTCGAGTGTGAGCTTTCTTGTGTATTACAGCTTTCTAAACTGGAGATTTGTCCGCTACGCGTCCTCACTTACTAAAAAGAAAACGCGAGAAACAAGTATTAATTACAAATGTACTTTACATACCTTTCTTAATCGGTAGTTTATTCGGTGTCGCTGACGTCTTGCTCCAGTGCTTTTGTTGTTTATGCTACTGGTTTGAGTCCTTGTTGGCCATATCCTGGGTAAACACGAGAAATGTCTCTGAGGAACACTGGCATTGTATCCCTTCGAGACGTAAATATATCGAAACAAGTACATCTCGTCGCCTTTACCTGGCCGACCCTCCCGTTTTATATTGCTCTTCACACTTTTCCACAGTCGTGTGCACAGATGAGTCGTCTGAAGATACAAATTCGACACTGTGATTGACGAACACGTGTTGGAAGCCTTCATTTATTAATGTTTGATGCGAAGCACATCCGTCCGTTATAATTTTCGTCCCAGATACATTAAATGTTTGATAAGAGGTACTAAAAATGCCTTTTCCCTTGAATGCAAGTTTACCACAAAACACTTTTTACTATCTCTCTCAGTAGCCCCAAATACGAAATGTGTTCCACCTCGTTTTTCAGTGCACATCCTCTCTTACATTTTCTTTTACTAATACGAGTTTCGTCAATTTCAACGATCTTCCCCCCTCCTCTTACAGGCTGACTACTACTCGTTACAATAAAGTAACATATTTCCCTACAAAACCCATAATATTCGCATTCAGTGTTGAATGCGAGACCAGTTTCTGAGAAAGCAATTTTTAACGAAAAGTTCCTTACCCAACATGAAATTAATATAATATTTGGTTCTATTTCAAATCTGCAATGTTCCAACCACGTGAACACCATTCTTTTCTTGCAATTGCCGCAAGGTCTGATAATGAATAAGAAAATAGGAATGCGGGTAAACTACTATCAGCAGCGCAGTGATCGCATTATCATAGTCAAGATAGATACAAAGCCAACACCCACCACAGTAGTACAAGTTTATATGCCCACTAGCTCCGCCGATGATGAGGAGATCGAAGAAATGTATGAGGAGGTAAAGGAAATTATTCAGACAATTAAGGGAGAGGAAAACTTAATTGTGATGGGAGACTGGAATTCGGTAGTAGAAAAAGGAAGGGAAGGTAAAATAGTTGGTGAATATGGACTGTCGACCGCGGTGGCCGAGGAGACTGAGGCGCTTCAGTCGCGGTCTGCACGGCCACTGCGGTCGGGGGTTCAAATCCCCCTCGGGCATGGATATTTGTGTCGTCCTTAGTGTTAGCTAGTTCATAAGTAGTTTGTAAGTTTAGGGACTGATAACCCCGTAGTTAAGTCCCATAAGCTATACAAACATTCGAATATGGACTGGGCATAAGGAATGAAGGAGGAGATTGCCTGGTAGAATTTTGCACGGAACATAACTTAATCACAACAAACACCTGGTTTAAGAATCACGAACGAAGGTTATATACGTGGAAGAGATCAGGAGACACAGGAAGGTACCAGATAGATTTTATAATGGTAAAACATAGATTCCGGAACCAGGTTTTAAATAATTGTAAAACATACCTAGGGGCAGATATAGACTCTGACCATAACTCATTGGTCATGAACTGTGGGCTGAAACTGAAAAAACTGCAAAAAGATAGGAAAATAAGGAAATGGGACCAGGATAAATTGAAGGAACCTGAAGTTTTTGAGAACTTCAGAGGCTGCTATAGGCAGCAAGTGACAGAAAAGGGGGAAAATAAAACAGTACAAGAAGAATAGGTAGCATTGAGAAACGAAATAGTGAAGGCAGCAGAAGACAAAATAGATAGAAAGGCAAGACCTGCAAAAAATCCTTGGTTATCACAGGAAATACTGAATTTAATTGATGAAAGGAGAAAATATAAAAATGCAGTAAATGAAACAGGCAAAATGGAGTACAGACGACTAAGAAATGAGATTCACAGGAAGTGTAAAATAGCTAAGCAGGAGTGGCTAGAAGACAAATGCAAGTCAGTAGAAGAATGTATAAATAGGGGAATAATAGATACCGCCTACAGGAAAATAAGAGAAACATTTGGAGACAAG
The DNA here is from genome assembly GCA_026315105.1 of Locusta migratoria. Classification (NCBI taxonomy): domain Eukaryota; kingdom Metazoa; phylum Arthropoda; class Insecta; order Orthoptera; family Acrididae; genus Locusta; species Locusta migratoria. The sequence goes on along the minus strand of CM048750.1, from coordinate 398,186,864 downwards.
AAAAGCAGTTGTATGAATATAAAGAACTCAGATGCAAAACCAGTTCTCAGCAATGAAGGGAAAGCTGAAAGGTGAAAGAATATATAGAGGGGCTATACAAAGGAAAGGAACTTAGAGACAATATTGTAGAAAGGGAAGAGGATGTAGATTAAGATGAAATAGGAGATATTATACTGAGAAAAGAATTTGACAGAGCACTGAAAGACGTAAGTCGAAACAAGGCCACTGGAGTGGACGACATTCCCGCAGAACAACTGAAGTTTCTGGGAGAGCCAGCCATGACAAAACTATCTCACCTGGTGCGTAAGATGTATGAGACAGGGGAAATACCGCCAAACTTCAAGAAAAATGTAATAATCCCCATTCCAAAGAAAGCAGGTTCAGACAGGTGTGAAAATTCCAGAACCATCAGTTTAATAAGTCATGCTTGCAAAATTTTAACACCAATTATTTACAAAAGGATGGAAAAGTTGGTAGAAGCCGACCTTGGGGAAGATCAATTTGGATTCAGGAGAAATGTAGAAACTCGGGAGGCAATCCTGACTTTACGACTTATCTTAGAAGATAGATTAAGGAAAGGCAAACCTACATTTCTACCTTTTGTAGATTTGGAGAAAGATTTTGATAATGTTGATTGGAATACACTCTTTCAGATCTTTAAATCAGCAGGAGTTAAATATAGGGAACGGAAGTTATTTACAACTTGTACAAAAACCAGAGAGCAGTTATCAGAATTGAAGAGCACTAAAGAGATGCAGAGGTTGGGAAGAGTGTAAGAGAGGGTTGTAGCCTTTCTCCAATGCTGTTCAATTTGTACGTTGAGCAAGCTGTAAAGGAAAGCAAGGAGAAATTTGGAGAAGGAATTAAAGTTCAGGGTGAAGAAATAAAAACATTGCGTTTTGCCGATGACAATGTAATTCTGTCAGAAACAGCAAAGGACCTGGAGGAGCAATTGAACGTAATGGACAGTGTGTTGAAAGGAGCATATAAGATGAACATTAACAAGAGCAAAACAAGGGTAATGGAGTGAAGCCTAAGAAAATGAGGTGATGCTGAAGGAATTAGATTAGGTAACGAAACAATAAAGGAGGTAGATGAGTTTTGTTACTTGGGCAGTAAAGTAAAAAAGGGTAGTCGCAGTACAGAGGATATAAAATGCAGAATGACAGTGGGAAGAAAAGCGTTTTTAAAAAGAGAGAAATTTGTTAACTTCGAACACTAATTTAAGCGTAAGGAAGTACTTTCTGAAGGCATTTGTGTGGAGTGTTGCTTTGTATGTGAGTGAAACATGGACGATAAACAGTGCGGACAGGAAGAGGATAGAGGCTTTTGAAATATGGTGCTACAGAAGAATTCTGATGATTAGGTGGGTGGATTGTGTAACTAATGAGGAAGTACGAATTGGGGAGAAAAGGAATTTCTGGCATACCTTCACTAAAACAAGGGATCGATTAGTAGGACACGTTCTTAGACATAAAGGAATAGTGAATTTAGCGTTGGAGGGAAATGTGTGGGGTAAAAATCGCAGAGGAGGGACCAAGAGACGAATATAGTAAGCAAATTCAAATGGATGTAGGTTGCCGTTCTTATGAGGAGATGAAGAGGCTTGCTCAGGATAGATTAGGTTGGAGTGCTGCATCAAACCAGTCTCCGGACTAAAGACCACAACAACAGTGTAACTAACATGACTTTCTCTTATATATGTAGATTTTTGTTCATTTCTATCAATTTTTCTTGTTACGTAAAAGTATAGTCATCTTAACTTACCGTATAAAGTAATCTAGTCCTCTAATGCTACACTTCAGTGTAAATTGGTCTTAGGGGCAATTATACATCGCATTTCACCTTAGTTTGCGGCAGAAAATCATCTCAGATGACATTGAAACACGTCCACTGAATGTGCGGTCGTGTTCCATTTTGATTGATTCATTAACCTAAAGTGTTTCTGCAACATTAATGGTATCTATTTGTGTGTCAATTACTTTATCATTCCGCGCACGGCAGTGCGCGGTATTAATATGTTCGTAAACGGCACGTGCGAATTTGCGATTATTAAGGGGCCCATATCTCAGGTTCTATTCATCTCAGAGTGAAGGGGTAAAGTGTTCTGGATAGATCTTGGCATAGCGATCATTTGTGTACATATTAGAAGAATGGGTGTACTACAGCTATCATACAGTTAGATTCCCGGTTCCGGCACACAATTTTGATCTGACAGGAAGTTTCATATCAACGCACACTCCGCTGCACAGTGAAAGACTCATTATCTAAATAACTGACCATAGAAAATTGTTCAAATATTTACAGTACATCCTGTAGACATTGATCTATAAACGCCATTTTTCATTTTCTTAAACATCTGTCCGTTAACAAGATACGGCCGAAAAACCGCGACTTTTTGCTAGAAAAAGTGCTTATTCTGCTGAAAGACGGCGTTCGGACAGCTCTGAAAGTTACCATGCGATTTGGAAAAAGGTACTCGGCGAAAATATTTCATTTTTATAGACCTTAAAGATTGAAATCATCGGTCGATGAAGGGGTGATATTTGTTTTCGTTTACTTTACAGTTAATATGCAGCATCCGTTTAGTGAACGATTGCAATATATTTTAAAGAGTTTGCAGAGGTAAAAACACATTGCCTAGACTTCTCGTAAGGTTGATTTCAGGTCACACATAGCTGTGTATGAAATGTAGATAAGATATCGAAATTTTATTTAAAGTTTAGTACACAATATTTTATGTGGTTCTTGAGATATCGGTCCGTGAATGATTGCATGCGACAGTAATAGGTTCCAAAACGCTATTTCTGATTGTGAGGTTACGTATCTTGAGGAACAGGAAGTGACTACTAAAATGTTATGTGTATGTTGTTTAGGTTTTATTTGGAAAATCTGTTTCCCATTTTTTCAAATGTGTATTCGTTATCGCGATACGCTACAAAAATCATAATTTTTGGTATCAAAAGATCCAACTGCGTGCATTGGCAAATCTACACTTGTATTCTTGGCAAATCATCCAAATTTGTTATGTGTTATGTGTATGTTGTTTAGGCGTTTAACCGGTAAATCCGTTTCCCGTTTGTTCAAATGTGTATTCGTTATCAGGATTGGATACAAAAAACATAATTTTCGGTAACATAAGATCCAACTGCGTGCAGTGGCAAATATTCACTTCTATTCAAGTCAAATCGTCGAAATTTTTACCATGCGTTCTAATATAAAATACTATCCAAATTTTACTCGCAATTGATTTCATGTTATATAAGTAGTACACTCTGATGTAACAGAAAAAAGTCGGAAAACAGCTGAAAAATGTTCCTGCCGGAGCACAGAAAAGGCGAATATGTTCTCTGACACAAAAGTGTGGGACCAGCTGCTTCAATCCTCATTCCGACTTCCTCAACAAAAATTTTCGGCATGCGAACATATTCGCGCTTTTTTTCGGATGAATGTGAATAGAATAGAGACAGTGGAACAGAGAGAGAGAGCCATATATGATGGAACAGAGAAAGTGTCAGTTCAGGAGAAAGGCATATGCATGAAAACTGCAGTGGGAAGCGAAACGAAATGTTGGAAGTCAGGAACAGTGGCAACAACAAAGTCAAATGTAGATAGTAGTAATTGGAACAAACGAGAAAACAGTGGGAAACTGAGACAAATGGAAACCATACATAAAGCATGAGTGTGCGGCTCTCCAGTACTATAGCACGAAACAATTTGTCTAGTTTTGTCCATCCCCAGTACTAGAGTGGTACAGTTTTCCGGTCTGCAGGTCAAACCCCAAGCAAACCATCCCCATGGACATAAGTGTAAAGGAGACAATCGTGATTGAAGACAATGAAAGCCGACACAAAGTGAGAAAGAAACGATACTGGCAACAGGACAGGAAGTGAATGGAACAACATCAGAGAGACGATGAAAGTGGCAGAAACAGACAGCGGTGAGGAATCGCGAGGGAAAGGGATGGAGACATTGAAAGTTTGACACACACAGAAAGCGGCAGTGGGAGACAGCAAACAAACGGACAGACATATGTAGACATTGACAGTGAGACGACATTGCTGACAATAACGGCTTCACTGGGCTAAAGTATTTACGAAGTTATGCGCTAAAAGTGCGCGAATATGTTCGAATGACAAAATTTTTGGTGAGGAAGTCTGAATGAGGACTGAGGCAGCTGATTTTTGTGTCAGAGAACATATTCGCCTTTCTGTGCTCCGGAAGGAGCATTTTTCAGCTGGTTCTTTTTATTAATGATCAATGCCCCTTGTTTATATATGTTTGCCCTCCCCCCCCCCCCCCCCCCCCCGCATTTATGTTTCCACCCGTGTGATTGAACTTGTGTGTTCATGTGAATGTGTGCTCTTAATATTGACTGACTGCCACGCAATGGCTTACAGTCGTCGTCTCCCGCTTTAGGCTTCATTTTGCTATCTTTTGCTTCGTTTGTCGTCTGCTGGGTGGCCAGAGACAAGCTTACTGGGCAAGGTGGCGAGGTGGCTGTGTTCTTAGTGCCGTACCAACCTAATCTTGGACGAAAGAGGTGACAGGAGAGCTCTCTGGGAACGGTTGTAGAGGGAATTGTCTTGGACAGGTAGCAATACTTGGTAAACACTAGTCTCTGAACACACTCTGCGTCGGTGCATGGCAGGGGGAGGTTTTTCCGAGGTCTTAGAGCTTCAGCCTGGACTCTTCATTCGGAAGTACGTACTCCACCAAATCATGCTGAGGGGAAGGCATGCTGTCAGGATTTTGATTTATTTGTGATCAGGCAATCTTGGTTTATAGTGATAGTTTTCTTGAGTAATTGTGATTCGAAGTGTTTCATAATTTGCAGAACGCGTGTAATTCAGTGTAAATTTATTATCTGCGTTTTTATTCCAATGATGATTTTGTGTCTGGTTTTGCTCAAGCTAGAGTACACATGTGTGGCCTTCAGCCTTTGTGTAAATTTAGTATGTTTGAATTTCCTTGCTGTTTTTAACTAACGTTTTCTCATCATTTCTGTATCCGCGAGTATGTTAAGTTTTCTCAGATTTTCTGATTTGATTCCATCTTTCCTGTCTTGTATGATCGATTGCACCACGTGCTTTCATAACGGGCGTTACTTCGGCCTTTAGCCATGGTTTTATTAATACTAGCTTTCTTCTATACGAATTCTCTCATGTGCTTTACTTGATTATTTAAATAAATTTCTGTTTGTAAATACTATGAAATTCGGCGTGGTCACACACCATGTGGTTCTTAAGAATAATGAGTCACTGCCTCCCCACACATGAGTTCCTTTAGTGCACAGTGTATATAAAAATTTATGACAAAGACAAGTGCCATCTCATCAAGATGCCGCCAACACTTCATTTTGCCGCAGCTTTCATGTGTTCAAGCATCGTTTAATTATATATTCATCTATTTTTTAACTTTGATGTTTAAAAGTCGACTACTGTACTTAACAAGAGCCTTGCTTTGTCACTAAAATTAGCAAATAAGATCCGTGTGAACTACTCGTTACTCCCTGCTACAAAGCCTTGTTCCCTGGCCCAAACTGATAATTGACTCGTGTCAATTACTTCAATAACAGGAAGTTAATACTATAGAGGTCAATATACATATCACCTCACACGTTATTACACACAGACATTAATAAGCAAGTCAGCACAATTAAAGTTATCTTAGAAAGGTGGCTAGGAAACATTTATGGCTCAACGGAATTTACACTTAGCATCTGACCTTGTTTTCAGCACTTGTGAAACAATATTAAATAAAAGAGAGAAGGTGCTCTAAAACTACAATTTATAGGCAACTTAGGGATTATGCTGAACTTAAACGTTTATTCAGATAGAAAACAAGCAAAATGGGGAACCAATTTTGTTAATATAATAAAACTGCATCTCTTACATGAATTAATGCGGATGGTGCCCATCCTAAATTATACATGATTAAACGCTACTGGGGGGGAAGGATTCACAAACAACACTTATTCTCTCACACACACGCAATGCTGCAGTGAAACTCTCCAAAAACAGTGTGTTGAGAGGAGGTGGAAGAAGGCGCCACTATCGTAGGCGAAATTAAGCAAGTCGGAGGTAGCACAAAACACAATATACAAACACTTTGAAGCTGGCTCTGGTCTGTCATGCCTGTTTTAAGATGGTGCGTGTGTATAGCAAGTTAAATTACATCTGTATTGGACCGCGAGCAAACACGCTAACTGTAACACACGTCTACATTACATGAACGCACTCCACTCAAGGTGAAGTGGTTGGAAGTCGGATTCATTATACAAAATCATGGTGGATTCTTAAGTTGCAGTCTGTTAGAAATCGAGCTAGGTGCTGGTTTTACAAGACAAGTGGCGTGAACTCAGGCGACTAACTGCAAACCCCCGGAAGTCGGAATTCGGACCCACATGGCTCCGAAAACCGAAAAAATTGAATAAACTCAGATACCGAAAAATAAAGAAAATTAGCTACAGAATGTAACCGATATAAATGCTTAGAATTATATAAGGAAGCGAATGAAATACAGCCACACGCAATACGGGGCGATTAGACAGACAGATGAAGTTCAGACTCAGAAAAAGCACAAAAATGAAAAAAAAAATCACAAAGTCGGAAAAATAAAATACGAATTACGGCGTGCAACCCATAGAAATGCTTAGAATTACATAAGGAAGCTGTTGACGGAGGTTGTACAAGGCTCAGAGAGAATTACTGACACAGAGTTCGTACTATAAGTCGGAAAAGAAACAGCAACTTTAAAATAGGCGGGGAGAGAAGATCGCGAAATGTTAGTGGAAATCAGGATACCCCCAGTAATTACTTGCTTGATGGGCATGGAACAAACAAGAGTGGAAGCTGAAGGCTTTGTTCTATGAACCAACCCCGTGGAACACATATCACTCACAAAAGGAAACGATGAGAAGATTTTTACATGCACTGTATAAAATGAACATATCATGTATTAGAAATCGGGCCCCACAAAGCTAGAAAGTATTTAGACAGAGTTTATACGCCGCCACATGATCACAAAAGATTTTAACATATATAGTGGGGACGAAGAGCGAGTACAGTCACGCTGGTGTAGGTCCACTAACTAGCCCGCAACCAAATGGTGTGGAAACCTCTTTGGTCACCTCAGCAGCTATCGATGCTGAGCCAGAGAGAACGATACAATGGGAGCTATCACTCCTCACATTCAAACAGCCATAGATCCTCACACAAACTTAAAAGTACAACAACTGCACATTCTCACAAGGACATGGCGTAGCGGAGAAGCCGTACTTATGCCACATTAATTAATATAATAATAAATTATTAACATAACAAAATAAGAAAAACCTTACAATATTAACTAATATTTTACACATGAAATAAAAATACTATTCCTCAAGCCTTGAAAAGAGTGGGGTTTAAGTTTTAACAAAATGATAATCTAGTGACATTAAATAAACTATAACTTTACAGAAACTATACAAAAGTATATGGAAGACGACAGACGGCCGTCTTTCATGTTGTGTTTGTTAAAACGTTGGCTGCTTCCTTAAGGAGTGAGCAGTTAGTTAAATTTCCGTTACGCATGTACTGTGGCCACTCATAATGTAATTTAGAGCAGGTATGTGCGTTTTAACTTACATTTCCAGATCTCAGCTGCCCGAAATTGTGCTTATTTTAATAACAGGCAAGCTACAAAGTTTAACCCGAAAATCCGCGTCGTATAAACGTTAATCCTTTCATTCCCACATCATGAATTCAGCTTTGGAAAAATTAAAATTCAGTCTTTTCTTTATTAATACAGTGCCCTAAACATCAAAATATGTGTTTTAAAATTTTTCATCGAGTTATTGTTTTTTATGTCACTTAATTCATGCGCAACACAGACGCTTGTATCGAGGTATTTTATTACTTGGGACGTTATTTTGTTGATAGATAACGCTTCCAGATCAATAATGTTAACATAATCTTCGCTACAGCACCAATGTCAAGACAATTCAGTGCTGGAATAAAATAATGTGAACCACGCTCACATACAGACGGCAACGTAACACTACCTCCAAGGCAGATGAATTGATGCCTCAGAAGTGGCTACAAGCTGTGCTAAGCGGAAAAGTCGTACTAGAAGTATGTTGTTCATCAACAACCATGCGACTTTGATACAAAAAATAGGTTTAAATCAGGTTTTAATGCGTTGTTGTCCAGGAACAACACTGGGAATGAAAGGGTTAATTCCTTATCATGTGGCCGCGAACTCCGATAACATTTGAGTGGCAAAAATCCAGAGTTCAAGGTTAGCTTTCACTGTAATCATCACTTTACAATGTAATAATAAGAAATATCGCTTTTCAGGAAAGCAGATACAAATTGAAATAAGTAAAAACGTTATAAAGTCAGAATATGGTAATTAAATGTGACTTCATCCTTTTTTTTCGATCTGTAAGGTTAGATTACGGAAATCAAGGGGAATGTAAAGGTATTTAAGGGATTGAGGTCATAAAAAATAGACACAATTCGTAATTTACATAATTAGTTCACAGACATTTTGTATAAACTTAACTGGAGACTAAGAAAAGAAAATTGGAAATATTTACAGTGAATATTTAAGTTTGTGAATTTTTACAGCAGGCAATAACGATCCAATATTTCTAGTAGCAATAATTGTAAAGTTCGTATTATTTTTTAATTACTGAAAACACCCTGATATTCAACCAGAGTGAATACCGTCGAATAATAAAAATCTAATCGTTTCGCAATAAACAGATACCATTGACGGTTAACAACTGTGATAGTAGGTCAGCGGTTGCCACGTAACATCTAGTTCCAGAGGTTTCCGAGTTGCAATCTCCTTACATGGTGAATAGTTATACGTTCGTAAAGATGATAATCAGAACACTACCGAACAATAACATAACACTGCATTATTTAGCTTACAGTCCATTTTCAGAGCATTTTTATAATTTTATATATACAGGGTGTTTCACTAAGTGTGTTTGCCTCTGTAACTTATAAAATAATAGGTGACGGGAAAATTTAATGTGGTAGGTCAACACAAGAAATGTTACACTTTCTGCGGAGCTATAAACATAATTTATTGTATCATTTTCCAAAGAGTTAAAGCAGAAAGACATTTTAATGGAACAATAGGTTTTTCTATCGTGCATTGGAATCGTTGAAACCAGCTGCGTCCAAATCAATTTAAACTACATTCCTATCACTGTTAGTTTTGGAGCTACAACCCTTCAAAGTTTCAGGGGCAGACACCACACACTATACATAATACATGGCTGTGTGGTAGGTGATAGATGCTATGGTGGTGGGAAGTTGATTTACACGAGATGTTCAAATGTGTGTCCATGTTCCTCAATGCATAATGCAATGCGCCGTCGAAAGGATCTGTGGACGAGATGTAACATCGCCGGTGTGACATGCGTCCTCGATGCGCCGTTTTAGATCATCTGGGGATGTGGGCTCAGTGACATAAACACGATCCTTTGGATATCCCCACAAAAATAAATCTACTGGTGTTAAATAGGGCGACGTTGCGGGCCATGAATGATGACCTTGGCGCCCCAACCATCTTCCTGCAAACCTGTTGTTTAGTTCTTCCACAACAGCACGCGCAGAATGGGCTGGGTGACCATCGTGCTGCATTCACATATGGACTAATGTGTAGACACACATGTTAAAGGAGACCACCCAAACTGTCGGCTATAAAAGTGCGATATAACTCACCTGTCAGTGTACCTGGGAAGTAGTGTGGACCGATGATTTCAAAAATGTTCAAATGTTTGTATAGCTTATGGGACTTAACTACGGGGTCATCAGTCCCTAAACTTACAAACTACTTATGAAGTAGCAAATACTAAGGACGGCACAAATATCCATGCCCGAGGGGGGATTCAAACCCCCGACCGTAGTGGCCGTGCAGACCGTGACTGGAGCGCCTCAGTCCCCTCGGCCACCGCGGCCGGCCGATGATTTCATCCCCAAGGATTCCAGACCACACGTTAAAAGACCACCTACGTTGACGGTCGACAGGTAGTACCCACCGGCCCAGTAGTGCATGTTATGGCGATTCACTGCACCATAATTTGTGAACGGGAACTCAGAAAACATAACACTTTGTAAAGACTCCAGCCTGAAATTACACATGGCCCACTCACAGAATGTCAATCTTGCACGGAAATCGTTCTCATGCAGCTCCTGGGTCAGTGACAGGCGGTACGGGTGAAATCTGTGGCCGTGTACTATACACCACACAGATTTGAGACTGACACCAGCGACTGCAGCGACGGCTCGTAAGCTGACATGAGGATCGTGGTGTAGTGCAGCTAAAACAAACACCACCGTCTCCTCACTTCTTGCAGGTCTTCGTCTTTTACTGTGGCGCATTACCAAGCTGCCTGTTTCCCGATGTCGTTGTTCGGCACATAAGATCGTAATGGCTGCCGGGGCTCTTCGCCTAGGATATCTCTTGGCATACGCCATGGTTGCTTCAGTGGCAATGTGTCGGCACTCGCCGAGCATCAGCAACATGTCAATGTACTCGTTGTTCGTGTATGCTATCGTCATCCGATGTCAGTAACTGTGGCATATTGAGCCCCGGTTGTTTGTGTGGCTCCAACTGTCGGGTATACGGCCGTGTGCGGTGACAGTCGGCAGTCGAACAGCGCATCGAGGAAGCTTCTCGGTCCGTGACACCGGCGACGTTACAACTCGGCCGCACCACATTTAGAAGGCGCATTGCATTATGCGCAGCGTTTGTGGTATCTGCCCCTGAAACTTTGAAGGGTTGTAGCTCCCAAACGAACAGTGATAGGAATGTAGTTTAAATTGATTTGGACGCAGCTGGTTTCAAAGAATCACACACACACACACACACACGCACACACACACACATATATTGCCATTACATCGTCACGAAACGATATTTGGAAGTAACACTTTCATGAGTTTGGATACGTTTTTAGGTTGCTCTTTTGTTCTATTTCTTTGCTTCCATATTTACAACAGAAATCTCAGAAATCTTCGATAACGAATGTGGTGTATCGCTTAATATCTGCCGCCGAAGCATATAAATCGTCTCGGTAGCCGATTTTACCTGTGTTACCAACAGTGCTTTAGTTGGGGTGGTACGGGGTACCGCCTAAAATTCATACTTGCTATTGACGTACCGGTTAAAATTGTTTCTCAAATACGTAAAAGATAGAGCAACTGTAAATTGTCAAATGGATTTCGGAAAGAAAAATTGGAAAGTTTTACGTTAGAGTAGCGATGATAACCGTCGAAGCGTTCACACTGCACTTTCGCACAATTCCAGTGGAATCTGACTGGCTAATAGGAACATTTGACCGTCAATGGAGAGTTCCGACTAGTCTGAACCGAGACAGAGGAAATGCTTCCTACCGACTCCAAAGCGTTTAAGAACCTTGCTCCAAAGAGATAAGACACTACATACGCAAAAGTCTTTTGTATGCGATATAGTTGCCTCTTCGTTGAAAGAAGGAAGTGCGAAATTCCGGCAATTCTTTTAAAAATTTAAGGGACAGTACATTTAACGCAATTTACATTGACACTGCACACGTTACGTATGTTTTCATGTTTAGAACGAAACATTTTGAGAACGACTCTCTGTCAAGATAAAATATTTATTGTAAATATTATGTTTATTTAATAGTCTTTTTCGCACTGTAGTCAGCTTAAGATGATAATGTAGTGTGTTGTAGCAGTAGTTGGAACTAAAATAGAAGCGAATTTTAATCTCTTTGACCAATGCTTTATTCAACCGGCTGGATGTGTACATGTTCAACTGTTGGTAACGCTGCCAGTTGTGCTTCTTATGGCGGTAAACGCTTGGTTCCGTTTTTATAAGTTCCACGCAGTTCCATTGTCCGAATTTTGTAATGGTTTTCGTGTGATACAAGTCTGCTTGTAATTCCCGGCAGTAACAGGCACTCTTTTTGTTTTCTGGAATGCCGCTCCTGATTAGTTACGATAAGATGTCGTCCAAAGCCTATGGGTGGTATCCCCATCCTTGGATACAACAAAAATGTAAATAGAAATATATAATCCCTGAGGCGGCTTTTCGTCTCGAATATCTCAAAGACATATAAATCTGAAGCATTGCATTAAAATTTGTGATGCGATCAGGAATCGAACCCGGACCTCCAAGCATACTAGGGAGACGTCTTACTGCTAGACCACCGCATCACTAGCGACTAAGGCACATCGGAATAATCTAAGCACGATTTCCTTCACGTCACAGACTTTAGTTCAATTTCTGTGTTCCATAGAATATTGCCACTACTGCCAAGGCTCTCCATGCTCTCCATCTCAGGGATTATATATTTGTATTTACATTGATATTTCTAACACCTTAGACAGGAATATGTCCATTGCCGAGGTGCTAGTCCGCTGCATGGAGAGCCTTGGGCAGTAGTAGCAATATTCTATGGAACACAGAAGTTGAATTAAAGTTTTTGACATGAAGGAAATCGTTCTTACACTATTCCGAGGCGCCTTCATCGCTACTGATGCGGTGGTCTAGCGTCAAGACGTCTGCCTAGTAAGCATAGACGTCCGGGTTGGATTCCTGGTCGCATCACAAAATTCAGTGCTTCAGATTCATCTTTAATATCTTTGACAATAAAAATGAGTTTCAAATCTGTAAATTAGAGCTATATTTTGTTAGCGTATTCACATGCCACAATCTTTACTTACTTTATTTTGTAAAAATGTCCATGTGACTCATTTCACGTGGAATGAGCAGAGTACCGACTAATTTTTTTTTCCGCCGAGCAGGGTACGACCTAAATTTTTTTCCAACTAAATCAATGGTAACTAGACTTGTGCATAATAGTTCGCGGCTCTGCCGCGAACTAGTTCGTTCTTTTAGTTCGTCCGCTCTCAGTGATGGCTGAGCGGGGTGGTCTGCACATGCAGGTGGAGGGAAAAATTCCCCACCTAGCTGCTTCATGCGCTTGATGCTTGAGCCGCTAACGATGTCACGCAGACCAAAAGGAACAGTTTGTGGATAATTTCTCGCGTTTAAACTAGTTATCTCTATATCTGGGCATTATGAAATTTATTAGTCAGATATTGCATAGTGCAGAATACTTCAAAACAGAAATTTTTAGCACTGAACTATGTAATCTAGCAGGCAGACGCTCACCTCGAAATGGCTCTCATCAGCAGAAGGCAAACACGTGATTTCTAATTCTGCTGCGCGCCCTCTCGCTATTGCCCGTCGGTCTTCGGAAAAGAATCCAACGAACTATGAAGCGAGATACGTTTGGCATTATAGTTCGCGACCGGTAACGCATATTTTAGTTCACGACCGATCGCGCATATTTTAGTTCGCGACCGGTAGCTCTCCTTTTAGTTCGCAGCTCGGCTGCGAAGTAGGTCGCTGTTTTTAGTTCGTCCGCTCTTTTTGGCTTTTGCTACCGCTACTAAAGGAGCTCTTTCTTTTGTTATGACAGCTTAATTATGTAATGATCAGTGTTGCCCAAGCGTGTGCTATTACCCGCATTTTTGGGCAATTAGACTCTCAGCCAAGTTCCCACGCGCAGAAACGCAATTTTGTCTTCGGTGCTGGGCGAGTCCATTCCATTGTTTCGGGGGGGGGGGGGGGGGGGGGGCGGCCGCCTCAGTGCCCTCAAAAGTTAAGCCAGTCCGGTCAACCTCACACTTATTACACAAACTGATTTTGTATTAGCAAATAAAATAGAAGAAATTTTTTACCTTCACGCTAGCGACATTGATGACAATGGGTTTCGATCTTTACATTCTGACGACAGGCAGTAAACTACAGTTTTGTAGCTAATTAATTCTATACGCGTTTGTTACTTTATAGTCTTAGTGTCGCTTATACGACGTTACCCTCAACATTGTACCCCGCGAGCCGTCAACAGTATCATGCAGGCGAGAGAAAATGATTGATGCATAATTTCTCGCATATAAATGTTAAGTGTTGAGTTCTCTTCTTTACACAATGGAATGAGGGTTATATGTAGACACTGCTGAATACCTTAGAAGAGAAAATTTGTGGCAGTGAACTATGAAACTACAGCTGCGCTGCATCTCAGCTCGAAATGACGGTAACTGGCAAAAGGGAATCACGCGATTCGGCGCGCTCTCGCGTCCTCTCGCTGTTCGCCATCAGTCTTCGGAAAACAAGCGAACGAACTAAGAGGCGAGGGATTTGCGCCGTAGTTCGCGTAGTCCGTCTGTGGGAGCGTTCTTCCGAACTAGTTCGTTCGCGAACTACACAAGACTATGGTTACCCAGCATCTTGCGAGCTAAGTCAGATCAACGGCGAACCAGCTTCGGTGCATCCAGATCGAGCGGTATACAATGGAGCGACGCCCTGAACAGAGTTAAATTTCAGAATTAACGTCAGATTTTACGTCTGCGATATTTAGACGGTCGACCGTCAGTGAATCTTAAGAACGGACCGCAAGGCGCAAATAACGGCGGAGGTTTCGCGAACGGCGGAAGATCAATGGCGGCGGCCTTGAAGCGCGAGCACCGGGGTGAACGAGCCCCGGCAGCGCAGGGAGGGAGGGCGGGAAAACGGGAAAACCTGGCCACACACACCGCGGCGGCAGCTGCCGGCTCCACCACGACGACAGCGCCTCAACGCGCCCTGGCTGAACGAGTTAGTCGTCGACGCAGAGGATACAGGGGTCAGCCTATTCCAAAATGCCACCCCCTTCCAGGTAAAAACATTCCGGCGACCCTCTCCCCCCCCCCCCTCACCCTACATCCTTACTAACCGTATCGAAAGTGTGGTATTTTAAAGGAAACACACTTAACGTTTCATAAAATGCGTCTTTCAAACCATCCGCTGTTTGCAAACGTAGGCTTCCGCGGTTGTTGTCACTATCAATAAAATTCTTCCGGTTGTGAGACCGCGTCGTCATTTTATAAACTATACCGACGTTTCGGTCACTGTTGCAGGCGGCCTTTATCAGGGTCTGTCTCTGACACAGACACTGACACAGACCCTGATGAAGGCCGCCTGCAACAGTGGCCGAAACGTCGGTATAGTTTATAAAATGACGACGCGGTCTCATACATCCGCTGCTTATTAAAAACCTTATCAATCAACCAGTTTCGGTCAATAGACCATCTTCATAGATAAACTATACAAAAAATACAAAATAAACGTAATTAATGTACACAATCAAAGAGAGGAAATAACCAGCAAAATTACATAATGAGATTGAAAGCGAAAACATCATGCCAATTTAACATGTAGTTAGGATTACTTACAAGGTGTTAGATCTGAATGGTAAAATGCATTAAATAAAATATATATAGTTGAGACAAACACGAGTCAGTATTTAAAAACATATATATATATATATATATATATATATATATATATATATATATATATATATATATATATATATTTGTTTAGTTAGTTTTTAGTTACATTAAAATATTTTTCATAAAACACAAAATTATTTTTATACTAAATAAAGTTTTTATTATAACAATAATGAACTTTTATTCTTATGTACATAATTTTTACTTTTATATTTCTCATATCAGATTTTAATTTATTATATTAATTAAAAATTGTCATTATTAATTTATGTAGTTCTTTAAAAATAATTAACGTTGTTTCTAAACGATGAAATATTTTTCAGTTAAATATTTTATTGCCGGCCGTTGTGGCCGAGGGGACTGCGGCGCGCCAGTCACGGTCTACACGGCCACTACGGTCGGGGGTTCGAATCCCCCCTCGTGCATGGATATTTGTGGCGTCCTTAGTATTAGCTAGTTCATAAGTAGTTTTTAAGTTTAGGGACAGATGACCCCATAGTTAAATCCCATAAGCTCATATATTTTAACATTTTTTTGACTACAATATGTCAGTCGATTTGGTTTCATCGTGCCTGTGTAAGTTTCTCGGGAGCCTAAAGTATATTAATTGTCAACTATCAGTGCTCATTTTATGTGGTTTTATCAGAAAGGGACATTTGTTTACGATTACCCTAGCTTTGTTAGGATGTGTTTGGATGTAGTCAAGAAGAGAGAGAGCTGTTAAAGTTATCACGTTGAAACGTGTCCATAAAAAATTATTTTGTAAGAAAATGTCCAATATTGTGCCTCCTGTTTTGTATCGAGTAACTTGCTTGCAAGAAAATGTATAATATCGCTTCTACTGTATGTATCGATATGTGTCCTTTATGAAGTTTCATCTTTGGCAAAGATCATGTATTGCATAGCATTGTAGCTCGCACTGAGAGAGAGTAGCACTAGTGGTTCAGCTCGCTTAGAGAGCGGTTGGGTTGTGTGTATGGCTCCGATGTAGAGCAGAGGCTGCTTTGCCAGCAAGTCAGAAGTTGTATTATGTAGGTAATGTAATGCTGATTATTAATAATAAGTAGCTTAAACTTTCTTTCATGTTTCATTTACGTAGTTAGAAAATTAACCTACTTCCTTCATTTGATAATTAATTATTAGTGGATTTAAAGTGCAGTATTGATGTGAATAATATTGTTGAACGGATTTCATTATTGGTGCCATAGTAAATGATAGTTAATTGACTATGATACTAAATTGATACTAAATTTCAATAATTAGAAATTGATCTGCATAAAATTCTCACAGTCAAGCATTAAGAAAGTGATTTGTGGTTTTTTTTTTTTTTTTTAATATCTTTCTCGCAGTCAAAATTTTTGAGTATAGTCAGTGTGTGTTTCATGTAGCTCACATGTCACAGTTGTTTCATTAAAAGATCCGTTGCGCACATAATCAGTTTCATGCACTGTTTCTCACTTAATAGCATATACATCAGTATCAGGGCCATAATTAAACCAAATTGCTGTGTCAAGGAACAATTTGTTGTCTGATCTAACGATAGGTTCAACATCCACAACACACGTACAGCTTTTATCTGGCGCCCTTTCTGCCAGGATAGTTCACAAACAGGATCGTGACGTAGTTAGATACGTAGCCTTATTTAAGTTAGTTTGTCTTTTCCACTAACCAACTTATCTTTTGGCTCTTAATTTAATTTTTGTAGCACCATCCTTTGTTATAGCAACAGTAGCATAGTAATTGTTTCTGTAGTTTGTTACTTACCATTCTTGATAGTGTGTAGCATTGTTTATAGTAGATTAATTGAATATACAAATAATTGCATTACTACTGAACAAGTCTCTCTTTTATATTGTCTGATGTTTGTTGTGATGAAAGTTCTAGTATCGCGGAACTCGTGTGATAATTAACGGTTCGCGTAATCTCGATTGTGATTGTATGTTGCACTAGCCCGATTCAGCCTATTGTTCTCTCATAATTACTGTGTGTGATTTTCAAAAAATATGCAGTAGGTGAAAATAAATATTATTAGTCACTTTACTGCAAAATTCTGTTAACAATGTCGAAGAATAGGAGAGTCCGCGCTGATGCTAAATCTGCTTCCGAAAATGAGACCTCGAATGATGCAAGGAGAGAAGAAGAATTTTCACAAGAGCCTTCTCACTGTTTTGATACAAATACGACAGTAAATACCGTGTCCGATAACACGGAACAGATTAGTTCAGGAATAGACAATATGGATAATGATAAAGTACAGGATTCGACAATACAGAATTCCGATTCTTGTAACGTGGTTGGGGAAAATAATGTATCGGTTCCACCTAACTCTGCTACAAAAAATACGTGTGCAACAGCTACGGAAAACGTATTACCAAATGACTTCATGCAGATTTTACTCTCACAGCTCTCTAAGTTAAATGAGAATAGTCAATTACAATCTCAGGAATCTCAGAAATTAGGTGAAAAACTTGAGAAACAATCTCAGAAATTAAATGAAAAACTTGAGAATAGTCAATTACAATCTCAGAAATTAAATGAAAAACTTGAGGAACAATCTCAGAAATTAAATGAAAAACTTGAGAAAATAGAACAAACGTGCGATTCGAGGTTTGTGAGTATTCAAAGTAGTTTTAATAAGATAAACGAGGACAACAATCGGTTCAGGGAACAACTGCTCAATACTTTCAAACGTGAATCTCAGCAAATAAGACAAGATATTCGCGACGAGATTAATCCGGTAATGGAAAGCCTTGCGTCACGAGTGGAAAATATGGAAAGCCTTGCGTCACGAGTGGAAAATATGGAAAGCCTTGCGTCACGAGTGGAAAATATGGAAAGCTTTGCGTCACGAGTCGAAAATATGGAAACTACTGAACTCGCTCAATTGAAGCAACAGAGTAATCTATTTGATGAAAAGTTGCAGAACTTCCAGTCAGTCACGACGGAACAGATCAATAAAATTAATAAACAGGTTGAGGATCTCACTGTTAAGATTACCCAAATCAGTGATAACAGTGACAAAAGTTCTGATGTAACGCATCCTACCCCGTTTAATGAAACTAATGAATATCTCGCCCTTGACCGTTTAAAACAAGGTCAAATGACCATTAATCAGCAATACAAGGCTGAGGTCAAGAAATTAGATGATCGCGTGGCGCGAATAGAGAGTAAATTTGACCACACTTGTGGAAATCCATACGAAGATGTAGAAGAAAATTTGAACGAAAATGACAATGATGTTTCGACTCAAGTAGGTCGCTTGGTACGTGAACGAAGTGTACCTCATAGTAACAACAATGAAGGCGCCATGCGTAGTTTACGCCCACTTACGCCGCACGGGCGAAAAGAAGCGTTTGACTACAAGCATTTCCTGACTGTACGTAAATTCAAGACATTCAAAAACTCTCCGAATGACTTGCACCCTAAAGAGTGGTTGCAGCAATTCGATTATTGTCTTCCCCCGAATTGGCCACTTGAGCACAGATTAGAATTTATATGTGGTTATCTGGAAGGCGAGCCAGCCACCAGAATGAGAGCTATTGCACAAGAGTGCTATAGCGAGAATCAGTTCCGACGCTCATTTCTATCCGCATACTGGTCGGAAGCGGCACAAGACCGCGTTAAAAACAGTATTGCGACGTTCAAAACTTTCGAGCGATCAAATTTCTCGAGCCCGGTGGAATATTTCCAACATTTGGTATACAAAAATCAATTTTTATCGGCACCTTACTGCCCTGCGGAATTAATTAGAATTTGTTTGAACAAATTGCCTCTACACTTGCGTCAAATTGCCATTGTGGCACGATGCAAGAATGATATTGAAGCCTTTAGAAACCTCTTACAAGACTTAGAGGAAGAAGACGAGGAAAATTCCTCGCGCAGTCGATATTTTGATAGAAACAGATATGATCGCCGGTCGCAACAAAGCCCGCCGCGTATTAAACGTTATTCAGAGCACGACGATAAACCAAAAAATAATTCTTTCACTAATGAATCTTACAAACAAAGTCGCGACAATGAGAACAGTGATTGTCAAGATCGTGAGAATAACCGTGGAAGTTTTCGTGGCCGTTACCGAGGTGGTGGCTTTGGTCGCGGAGGACGCCACAATAATTACTATCATAACAGCAATACCTCAAATGATACTAATTGGCGTGAAAGACGCAATACTGATAGTGATCGCGAGACTGAAAATAACAACAATAACACTGAGAAGCGTAGTCGGGAGGGCACACGCGATAATTCTCGTGATCGCCTTCCGCGACACGAAAACACGAATCGGGGCCTAAGCAGATCGCGTACCCCAGAAAGACAAGAGCAAAACATTGAAATCAGACCTGCTAATCCACGCTACAATTCGTCAAAAAAGGGGCCGCGTCAGGTATGACTAGCGGACTCGACGGCAAATAATTCGGCCGTACAGGATTTATGTGATCCTAACTATACGCTGAAACTTGTTCATTGTGAACGTCCTCACAGAGAGGAAGGTTACGATGAACAACCTCCCGAACAAAACAGAATAGTAGTTTGTGCGGAAGTGCACAATACTGATGCTGGTAGCACCTCAGTAAGTGATAAGGCAAAACCGACACAAATTGTGTCAATACCTAAAGCCGTTACTCCTGAAAGTAATGACAGTAACAAAAATTGTACTATCAGATTTAACGAAACAAATGAAAAGGCATCGAATAAACATTATACTGCCCAACGGTTAAACGAGATAAATGTCGATCAGCAATATAATGACGACAATTCAGAGTGGGAGACAGAAGCTTCGTCTTCAGACTCTGAGGAAGACACTATATACGAAATAAAATTCTTACAGTATCAACCAACAATTGCATATGACAGACCGATTATGTATTTTGAAACGCAGGATACGGTACTGCCACACAATAATGCAACTAACAGTAACCTTGGAACAGCAAAAACTGATTTCGAACAATTAGATTTGCAGCACACCTCTGTCGCTGACTGGATAGATAATTACATGTCTTCTAATGACGATGATAGTGAATGCGAAGTTGATGAACAATCAAGATTTGAAAAGCATTTATCTTGTGAAAGCCTCATTAATCTTGGTAACACTTGTCTCAACAAAGAAATTTCTTATGAACCTTCCACCGAACAAGACGTAAAATTTGTACAGTTAGATGACATAAAAGAGGCACTATTAGAAGAGAAGGTAGAATGTCTCGATATTCCAATTCACCCAATTGTATCTGTCAAAATTGGTAAAATCAATCTTTCTGCTGTCTTAGATTCTGGTAGCCCTGTGTCAGTAATTAGTGAAGTGACTTTCAAGAAATATTAGAACTTGCTTAATGGTCCCATTCTGCCTTTGCATTGTACTAAAATTCGTGGCGTCATTTCTAGCAAACCTCTCGAAATTCGACAGCAAACATACGTAGAATTTTTATGTCAAGGTCATATCTTTTCTGCCAACCTATTGATTGTCCCCCGTTTAACTACACAGATAATATTAGGTGTGGACTTCCTATCCAAGTACAAGGTTATTTTAGATTTCAATACGGCTTGTGCCACTGCTTTTGTTCAGGAAAATGCCATTCAAATTAAATTCGAAGACTGGATTACCAGATATGAAGAAGGTGCCAGTGAACGAGTGATGAAAGAGCTTGGAAAACTTTGTAGGCTGTATTGCTACCGACGACATAACACATGGGATAGATATCTTCTGTCATTTCAAAATATTATCAATGAACTCCCTAATGATTCTACAGGTCTTTCACCAATTCTGGTTCTGAAAAACAAGCAACCTCCCGACCGTATCAAGGAATTGATACCTTTTCCTAAACACAGAAGACTACGTCATCATGAGATCATTGAATTGGCGCTTAAAAACATTAAGAAAGCAGCTGAAAAAAGGAAACGCTACCAACGTAATTGTTACGCCAAACAACTCTATGTAGGACAAAAGGTATTAATTAGATCCCACCACTTATCCCACAAGGGAAGATCTATGATTCACAAATTCTTCTTACTGTACAATGGTCCGTATCGAATCAAACGTATCATCCACGACAACGTCGTTGAGGTAGAAACTTTAAAGACGCACAAGTCGAAAGGCATACACCACATTTCCAATATTAAAATTTTCAAGGCATAAAAATGGGGTAGAGAGTCCATTAATCTGTTTTGGACACACCAAGTGGCGATTGGTGCCCCGTTCTCGAGCTGAGTGTCACTAT
Source organism: Locusta migratoria (assembly GCA_026315105.1). Classification (NCBI taxonomy): domain Eukaryota; kingdom Metazoa; phylum Arthropoda; class Insecta; order Orthoptera; family Acrididae; genus Locusta; species Locusta migratoria. Next base: position 398,165,326 of record CM048750.1, on the reverse strand, counting down.
TCTTCCGCTTTTCCTTAGTGCGCTCTATCTACATCTTTTTCTCACTGTTACTTTTCTCTAACTCTGAATACTTATGCTCTGTGCTACGCTGGGATATTGTCATACAAAACTATGACTATCTTGCAATTTACATATAACGAACTTTGTGGCTGTGCAAGACAAATAAAATTAATGGAAATTTTTGATTGAGTAATCTAATTAAGTTATTATGTTTCAGAAAATATCAGATTTCTCTTCTGTATTACTAATTGCATAACTTACGAACTTCGGAGCGAGTGAAGAAGATTTTGAGTTGACATAAACATTTTGTAAGCCAATTAAGCAGTAAAAAAAAAAAAAGAAAAAAAAGAAAAAGGACATTCTGGAGGATGATGAGTAAGGCAATACACAATATGTCATGGTGGTCTTTAAAATGCACTATTGTTTATGGATAAATGATGGTAAGGAAGGTATTGGTAACAGTCAAAGATGTTTGATAAATGTAATTATTTGGACGAGAGTATACAATGATTATGAAGCAATTATGAGGAGAATCGCTCTGTTGCTAATGATGCTATGCTCTGTTCTTTTCTTATGTGCCTACTCGCACTGCGCTTTTGTGTTTTCTCTTTGTGCTTATGTGAACCATTTTGTATGTTGATGCATTGTGCCTTCAATGGCATGTGTGATTGGTGAGAATCATATCCTTCTGATGCTCTGTAATTATTTGTAATTATGTGTAATGAATATCTCTAATTATGCTTGCAGCTATGCTTACTGCTCTTGTAATCAAAGCTTACCGCTATGCTCACTAATTATATACCTAAGCCCTACCACTATGCTAATTAATTTTATAATGAAGCTCATGAAAATGTATGGTTATGCTTATACGTTGCACACAGCCATCTCTCTTGCGAACTTGCAGTTTTGCCATAAACTACGCCTAGTTAAGTCTAGTTAATGCACAGAGATACTTTGCTTTTGCTTACTGCTATCTTCAAAATTTTTATTGATGATCTTATTGATGAAAATCTGCAGCTATGCCTAACAAGTAGTGTACGTTATCGGATGATTTACTGTGATGTACATCTATTACTGTGCCAAAATTTGCCTTAATTGTTTTGTCTGACCCTACTGCTGACTCAGACAGACACAGACATGACCTGATGACTTGAACCTCTTTTGATATTCTCACGAAACTACCCTGATGTGTTATACCTCAAGGCAATGAAATATGTAACTCAGTTCAGACAAAAGCCTGGCCATGGCAACATATGTAATTTAATTGTTATAATTTGGTGGTAATGCAATCCCCACCATAGTGATGTATGTCAATTTAATTGACTAGTGGTAATTGGAATGTCAAGTTATTTGAAGTGGCTTCACGTTAATTGCTCTAATTATGACAACAAATTTACTTTACATGACCTAATGCCAAATTGATGACAAGCACCCTGAATGTATTTCATACGATTATGTGTTTGTAAAGTAATATGTACATAGTATGTAAAGCCTTATGCCTATATGAAATGACACTAATTTTGTAGATACTCTAGTATAAGAATTAAATTACTCATTACTATTCAAATGTATCCGTCTTCAAGACACTACTTGTAATGTAAAAATATGGTTTAATAATCAACGACTTTTCTTTCAGTGTAAACTGAAATATCATGACTATGTTACTAATTTGTGTGTAAACTGCTTTATTTCATGTACTTTGGACACGCATGGGAACTGGCGATTTCGCACACGAGATTCCATAATGCACACAGAACAATGGACGTGTTATTATACACCACTGATTTTGGGCCTTTTAATGAAGATGTTTTTTGGATGATGTTTGGCCACATAGTACTGTCCATTGCAGCCTTGGCCAACCACCATAATTTTGCTCTAATTTTGGCTATGCTGAAGCAGTCTGCTAGTAGCCCCGTTGGTTGGAGCACACTTGGTTGTCGAATTGCATGGAGGAATACATCAGAACCTTTTCCCCATGACTTCAACTTCAATGCAATCAGCCAGCTCGCCTACAGTGTGGTGTAATCTTACAGTGTTTTGTGTTCGTGTGCAGACCTAAGATGAATGTTAGGGGATAATTGGCTAATCGTGTGCAGACCTAAAATGAATGTTAGGGAATAATTGGCTATTCGTGTGAAGACCTAAAATGAATGTTAGGAGCTAATGTGCTATTCGTGTGCTTATACTATTCAGTGCCTCCCATTGCAAACGTTGACCACAGGTTCATTACAAGTGTTTAGGTATATTTCATGGTTCTTTTACATTGAGTGACCAAAATAAAATTGTGCTCTTGATAGATAAATACGCTTTCAGAACTATAATGAGTCAATCCACTTTAGTCTGAACTGTCATTGTAACTATTCGATTGACAAACGTAATATTGAAATCCTATTGTGCCGAAGCAGTGACATTATTTTGTACATGATCAGAAACCTATGTAGTCAAAAATTTTACATGTATGTTCTAGCATCCATGAAAGTATGGCATCTTAAATGCATCACAGAATACAAAATTGACACTTTATCTTATACAAAGTGCACTAAAAATTTACATAGACTACATTGTGCACAAGATACAAATGTTCATTTTATGTTCCCAAAAATACTGATCTCTTGTACAAAATTTAGACGCATGGAACTTACACTACTGTGTGTATTACTTGTAATTACCTCATTTTCTTTAAAGAATGATGACATTAGTTAAACTACCTTTTGTAAAACTTTGTATATGTTCATGTTTATTATTGTATTTTTTTCACTTGTCTATTACTTCTAGCTATCTCATTTTCTCCACTATATCATTTGTCAAACTATGTTCTCTGAAATTCTATATATACTTATGTTTATCATTATGTACATTTGTCATGTATTACATTTATTGCTGATGTTCTGTACATTTTGACATTTGCTTATGCCTGTCACATCCTGTACCACTCCAAGCATTACTCTTGTTGGTACTCGTCTGTAAAATTGCATGTATTTATGACTGTCACATTTTTTTAAAATTTTCTATGAACTTCATCTGTTGTTTTGATCTTGAATATCTTGTATAAAAATGTTTATCAGGTTTTCATATTTTTCATGTTATATTTTGGATGTCATTAATGGATTTTTGGACATGAAATTCAGTAATTTTGCTGGCTAGGCAATGCCATTGGCATCACCCACCCTACAAAATTTTAATAGGTAGGAGGGGGGTGATGAAACGTGTCCATAAAAAATTATTTTGTAAGAAAATGTCCAATATTGTGCCTCCTGTTTTGTATCGAGTAACTTGCTTGCAAGAAAATGTATAATATCGCTTCTACTGTATGTATCGATATGTGTCCTTTATGAAGTTTCATCTTTGGCAAAGATCATGTATTGCATAGCATTGTAGCTCGCACTGAGAGAGAGTAGCACTAGTGGTTCAGCTCGCTTAGAGAGCGGTTGGGTTGTGTGTATGGCTCCGATGTAGAGCAGAGGCTGCTTTGCCAGCAAGTCAGAAGTTGTATTATGTAGATAATGTAATGCTGATTATTAATAAGTAGCTTAAACTTTCTTTCATGTTTCATTTACGTAGTTAGAAAATTAACCTACTTCCTTCATTTGATAATTAATTATTAGTGGATTTAAAGTGCAGTATTGATGTGAATAATATTGTTGAACGGATTTCATTATTGGTGCCATAGTAAATGATAGTTAATTGACTATGATACTAAATTGATACTAAATTTCAATAATTAGAAATTGATCTGCATAAAATTCTCACAGTCAAGCATTAAGAAAGTGATTTGTGTTTTTTTTTTTTTTTTAATATCTTTCTCGCAGTCAAAATTTTTGAGTATAGTCAGTGTGTGTTTCATGTAGCTCACATGTCACAGTTGTTTCATTAAAAGATCCGTTGCACACATAATCAGTTTCATGCACTGTTTCTCACTTAATAGCATATACATCAGTATCAGGGCCATAATTAAACCAAATTGCTGTGTCAAGGAACAATTTGTTGTCTGATCTAACGATAGGTTCAACATCCACAACACACGTACAGCTTTTAACGTTAGCATCAGTTATCAAACGAATTCCTAGTGAAGAGCAGTTACATTCGGTTTTCGATTAGATAATGGCTGTGAGGAAGAGGTCAGTTTCTTAGTCCATTTTATGTAATTGCTGTCATAAGTAGTGAGTAAATAAATAATGGGTTGAATCGTGACTCAAAAGTTAGACCCCCGTTATAATGTAGAAAATACACTAACCTTATGATCAGAAGGAAACATTAACGAGACAAACACGAGTGAGTATAACTAAAAGTATTAAAAAACACTGGTTATCTTAGATAAAACATATCAGTTAACACACCATAAAAGGTAAGAACAGACTATGATATTTCCGTCTTCAATCTCATAATATGTAATTTTGCTGGTTATTTCCTCTCTTTGACCGTGTACATTAATTACTTTTTTATTTTGTATTTTATGTGTAGTTTATCTATGAAGATGGTCTATTGACCGAAACTGGTTGATTCATAAGGTTTTTAATAAACAGCCGATGGTTTTAAAGATGCATTTTATGAAATATATGACGGCTGTTGACACTCGTCTTACCAAAGCATTCAAACATTTAATGTTCTTTATTTTGAGACAGCTTGCTTTTAAATTGTTGGGCGAAGTTTTTGTGTGTATATTCTTCGGAATGCAACAGATTATCCTATTTTTACATGATTTCCGACAGAAAAATATGTTCTGCGTAACGAGTGTTTCGCATTTCACGCAAGAGTCAGAAGTGAATTTTGCTCATTAAGAAAGGTCCCACTATATAGTCAGTTTCTAAAGAAGTACACAATTTTCGAATTTTTCAGTATTACTTAGTGTGTCATTTTCTTTTACGTACCGATTGGTTCCTGAAACGTTTTCAGGCTTTGCACTTATTCATCATTAACACGCTGTCTTTTAAAACAATATATCATCTATTCAAATCATAATTAATGTTACGCAAGGAACTTTATCATGTCAACACTAAATAAATTTCACTTAGGCATACGTCCACTAGTTATTTTATGGCAGAAGTACTGCCTCCTGTCATGGCGGTCCCTCGAGAAACAACGTTGAAGAAATAAATTAAATTGGTCCCAATCCCCCGGTTCTGACCGAAGTTTTCGGTAGACTTTCCTCGGTTGTGTGGCGTATGCCGGAACTGGTAAGCCCCACTATCAGCTCGCCTGCTAATTGTCCGCGACTCTCTATAGGCCAGATCTCTTAATTTAAATGTGATATTAAGAAATTTTTGTTCGTCATTCTAATTTTGTTCCCATTGTAATTCTGCATTTTAATCTTCTGCAATTTACTCTTATGCACTCCGACCAAGTAACAAACTCTTATACCACCTTTGTATCCAGTTTCTTAATTTAATCCCCTCATAATCGCCTGATTTAATTAGACTACAATTCATTACCCTTGTTTTGTTTTTATCAATCTTCACCTTATACCTTCCTTACAAAACAATGTCGAATCTACTGAACTACAAAGCAAGCAGCAAACTGCAAACTTTATTGCTTCTCTCTCAACTTTAATTCCCCTTTCTTTCTTTTACAACTTCCTCGATGTACAGATTGGATAACCGCGTCTTAATTCCCTCTCAACCGATGCTTCCATTCAATGTTCTTCCAGTCACAACTACTGTCTAGTTTCTGTAAAAGTGCTGTATAAGTGTCTGGTTAAATCCTCCTTATGCAACACACCTTGTTTTAACACTGAAACATGTTTCGGCACGTACTTTGCCCTCTTCGGTGGGTTGGGTTTTTGGCTTTTATTTTCTAGAATAACATGTTACAGAATTTTGGTTATGCAGTCATTTAGATGATTTAACAATTTTGTTTGACATTAGGCCTAATTTATTTACGTTACTTACATTACGTCATTCGTGGAATTTATATCTGCTTTGATTGACGAACGACAAGTTTTCATAGTATGTCATCTGAAAACAACAGCACGTTTTTATTTACGAAAAGTAATTGATTTATTGTACATTCGCCTGGAAGATATATTGAAACGTCATTATATGTGGCTGTTTAGTGCCTTACTTACATTCGAGTTGTGGTGTTGCTGCTTGATTATTTGTGGCGCGATCTTATATATTTTATTATGTTTAGTGCACGTGCTGTACAAGGTGTACAAGCGCTCACCATCTCTTCCTGTCTTCATACATCTTCTGTTCCAGAATCTCTTCCCATTTGTGTCCTTTCTCTTCCACATCTGATCTTACAGTCTCTATCCAGCGTTTCCTTGGTCTTCCCCGAGGTCTTCTTCCTTTGAGGTTCAGGTTGAAATACTTTTTGGCAGGTCTTTTACTATTCATTCTTATTAAGTGCCCATACCACTGAAGTCTGCGTTTCCTTATGGTGCTGGTGACAGGAACCTCAATACCAGTTACTTTTCTATTCACCTCATTCCTAATTTTATCCTGTCTGGTTGTTTGATTCATAGTTCTAGTGAATCTCATTTCCATTGCCTGAATTCTGCTGAGGTTTCTGTTTAGTAAGGTACATGTTTCTAAGCCGTATGCTATGATTGGAACGAAATAGGTGTGGTACATGGTTGCTTTTTGTGGCATTTTATCATCCCAGAGAAGATTCCTCATTTGGCAGTAAAAACTGGATGCTTTCTGTGTTCTGCTGAGTATTTCTGCTTAACGCTGTTGTCTTTAGAGATCATGCTTCCTGGGTATTTGAAATGAGAAACAGATTCTACTTTAGCCCATTTGAGAGGTAATACTGAAAAAAACGCTTATTTGCTTGAAGTTTTAATTAATTTCATGTTATTTGGCTACTTACTATTTTCAATTAAATGTAATAATAGGAAAAACATATTCATAATTATCGACAAGTAACACGAGAAGAGTTTTTCTGAATATGTACGTCTGTCGTGATTTGAGGAATTCCTTACACATGCTATCTAATAACGTATCGGGAATTACTTTGCACCTTGACGCAAATACGAGTATTTTTTTTTTTTTTTGTTGTTGTTATATTACTTCTCAAATGCTATAGAAATTAAATAACATGACAAGTGATGAAAACTTATAGATTCAAAATTCACTTGAGAAATCATTTTGTTCTCTCTGCTCGGTCAAACAGGTCCGCGTGTACTGTCAGGCGTCCTTGACGGTAGCGCAGGGACGGACTTCACCAAGGCCTGTGCGCCCCTGCCGAGAGTAGTCATAACAATTCTGCTCCACCCAAGAGCGCTTTCTACTGGAAAACCTTATTCTGACTGAACAATGTACTTCTATTGGAGTACAGAACTGTTTTTAAATAAATCCAAACCTTTTGTTTCACCTATTTTATATGCTAATACCCTGTTTTGATACAGAAAGTCCAGAACTTTCGATGAGACAGGTGGTTTAATCACGCCTGTAAAAGTTCCGATAAAACAAATTGGCACATAAAAAATGAAAAAAATTAGGGTCATTCCTATGAGAAATCAACCAAATACTTTAATTCGAGCTATAAGCTTTAGAATTTTTCGTTTTTTTTGTTATTGTGTTGCACCTTCGCAATAACGAAAATCTAAAACTTGCACTTTTCAAAGTGACCAAAATTGTGCAATTTGAAACTTATTAAAAGACAAAGAAACCATAAACGCCAAATTTCGAAAACTGTCTGACTTATTTTTTCAATTTCTTATCAGGTTTAATAATGCTGCTGAACTATATTCATAAAAAATGTATATATGATTGTGTGTGCAAAATTTCACGAGGCTAAAACTGAAATATCATAACTATTCAGGCTAGTTAATACACAAATAAAGTGGGTCAAAAGTTGAAACAAAATTGTGTACTAATTAAGAAAACTTCTGCATATTATTTTAAAAATGTAGTAAACAAGGCAAGACAAAAAACTAAATAACTAAAAATGTAAGTTGCATTTCATGCTGAATAAATATAATTTAGGCCTAGTGTCTTATTTTCAAAGGCAAATTTCATATTTAAAAAGTTCTAGTATTGATTTCCCTATCCACAGGTTTGCTGGGCACTTATATATAAAAACTGTACTGTATCTTTTATGAACATGCATTAACTTGTCATCATGTTGTTTTAATGAAGATGTACCTAACAAAAAGGATTACATCTTCATTAAAAATAGACACGATGGCAAGTCAATGTATGTTCATAAAAGATTTTAGGAAATCTAAGAAAACTGTACAGACAAACCAAATCGAACTATCCACAGGTCCAAAACTGGAATCCCAAAATTAACTGTATCTAGGCAAATATGCATTCCAATTTGTAGTAGTGAAACACACTCACTTAGGCCTATGCGTTTGTACCACTCATCCAGTTTTAAACACACAACAATCCTAATAAACATTTAAATTTGCTGAACAAAATTCCTTCTTAAATTACTACGAGAAGCTCAGTTGAGATATTAATAACACCCTCGCGGATAGTGCTGTTAATGATCAATAAAACAATCACTCTAAGAAAGTTGCGTTTAGTTCTGCTATTCCTTAGAAGACTACAGGGTAAAAGTTTAAGACGCTTCTCGCCGGGCTCAAGCGTTTATGTTGGCAACAGATGAACAATGAAGTGTACAATTGCGTTAATATTTTTTACGAGCTACAGGGTAAATGTTATTGCTGCTCGTTTCACTCGCAGCAAAATTAATACTGTGCCTGATCTATGGTTGACAGGTTCTTGTATGCACCCTTCTCCGTTCAGAAAAAAATTTCGTTTTAATTGAAATTGTCAAGACAAAACATTTATTGGTCACCTGAGTTGCCGCCATTAACCATTGGTGTCAACCGCTGGAGCCCGGCGAGAAGCGTATTACAATTTAACCGACTTCAGTTTCATGGCAAGCAAATAACTATGGGCAGGTAGAAATACTATGCAGTAAATAAAAAGTCGCGGGCACAGAGTCGAGCAAGAAATGGCCGTTTAATGATCCGAAACGTCCGTGAACTGCGTATATAAAAACATTTCCGCATATTTAATTTCCAACGTCAAAAATTCTTATTTGCATGTTGCGCGGCGGTGTGCTGTGATTCGCTAGCCACATAATCACGTGGTCTACAACAAATGAACATCGCGTTGCGCAGCCTCCAATTCAGGCGATCGGAATGAAGTGTGCCGTATTTGGTGGATTTTTATTCATACTTCAATATTACAAAAGCTGGCAGCCTAAATGTAACGGCGCTTGAAAGACATTTGCAAAACGCGTATTTTAAGGTAAGGTATGTCGTAATTAAGTACTGAGAAATTATGCGTACGTATATGAAACCTTTTCCGATAATAATAACCGAATACTGCCAAAATATCACATGCTAGGTTATGTTTCACGTTTTAAACTTAATACTACTATGTAGCTGTAAAAGATAGTTGACTGACTTACTTTTGTTATTTTGTTGATGATCAAGTTTTCCCGCGGGATAGCTCGTCTCCATTTTTCTAACAATTCTTCTTCTTTTGGAAAAGAAAATCTTGCACTTTTGGCCCTATCGGTTAGTTTCCTTTGCAGCCGGTCACACATCTGTAGGGCATTTTGTCTGCTACTAACAAAATGCTATGCGTATGACACCCAACAAGCCACAAAAATAATGTTATAAAAGTAGAAAACAGTCACAATGTGTAACATTCACGTCTTTTCAAACTCTTCACACGCTACACAACACAACTCGCTTGATTTGTTATGATTACTCTTGGTATACCCAGCATGCCTTTCGAAGGCAGCGCACAGGCCTTCCGTCTAGGTGGCGTTCACTTCACACATCTGGGATCCTGCTCGCGGCTGACCCCACACTTCATAAAGAGGCGTATCACGTGTTAGCGAGTATTGTCCTGTTGAAAAATTTCAAAATTTCAGCGTCGCACTGGGAGATTTCGAACAACTGATACTCTAAATTTGTCCCGCAGAGAAAATCGCTTTAGCAGAAACTAGGCAACACAAGAGTGATTGTTGGATATAAACAACAAATCACTTTAAATTTGATTGAGGACAAAAGAGAGGAAGAGGGGAGAGGGTATTTATCATTCTCCGAAGCTAAGCCATGACGGGCAAGGACATCTACAGTAAGCAAGTCATTACATTAGCAGAGTCAATTAAGTATCAAATCACAGCGAACGGAAAACACGTCAAGGTTAGAGTCTGAGGTGGCTTATCTGGCAGATTTTAAAAGATTTGATTTAAATCACAAAATATTAGCAAAACCATTTTTTCTTAAGGGCTAATTCTGCATCTATGGTATCCATTACCTCTGAGTGGAACTGGACGCATCCTAAACTTCACTGATGTCAAATATTATGACATCGTTTTTTAAATGGTCCTGTTTTGCTGCTAGGTTGGGATTTTTATTTTATTTTCACAACTGACTTTTTAGTCTTACATCATTACCATTTTCAAGTGACCTGCGGATTAATTTAGCATTACAGAGCTTATTCTGTATGTGTAACGAATTAGTTGCTTACGTCTAGGCTGAATGATGTACGTAGGTACATCATCGTTATACACTGTTTTATTTTATTGTAAATTGCAGTTATTAAATTATATTTGAAGTTTTGACTTATCACGTTAGGATGGCATAGGTTTAAAAACATTCCGCTGGTAACAAAGATAGTAATTATATTACGATTCGTTGTTGTTGCCTTCTTTGATTACTGTTTTACGTACGGCTTTCTTAATTTTGTAATTTATACCGATAATTATCATAAAATCGTTACAATATGGCTGTTAGTAATGTTATATAATTATATGCATTAATTTTATTACCAAATTATGCTATTATGTTCGCATATTTTTGGGTTTATGATGTAGCAGCGTTATTATTTACTTGGGTTATTGTTTTATTCAAGGAGGTAAGAGCACATACGTCAATTGAAGCCTGTCCACCATCTTGGACAGTTTTGTAATGCTATTTCTCCGTTAAAACTATGCGTTAAGTCGACGCTCTTACTGTTAATGCTTTGAACTGACAGTCACTGCAAAGTATATACTTTCAAACAATATACTTTCTTGAATAAATAGTTATTAATGCTCATCATAATACATTTGATAACTTAATTTTTAACGGCTAGTTTTCACTCTTTCAACAAGTTGCACATCACGGCAAAACCGTCGGACGTTTTATCCCTGTTTTAAGTGACATAAAACATTAGCGCTACAATACGAACACTTCTCCAAAACTTAGCATATGGCTGAGGAAGGCTTCACTTTTTCAGCATAAGGGCCTCTCCCTGTATTCTAAACTCCTTGGTTTTATTCAATACGTTAGGTTTTGATAAGAATTATCTTTGCTGGTGAATTATCTTCGCAATTTTCGGTAATTTCCAAAAATGCTTGCAATCGAAATAGCTAGGTCTGAAGCGAGATATATTGAACGTGCAAGTCTGAATCGATTAATCGGATATTCATGCGCTACTTATAAAGTGTATTTTGTTCGTAATCATGAGAACGCATTTTATTGGTACATCATTTCATTGTTATTGGTACATTTGATTCATTACATACTTAAATAGTACACTGACTATAGGACAACAAAATTGACGTGAGTGAAGGAGAAGATTTTTTTGATTTCGTATGACTAGACTTCAGAGTCAACGCTACGAAAAGAAAAAGGCGAACTGTCATAAGCATGTAGTACCTGATTGTAGATTTACTTCTCTAAAATCGCTACGAAACATCTTCAGAAAAGGACAAGTCACTACATAGAAGTGACAGTACTGCAAAGTACTTTAAATGATAAGAAATCAATGTTATTGACGAATGAAATGCGCTACATTTCCATTAAAAACTGTCACACCCATTTAGTGACTATATCTCGATGTACTTTCCTGAAGACATTCTCCAGCGATTTATTACGCGATGAAAGTCGTTATCTATAATGTTTATTTCTTTATACAAATGAAATTGTATATCTTTTATCCTCGCTCATCTCGGTAATATATATACTGTATGGATAACTGACGCATAATCCAAATTACATTACCATGTGTATCATCAGAAACATACAATAATTTTCTACGAAAATGTCATGATTTCCGAATATGTTGTTACCTAGGGCTACTACCATAGTTTCAAATTTAGGCCGTTACATTTGGAGCGGTGAGATTTACACTGAATTTCGACAAAAACATTGAGCTATTTCCTATGAATGTAGCACCATTCTGCTGTAAAAATATTCATGTCAAAACAGCTTTACAGTATCACTCGTCAAAATTCTTTGTAAGTAATTATACATTCGTATTATTCATATTTTTTCATCTCTTTCATCAGTGACCGCCTGATCGATTTAGAGTTGCACGTTCGATGTATATCGTTTCAGGGCGAGCTATTTCGATTGCAAACATTCTTGGAAATTACCCAATTTAGCCATTATCTTCTATATTTCAATGATGTTTTTAAAGTAATATTGGTATTTAAGCTCTGTATGTCTGTGCAATATTTCTTGGGGTTCTTTTGTCTTATGCCCATATATTTTAAGTTCTTAAAGAATCATCGTAACCTTTTGGGATTCTACATATCACGTATAATGTAACTTACTGTCAATGTCGCTGACCGTGTAATAGTGAAAGAAACGTGGTTGGTTGTTTTCACTATTCCTGATGGGTTCTTTAAATTTTGTACTAAATATTCTTGTCGTCTGTCGTATATAAACGCAATTACAATCATCACATGTGATTTTATATATTCCTTGGATAGCACAAACGGATGATTTTGTATTTCCTGATTGTAGTTTCTACTTAAGGTTTTTATAGTACAGAATGCTACCTTCATATTTGCAGCTTTAAGTAATGCGTTAATTCTGTTTGAAGTTTTTCAAACATAAAATGTGTGTATTTCTTTCTCTTTTAAGTTAAATTTTCTTTCGCGAATCGTATTTTATGGTGTACTATATCGTGTTTGGATAGTTCGTGTTTGTTGTATACTTTTTGTGACCATGTTAGGGTCGAAATTGGTTTTATGGGCCGTATATTGGAGTGTTTTTAGTTCTTTCTGTATTATGTGTTTTTCCAGTGGTAGGTTATGCGGCCTGTTGAACATGGAGTGAAAGTATGCAGGTTTTGTGAAATGGGATGCCATGAGTTGGCGTTAATGATGGTGTCTGATGTGCTAGGTTTCGACAGATATCAAATATGTTACATCACAAATCGAAAAATACGATAATATAATACTGTAATATAGAAATAAAATAAAATTAACGTATATAATTGTTTAACATCCCTATTAGCCATATTTTAAAGATTTTATGTGAATTATATCTCTGTAAATTACGAAATCAATAGAGCTTAACGTAAACCAGCAACCAAAGATCGAAACAACAACAAATAAATATCAAATTTTTAATCTCAACAGGAGAATTATCGAAACTGTCAAATATAATTTAATATCATCAACTTATTATTATTATTATTACTAGCTTAATTCCCGCTGCTTTGCAAGCGTAGACTGGATGGTCTGCATTGGTTGTTTCTACTTCTGATAAAATTTTCATAGATTTAGCTTTAAAATTGCTTTCCTATTTTGATACAACTTGCCACCGCTATTGCACCATTGATGGCAAAATTCAAAACATTTTTAAAATTCTAACTCTGGTTCCAAATCCAAAATTTCGCATTTCTAGCATCGAAATAGTCTTAGTAGCACCCTTCAAAGATTTTCCCTTATTTCACCCGCTTAATGGTTGAATTTCCAAAAATATCGAAAAATATCGAAACTTCTATTTCTGGACGGTGACGAATTTCTCCCACCTCCACTGTACTGGGTATAGGTGTGCAATCCAATGGCGAGATGCGAAAATTTGTGCCGGATTGAATTTTGAATCAGGATTTCCCGCCCTTCGTTTCCAGAAGCGACCGAAATATCTATATGCCACTGTGATCGATTGTACGACAGTCATTAGGTTGTGGATACGTTCGCCTCTAATGTTCTCGGTATCATGTCAAATGTAGAGTAACGAAATCGAACTTGCGCTATTGATATTACATTTTAAAACATTTGGTGTATAACTACGTAATGATATTATCTGTAACCTCCTTTGCTTTTTACAACAATTTGTTCCGGTCGTCCAGACATTTCACTGATATTGCGTCAAGCCTCCAATCAGTCACTCTGACTATAGCACAGACGAGCGATTTAGAAAGCAATTGCTACAATCGTATATATTTAAAAGAACCTACGAAAATTAAAGTCAGACCAAACTAGCCGGGCGATTTCCTTCATTTTTGTTTTAAACGAAAGGTAGTCATCCAAATATTTGTCATCAAGTATCACAATTTACATTATTCTCACCTTCCTTTGTATATACTCAAACGCGATTTCCCTCTGTATATTTCTTATGGGGATGTCCTTGCTGTAAAGTAAAGTCAGTCGGTCGGGCCGTTCTATCCGACCGACTTCCTTCATTTTAGCTTTAAACGAAAGGTAATCATTCGCAGATTTGTCATCAAGTACCAGAATTAACTTAAGTCTCTCGATCCTTTATTTTTCTTTCAAACGCGGTAGCCTTCTGTTCTTGCATTGAATATTTTAATCGGCTTGTATTACGCTATCTTCGTTTCAAATGGAGGTACGCAGTAATTTTTGACCTAACAAACTCAGCGGATCAAGTTCTTTCATTTGCGCTTTTAAACACTTGCATTGATTGATACTGAAGAAAAGTATGCGTGATCAGTCATCTCTACTTCCATTTTTTCTGAACTTTTTTGTCAATCCACTAACGATGCGAAGTATTCGCACGAGCACTCTAGTTATTATGATCGTCTCTGTGTCATCAAATTCTGGCACGAACTGCTATGTTTAGGAGCGGTTGCACTGATTTCCGTACGTTACATTATACGTGCAAAACATGGAAGGAAACTTATTTAGTTTTGGAACTCCTTGATAGGGAACTGTAGGCTATCTCACAGAATACGTTACGTTTTAAATTGACATCAAGTGGGTCGAGTGCATCTTTCCAATCTGTACTTAGCAAACATAATCCTGAAACCCTCCTTATCCTTTTCGAACTAAACTCAAACCGTAACTGATATGATTTCGGTGAAGACGTACTAAAATATATCCATTTTTGTACAAAACTTTGGGTCATGAACTAATATTAAAGGGACCTGATTTCAACAAAATTTACTTTTTCAGAAGTAGGAACTGGTTTCATAAGGAAGCGAAAAATGTAAGGGGAGTCTGAAAATATATCTGAACGCAGCGTCATAAAGGCACATTTAATTTCCTGACGAAATCTGTGTCTTTGTATTCTCCTTTACAGAAAGTATACTTGATATAAAACATAGAATGTATTCAAAATCCTATACATATTATAAATGCGAAAGTTTGTATGTTTGTTACCGCATCACGATAAAACTGCAGCACTGATTTAGATGAAATTTCGTATAGAGATTTCTTATATCTTGGGTTAGGACATAGGCTACTTTTCAAAATGTTTATTACAAGTTATTTATTTGAAATGTATATGCATAGAAATACGTAACGGTTGTAAGAAGCTTCTAATACAACAGCAGAGGTGCTATGTAGTGTGTGTCATGTTTGGCCGTGAGGGTTAAAGCGTCATGTCATACACTTCCATTATTTTGGGCAATGCTTCGTGTCCTGCTATATTGAAATTTTTTTTCTTTGTTATTGTTATCTTTTTTACTTTCAAATATACAAAAAGATTCTGGGATACTGCCAAAACGGCTTAACTGACATATAATTACATACACAAGAAATCGGAATGTTGGCGTTTATGCCGCATTCATTTTCATTTGTTGTAACAAATGAAGGAAGTATGTATATAAATTGAAGACTTTAAATAAAACATCCTTGACCAAGCCCTATTTCGTGTACAAAGCGCGAATTGCCACGTATAAATAGCGTACGTAAACTGCAACGAAAGTAGTAGCAAATGCACTCAACAGATGGCAGGCGGTACGCTGCAGTTAACATATAAAACGTTGTGTTGGCCAACTGCAACGAAAGTAGTAGCAAATGCACTGAACAGATGGCAGGCAGTATAACACTCATGAAAATATATAAAGTGTATTCAATTGTGATATTATCCAGGTTCTTAAATATTGTTTTCTTCTTGGTTTTCGATGACGTGTATTGGACTGTCACCTTCAACTATAGATGTTCGAACATTGTGAGGTTATCGTAATTCTTTAAAATTGTATTCTCTTTGGATTTCAATGAATAATAGGCTCTTTGGTGATTTCCATTATTTATAGCATTCGAACGTTTTCTTTTAGTGCATTGACATGACTTTGCTGGTTAGATTTCACTGATTCAATCTTTCTCTGGTGATTTCGTTGGTTTGTAAGACTTCGTTGGTTTGCTTCCCTGTTATATTTATTGTTCTTTTCATTCGTTTAGTTCGTATATATAAGATCAGGATAGTTTCTTTATTCGTTACTATTTGTTGGTTAGCTTTGCATTAATAGGATCTCAACAGTTCGTTTCTCCGTTAGATTTCTTTTGTTATTGTAGTTACTTACTAGATTTTGTTGTTTGGTCGGATATTTTACGACACTAGTTAACTATAAACAGGAGTAATAAACACTCCAAACATATTCACAATGAACATGATGTCTCTAAAAGTACTAACATACCTTATACTGTCTACACAATGCTTGGAAGTGGAAAGCAAACGGTCTGTAATACTCTACAACTATTTCGAATAGATTCATAATAAAATTCCTACCGTAAATGAACATTCGTCATGGGCAATTCGTACCTCTTAGACGTTACAAGAAATACGCAGAATGAAGTTTTATTTTTATTATTGGCCACTTTTAGACTTACCAAATGTTCTCGGAGGACAAGGTCGTACATTGACAGTAGACGCACCAGTTCTAAAAAGTTACATCTTTTAAATTGACTCTTCCGTCACTTCTTGGTAGGACGCTTCCATATTTAAGGTTGAAAACAAACAAAGTGTTAATGTTCTACTAATTTTTTGTTTATTTACGAACTAGTTTTCGACTTATTAGGCCATCATCAGGTAAACTGTTGACAGACGTCGCCAAAGACGCTATTGCTTAGGTTCTCAAAAATGGTAAACAAAGATACAACACACAGAATACTCGGTCTTTGCATGTGACATTTGTTGGAATTGCAAACAGCTACCTACCACAGACAAACTTAATGTCACATGTAGATTCCCCATTCCTATCATATTTAATTTTAGACTTTAATATCAAAACAATATATATATATATATATATATATATATATATATATATATATATATATATATATATATATATATATATATATATATATATAATAAATTGCTCAGTAATATGAAATGTAATTTAAATATGTGAATCTTGCCAGATGCTGTCAAATAAGTAAATTGTAAACTCAGTGTAGAGAACGTATTTAATGTACAACTTAAGAGACGATCTCAACATATGCTACAGTGTCAATAACATTAACATAGTTTTTAATTAGTTAATATTTGATATGTAATGTGTTTCACCCTGTTCACTCGCAAATTACAATTTAAAAATGTCAAGGAGGCCACTGATTACGTGAACACAATTCTACATGGCAACAGATAATTCCAACAAATTTCACATGCAAAGACCGAGTATTCTGTGTGTTGTATCTTTGTTTACCATCTTTGAGAACCTAATCAATAGCGTCTTTGGCGACGCCTGTCAACAGTTTACCTGATGGTGGTCTAATAAGCCGAAAACTAGTTAGTAAATAAAAAAAATAGTAGAACAGAAACAGTTTGTTTGTTTTCAAAGTTAAATAATTTACATCTTTCCTTGTCGCTGCACAAGGCCACATTTTGTTTTCTCATAAATCTTATTATATCAGACATTCTGATGAGAGCTATATATAATTTTTTTTCTTCATCGGGCCACAACGCCTTGTTCTGTTTTAGCAGCAGTGTATCCTTCTTGTAGTCTAGTTTCTAACTCCTTCCATTTGTCATTATTTTGGTTCTATGTAGCACTTTCTTTCTGTTCAGTGACTTTGGTATTGAGTTCCCACCAATATTACTGGCCACACTGGAACTCGGATACTTTCAATGAGGGCAAGAAGCGACTAGAAAGAGCCAGTTAATCCTTAAACCGTCACTCGGGCCCTCTGGTTGAGCTACCATGGCAGGGACTCCTCGCTGCAAACACGCCCCTTCAACTGCATGGCGTCTTGGCGGACTTGTGTCAAATCTCGCTGTGTCCTTCAAGTTAACGTCTTCGAAGAGAAAAGTATGCCAATTGTATTCCCTTCTGACCAGTTTATTGTAAACGTAGTTGAGTACATTTACGTTGTATATTATGGCTATTAGTCTTGTATAGTTCGGAAGAGCACTCCCACATGCGAACTACGCGAACTATTTCGCAGATCCCTCGCCTCTTAGTTCGTCTGCTCCTTTTCCGAAGACTGACGGGGAACAGAGAGCTGAGATGCAGCTCAGCTGTAGTTTCATAGTTCACTGCCACAAGAAATCTATTTTAAAAATAAAGTACTACGAGTACTCTGTATGCAAAGTAGTTGAATAACATTGTATCACCCATTCGTGTAAATAACTGGTTTATTTGCCTAAGTATTTGATGCCAAATTGCCCAAAAATACGGGTAATAGCACACGCTTTGGCAACATTGATTCATTATATATAAAATCTGTCATAAATAAAAGCTTTTTTAATAGCGGTATCAAAAGCCAAAAAGAGCGGACGAACTAGGAGCAGCGGACGAACTAGGAGCAGCGGACGAACTAGGAGCAGCGGACGATTATGGCAAACGTATCTCGCTTCATATTTCGTTGGATTCTTTTCCGAAGGCCGACGGGCAATAGCGAGAGGGCGCGTAGCAGAATTAAAAATCACGTGTTTGCCTTCTGCTGAGTCATTTCGAGGTGAGCGTCTGCCTACTAGATTACATAGTTAAAGGCTACAAAATTTCTGTTTTGATGTGTTCTGCACTCTTCAATATCTGACTAATAAATTCCATAATACCAAGATATAGAGATAACTCTAAACTTAAACGCGAGAAATTATACACACTTTCTTTTGGTTTGTGTGATATCGTCAGCGGCTCACGCAGCAAGCGCAAGAAGCAGCTAGGTGGGGGAACTTCCCCCTCCACCAGCACGCGCAGACCACATCGCTCAGCCGTCACTGGGAGCGGACGAACGAAAAGAGCGAACTAGTTCACGGCAGAGCCGCGAACTAAAGTGAGCGCTCCCAATCGCGAACTATTATGCGCAAGCCTAATGGCTATAAACTAGAGTGGCCAACCGTCCCGGATTCTGCGGGACAGTTCCGCATTTAGTTTCGTTGTCCCGCATTGCGAAAATTACTGAAAATGTCCCGAAAAATGGCAAGCGTTCCGCATTTTAGTAATTTTATATTTGTCGGTCTTAGAGCACAACCCGAAACTATTTGTGTACGGCACGCTATGTCATAATGCTTGCAAGTCATCTTCACAATACATCATCTACGAATAAATGACACTCATCTTACATTAAATACAAAAGAAAAAAAACCGAAGATACAAATAATCTATTTCAAAGTGACAAGTTCCCTAGCAGTAGAAATAGCTTTTATCAGACTTGATTCCATGGTGGATTTTGTGCTGCACGACTGTATTTGAGTTGTAGAAATTTTTCAGCAATCAGTCGTAAAAGTATTTATTTATTTGCAGAACTAGATTTCGACTACAGTGTGGTCATTATCAGTGCTTAAAAACAAAATACTTAAAACATCTCTACCTCCATGTTGGAGGTTGCGACAGTGGTCGAAATCTGGATCTGCATATAAATAAATATTTTTACGGAATTGTTTTTGTTTTAAGCTGGTACTGCATTCGGCGATGGGATGACTAATTAAAAAATTCTGTTTCTGGCATATTTTCAGTGCCTTCTTAAGCACGATACGTTTCAATAAGTTTAATGGCATATTTTTTGGTTCCCATGTGACAAACATGATGTAATATCATCACAGTCTGTATAGACGTATTTACAATCTGACATGCAAATACAACATCAGCATTCGTATTACTTTCTTCAGGAATAAAAAGGTGGTAAAATCTGAATATGCAACAACGAGAGCGAGTGAGCATTGCATGTAGTAAGGCACAATTGAACTCTGCACTTCTTCCAAAGAAATTCTATAATTAAAGTAGTTCAAATGGTTTTAAAAAGTAGTTATAGCAACACATAATTATTAGGGCGGAGTAAGCTACGTATCAAAATGTGTGGAGCACGATGCTCTAAGAGCTGGAACAAATAAAAGTAGATGAAGATGATACGAAAAACGTAACGGACAAAGTATATGTAAAATCTGTAAGACTCTAAAATTCAAAATAAGAACATGAAAATATTTATGAACTGTAAATAAAGATTGAAAATTACGAATAAAATGTCACTCATGTTAGATCTGTATGTTACTTTAAATAAGTGAACCTTCTCTGCTCGCCCAAATTTGTGTCCTATTTTTAGAATAATTGACACAATGAGTCACGTGATCTTAGGCCTCCCTCACATCCTCGAAGTGTCCCGCATTGAGTTTTGAAAAAGTTGTCCGCATTACTATAAACTCAAACTTTATACGCAGAAACGTTTCAGTATCTGAAGAAGATGCATGGTGGTGTTGTAGTAACAATTGCTAGTGCTATGTTAAATCGTTCACTATAGGCAGTGAAAACTTATTTACGCTTTTCGCAGGCCAACATGAACGCATACCGGTTCCAGAACATCAATTCTATGAAACTTTCTTCGTGAGCTTTACGTAGAACCTACCTCACTTCTTCGGCAGCACGACCTGAAAAATAGGTGCCAGGTGTTCCACACTTGTATCGTGCATGTCACTTTCCTGGTGCTTAAAAATTTGTTCTATACATGTGATACGGCCGAACAGGGTGCTTATGTCATCAATAAAAAAAAATTCGCGATAATTTAAAGAAATGCGGTGTATCGAAACAAAATATTTTCATTTTATTTTTAATAGAGTATAAAAATACGTTTCGTTGAGGTCTAAGTTGCTTCCATACTTCCATATTCATCGCTCTCTTATCGCACGTAACAGCTATAACAATAACCTGTAAGTGTTCTTATGAATTTCCTTAATAAAATGCTTGTTATCGTAACATCAAAAATGTAATGTGTTGGTTGGTATCAAATGTTTGCCGCGGTGGAGTAGCCGAGCGGTCTAAAGCGTCTCGCTACGGAGCGCGCGGTTGCTCGCTGTGGAGGTTCGAGTCCTCCCTGTCCTTAGGTTAGTTTACCTAGGTTTAAGTAGTTTGTAATCTACGGACTGATGACTACGCAGTTTGGTCCGATAGATTTACAAACATTTGAACATTTTTTATCAAATGTTTTTGCTGATGTAGCCTTAAGTGAACTGAGTGCTTTGTATAAATCGCCTGACTAACTATTAATCTTATTTGTCCAGGTTTAGTATGTCGAATAACTTCTTTCTTCTTAGCAAACGCATTTTAAGATAACATAAGGGCATTTTCAATGTGTTCTGAAATCCATTTTATATATTTTTTATTTCGCAAATACCGTTTTGTTCTCGGGTGAAATACTCAACTGTAACCTCCTTGCTTATTCTTTCATAATACAGTTATTTTGAAACCAACGCCCTGTTTTTTAACTTTCTTTCTAGCTCCACTATTTTGTTATACTAAAGCGATTACGTTCTTCACAACTGTGACACGTCCTTAATTCATTGCATTTTGTCTATTACACCAGATTTCAGAAAGAATTTGTGAAATAACTGACACTTCCAGTTCGGTTTTCTTGACATATAAAATTTATAGTGTTTTACTAGTTCTGTTTCTGATTGTAATGTTGTTAACTGCGGTGTTCTCTATGTTTACGTTGTTTCACTGCGCTGTCTGCGCCTCCAGTACCATGAGTTTTCCATTGAAGATCGGTATTTTCTAAGATTAGACTGGACTTAGTTTCATCTACTTTTTTGAGGCAGACAGAACAACCCATTTTACATTGTTCATTTGTAATCCAGTGGACAAAAATGTTAAGCATATATCCTTGCATTTTCAAAATTCATCTACTCTTCTACTTTAAAACTAGATAACTTTTCATGTTAGTTTCCTAAATCTGTGCTTCTATGTCCAGTAGATCATCAACACAGTACATCTACTTGTAAATACGTACTCTGCAAACCACATTTTAGTGCCTGACAGAGGGTTTATCGAACCGCTTTCATAACATTTCTCCGTCGTTCCAATCCCTCGTAGCGCGTGAGAAAAACACGCAGATCTTTCAGTTTTCGATCCGATTTCTCTTATTTTATTATGATGATCATATCTTCCGATGTAGGTGGATAATAACAAAATATGTTCGCATTCGGAGGAGAAAGTTATTGACAGAAATTTCGCAAATAGAAATTGCCGCAACGAAACACACCTCGCTTTTAATTATTTCCACCCGAACTCGTGCATCATTTTCGCGACTCTCTGTCCCCTGTATCGGAATAATACAAAAAGAGCTGCCCTTCTCTGAACTTTGTCAACATCCTCCGTAAGTCCCCACAATGGGCAGCAGTACTGCAAAATAGGACACTCAGGCGTAGTGTAGGCAGTTTCCTTAGGAAAACTACTGTACCTTGTAAGTAAGCTGCCAGCAAAACGAAACCTTACATTCGTCTTCCGTACGATATTTTCTTTGTGTTCTTTCTAATTAAAGTTGTTCGAAATTTTAATTCCTAGTGTAATGTATTGAGCCTGGAAGGTCTCGTTTGTTTTGATTAATGCAACATATGATACCTTATTCGGTCGTGGTATCATACCCTAATATTCCATGTTTATATTATAAAAGCATTTTATAGCACTTCTGACACGTCACATTGCTTTACTCACTTTCATTATTTGGGTCTTTTAATGAAATAAATAAATTAATTACTGAAAGTCTTAAGCTTAATGTTGGACAATAATGTGTTTGTTAATGAAATTAATCACTAACAATATCAGAGGTTTTCTATAATGTATTGACCGTAATGTAATGCTTTACTGTCTGTAGAATTGATTAGTTGCTTTGATTTAACAATTTCAAATAATGTAAACATATATTAACACTGCGCTAATTGTTGTTTACTTACGATCTTTTGTTTTATTTGTTATGATATAAAAATATATTATTGCATTTGTCATAATTTTGTGTATCTTTACGTAAAGCAAAATTTATGTATGTTTCATGAACAAAATGTTTACTGTGTAAAATTGTAACTT
Organism: Locusta migratoria; assembly: GCA_026315105.1. Taxonomy (NCBI): domain Eukaryota; kingdom Metazoa; phylum Arthropoda; class Insecta; order Orthoptera; family Acrididae; genus Locusta; species Locusta migratoria. Next base: position 398,142,158 of record CM048750.1, on the reverse strand, counting down.
CCGTGTTCCAGAATGTTCTAGAACACAATATTATGTATTAATACGCGCGAATTGGCGCGAACTTAGTTGCAAGTCAGTCATAAGTCAGTTGGGAGTAGTATTACTTTGCCTGTCAGTATGGAAGTCAGTCTTGGATCAGTTTTGAATGTATTAATTTTGTGTATGCTTCTTCAAGAATAATATAAATAAATTGCTGATTTCGAGTGTTTGGTTTAAGACCAGCAGGTAAAAGTTGCTGAATTCGTATGATCCCGTATTAAACTCGTAAAATATCTACGCGCTCGGTGAATTTGGATTCTCAGACAACACAAGCAAAGAATGATCTTTTAAAAGTACAATAACCGATCCAATGAGTAAGAGTTTCTCGCCATTCGGCAATGTGCGCGAACACTATTATCGCGTTAGACGCCTCCTTGTCAATAATTTCGGTGTGACTGAGCCGTACATGTACTATGGCTCTTCAGCGAAGTCGTCAGTAATGTGCTAAGGAACTTCGGGGCCTCGCCATATGTAATACATATTATTAGAGAAACAGCAAACAATAATGAAGGATTCAAGGTGACTGTGAAAAGACTTTTATCGACGAGATATGGAGATTTTATTATTCCGTTAATTCCTTTTACAGAAGTAAAGGGCCGCGGCGGAGCGGCCGAGGGCATTGGGGCGCTATGCTACGATGCGCGAGGCGGTTTCCCGTCGGGGGTTCGAATCCCCCCTCGGGCATGGATGTTTGTGTCGCCTTTAGTATAAGGTAGTTCATAAGTAGTTTGTGAGGTAGTTGAGAAGTAGTTTGTAAGTTTAGTGACTGATGACCCCGCAGTTAAGTCTATTAAGCTTAACAAACATTTGAACATTTGAGAAGTAAATGCCCGTCTCAGGTTGGCTCCATGTATTTGACAAGGGCAACCACTTCTATTTGGAAATTACTTGTAAGTCCTTTTATAAACTTCGTTTGACAAACAGTGAGATACTTTTGCTAATGAATGTCTTTTGCAGGATACTTGACCCAACACTAACGATATCTATATATCTAAAAATGAATGTTTGTCGTCTATGTGTTCATAAACCGTTCATTCGAATGCAATGAAACTTTGGTGAACTGTTCACCGTACGCCCACGAAGGTTCCCGACCCAGAAACAAAAGAGCACGACACATGGCTCAGGAGATATGACGTCATAAATAACGAGATGCCACAGCGTGAGAATACCCAGATGTATGCGGTAATTAATGGAAAATAGGAGTAGCTAGGGACCTGCAACAAAGTTTGCTTGTAATTTCGGAGTTTATGAAGTGTTTTGTAACTGACTCCCCCCCCCCCCCCCAAACACCACGTAAAATGATAATAGGAAAATAAGTCTACCGCTCACAACGGTTTCGCTGTAGATGCCATAAAACTGTCAAATCAGGCATGACCTCGTATCAAATAAAGTTAGCATTACAGATTTGCATGTTCCTATTTATTGTTGTCTGCAAGTCTCCTTTAAGTTTCTTCCATCCAAAATTAAGCAAACTGCTTTCTTAATCTCTATCTATATAAAAGTGAAAGGGTATTTACTTACTAACTGAACACGAAATCTCGAAAACTACTTCACTTATAAAGCTGAAATTTGGCAGGACTGTAGTTAATAGGTAGAAAACGTCAGCCAAGAAAGTATTTTGTGATAGGTGCATGGCGGAGCATACTTCTCCTACAGACTCACGAAATATACTTTTTCCTTCCGATCTTCACGAAATTTTGCACGCTTGACCTTCAAAACAAGAGAAAGGTCACCGTCTACATTAAGTTTCATACGGTACATGGGGAGGGGTACTTTGCAACATAAAAATAGATCCCTAAATACCTTGGTCGCGCCATAACTTGTGAACGGCTAGACCGATTTCATAGATCCTTTTTCGTTGTTTTCGTTATTCTCAGAACAATAATTGTATGAAATAAAACTGGAATATCTGAGAACAACAAAGAGCGTTTCCCATTGTGACCCTGTGTTTCTATTGCATAGAAATTTATAGTTTTCTTCCGATATTGATGAAATTTTGCACACTCCAACGTAAAAACAAGACGAATGTCACTGTCTGTACAAAATTTCGCTCTGTGCATGGTGGGGGGTACTTAACATACGGAAATTTTACAAAATGCATATTTTTGCTCATATCTTTATGAATTTTTGCACACATGACCTTTATACCGAGAGGAATATGACTGGATACATAAATGTTTGTATGCTAGATGACAGAGGGTACCTTGGAGAAAACTTTGCCGAGAGAGGGAAAGGTGGAAACGAACAGAGAGAAGAGATGGGAGAGAAAGTAGTGGATGCAGAGAGAGGGGGTAAGGGGAGGTGGACAACGGGAGTGTAGGATAAACAAACACCCGTGTAACGCCAGGTTTACAGCTAGTAGAAGATAAATTTAAGATTATTTGAGAACAAATCAGAGGAGAAAAACAACACGCAGCGCACTTTTCCAAATCAACACTCACAATTTTCTTCAAATCAAAATGTTGAAATGAATGTCGTCCTAAGAGACCAAATTACTGAGTTAATCGATCCCTCGACCTACAAACTACCTCAACTCATCTAAGGACAAAACACACACACACACACACACACACACACACACACACACACACGTGTCCGAGGACGACTCGAAACTCCGGTGGTAGCAGTCACGCAAATCCGTGACTGCCATTCCCTCCCGGAGACAATTTTTTTAAATGTAGCGACTTATAATGGTCACTCTTCCGGGTTATGTGGTCGTGATCGAAGAAACGTATCTGGTCCTTCTTCGACCACGACCACATAACCCGAAAGATTCAACAGCAATTATTTCAGCCGGTCGTGAAAGCCTTCACTGCATGATTATAATGGTCACTTCGAAATTTCTTTTATCCATATTGAGTTTGAAGTTGTTGAAGGTACGACTTTTAAAAAGTCACTTACCTACAAACTGTTGCTTTGATTGAATCTCACTGCAACAAACGAGTCATAACAGAGCTTCTTGTGGACAGTACACGAACGAATAAATACACCCGCACTGAAGTCAGTGGTGCTCGCTACCGAAATACTGTAGCAACAATTGTGCCTCTAGTAACTGTTGCTTTTGACAACAGGGGCAAGATAATGAAAGCAGCCCCATTTTAGGGTTTATTTGTTTAGATCAAATGAGCATTATGTTTTGAGCTATTTGTCCAATTACTTCGAGGTTTTGCATAAGCACTAGTGTAGTAACGATGCCAACAGGCTGCACGCTGGTACTGAGAGCGGTGAGTTCAGACAAACACCGTAAACGGATACAGGTAAAACTTTAAAATGAGAAAATCTTCTCTTTCTAAGTTCCGATTTTGAGGAAATAATGCCTTTAGCCTACTTCAAAACATCGACTTTTCCCGCGAAATCAACACAAAAATTCATTGAGAATTCTTGGACATAAATCTGTTCAGACAAGATAACGACAGACACCGTAAAATTACAGTTCTATTATACTACAGATTGAAAAATAGTGCGATTGTTAGTTATAAATGAGAATTTTGTTCATCAACTAATAATATTTGCTTTGTAATTCCTTTGAATGTCTCTTTGATTTTTATTGAATCTCTTCTGTATGTAAAGTACTATGAATACACGATCCGTTCACTACACGTCCTTCCGATCAATACTTACACCGTAAGTTCTCGGTTATTTCTTCCACGCTCACTGATATCTGGCTTCCAGCTTCCCCCAAAGAGTCCGTGTAGTGCCCTTCAACTTTATTCCTTATGTCTCATGTTGGCCTCTTTCAGTGTGTGTTTCCAATAAATTCGTTTCTTATCATATGAGAATCGTATTTTATATTTTATTGAAACTTGCAAAATTTCAAAGTCGAATTTCTCGAGAATTTTTTAGAGTTCAGTCAAATGGCTTTGGCTAATTGTTATTTAAGTTCTGATCTTCAAGTATCATAAATATAAAGTACTTCAGAAATCTGATAACCATGTGATCACCTTGTTAGACAAATTGGTGGAGAGCCTTTTGTTCGTCTTCATGTTGCATTTAAAGGAACGTGTTACGACGTCACAGGAGGAAACATCTGTGATAATGAACGGCGTAGAATCACGCTCAAAAGAGTACTGCTTTACCAAACTGCTCACGAAATGCACTAAACCCGCATTCGAATGACAGACCAGCACCTATAAGGCGTGGTCGCGACTCACCAAGCCCCGAGTTCAGAAGTTTCAGTTGGTCCCACCGGTAACACTTCATCTCTTTACACGCTGGCTTATATTGTGCGCATTATCCTTTCATTTCATTAAAATGTTTGTCAAGCTTAAAGGACTTAACTGCGGGGTCATCAGTCCCTAAACTTACAACCTACGTATGGACTAGCTTATACTAAAGGCAGCACAAACATCCATGCCCGAGGGGGAATTCGAACCCCCGACGGGGAACGGCCTCGCGCATAACGCCTCAATGCGCTCGGCCACTCCGCCGCGGCTCATTTCATTAATATGTTCAAAAATATTAAAGTCAAAATTGCTGATGATTGATTTTATTTCGAACGACCGGTTTTGCTGGACTCTGCCAGCATCATCTGATCCAAAAAAATTTTACAAGGCCGTCATCTGTTAAAAAAGGGATGACGGAAATTTAAAACATACATATCATTTCAATAAAACGAGAAGAAATATCAATATATTCATAAGAGCAAAATCGCACATACTTCGAGAAAAAGACATACCTTGTACATTCAATCAGTTGCTACATAATATAATTTAGAGTGCATAGGTGCACTATGTCATTACAATAAAATGTCTTGTGCTTGAATCTAAGTCTAGAGGAATAAAACGTATTCCAAGCATTTTACAAATAATGTAAATTGTTTGAGAAAAAAAAACTTAGTTTAAAAATGGCCGTGTAAGCCAAAATGTGGATAACAAAATAAAAATAAACATAGAAGATACACAAATATCTGCTTTTACTTCAATCTGATGATCTACCAAGAATCGAAGGAATAATAAGTAAAAAAGAGAATAATAATAATAAAATAATGTTCCATAGTTGTTTTTTATTTAATTTTTCCGTGGTAAGGCGGCGATCTTTTTACTTTAAAGTATTAAAATGCCAATATCATAATTAATATATTTATTTGTTGGCGACCGGTTTCGGTACACTTAGGGTACCATAATCTGATGACTTGTGTCCAGTGCTTTCCATTTCATGAAGGTGCACGACATTATAATGGCACGTCAATCACAAATCTTTTAACTTTTGTAAATGGTATGTCAAACATAAAAACTGTTTTATATTTCGTGCATTCGTACTGATACTTTCTTTTGCATGTCAAAGGGTATATACATTGGCATATCTGTCAGGTGCGACTGGCAATGGTGAACTTTCTAGTGGTGATGCATTGGCGAATGTGGACAGTGTTGGTTTGTATAAAAGCATTCCAAAGCCTTCGATGTGTTGACTAACCAACAGGTGTTAACCGCTGCCACTGGTATCATGGAGTCTTTTGTCCACTACGAGGGTGTCTATACTGTTGTTCACAATGGATACCCCTTTGAACACGTATCAAATGAATGTCTGTGACAAGCTCGGAATCGCCACTGGAGTATGAATGAAAAGTCAGACAAGAAGAATTATAGCATTTCATGTGGAGAATATCTGAAAACGTTTGCTGGAAACTGGCATGCATTGTCCAGTACTACAGTTCAGGGAAGCCTTTTGATGTCTAGAATCTAGACTATTGCTTTTCCCCTCTGAGGCATGAAGGAACTGACTGTGACTCCTTCCCCCAGCCCCGCCCCCTCACACACATACACCTTTTGTATTTGTTTGCGTACATCATCTCCATAGGTTCATCCTCAGCCATACTGAGGTCTAATAGACGTTCCTTTCCTTGTAAATTAGCCTCAGCTATTCTTCTCTTCTTGCTGAGGAAGAAACCGGCGCAAACCCCTTTTGTCATTGTTTTCCCTCATCACTGTAACAGGTGCGTCTCTTTGTATGCTGGGAATTGATGGACCTGCAGTTCGTATCAGAATTATCAGCCTGTTCATCTGTTGTCCTTGAGGACATGACTACAAAATACCACTTTACATATCTGTTTTACAGCTTTCCGGTGGACTTTTTTCCCCCTTACCCACTCATAATGGAGCCTATGAAAAAATTAATCACAGACCTTACGTTGTTGGATCTCCAGTCTTGTTTCTCCTCATGAATTAGTGACATGTGTCTTCCATTGTTATATGAGGCTCCTGCTGCTTCTTTCAAGTCATCATCAAGGTATCCATTTGGAGAAAGGATCTCGCCAGACACTGGTGTGGCCTTCTTACCCTCCCCCCCCCCTTCTCACCCCATTCTCTGTACTCCACCTACCCATAAAAAACACGCTATTTTGGACCTTCCAGTCATCACATTATGTTGATTGCCTCTTGTAGTGTAGCATGATGTAACTGCTACACCTTTCAAATTATTCTCATCATACTACTATTCTTCCAGAGGAAAATGTGACCAAAAGTTCTTTCTGTCATAGATCCCCCATCTATATTGTTTGCCCTCATATTCTCAATAGGTCAGTCCCTATTGATACTGCAATCTGATGGGTCTGCGCTCAAATGGAACCTTGCTAAAATGGAACTGTACCAAATGGTACTGTGACAAAATAGAACTGTGCTAAAATGGAACAACCAAATGGAACTGGACCAAATGCAAATGTGCCAAAATGGAACTGTACAAGAATGGAACTGTACCTCATGGAACTGTACCAAAAAGGGACTTGTGCCAAACTGTAACTGTGCCAAACTGTAACTGTGCCAAACTGTAACTGTGCCAAAATGGAACTGTGCCTAAATGGAACTGTACCAAATGGAACTGTACCAAATGGAACTCTGCGAAATGGAACTGTGCCAAAATTGAACTGTAACAAATGGAACTGTAACAAATGGAACTGTACCAAATGGCATTGTAGAAAAATGGAACTGTGCCAAATGGAACTATGACAAAATAGAACTGACCCAAATACAACTGTACCTAATTGGTATTGTGCCAAAAGGAACTATACCAAAATGGAAGTGTAGCAAAATGGAAGTGTAGCAAAATGGAAGTGTAGCAAAATGGAAGTGTAGCAAAATGGAAGTGTAGCAAAATGGAAGTGTAGCAAAATGGAACTGACCCAAATGAAACTGACCCAAATGAAACTGTGCCTAATTGATATTGTACCAAGATGGATCAGAGCCAAAATGGAACAGAGCCAAAATGGAACAGAGCCAAAATGGAACAGAGCCACAATGGAACAGAGCCAAAATGGAACAGAGCCAAAATGGAACAGAGCCACAATGGAACAGAGCCACAATGGAACTGCCATTGTGCCACAATGGAACTGTGCCACAATGGAATTGTGTGGAACTGTGCCAAATGGAACTGTGCCAAAATGCAACACAACCAAATGGAACTGTGCCAAAATGCAACTCAACCAAATGGAACTGTGCCAAAATGCAACTCAACCAAATGGAACTGTGCCAAATTGGAATTGAGCCAAAATGGACCTGTGCCCCAAAACACCTGTGGGTCTGGAGGATCTTGGGTGAGATGAACTGTGGATCTGATGGACAGTGGGTCCGGCAGACTCCATTTTCGACCCTCCTCAATTTGCTTCTCGAGGAAGGAAGTGAACTAAAGCTCAGCAGGCAGAGTCGCGTGTCAGGTGAGCAAGCACGTGCCGCGGTGCCGGTGTGCAGAGTCGGTGCCGGAGTGTTACCGGGTCCATGAGGCCGGCGAGCGGCAGCGGGTAGGCGTCGTCGCCCGCGGCGGCCACCAGCTTCTCGAGCGCCTTGACGGCCTGGTCGACGGGCGGCCACTCTGCGCGCGCCGTCAGCGCCAGCAGCTTGAGCGACGCCTCCCGCATGCCGGCCGTCGCGGAGCCCGGCTTCCCGCCGCTGCCCGACGAGCCGGTGTCGCCCGACGCGGACAGCCGGTCGCCCTTGGGCGAGTCGCGCTTCTCGGCCTCCTCCTTGTCCGCGCTGCCGCTGCCACTGCCGCCGCCTGCGCCCCCCGCGCCGCCATTCTTGCCTCCGTTGGGCGGTCCGTTGGCCTTCTTCATCTCGGACGCGTTTTGGGACACGTGTTCTTGAGCGCTCTCCTCGAGTACAGTGGACACTCCACCAAACTGAGATGCCTTCGGTCGTTTCCAGCTACTCAAACAGCTTGGAGACCAGCTGAACGAAGCACTGCACCAATATTACTGTTTTGCGGATCCTTCACCGAATGTCGACACCGGAAGCTCGTCGTAGAAGAGAAGTAGGCCAAATTTACTGCAAGAATCTTCTCTGAGCAGATATTCAACAGAATCGGAGACAGTCTTACTGAAACAGACCACAGAGCTATACACAAGGCAGCAAATAATTCCAGTTTTCCCAATTCTTCAGCAAATCTCAAGCCACAAACGTTGTTGTTGAAGACAGACAATATTTATTGCAAGAATTTCTTTCTGTAAATAAATGTTGAGGTGGATTGGAGGCAGTCTCAATGAAGCAGTCCACAGATCTGCACACGAGGAAGTAAATAATTTCACTTTGCCAAATTGTTCACAAAATCTGAGCACACGGAGATCGTCTCATAATATGTAGGAGAGTGGATAGTAGAAAACCTGAATTATCTTGCAAAGTTTCACTGGTTTTGCTTTCGGATAACCGTGAAACAGTGTTTTCAAAGAATTTACTAGAGAACTGATTACTGAGAAGAGAAGTAGGCCAAATATACTGCAAGAATCTTCTCTGAGCAGATATTCAACTGAATCGGAGACAGTCTTACTGAAACAGGCCACAGAGCTGTACACAAGGCAGCATATAATTCCAGTTTTCCCGATTCTTCAGCAAATCTCAAGCCACAAACGTTGTTGTTGAAGACAAATAGACCATATTTATTGCAATAATTTGTTTCTGTAAGTAAGTGTTGAGGTGGATTGGAGGCAGTCTCAATGAAGCAGTCCACAGATCTGCACACGAGGAAGTAAATAATTTCACTTTGCCAAATTCTTCACCAAATCTAAGCACACGGAGATAGTCACATAGATGTAGGACAGCGGATAGTAGGTAACCTGAAATATCTTGCAAGGTTTCAGTGGTTTTGCTTTCGGATAACCGTGAAACAATGTTCTTAAAGAATTCACTAGAGAACTGATTACTGAGTAGAGAACTACAAGATCTTCCAGTTCCTGATGATGTCGTTATTAATTTCGCAGTACATCAACTTTGCATATGGACGCTCTCAAAATAATTTAGTTTCAGGAAACACTCTGAACTGTTTATTAAATAGAACAACATTTAATGGAGAAAATCTCCCAATTCCATGCGGCAGGCACCAGTGAATTGGCTTTCAGTTGCGAACACTGACAATTATCACGTCTGAGTAAAGTGTGCAAAAAAAATTTCAGTGCTCATTTACAGGACGATAGACTATAATTTATAGATCACTAATTCCGAAGGAATGATTACAATTTACCCTGACACAAACAACTGTTTTATCTTTCTGTACAAATTTTAGTTTAATAAAAAGTACTGTACTTTTAAGAGATATACATCAATTCACTGCAGTGCGGAAGATTAGTGTCCGTTCAAATTACAGGTTCAAGAGCGACAAAGCAGACAAGAATAATCCTACTCCAACGTCTTGGATGATAACGTTTATTTTGTATCACTTTACGGAACAAATATTCTGTAGCTACTATGTTACGAATCTATACGTAAGTAACCATGCAAACTGTTTTCCTAAAGTAATTCTTTCCATATATTAGATTTCGAAAACTATTGTATCATATACTTAATGAAAGTTGAGTACGATATTGGCTACTTTACTACACACGTCCAACAGTAGCAGTAATACAACGTAAATTTCACTTACATTTTCAATGGTTTACTGTCTACCTTATCGAAATACACACCTCAAGGAGGCCGTGTGGCATGTAACACGAAATAACACCTCATACGATTGGTTGATGTTATAACTGTTTGTCAATAACGCTACACTGCAATACACGTGCAAGGTTGAATAACTGTCTTCAAATGAGGCACTTCACATACTTGCAGTTTTTCCACCAGACCACATTTTTCCATACAAATTGTTCTCCATTCTGACAGACTGCAGGATGTAGTATTCAGGTCATTGCGCTCGGTAATATAAACTTGCAGTATCGTTATGCGAGGATCTGTTTCGTGATGTAGACTGTCTACAAACTGTTTCTGAGATACCTAAGGCGTCACAAGTGTTACGATTTTGCAGAAATGCGGGCAGTTGAGTTTGAAGCACTGGCAGGGCGGCAGAGAACTTGACACAGATCGGGCCCGGCGCGCCGTTTGCGGAACGGGTCACTGCCGATGTTTTTTACGACCTCGGCACGGAACGCCGTTCTGGGGCAGCGCGAGTCCACGTGGAGAACGGGGGCGCCGGTTTAAGCCAAGTTCCTTCCCTCTGCGGATAATGTCCGGGACGTTCTGGTAGCGTTTCAGGTCGTTTGTACTGCACGGCGTCGCCGAATGAAGAGTAGTGCGCACACGTCAGTCGCGGCGGTCAGTAGTGCCGCGGTCCAGTGTGACGCGTCGGCGTCGGCGTGGGCGCAGTCCCTCGGCCTCGCGGGCGGACCACTGTGCGTCGCTGGGGGACGCGTCTTGTGCTGGCTTCGGCGTGGAGGCGGCGGCGCAGATTGCTGGCGGTGGCCGCGAGGGGCAGCAGCGGCGCGGGGTGGGGCGGGGTGTAGGGTGGGGGGCGATTTGCATGGCGCGGCGCGGCGCGGCCAATGGCGGCCGCGGGGCTTACTGGGTCACCGGAGATGAGGCGCCGCCGTCTCAGCACACGGGGGCTCAATCGATAACGCCTCTCCCGACTTTCACTGTGGCGGAACACTGCCCATAAATTAGTTCCTCCATCTCGAGAGAGGGGATCGTTACCCCGCCAACTGTTTTATCCGATAATGAACGACCGCTCCGGCTCCCGATACGAAACGGCCTTCACGTCGGGGCCAGTTAGGCCGATATTACACTATCAAATTATTGGACAAAGAATTGGACGAAAAAATTTGATGAAATATTGGTCATTTTTTTTCTTTTTTTCTTTCCCTTTTTTTTTTTTTTTTTTTTTTTTTTTTTGACACAGAAATTGAATGAAACGCAAAAGGGGGTATTACACTATCATCCAATATTTGTCAAATTTGCTTCAAAATGGCGGTGTAATGCTCAACTGTTGTTTATACTACAGTTGCGTTGTGTCTGCATTTAGAAGAGGAGGGAACAAAGAAAGGGAAACGCACTTGGATGAAACTGTGAGTGTCAGAGCGAGATAAATAAAATTTGTTACGGGACCAGGAGGTTTTCTTTTTTATGCCGTCGGCAACCAGGCCGTTCACTGTCAATTATTTTGTCGCTCTTCATACTTCACAGTTTGCAATAGAGTAACAAAATGGCTCACTCAAACAGTGTATACGAATAAGATTGTTAAGTTGATAAAGCAAGTTTCATTAAATAACGTTTTAAATGAAAAATGTTAGCACTGATAAAGAGGATAATCTAAATTGTTTATGACCTTATTAACAATGTAAGGGCGGGGGTGGGGGTGGGGGTACATTGCTGATAAAGTAAATAGGCTCTATTTATTTCCTTACAAAAATTGGATGATGTATTTATATTTACATAGATTCGGTGGCAAACAGATGTCAATGTTTTGAAAGTTGTTTCACTTCCCAGCAATTAGCACACCAAGTTACCAAAATCATACATTCTAAAATCTTCTTTGGCCGTAAATAAGATTTAGGGGTATTACTTTTTTAATTCCGATAGTATATTATGACTTTTTTACATCACGGATTGTAACTCAACCTCACTTTCGCCCTAGGGTATTGGGCTACGCGAATTGACGTGACAGACAGTGTGCCGGCCGCGGTGGCCGAGGGGACTGAGGCGCTCCACTCACGGTCTGCACGGCCACTACGGTCGGGGGTTCGGATCCCCCCTCGGGCATGGATATTTGTGCCGTACTTAGGATTAGCTAGTTCATAAGTAGTTTGTAAGCTTAGGGACTGATGACCCCGTAAAGTCCCATAAACTGTACAAACATTTAAACATTTGAACAAACAGTCCACTACTAGCCATGTTTACGAATACGAACGTTATGTCCAAGTAATGTCAGATATTTAAACTCCAAATAAAACAGCTGTACTGGCAAGAAGCTGTATACTACTAGCGCTCCAAGCGGTCACATTTCTCACTGCAGGAAACAGAAGACGAGCAATTTCCTTGATCAAATCTAGGCCGAGGCCTTAGATTTGATGAAATATTGGACGACGTTCCCATTACACTACGTCCAATTTTTCTTTGTCCAATTCTTTGACAAATAATTTGATAGTGTAATACCGGCCTTACAAATAGATCTTGAAGCAGTGCTGATGTAGAACTCGTGGTGGTTTCTTTACACTACACAAGAACCACATCTTCTAATATATAAAGCAGAGTGTCCGTAGTGTGTTGCATACAAATCTACAGTTTTGATCCAAGGTATTTCTCCTGTCTCATACATCTTGCATACCAGGTGATACAATTTTTTCACGACTGGCTCTCCTAACGACATCAGCAGTTCAGACGGAATATCATCTATTCTACATCTACAACCATACTCCGCAAGCCACCTGACGGTGTGTGGCGGAGGGTACCTTGAGTACCACTATCGATTTTCCCTCCTATTCCGGTCACGTATTGTTCGCGGAAAGAAGGATTGTCGGTATGCCTCTGTGTGGGCTCTAATCTCCCTCATTTTATCCTCAGGATCTCTTCGCGAGATATACGTAGGAGGGAGCAATATACTGCTAGACTCCTCAGTAAAGGTCTCGAAACTTCGACAAAAGCCCGTACCGAGCGACAGAGCGTCTCTCCTGCAGAGTCTTCCACTGGAGTTTAGCGATCATCTCCGTAACGCTTTCACGATTACCAAATGATCCTGTAACGAAGCGCGCTGCTCTCCGTTGGATCTTCTCTACTTCCTCTATCAATCCCACCTGGTACGGATCCCACACCGGTGAGCAGTATTCAAGCTGTGGGCGAACAAGTGTACTGTAATCTACTTCCTTTGTTTTCAGACTGCATTTCCTTAGAATTCTCCCAATGAATCTAAGTCTGGCATCTGCTTTACCGACGATTGATTTTATATGGTCGTTCCATTTTCTCTGCACCATGCGTCAATACGATGCAGATCCTCCTGCATCTCAATACAATATTCCCGGGGCCTTGTTTAGACTTGTATGCTACAGAAAGTCAGCTCGTTGCCTTAAATGACGCTGCGAATGCGGGAGATGTTTCTCAAACAGAAAATGATCTTTCCTTTGAAGACCGTGTACAAAGCGCAGCCGATGGGTCACTCAGAGAAGAACAGCCCGTCTGAAGCTCCTGTGATTCGGATTGCGAGAATAGCCCAGCGGCGGCGGTTTGTCCACAGGTAGCCCCGTCCACCGATGCGCTCACCGCCATTTTCAAACAAATAACCGCGCAGATTTACCGAACGCTTAGATAAAATGGACCAGTGCACTGCAGAACGTTTTGCTAAAATAGATCAATGCACGGCGGAACATCTAATACATAAAGCAGTGTGTCCGTATGTTTGTACGTGTTGAATACACATCTACAGTTTTGATCCAATCTTTATTAAATTTTGTACACGTAAGCTTCAATACATGAGGACGGTCGCCGTAAGTGTAAGAATCACATACGATATATAGTTCACGAGATATGACGTCATAAACAATGAGATGCGCGAAAAACTGCTGCATTTTGCGACAATGCTGCTCATTTTCTCCTAAACCATTGGACCGATTTCAACCAAATTTGGTACACACATTCCTTACCGTGAGGTAACAATTCCTGCATGGTTAAGAATCACATAGAGCTCATGGTTCACATATTACGTCATAACCAATAGAAATCGCAAAAAATGCCATATAATGCGGCGAGACTTTCGAAAAACACTGTTCAAATGTTTGTATAGCTTATGGGAGGTTAACTACGGGGTCATCAATCCCTAAACTTACAAACTACTTATGAACTAACTAATTCTAAGGACGGCACAAATATCCATGCCCGAGGGGGGATTCGAACCCCCGACTGTAGTGGCCGTGCAGACCGTGACTGACGCGCCTCAGTCCGCGGCCGGCGAAAAACACTGTATGAAAATGACAGTACTTAGCGACTTGCAACAAAGTTTAAACATTATTTCAAACCTTTATTAAACTTTTTCTCGCTGGCAACCATAGTAAATGATGAAAGGAAAAAAGTTTCCCGCTTACTTCTTTTCGGCTGTTTATGGAGTAAAACTACGGCTCTCGGTATGACGATACAATTTATAATTTGAACATTACAAATTGTAGCGACAGGAAATTTTACAGACAGTATACACATATATTGTTGAATGTACCTTCTAAATTCTATCACAGTACCGCACGTAGTTCACGAGATATGACGAAATTTAATATATTCTCTACATGAGAATGGCAGTACATAGTGACTTGCAACAAACTTTAAACATAATCTCAAACCTTTATTAAACTTTTCCTCCCTGACAACCACCTCAAAATAATGAAAGGAAAAAAGTTTCTCGCTTACTACTTTTCCACTGTTCATGGACTAAAACGACTCCATTAGTTATGACGTTACAATTTATCATTTCTACACTACAAATTGTAGCCGCAGGAAATTTTACAGACAGTATACACACATAGTTGAATGTACCTTTAAAGTATCACAGTACGACACGTAGTTCATGATATATGAGCACATAAACTGTAACGTTCATGTGAAACCGCCCCACCATGCACCAAGTTTTAATCTCTTTCTTCTTTATTACTAATTGTATTTCCAAGAGTTTTACAGACATACAGCCCTTATACGAATGAATATATGTCCTAAAAATGGCAAAGATAAATAGATAAATACCCGGGCTGCACCGGGTTTTCAGCTAGTTTTATATGTGATTCATATGTGAAGGTTATACATCACCTTATTTGTCTCAGTCGTTCAGTGGTAGATCCAGTAGTTTTAGCAGCTCACCTGCAATTATTTTATGAAAGCATCAAGACGACGGGTTCTTCAACGTCTTTTGGAATTAACCATGACACGTTTCATGTAAATGAATTGCTCTTCGTTAGTCTCACTAAAACTCGAGAACGGCTGAACCGATTTGGCTAATTTTAGTCTTGAAATATTCGTGTAAGTCCAGGGAAGGTTCAAATGGTGATAAAATATGGAAAAGTTGTCCGGAAAAAGAGGAAAATCGGGAAAAACTGAAACAGTTTTGTCCAGTGTGCTATCAAAACCATTCGTCCAGTTGCGATAAAATTTTGTACATTTCATATTGAAATCAAGAGGAAGGTTCGCATCAAATAAAAATTATGAAAAGTCGTCCGACAAGTAGGAAAATTTATGAAAAACCGAAAGCGATTTTTTTTTCTATGGTTGTAAGAGCATCACTTGAGTACGCCATTCGCACGACGGAGAAGACTAATTCTGTTTTTGTTTTGTTCATTATGGTCTTGGAAAAGTTTACAGCATAAAAGAAAATAGGGACAGTTAAAAAGGAACGTCGCAAAATTCGATCCAAGTTCGTTTTTCAATGTGTTTCTAAATGTGCACAATACTGTAAGTTGAGAACCGTTCATACGATTGCGATGAAATTTTGATCATTTGACGTTCAACGAAAGATTAACGTTCTTATGAACTAAAAATTTGGGAAAGTTACCCAGAAAATTTGAAAATTAGAGAGAAAGTGAAAGACCAATGGGAAATCAATATCATTCGTCTGATTGCGTTAAAATTTTGCATATTTGACGTTCAAAGCAATAGCAACGTTGTTATGAAATAAAAATTTGGAAAAGTTTCCCGCAAAATTGAAAAATTCAGATAATTAGAAAGAGATTTTTGAATGAAATATCAATTCCATTCATCTTATTGCGATAAAATTTTGTACATTCGCCGTTCAAAGCGAGAGGAAGGTTTGAGTGAAGTAAAAGTATGGAATCCTTGGCCAGAAAATAGGAAAATTTGTGGAAAACTAAAAGAGCTCTTTTCTTTGAGATATCAGTGTCATTCGTACGATTGCGATAAAAATTTGCCCATTTGACATCCAAATAAAGAGTACATAAATACTTATGTTGTTCTGCCATTCTATCCACTTTTTACGAAAGGGATAATGCATTTTAAAAGTTAATTATAACTTCTGAAAAATAGTTAAGAAGTCAGAGTAAATAGCTTTTCCAGAGTAATTATTGTTCGATATTTCGCTTTATATACTTCAAAAAATATCTTGAATTACACACTTTCTGAAATATCTTATCAGCGCTAAAGCTATCTCCACACCATATTTCATCACAATAGATTCAGTGGTTTATGTAATGATATATAGCCAGATCGGTTCAGCCGTTCTCGAGTTTTGGCGAGACTAACGAATAGCAATTCGTTTTTATCTTTGACAATTCATATACGGGTTCAGATCGTGTAAAGCGAACTTTAGTCTTTCAAAGTATATTTCTGAACGCGACCAACACAACAACTAAGTCATTATTTTACATCTTTTAAATATAAATTTTCCTCGCAATTTTTCCATACTTATCACCGTTCAAACCTTCCCTGAACTTAAACGTATGTGACATGGACATTATTCTGGACATGTGTGCGTGATTTATCCACTCTTTCCGCCCACTATCGAGTCGATACTTAGACTGTCTGATGCTGCTTTTATAAATACTTATGATTTAAATTAATATGGTTTATCTGAAGAGGTAAGTGATACGAAGTTCACCGGGTCATCTAGTGTATATATATTTATTCACTTCTGTTTAGGACGCACATAAACAAATACTGACATTTTTTATAATGCAATCAATGACTGTATACTGTTCTTTACGTGATGTATACAAACAGTCGACTGACTTAAGACTGCTTTAAGACTGTTTGTGCTCGCGCGTATTAATACCACCTAATTTTCGAAACATTCTAGAACCAGGAAGTCAATGTTATAATTATTTAATAATTTGTTTGTTGAACATAAATGAATCTTGCCTCAAGTAAAGACACACAAAATCATGACAAATGTAATGATATGATTTTCGTATCAAAATAAAACAAAACAAAAGATCGTAAGTAATTTACAATTAGAACAGTAGACAGGTTTGTTTATATTTTTATAATAGCTAATTTAAAGTAATTGTGCAGATTTGAGGTCAACAAAGTATTATAGTCAGGTCAATACATTAAGAGACACATCAGATAATGTTAGTTGGAAATCTGATTAGCAAAATTATTATTATTGCGTAATATTAATGCTATGATTTTTATAAAGAAACATTTTATCAAAATTTAATAATATACCTTGCTATCGATGCAATTAAACAGTCTTATATTGCATTATAAAGTTTTTTGAATCATTTTGTGATTATGCATATAGAAAGTTTTAGTTATGATAGGTACCGGACGAATCATTAATCCAAACGAACGGAATTTTATAGGGGGTATACAGTTCAGGCTACAAGCACACACGCGAGGAAACAAGAGCGTCACCACCTGCTTTGGGGGGGGGGGGGGGGGGGGGGGTATGGCAAAGAGACGAAGAAACTAAGGACAAATGATGAAATAAGTAAATCACGAAAATAGTTTAATAACAAGCAAATATACAAACAATATGCTGCATTGACTGTAAGATAGCGAAAAGAGACATGTTGCTGAAGTGCAGAGCAAGCTGGAAGGAGAAACATTGGTCTAAGAAGTAACTGCGATCTACTGTGCAACACGATCCCACGAAACGTGGCCAAAACCCCAAGAAGACGTTTAATTCACCCAAAACTCATTTCACGGAGGTTTTGAGTTCGCTGATAACGAATATGACGGTAAAAAAATCGCACTTACGTGTTTTACGGCCCACTTTAAATTTATAGTTTTATAATTTTTTGCAAATATTCCAGACAACAATAATAATGTAAATAATAAAAAATTATAGTGATATGATTACGACATATCTATGCACCCAACACGTAACCCTTTTAGGAAAAGAGGAGAAAATTATTTTAGCAGTGTCACTTTCTAACCACTAAACATGTGCTTCACAATCCAACGCGCTGCCCATTACACTACGACGGACAGTTACGAAATTTGTCCCTTTTTTCGTACTATTGTTGGCAGTTGTTAACTGATGCTAATAAGACTTTTTAGACACTAGATTATCATTTATCGTAGGAAAAATGACGTGTTTTTGTTAATTCTTCAGTGCGCCGCTGCTTTGAAATAACAACGTGTAAGTTATAATAAGAAAATCATCAAATACGCAACGCAAGATGGCGTATGCCAGAGAGAGTCACGTGACATCTGCCAACGGCTGGTTTTCGTATAATCAATGAACGGTGTCAAATAGCCGTTATTTTTTCAAATATGTTTGAAACGATACGAGATATGAAAAAAAACATAACGGAGCAAAATTATAGAGAATTTACTCCTCTACAAATTCGGTTATTCAATTTTCGTGTCAGATGAGCGGTTTATTTGCAATTAAAATTATATTACAAACGGCTTTTTTGGTGTTACTAACGTAGTTTTTGTCCGAAATATTTGAAAACGCCAGGTTCTGGTCTTTGGCGGCCAACAATTATTTCTGTAAAATTTGGTGCCGATCCATTGAACGGTTCGACCTAAAAAGTGGGAACACGTTACAGACAGACAGACATTTGCAAATATCTCTGCAACGATGCAAAATATGAAAAAAGTAGAAAATTTTCTCCTCTACAAATCCGGTTATTAAATTTTCGTGTCAGATGAACGGTTCGTTAGCATTTACCATTCCATTACAAACAACTTTTTTTAGTGTTACTGACGTATGTTTTTGTCCGAAAAATTTGAAAAAGGGAGGTCCCAGTGTCTGACGTCCTACATGCATGTCTGTAAAATTTGGTGCTGATTGGTTGAACGGTTCGGCTTAAAAAGTGGGAACACGTTACGGACAGACAGACAAGCAGACATCCCAAAATCGCCGTTATTTTTTCAAATATCTCTGATACGATAAGAGAGATGGGAAAAAACAAACATAAGACAGCAAACTTGTAGAGGAATTTCTCATCTACAGATTCATGTATTCAGTTTCCGTGAGAGATGAACGGTTAAGCCGTTATTTTCATTTAAATTTCGAGCTGTCAAAAGACGATCGCAAAGGCCAACTTTTCGTGTTACTACCGTAACCTAAAGTGGGTCAATTGTCTAAACAAAATGGCAGAGCTAATATAGCAACGCGACCCTTGAAAATCCACAATAATTGATTAATAATAGCATATATATATATATATATATATATATATAGAGAGAGAGAGAGAGAGAGAGAGAGAGAGAGAGAGAGAGAGAGAGTATTTACACACTTATAATTAATACACTGCCAACGTGATTTGTTTATTATAACAAAATAACAGAATATTCGTCGAAAATATATCGGAAAAAAATGTTTTCGATACCAAATGCAATGGAGATTGTTTCATTATTTTATTGAATTAAAAAGTGAGTGACAGAACACGAAAAATAAATGTAATAGTATAATCAACGATAGAAGTAATAAGTGTAGCTAATAAAGGCAATCGTTCTTAACTTTCAAAACTTAATATGATTGAAGATGTTGCTTTGATGCATAGAACATGGTATGACTGGTTTTATATCTAGCAGTCAGTCAGTATCGCTCTCGAAGTTCTCAGAGTCAGAATCCACATCGGAATTTTCCATGGACGATCGTGGTGTAATTGTAATTGGAATTGCATCCTTTGACAAACTTTTCACATGTGTTTGTGGCAATTTTCTAATACTGGATACGTATGAATTCGAAGTTACCAGAAGCCTCTTTAAAACGTTTTCTATTGTTTTTTACATGTGAACATTTTCTGGAAAAGTCTTCCCGATATCTTTTAATGTCTTTTTTTCTCGCTTGCTGCCGTTCCTCGAACAATTGACCGATCGGCTACAGTGCGTGGCCACTTGTAAATATTCATTCTACAGGAGAATTAGCAGATCTTGGCAGCTGATTCTTGTCAATTCCATCAGATAATTAATCAGTCTATAGTCGGGGAGTTGAAAATCCGCGGTATATTGCGGTATATGCTAACTTTTTGCTCTAGTTGAAAATGGAAGTTTCACAAAGCATGAATGTTTTGCACAGGCATCGAAAAAAATATATTATAAATTGGATAACATTGAAATTTATACCGATTTAGAGTACGAACATTTCTTATATACCTGTAGCAACCGTTTCCCTCTTGTAGAACTGAAGCGTTTCACTTCAGTATCAGAATATTCACTCACAAACCGAGAGTAAATTTGCCTTGCTTTCGCAGAGCCGCTTGTGCTCTCGATGAAGCTCACTTTTGAACTTAAGTAACTCGACAGGTATCGAAGGTGGCGACTTCTCCTTCTGGAATGAGATGCACCAATCCTCCTCCTACCCAAGCCACCCATAAAAATTCCGAGGATCGAAAATTCATTTTCGGGGTTTTGGCCACTTTTGTAGTTTTGGTCCCACTGTGCGTCGTGAGACGAAAGTTCAAATGTTTGCAAAGTTATGGGACCTAAATGCAGTGGTCAGCCGTCCCTAAACTTAAAAACTACTTAAGCATTTATCTCTCAGGGTTCCTCTAAGGCAACATCAAAATGTTCAAATGTTCAAATGTTTGTTAAGCTTAAGGGACTTAACTACGGGGACATCAGTCCCTAAATTTACAAACTACTTATGAACTATCTACAACTAAGGACGGCACAAATATCCATGCCCGAGGGGGAATTCGAACCCCCAACCGTTGTGGCCGTGCAGACCGTGACTGAAGCGCCTCAGTCCCCTCGGCCACCGCGGCCGGCTAAGGCAACATCACCTTCAACTGTCCCTGCAGGCACAGCCATTTGTACAAGGATTCTATACAACACAGCAGCACTTACCAAAATTCAAAACTGTTCAACTGTTTGTGAAGCTTATGGGACTTAATTGCGGGATCATCAGTCTCTAAACTTACAAACTACTTATAAACTACCTTATATTTAGGACAGCACAAACATCCATGTCCGAGGGAGGATACGAATCTCCTACGGGCAACGGCCTCGCGCATCGGGGCATAGCGCCTCAATGCGCTCGGCCACTCCGCCGCGGCGTTCCAAAATTCATTGTGACCAGGTTGTCTACCATGATATTGAGAAAACAGAGCATTAGGTCATAGTGTAGTGAAAAACTGTGTTGTTGCTTCATGTCTAAGTTGGAGTACATGCAGCAAGATTTTCAAATTATTGTATCAAGGTAAAGCAAACAAAGTAATTTGAAAATTTCATTATTAGATTATTGTCGAAGGTCTAAAAAGTGGTAAGAAGTTTGAAAGTGGTGTTAGGTGCGCTAAAGAAAACATATACTGCCCAATGATGTGACACGGAGTCATCAGAAATTTCCCTCGAAAACCTAAAGAAAAAATAAAGAAAACAAATTATAACCCATTCACAGAATATATGACTTCAACTGCGAATGGGCAAAGCTGAAAATGTGTAGCCAGCCGGGATTCGAACCCAAGTTGCCGGTTTTCTAGGCAGTTGCGCTGACCCCTATACCACTTGTTTTAAACTCCTACAGTTTATACACACACACATACACACACACACACACATATAATTCTCAGGAGTGCAGTCGGCTGTGTCACTTGCAGCGCCCTGGGTTAGCACCAGCCACCCACAATCCACAGTTACAGTATATACTGTGTTTCTTCTTCATGAAATTAAGACTTTGAACTAAAGAAACCAGGTAAAGTAGCAAATTAAAACTATCAAAACATAACATTCCTTCGTGGAAACGGAACTACCTCTGTGAAGCGTCTGAATCAGTACGCACAGGCTGTGCTGCTGTTCAACCTCAGCAATTCGTCACTCTACACTGATAGTTGTGGGTGGCGTACTAGCCGACTCCTACTTTCTCAACAACAACAAAAATGTTCATTCTATTGCCAAAGAACTTTGGCAAATTTTCTGTCTTTCGTAGTTTCCAGAGTTCTGTTTTCATATAAGTATGGAGACTGGTCAAGTCATCTTCTCCGCGTTGTGTGATGACATAATTGACATAATTTGCTAATAGCCACATCACCATGTTATTCTTTGCAGTGGGGTAGAACATTTTATCCGGTTTGATTAGTAACTCAGGCCTATAGGGTGTTGTCGACCCGTGTGATAGCTGTGCAAGTGTATCACTGACCCATGTCCAGTTTTATAAATGTCTACGGCAGGTGAAACGGTATATTAATGTGTCGACAAGTCCACACTTAATACCTTTGTCGGTGTTTTTTTTTTTTTTTCAATCCTATCCGATGCAATTTTTCATTAGTGGCCACTGTGTTATTCACCACTCGATACCACGTCGATGCAACTTCCATTGTTAATGGCTGAAAACTGATATTCTTCCATACAATTTTCCAGTGGCAACAAGGAAACTTGGTTTCAATGGTGTTTGCTTTATTGTTTCGACGCCAGTGCTGCATTAGGGCCTTGGTTTTTAAAATCGGGCGAGTTAACATGTCTTCACGGACATAGCTTAGTTCGAGGTAATACTGTCGCAAAAGCTTCAAATGGCAGTTCAGTTGATCCCACTGATTTCGATCAGAGGGCTCATACTTTTCGGGCATACTATTTGGAACAGTTTTGCAGTCAGGGTTTGTGGATTGTCAGATATCGTTCGTAATGTTCGCTTGAGAAACAGTGCTGTGCCCTTCCGTTCGACGTCAGTTAGGCCCAGTCCACCTAACATTCTCGGTTTCATGAGCGTGAGGCAGTCCAGTTTAAATATATTACCCATCCATAAAAATTTTCCGGCTAACTTCATGATCTTCTTAGCTGGTAATGTCGATAATGTAAATACTTGTGCCAGGTAGTATGCTTTGGAAAAAAATCGCACTGACGTGTTTTACGGCCCACTTTAGATCTGTAGTTTCATAAGTTTGTGCAAACATTTTGGACCAAAATAATAATCTAAATAATAAAAGATTAATTAATAAGAGTGTCTGAAACCCTTTTGGCGGGTTTAGAACCACCGAACTTTGGCGTCGTAGTCGAACGCTTTATCCACTACGCTACGGCTATCAATCAGAAGATGAGTCCTTTAAACTCATACTATTGATGGCCGTTGTTAACTGATGCTAATATGGCATTTGTAAACACTAGATTATCGTACGAAGAACTATGTGCTTTTGTTAATTCTTCAGTGCGCCATTTCTATGAAATAACAACGTGTAAGTTACAATAAGAAAATCATCAAATACGGAACGCAAGATGCCAGAAAGAGTTCTGGGCGAGGAATGTCACGTGTCATCTCCGAACGGCTGGTTTTCGTTAATTCAATGGAGGGTGTCAAATCTCCGTTATTTTTGCAAATATGTCTCAAACGATACGATATATGAAAAAAAAAACGTAAGGGAGCTAAGTTGTAGAGAATTTTCTCCTCTACCAATTAGGTTATTCAATTTTTGTGTCAGATGAACGGTTCGTTTGCAATTACAATTATATTACAAACAGCTTATTTTGGTATTACTACCGTATTATTTTGTCCGAAAAATTTGAAAAAGAGAGGTTCTGGTCTCTGGAGGCCTAAAATCATGTCTAAAATTTGGTGTTGATCGGTTTAACGGTTCGTCTTAAAAACAAGGAACACGTTACGGACAGACAGACGGACAGACAGACAGACATCCCAAAATCGCCATTATTTTTGCAAATATCTTTGTAACGCTACGAGATATGATAAAAACGAAAGAGAGCAAAGTTGTAGAGAATTTTCTCCTCTACAAATTCGGTTATTCAACGTTCGTGTCAGATGAATAGTTAAGCCGTTATTTTCATTTAAATTTCGAGCTGTCAAAAGACGATCGCAAAGGCCCACTTTTAGTGTTACTACCGTAACCTAAAGTGGGCCAAAACGTAAATGTTGACAATTTTGGTTTTTTCCAAAAGCGTCACAGCTCGCCAATTGTTTTCAAAGATGAGTTCCTGCATACCATTTATGACCGAGGTCCAATTTTTTGCAGCCATTTTAAGTGGATCTTTATCGAAAATAATTCCCAGCGATTTGGGATTGTCCACTATGTTTACCCATGTGGTCGTTACCTGTTCGAAACCTCTAACGCTGACCATTTTGCATTTCTCTTCGTTGATTCGTGCTCCTGACAAATGACCATAACTATCTATCTCTGATTTCAATATCACTATTTCGTCTTCAGTGCGAACGACTGCTACCACATCATCCGCATACGCACGAATACCAAAGATTGGCTGCGAAAGAGATAGCCCTTGCAACTTTGTCTGTATTGTTCGTAAAAGTGGTTCCAATGAGAAGGCATACAACATCATAGAGAGGGGACTGCCCTGGGTACTCCTCTCTTGACATTGATGGCTTTCGTCAGTTGTCCATTGATGTTAATTCGAGTGGTTATTCCCGTGATCATATTTTGCAACACGGTAACAGCTCTGCTATTTAACCCGACTCTCCCCATGGTTCTCAGCAAATACTGGTGATTGACACGGTCAAAAGCCTTCGAGGAGTCGACTAAAAGTAAGGCACAGTCGACATTGGTTGCTGCACTAATCCGAATGACATCTCTGATTTCGGCTATAGTGGTCATGATAGTCCTACTTGGATACACGTCTGGTGATACTGGATGACTTTTTTTGCTATTGGAGTCATTCTACTTTTAATTGCTCTCGCCACAGTCTTGTAATCAAAGTTTAGCAACATGATTGCTCTAAAGTTGTCAATGGTGTGGTGGCGATGGTTTTTTGGTACTAAAACCACGTTGCCTTCTTTAAAAACTTTCGGTATATTCTGCCCACGGATAATTTCGTTTATATCAGTGATGTGCCAGAAACGGTGATAGAATTCTTTGGGCAGTCCATCTGGCCCAGGGGACCTGTTGGCGAGGGAGTGCACGATTAATTCTAAGATGTCTGAAACGGTAAAGTCCGACAACAGATCTGCGTTGTCGCCCGCTGTTACATTACATCCAAGTTTTTGAAAGAACACAGATGCTAGATTGTTATCAAATGGTACCTCGGAATACAAATGTCCGCAAAATGTTTCGGAATTCTTGCACAATGTCTTTTTGTTCCACTAGTAGAGCACCGTTAGGTGCGGTAAGGCAATCTATAAAAGTTCGTGCACGACTTTTACTGTGCTTAGTGAGATGGTACAGAGATGTTATCTCGCTCTCACTAACAGATTTCGCTTTGGACTTGATTTTTAGTCCCTCAAGTTGTCTTCTCTTGATACTAATTAATTTCGCTTTTAACCTCTTAATTTGTGCTGTGTAAGTGTTACTGTCATTGGATTTTTCGTATAATTCTCTTAGAACTGTGTAGTAATATTCGGTGGTCCGTTTCTCATCCCGTGTTCTATGACAACTATAAGAGATTAAAGCTTGCCTTAGTTTCCTCTTAGCCGTAAGGGTCTACCACTCTAATTTGGATCTGTGTCTATCCATAGAGCGTAGACAAGTATTCCAAGTTATTACGATAAACTCTTCAAGTTCTATATCCTGGAGGTGCGATGTGTTTAGCATCGACTGCCCTCTGCCGTATGCTCAGTGGTCTGTAAATGGTGCTGGTATGAAGTCAACATCATTAAGACGGTTACTTAGCTGGGACGATGTATAAATCCTGTCGATACGACTACTGGAGGTGGGAGTGAAAAACGTGAATTTTACTTGGGTAGGGTAAAAGAATTCCCATGTGTCTTGCAGCCTAATGTTGTTGAGAAGTTCATGAAGCTCTTTACAATAATTAAAGTTCGGCCGTTGGTCTTTTCGGCGGAGGACACAGTTGAAGTCTCCTCCTAGCAAGACATTAAGTGGATCTTTTGCTAATAAATAGATAATTTTATCCTTGAAGAAGACACTTCGGTCAGATTTGTGACTACTTCCTGAAGGCGCGTAAAGATTAATGAATGTGACATCAAATACTTTGCAAGCAATGCCACGACCAGACTCAAGTTTTTCAATATCCGTTACGGGAATTCCTTCCCGGACTAGGATGGCCGTGTGTTTTTCATGGGCTACATCCTCTATTGTGTGAAATCCTGGGATTTGTATTGTAGAAACAGCTACTTCCTGTAAAAATAAGATATCAGCCTCAGAATCGTAAACGAATTGTTTAAATGCTGCAAGTTTCAGATCGGTTGTTAGACCAATTATATTTACACTTATCAATTTGTACCCTTGTGTCCTACTGGGTTGCATGCTACTTTAAATTTATAGGATCATCAGAATCTCACCAATCCGTCTTCGTGTCAATTCGAACATCTTGTAACGATACACTAATTTTTTTATTGTTTGTTTATCTTTAATCAGCGATGCTTATCGCCCCCGGTTCCCTCTGACTCGCAATGCAACTAATTTAATTTCGTTCGTCATTTTTATTTCTTTTTTTACTTCCAGAAAAGCGAGAAGACGGAACCGTGATAGTAGTTTTACTCACTCTCTGGTCTGTATCTAATCGGTGTAGACGTCTTTCATACCTGTAACCACCCATGTAAGTAAGAATAATGCAAGCTGTTGCTGAAAATATATTATTTAAATTTAAAAGCATTCCCTCTCCTTGGTTTTCATTTAAATCAAACTCCTCCACGTCAAATATTTAACTTCTTAACGTTTTCAGTTCCTTCGCCTGCGTAATAGTTTGATGTTCAGACGCCATTACAATCGCTTCGCATTGCCTGCAAAATTTCAATCAATCAATCATCCTTATACAATACTTTGCTTGATTTTAGAACCTGCAGTCATTTCTTTTGTAATTTAACGAAATCCGATCATTTTTTAAATTATTTTATCATTACCAGTAACTTCATGTTCCACCCACAGTCACACAACAATGAAAAGCGAAGTGAACAGTCTGAACATTGATCTCCTACGGAAAGTATCTCTAACAAAAAAATGTTCAAATGTTTGTAGAACTTATGGGACTTAACTACGGGGTCATCAGTCCCTAAGCTTACAAACTACTTATGAACTAGCTAAGACTAAGGACGGCACAAATATCCATGCCCGAGGGGGAATTCGAACCCCCGACCGTAGTGGCCGTGCAGACCGTGACTGAAGCGCCTCAGTCCCCTCGGCCACCGCGGCCGGCTATCTCTAACATTCACGTATTAAATATTTAAAGTTATCATTTGGAGCTTCTACAATCCGAAGCGCAGGGATCCAGCTAGATGCTTTCCAAAGGTCTTATAAAGTGCTGTTGCTTGTATGGTGCCCGACTTTAATATACAACCCGCGGTTAAATTCCTTTAATGTTCATTTGGTGCTGTACCTTAACTAAATTATTTCAAATTCAAAAATTCGGTACCATCAATTCCTTGTCCGAAAAATATAATCGCGGAATCTACTTTAACAATAATGGCATCATACGAAGCAAGGGCAACGTTATAATTTAATCCTTCACTGGTTTTTGTGTGATCAGT
Source organism: Locusta migratoria (assembly GCA_026315105.1). Taxonomy (NCBI): domain Eukaryota; kingdom Metazoa; phylum Arthropoda; class Insecta; order Orthoptera; family Acrididae; genus Locusta; species Locusta migratoria. The sequence continues at coordinate 398,114,672 of CM048750.1, read as the reverse complement.
CCGCTCTGCGCGTTACGATCTCATTAGGCTGTACCGTTTTCTTTGTCCGAGAAGTGGAGGGCAATTTTTAAACGTTTATTGCCGTTGGAAAATCTTGCCTCACTTCTGTCTGCAGATTTGCAGCTGCCGCGTCTTTGGTGCCCGCCGAACTTTGCCCGTCGTCCGGCGAGTCACCGCTAGTGCCTGCAATGGTCGCGTCTGTGTAAACATTGTGACGACACTTTGTTTGTTGCCGGTATCGCCAGCGGCGTTTCTTTCGTGTTCGTGTTGCCTGGATACGTTTAGTTGACCTGCAGTGATTTCCATGCTGTGTGTGTTTACATCGGGCTTCGCTTCCTGGTGGGATTGTAGTGGCACCGCGCTTTGAGGTGTTGTCTGTCTTTTGAAGTTTTTCCGGTTTTTCGGGATCCTGCGTTTCCTCATCAGTGCTGTTAGCATCGCTAGTTTTGCGCCGCTTGGTAGGTGCAGTGGTTATGACACTTTTGAGCGGGTTCGAATCCGCGTCCTGCATTTGAGGCAACGGACGGAACTCTTTACTCGGAGTCTGCTCTGCAACTTTTTCAGTGACAGAGGGTCCTGGTATACTAGCTGCTTCGACACGATTTTCTGGCAACAGATCAGCTAGCGTCAGTTTTTTTTTTTTTTTTTTGCGCTGCTGGAGGGTAGGTTTCAAAATTGTGGCACGTTGTGCACAGTCTTGCCTTAAATTGCCACTTTCATTACAGATATAACATGTCGATACCTGACCAGAGTACTGAACTTGCGCTCTATACCCGCAAACAGTGATGTGTGACGGGATATTTACTTTAACGTGCATTTCAACGGAGTGGACGCCATTGTAGCATTGTAATTTATGATGACTGGACCACCGTTCAAGGCGAATGTCACCATATTGCAGTAATACCTCTTTTAGAAAGCAGTTCTCTACTTCAGGGGGCAGGTTAAAGATTCGCACATTTCTATACTCCACACTAGCATTAGAAATTTTTACAGTACTCACCGATCCATCTCGATGACGAAATTCAGCGTCCCCTCCGTGTTGAAGCACCAGACGTTCCAGGGTTAATCATTTGACGTAAAAACACTACCGTTCCAAATCATAGTAGGCTGTATGAACATGATCGGTGTTGATTACAAGGGTTTTCGTTACACAATCATGCACTTCCAGTGAGCTGGGTTGCTTGTTTCGGGTTGATTTGTCAAACTCAAATTGCAGGATGTTCTTCCTGGGTATCGTTAGGGCCAAGTTGCAAATTAACACAACAGGGCTAATTGTATATGACGCAAAGAACTACAAAAAGTTACCAATCAAGTCACAGACGCGATCAAACGTATTCACAATGACACAAGTATTCGAATCGAAACGGCGCGTGCACAACGTAAACAAACTGCCGGCGACTCGCGGTGCTCAGGCACTTCCTCACTCTGCCACATCTAAGGCGGAACTGGTAGCACTGGGGCACAGTGATCGCCGCACCTGCAAGGACTACCCAAGCACGCCTCCCGTCACATACAAATTCGTTAGTGGGGAGGCGTGGGCAAGTTTGTGGCCCTTACTGTTACTGGAATTAGTTTCATAACTACGAGTTTCAGTACTATGGGCAGGAACTGGTGTCTAACGGGGAAGGCGTGCTTAGGTAGCCCTTGCAGATGCGGTGATCACTGTGTCTCCAGTGACATGTCGGAGTTTTTTTACATCGAGCTCAGTTACTTACAGGGCATCACTGCGCGTGTGACATCACTAAGTACGCGCAGCATCATACAGACATGGCAGAAGACGGACAAGCCTAACAATATCACACTAAAATACCCAACTATTGACTGGAAAACGGTGTGGAAAAATATTAGTTTGCGGATCCACACAGCGGAGGTATCATCTACATGGTACAAAGTAATAAATGAAACTGTCGCGACGAATGAAAAGCTCCATCGCTTTGGGCGCGCTGATTTAGACAAATGCCAAAAATGTGGCCTGATAGACACCTTGCGACACAGGTTTACCTGCTCTGGACACATGGACAATTGGAAATGGATTCGGAGGAGACTTGCCTTGTTAACGAGAAGCACCGAAAACAGCCATACGACAGACATCTCGTTATGGCCGGATAAAAACTTCTACCCGGAAACCAAAAATAACACCATGTTTTGGTTATTAGGCCATTTCGTGAATTACGTAATCCATGGACCAGGAGAAGATAATCTAATTAGCTTTGAGAACTACATGGAGTCAGCACGATGGAAGACACAACAAGTCTGTAACACGAAAAAGACATTCGGCAATATGCTCGGTATTGCTTTTGAAAGGCATGGTATAGGATAAATATAAAGAAAGATAATCAAGACGCATCCACTGCGCAGTGCCACTAAAAAAGGCACAACATGAAAATCAAAAGAGAAATATAAACAAAACTGGTAAAATGTAAACAAACAGCAATCTAAAAATAAAAAAAGTGGCGCAATTTGATTAGAAAAAAAATGGTGTAACGGTTAGCACTCTGCAGTAAAAAAAAAGTGGTGTAGTGGTCAGCGCAACTGCCTAGAAAGCGGGAGACACGGGTTCGAATCGCGGCTGGGTACACATTTTCAGCTTTGTCCATTCGCAGTTGAAGTCATATATTCTGTGAATATGGAACAATAACAAGTGCAGGATCAGAAGTGACGTCTGTTCTTTCGGAACAGATGCCAAATGTATATATAAAAATTATAAATTCTAGCAAATATACTTTATTCCAATCATTATGTACAGAAATATGTAAAGAAATATTTTTGTTTATAAATTAATAAAATTTGGTATTTAAAGGGTTAAACTAACTTATCCTAAAAACAACACACACACACACAAACACACATGCCGGATGGAGGACTCGAAACTTCGACGCGGAACGGCCACTCTCACCGTAGCAAGGCGCCTTAGTGCGCACGGCTATTCCACCAGGGCGACGCGAAAACCCGAGAAAAATTTTCGTAAGTAAACAGGTCAACTTTTTAGAATAAATAAATTACGAATTGTTTTTCGGTCTGTACAAACAAATCAGATTGTAGGTATCAATCATTTCAGACCACTGAAGATGTTTTACATTCAATAAAACGGAACGCGATCGGTGAAAAACGATCTCCTCACCTTATTGTTTTTGTATAGACGGATGGCCTTCATAGTTAACAAATAATGAGCATGACTTTTGCAACATAGTAAAAATTAAAGAAATTTAGTTAAAAGAATCTCACCGGGTATTTGTAAATTCTTCCAACATTTTCCTCTGGCATCGCCACTGCAATGAACGCATACAATTAACAACATAACTCCCTCGGGGATGGAGTAGTGTGTTAGTGTAAGTTAATTTATGCAATCTGTAAGTCCAGCGACTGATGACCACAACTGTTTGGTACCTTAGATTTACAAGTATTTGAAAATTTTGTAGACAAAAATAACACGGAAAGTACGGAAGTCACGCGCTCTGTACGAACATGATTATAAACTTAAATACTGCATTCATCTCAGGAATCGACGATCTTATACGTATTGAGATCGTTGGCAAAATATCGGCCCCGGAATTCGAAGACTAACTATAATAGTTTCCACAGCAAACACCTGTCTCGTAAGAGCGTAAAAATCTAGTCTACTGTACACTAGCGACAAAACACAACCAATTTCTTAGTAAGCGATAGCTATGGAGATGCCACCGATGCCACCACAGCTAAAGCAGAGGCAATAAACACAGCTTCCAGAAATCCTTCACCAAAGAAGGCGAATTTAATACTCTAAAATGCAGCCGGCCGCGGTGGCCGAGGAGACTGAGGCGCTCCAGTCACGGTCTGCACGGCCACTACGGTCGGGGGTTCGAATCCCCCCTCGGGCATGGATATTTGTGCCGTACTTAGGATTAGCTAGTTCATAAGTAGTTTGTACGTTTAGGGACTGATGGCCCCGTAGTTAAGTCCCATAGACTCTACAAACATTTGAACATTCTAAAATGCAAATAAGAAACACCTGTCAACATGCGTGAACTAGATATTTCGGAGTAGTAAAGCAACGGAAATCACGTGACAAAAGCAAGTCTTCCGGTCCACACTGTATACCTTTCAGAGTAAGCAGATGTAATAGATCCATACGTGTCACACACAACCGCTCGTACAACCCACAGTCTCGAAAGGTGTACAGGTCACTCCAATATTCAAGAAACAATACCCAAAATGATACCCAAAATTAGAGGCCCGTACCATAATATCCATTTACAACAAGATTTTGGAACGCATACTTTATGAACTATCTTGGAGAGAACAACCTATTGACCCATAGTCAACACGGATTAGGAAAGTATCGCTCTTTAGTCACATGAAGTGATAAAGGGATCTCAAATCGATCCCATATTTCTGGATTTTCGGAAGGTTTTTGACACTGCAGCTCACAAACGGCTTCTTATGAAACTGCGTACTTAGGTAATACAGACACAGTTGTGCGACTGGATTCGTGATTTCCTCTCAGTAAGTATTAATGGATGGAAAGTCATCGTGTAAAACAGAAGTGATATCTGGCGTTCCCCAGGGAAGCGTTATAGGTCCCCTACTCTTCCCTGTCTTTACAAACGATTTAGGAGACAATCTGAGCAGTTGTCTTAGAACATTGAGAGATGGTAGCCCATCTCTCATCTTTATTAACTGTGTTTATCGTTCGTGTAATGATGTAAAGCGATCAATACATGCATTTTTCTATTGCTGTCGGGAATGCAGTGCAGGGAAGATTTTTGCTGATGTGAAAAGAGAAAGTAATGTCTGTGGGAATGAGATTCAAACAGATTGAGTGCCAAATAAGAGGAACAAAGTTAGAACAGGTAGACAGTTTCAAGTACCTGGGATGTATTTTCTCACAGGATGGCAACATAGCGAAAGAACTGGAATCGAAGTGCAGCAAAGCTAATGCAGTGAGTGCTCAAATAAGATCTACTCTCTTCTGCAAGAAGGAAGTAAGTACCAAGAGTAAGTTAGCAGTGCACCGCTCTATCTTTCGGCCAACTTTGTTGTATGGGAGTGAAAGTTGGGTGGATACAGGTTACCTTATTCATAAGATAGAGGTTACAGATATTAAAGTAGCAAGAATGATTGCAGGTACCAATAGATGGGAACAATGGCAGGAGGGTGTCCATAATGAGGAAATCAAAGAAAAGCTGGGAATGAATACCATAGATGAAGCAGTTAGAGCGAACAGACTGAGATGGTGGGGTCATATTACACGCATGGGAGAAGCAAGGTTACCTAAGAGACTCATGAGGTCGTCAGTGGAGGGTAAGAGGAGTCGATGTAGACCAAGAAGAAAGTACTTAGATTCGGCGCACAATGATTTTGAAGTAAAAGGCATAACATCAGACGAGGCATCAATGTTAGTACTGAATAGAGGATCATGGAGGAATTTTATTAGAGTTACTATGCTCCAGACTGAACGCTGAAAGGCATAATCAGTCTCTAATGATGATGATGGTGATGATGATCAGAAACAGAGCTGAGTTTGTCTTGATGGGGGAGAGTGGAATTCCGGTGGAGATGGCCGTTACAGCACTCTCTACCAGTGGCCAGCCGCGTGCCCTGGGGCACAGACAAATTTATACAGACAGGAAACCTCCGTAAGGGCCCGGTCCCACGCTCAGGGGTGCAGGGAGGGAAGGTTTCGTAAGATGTCCCATGATGGCGCTGCGGTCAGAAGCAGCCCTTTAAACTGGCCAGAGCAGGCGGCAGGTAGCGGCTGTCCCCACCACCACCTCCCCTCAAACGCCGGCACACCGGACACAGCTGTGGCCTCGTGGCAGGCGGCACGAGCTCTCCCCTCTGCCTCCCCTCCACGCTACCCTCAGAAGCGCCTCTAGTCTCATCTACCGGTACTAAGCCGGGGAACCGTCTGACACCTGCTAGCATCTTACGGAACTATGAGGGTAGCATAGGACAGAGGTTTAGGGGGGGCTTCTCCTCTGTATATGTTACTCTGTGCCTGGGGGCCGCGCCGTAGGGGTTCCGATAGCAATGTGCCTTAGTGCTCTGGCCGAGCAGCAGGTTGTAAATGTCTTAGCCTAGTGTCCCAAACTGAGAAGGAGTATTGTCTGTGCTTTTAGAACCAATCCTTCGGATTTTGGAAAAAGATAGGTAGCTACTCTGATGAGGCAAGCGCCCAGAATCTTGTCTGCTAAAACGGAAGACGACACATAAAGTGGCTGTTTTCTCTACATGCTCGGTTTGCGCTTCTACAGTGACGGTTTGGATCGTTGGTGAAGAATCGCGCCAAAAGTGTATGTGGAAGGGGTAGCCGACTCCGACTGGCTATGTTCAAAGCGCCAGCTTTTCGAAATCGGCGGTCGTTTAGTAAAATTTTACTGGGCAGAGTTTGAAAACTCGATGCTGATTCGTTTTTCCGAAAAAAAACGGGTTCTGGCAGGGTCTTGCGCGGCAGACGCGATATCGTGAGGACTTCATGCTTTGCTCCGCTTGAGTACGGACGCATCTGCTCGCGCGCTGTTTTCTTAGTGGACGGACTCGGTGATTTTACTTATTGAGCCGATACTTGGACGGATGTACTTGTATAAGTTATAGGGCACACACTGAGATTTGTACTTGAGCTGAAAGTCCTTGTTTTTCGGTTTGGATAAGGTCAGCCAGTCAATACTAGTGCACCGAGTTACTGGTTACGATATACTCAACTTCTGGAGTCATCTAGGCCTTCAGTACGTGTGCATATTGGTCTACGCTAACTGACTTGGCAGAAGTGCTTGAAATCGTAGGCACTGTGTACTGCCGATCACACAGAGGTTGATAGGAGGGAGTACAGCTTCCGAGTAACGAAGCGTGTTTTTTTTTTTTTTTTTTTTTTTTTTCGTGATCACAGAAATTTTCAGCTTACAGCCGCCCTGCGCCCACTCCACTGCAGCGCAGCGCCTCAATTTGGTAATGTATAGCAAAGCGCTCGACAGCAACAAATAGTCGTTGCATCAGGTTCTGCATAATAGTGGGATTGTGTAGTTATGAAAATCAACCCTGCACTGATATTCCGGTTCAATTATTCAGTTACGAATATTGTATCAATTCATGATAGGGTTTTTTGTCTTGTCAGTCGGTGTTAAATGCAAGTTTCATAATGATCAGTGTAAAGTCATAATCATCTAGATTATTCTTTCATATTTGATGGTAATTGTAAACTTGGATGTTCAATGTAGTTTGCGTTTTGTGTTGGAGTTTCTATATGAGGTTTTTTCTGATTAATGGTAATAATAAACTTATTGTTAAAATGGAAGGATATTTTTCTAACATTAATACTTATCACATCCTAGCTAGCTTATTAAATTTTTGGTGGGAAGAAATTATTAATTTATATTTTATGCCGCTTGCAGGAAGTGGAAGAGAGATTGTCAATTAGTATTGAATCAGGGCCATATTCTATCACTCAAATAATTTTTAATATCATGATTTATTATCACAGTTATTAATTCAGGGTCAGCCGCGCTTGTCTCTCATGCCAATATTTAGCGTCCCCTGCCAGTTACATTCTACTTTTTTTCCGAAACCCGAGACACCCACTACACTTTACAACGTTTTGCGGATGATGTTGTTTATCGATTTGCGAAGTTACCATAAGTTCAAAAGCAACTGCCAAACGATCTGCATGAGATGTCTATTGGGTGCGAAAATTGACAATTGTCCCTGATAATGAAAAGTGCGAAGTCATCCATATGACCACTAAAAGAAATCAGTTAAACTTCATTCACACGGTAAATCAATGAATTCATATAAATAGCTCGGAATTACAATTACGAACAACGTAATTTGGAAGGAACGCACAGAAAACACCGTAGGTAAGGCGAAGCAAAGGCTGCGTTTCATTGGCGGAACACTTAGTAGATGAAACAGTTCTACAAAAAAACTGCCTACACTACACTTTTGGAGTATCGCTACGCTTCGTGGGATCCCCGCCAAACAGGACTGAGGGAATATGTAGAGAATGTTCAGAGAGGGGCAGCTCGTTTTGAGTCATCGCAATACAGGGGAGACGGTGTCACCGAAATGATGCGCGATTGGGGCCTGGGAATCATTACAAGAAAGGCATTATTCGTTGCGATGAGACTTTTTTGTGAAATTTCTTTCACCATCTTTCCGCTTCGAATCCGAAGATATTTTGTGAGTATCCACAGACAAGATAATCATAACAAAATAGGAGAAATCATATCGAAGAGGGAAAGATTAGGGTGTTGCATTTTCACGCGGGCTATATTAGAGAATAGAACGGTAGAAAAATTTTAGGAAAGCGGTTTGATGAACCCTCTTACAGAGAGTTATATGCAGATGGCGATTAGTTACGCGATGAACCCAGTTAATCTTCACTCGAACACATCTCCGCACATGATCGGAAGTAATATTACAAACCATTAATCTAAGTTCAAGAGTCTATATTAAACATGCTAGACAACAATCCACTACCGTCTCCACAGACACAAGAGAAGAAGCAATGTTACCTCACCATGATCCCAGCACAAAGTGACCACCGAGCTGCAAGGAGACGGGGAAGCTACCGGAAACTGGGCAAAACCAATGATAACAGCGGTGGTGGGGAGAGAAGATCTTGAGACTCGCCCTGGAGAAGGCTCGTCGATTAGCTTGTAACCAAAGGGTGTAGAAACCTCTTTGGTCGCATCAGTAGCAGGGGCTGGTAACGACTAACTATCGACTCTGAGCCAGAGAGAACCATGCAAAGCGAGCTATCACTACCCACATTCAGGCAGCCATTAGATTCTTGCACATCCACTTAAAAGTAAAACAAGTACACATTCTCACAGGGGCATTTAGAATTATTAAAATAACAAAATCCTAGCAATATTAACTAACATTTCAGAAACTTATATTTTAAAACATGAAATAAAAATGCTATTCCTCATGCCTCGAAAAGAGTGGGGTTCTAGTCTTAACAAAATGCTAATCTATCGACGTCAAATACATTACAATTTTATAAAAAATATATGGGAGACGATAGATGGTCGTCTTTCAATGTTTAACTCCCCAACAAGGCTTCACTCCAGAAAAATGGCTTCAGAAAAAACTCTTTGGCGCTTAAATTAATATTCGACGATAATAAATTTTATTGTAATAAATTTCCTTATAAATACTTTCCCTCCATAGCCATTCTGCATTTTATAACTTCTTTACTTCAGCGATCAAAAGTTATTTTGACGCCGAAGTAACTTTTATACTTCGTTGTTTTCCCACTTCCCTCCTGTCAAAAACTTTATATACGTGTATCAACCTTAGTTAATTTCTATTTTATGTAAAGTCACCCATTTTGATATTATTTGTATTTTATTGACTTTTAAACTGATCTATTTTGCATTTTTATGGCATATGGGATTATGTGGCATATGGTCACATTTGTATTGTATTGGTCAAACTGTAAAAAATCTAGAACGTGAATATAGTTTTTATTCAAATTTGTGCCTACCTCATTTCAACCACCTTTGACTGAAATATTTCGGATATATATATATATATATATATATATATATATATATATATATATATATATATATATATATATATATATGCTGTAGACAAACCTGGATTCATCTGAAAAGATGACTTTTTGCCATTCGTGCACCCAGGTTCGTCATTGCGTACACCATCGCAAGCGCTCCTGTCTGTGACGCAGCGTCAAGGGTAACGCCAGCCATGGTCTCCAAGCTGATAGTCCATGCTGCTGCAAACGTCGTCGAACTGTTCGTGCAGATGGTTGTTGTCTTACAAACGTTCCCATCTGTTGACTCAGGGATCGAGACGTGGCTGCACGATCTGTTAGAGCCATGCGGATAAGATGCCTGACATCTCGACTGCCAGTGATACGAGGCCGTTGGGATCCAGCACGACATTCCGTATTACCTTCCTGAAACCACGGATTCCATATTGTGCTAACAGTTATTGGATAGCGATCAACGCGAGCAGCAATGTAGCGATACGACAAAAATCGCTATTGCAATAGGCTGCAATCCGACCTTTATCAAAGTCGTGATGGTACGCATCTCTGCTCCTTACATGAGGCATCACACCAACGTTTCACCCGACAATGCCGGTCAACTGATTTTTTTGTATGAGAAATCGGTTGGAAACTTTCCTGATGTCAGCACATTGTAGGTGTCGCCACTGGCGCCAAACTTGTGTGAATGCTCTGAAAAGCTAATCATTGGCATATCACAGCATCTTCTTCCTGTCGGTTAAATTTCGTGTCTGTAGCAATTTTAATGGCCAGAAGTGTGTATCTCGCCACAACGAATGACGCATTTCTTCTTAATGATTTCCACCCCAAGTCGTGCATCGTTTCCTTGAAACACTCTTGCCTTTATCGTGATAATACAAAAGGAGCTAACATACTCAAAACTTCCTCTAAGTCGTCCGTCAGTTCCACTTGAGCATCTAACGACAGACAGCATCATCCGCAAACAGTCTAATAGAACTACTCATATTGCCTTCTAAATCAGTAGGTACGCAAAGGGTTTTCTGGACAGAAATTTGGGGCTTCTGAGCCAAATTTGACCTTTGACCTCGCAGAGTTGTGATTAAAAGTCGTGGAGTCATCCAGCACTATCTTTTAAATGATGTAAGCAGCATGCACCAATTGCAGGCGTTCCGCAGCGCTCAATGGCGTGAGCAGGCCACTAGCCATCAGTGAGAGCTGAGAGTAGCGTAAGCGTAGACAGGGAAAACGACATGGGGGACTGTGATTCATCACTCTGCACCGAATACTTCTAAATCGTTGTTGTTGTGGTCTTCAGTCCGCAGACTGGTTTGACGCAGCTCTCCATGCTGCCCTGTCCTGTGCAAGCCTCTTCATCGCAGGATACGTTCAGCAACCTTTATCCTTTAGAACTGCTTACTGTATTCGTCCCTCGGACTCCCTCGACGATTTTTACCCAAAACACTTTCTTCTGGTGCTAAGTTGACTATTCCTTGATGTATCAGAATGTGTCCCACCAACCTATCCCTTTTCTTAGCCAGGATATGCCAGAAACTCCTTTTCTCCCCAATTCTGTTCACCTCCTGATTAGTCACACGATCTAATCAACATTCATCTGTAGCACAACATTACAAAGCTTCTATCACCTTATTGTTTAAGCTCCATGTTTCATGTCCATAAAACCCTATACACCAGGTAAATGCTTTCAGAAAGGACATCCTAACATTTAAGCTAATTGAGAGGGTAGGAGGAGAGGTGTAGTAGGAGGGTGCCAACCAACGCCCGGAAACATTTCATACATCCCAGATAAAAGCGGCTGGAATGACACAAGGCGCAGCCGGAGCTGAGGGAGAAGTACGAGTTGTTGACAGATCAGACACTTGGAGAGGGATGGACGGTGTGTCGTATGGCCGCTAGGAACTCGACCACATAGCCTGAAAACAAAGCAAACAGACCGCACTGAGGTGCTATTATAACTTGACATAAACACCTCTCCAGAGCAGCCTCTTCAGCTCATTGAATCCCTTGGCTCCCCGTGGACAGACAGAGTGCCAGTGCCACCCAGAACAACTTCAATGCATACGTCGGGCCCAGCCACAAACGGCCCCTTAATGAAAATAACTAGACCCTGGCGATGCCATGCATCGTGTAAAACTCGCTGCCTGATCCCTTGCCCGCACTCCATCTGCCTTGGCACGCCACCGTACTACCACACGCGGCAAGGAATACACCAGTCAAAAGAGAATCGTCATGCGATTGGTGGATGCACAGAGAGATCAATGGTAATTAAATCAAGGACAGGGTCAATCGAAGAAACAGGAGCCAGGACGGCTCAACCTCCCTCCCCCCTCCATTATACAAGGACCCACATGGTAGCGAGGTGAAGTGGCATCAGAAGTTACAAGCTTAACCTGATTAAGATGGACCTTAAAAAATTTGTTGGTGGCTGATTCCCGAACTATCAGATTACTGAGTCCACTTACTTCCATTATAATACATAGACCCAAATAACGAGGGAAAGTTTGGAACCAGAGGATGTCTGACTACCGCTACTAGGATAATTACGTATATGAACAGTATCACCGGGTTCACCCTTAAAAGGCGTACATCCTTTATTATACCTAGTGGCCTGATGGTGATGTGCAAAGTAAATATTAGTGCGCGCTCACCTCCAATTCTCCTTAATGGTGGCCGGGGTGAGAGTGATCGGAAGATGATCTTGAATGCCCCAGAAATTGGACAATGGAGAATTAACCTGATATGAGAACATCAAGGAGCTTCATGAGGGGCGGAATTAAAGGCCAAAATAAGTCAAGGCAAACTGCTATCCCACTTATTGTGACAATAACTATGATAAATAATAAGGGCGGACTTGAGGTTATGATGACCCTTTCAGTAAAGGACCCCTGAGGATAATATGGTGTAGTTGTAATACGTTAAATAGCATTACCAGCGCAGAAGGCTCCGAATTGAGCCAAAACAAATGCAGGAGCGTTATCACTTACTAGCTGCTTGGGGGGTCGAAATTATTGAAAAATGTTAGTGAGATGAGCAATAGAAATATCGGTAGTAACGTTTCTACTGGGATCCAGCCAGAGGATGCAAGGAAATCCATCGATAACGACAAGTATGTACCAATTATCCTTCTGGGAACGTTGTAATGGGCCAAGATAATCAATAAAAATTGAGAAAACCAACTTGGGAATTCTTGGATTTAGCTTCATTACAGAGGCTACAATCACTAATCATGCGACTGACATCCTGTTTCAGACTATCCCAGACCTAATTCTCTTTGATTAGTTGCAATTTTATGAACCCCAAGGTGTCCGCCCAAGAAGGAGTCATGAAAGTAACAAAAATAGACTTGACCAGATGACGATAAATGTAGACCTTAAGATCGTTATTGTGACCCATCTTTTTTTCACAAGACGCCGCCTTTCGAGATGTAATTCTGGGGGTTTGCTTACGGGCAACATCACAATGTATGGGCCCAAGAAGGTAATCCTTCTCCCGCCTAGATTCGATATCCGTAAATAAATGAGAGATTTCAGCCAAAACTGGCCACAAAAGATTGGAGCCCATTACCTGGGCTACACTACAATCTGTTCGAACATACGATTCAAAGCATTGGCCAAGGCATCATCCGTACCTCTGATATGACGAACGTTAAACTTAACAGCTGAAATCCTAATGGCCCACCTAGCACTAAAGCCACTCTGATGTGGTCGTGCTAACACCCAGCTGAGAACTTGGTTATTGGTTTTGAGATCGTGACATGCCACATAAAACCGAAATTTCTCTAAGACAAATAAGACGGCAAGCGCTTGATATTCGTACAAAGAATATTTTAGTTCAGCATCAGTGAGTCAGTGTGAAGCATACGTCAAAGGTTGCAACTGACGTTGAAAATCAGGGACACCTAAAACTCGTGGGTTAGCAATAGCAGATTTGACTGGCGTGAAAGTCAGTTGTCTGATCCGTGAAAGACGGCTGTCTGCCGTCTTCCCTACGTTTTTAACTTTGTAAATTATAGACGGACATTTTTTACTAAACGAGAACCCCTTTCTTTCGGAGGCATGAGGAATAGCGTTTCGTATGATGTTTTTAAATGTTAGTTTCTGTAATATTGCTGGGATTATTATTGTGTCTATGAATGTGGCAAGATGGACGGTTTCTCCGTGACGCCACTGTCTCTGTGAGAATGTGTACTTGCTTTATTTTCTATGTGCATATATGAGAACCTTCTAGCATGGGAGACTGACTGTATGTATGAGAATTTTCGTCGTCGGCTGCTGCCTGCTAGTTGGGTTGGTAATGCACGGTAGCGAGCCTCAGTAGGACGCTCGAGTCTAAGCTCTCCCCAGAACCTCGTTTCTCTTGGGTTTTTACCGATTTCCGGCCGCTGGCGGGGGTCTTGCGGGCCGATACTACACTCTGTGGCTGCGCTTCGAACTGGTAAGACGTTCTGATTTTCTTTGTCTGGTATATTAATGATATTAATGATTGTGTGTAATTCTCGTGATCTACGACGTATGTTGGCTACAGTCTCTTTGTCTTCCTGCTGCTAACGTAAAGTTTAAGTCAGTTCTAAATTCTGGGACAAGGAACAAGATTCTGTTGCAGGAAGTAGTCAGTAGTTCACGCGAATCCTTTAGCTGGTTTAATGGCCAAAGTTATATGTTTAAAGTAGCTTTTTAACTGGCTCCCTTCACCTAGAATTAATTTTACAATTAACGGTGGTATTTCATCCTCTCGCCAATAGAAGGGAACACTCTTTCTGCAGAGTTGGTTCAATGGAGCTGCTAACTGAGCGACATTAGGTATGAAGCGTCGAAAGTAATTGGGCATAACAATGAATCGAGCAATTCGCTTCTTATCTCTGGGAGTCGTAAATCCTTAAGAGCCTTACTGTGTTAATGATCGATGGAAATATTATCTCCAGAAACCAGATGACCAAGAAAGGAGACCTGATTGCATGCCATAGTTATTTTAGGCGGTTTAACTGTTAAGCCTGTTTCAAGTAATCGGCACAAACAATAGATAAGTGTTCAATATGTCCCTGAAAGGTTTTACTATAAATGACTACATCATCCAAATAATTAAAAACGCAAGAGAGTTTTAGGTCCCCCAGTACATAATCGAGCATACGGGGCAAAACAGCTGCGCCGGTGGCTAACCAAAAGTAACTCTATTAAATTCAAAGAGATTCAAATCAGCATAAAATGCAGTGAGGTGTTTACAGTCTTCAGTGAGCGGGATTTGGTGGTAAGCCTGATTGAGTTCAGGGACGGTGAACCACTTAGCACCCAAAAACCAGGTGAAAGAATTATGCAAATTGAGCAAGGGAATAGATTGAAGAATGATCTTTTTATTCAGACCTCTATAGTGAACAACAGGAAAAATCTTTCCCCTGGTCCTGAAGTACTAAAAATATTGGGGAAGCATAACGAGAGATACACGGTCATATTACGCCCTTCTGTAACTTCGCATCAAGTTTAGTCCGCAATACTTTAACCTTAGGAGGTGAAAGACGATACGGAGGTTGACTAACGGGAATATTATCCGTCAGCCTAATGCGATACTTTATAACATTCGTCACACCGAGTCTATCCGAAAAGAGATTGTAGAATTCAATCAGTTTATTAGTGAGTTGCGAGGCCTGTTGAGGAGTGAGATGAGAAACCTCAAATTGAGTACCAAAACAAGTAAGTGTGGTATATCTGTATTTTGTGAATAATGAAATGCCAAGATCGCAGTATTTCGTCTTTATTTATAACAGACGGCCGGTTTTGATGTACAAAGGCATCGTCTTCTGGTCTCTAAAGGCGCCTGTTATAAATAAAGACGAAATACCGCGATCTTGGCATTTCATTATTCACAAAATACATTTATAAGATCGCTCCCTGCCATGAGCAAATTATGTGGTGTAGCTGTTATCACGTCTACAGTCACAGAGTCCAATTGTTTCGCCTGGGTAAATTTAGTATTAACCCTGTCTTCTGAATAAAGTCACACCCCAATATAACGAAAACCAATACATCTGGAAGCAAAGCAAACTCACATGAGCAAGAGAATCTAGTTCTTGATAAACTACCCTTAACACATCGTTGCAGAAGTAACCAGTGTCCATTAGCGATACGACATCTCTGCGTGGATTTAAGTTTGGTAGAGACGTTTAGTGAGCTGCTCATATTCCAGAAACCACTGGTCATTAATTAATGACAGGAAACTGCTGGAATCAAGAAGGGCACAAACCGGCTCCTACCCCCAACCTTTTAGTAGCTGATCCCACTGTTCTAGACGTGCTAAGACCAAAAGCTGAGTTCTATATAACAGTCGACTCTGATACCTGAAGATTTAAGGCTAAAATTGTACACTTTACTTTATCAAAATATTGGCGCAAGGACTCGTCAATCCCGTGTACTCGCCACAAATCTCCTTCCAAATCTCTATAAATGGGATTTCCTGTTGAACTAGATGTTCACGAAAATCATAAAGGCTTTCCTCATGTCTAAGTGCCCGAGAAGTCAAGTCACCAAGGCCTCCTTTTGCTAACGGAAGTAGTAAGGTGAAAATAATAGAATGCGCAACTTTGAAGGCCTGAGCGTATTCCTCTATGTCGACCAACAACCACAACAACGACTTGACGGATTCCCTGGTGTCGCAAGAAAGCTCACTAATGCATTTAAGCAGGTACAAAATCGATTAGGCAAATTTGACCAAAGTTAAAGGCGAAAAGGAATGTAATTGGACCACATTTCCTACATGTTGCCCTGCTGCTTGCGACAAATAAGGTTGCAATGAAGAATTGGCCACTACATTATAATGTCTGGGATAAGATCGTAAGTCGCAGGACGAAATCTGGATTAACAATTTACTAATAATATTTGACAAACACTCGACAATCTGCTTGGTCTTAGATTCTAACAACAAGTTGCGTAAGTCCTCCACACGTCTTAACAAATAGATGAGCTGACCTTGAAACATGTCCACTTGATGTATGGTTGTATTCCATTTTCATTTATTCTTTAACCTAAAGTATTTCTGCACCATTAATGTTATCTAAATGTGTGTTAATTATTTTATTCTGTTTATTAATGATCAATGCCCCACGTTTATGTATGTTTGGCCCACATTTATATATGTTTCCACCCAAGTGATTTACCTTGAGATTCACTCTTCATCCTGGCTCCGATGACCATGGAAGTAAGTACTGAGGGGAAGGCATGCTGTTAGGACCTTGCTTTCTTGGTGATCAGGCAGTCTTGGTTTTCCAGTGAAAGTTCTCTTGAGTAATTCTTTCACTATCCAATGCGAAGTGTTTCTTAAATTATAGAACTCGGGTCAATTCAGTATAAATTCAGTATTTGCATTTTCATTCCAGTGTGTCCGGTTTTGCTCAAGTTAGAATACATGTGTGTGGCCTTCAGCCTTTGTGTAAACATAGTATGTTTCAATTTCCTTCGTGTTGTTAACTCACTTTTCACGTCGTGTCTGTATCTGCAAGTATGCTAAATATTTCTCAGATTTTCTGATTTGATTTCATCTTTCCTGCCTTGTACGACCAATTGCACCACATGGTTTCATAATGGTCGTTACTTTGCGTTTTAGCCATGCTTTTGTTAATACTAGCTTTCTTCTATACAAATTCTGGCATGTGCTTTACTCGCTTGTTTTAAATTAATTTCTGTTTGTAAATGCCATGAAATTCGGCGTGGCACTTGAGAATAGTGAGCCGATGCCTCTCCACACGAGTTCTTTTAGTGCCAGGTATAAATAAATTTGTGATCAAGAAATCTGCCATCTCGTCAAGACGCCGCCGACGCTTCGTTTCGCCACTGCTTTCATGTGTTCCAGCATAGTAATGTACCACCAAGCATTATGCGCATGTCTGTGCCTGAATGAATGTGCCTTCAGCTATCTATTGTGTGTTTGCAAATTTCCTCCCATGTTACTGTTACGGCGCTCACACGTTTGGAGTGTCTGTATCGATAGTAGTGATGAGTTTCCCCTCAGGCAGCGCTTTGATCTGCCACAAGGCAATCGTTTTCTATGTGCCATCGCTCGCTATTGGCTAGCTGGAGGTGGGTGACGCACGCGAGGTCAGTGATGGATTGGCATTCGAATAGCGCGAGTCGCCTGGTTTCCTCTGGAGGTGTTGTCACCGACTTGTGGGCCACCAATAGTGTGGAGCGATGGAGTAACAGCTTGGCGTCCAACGAGTTCTAGTTGCCTGGGTAGCTGTCGTGTGTTGTTACCTCATGCGAGTCGACTTGAGCGCACAACTTAGCGTTCCTAGAGGCAGAGTCACTGTTTACTGAAGTATTTTGCAGCTGAATGTGTGGACAGCAGGACAGGTAGCTTGATGTGGGCTGCGGCGTGCGGTGCCATGTGTGTCACCTAGTCAAGCAAGTTCTCTTTCATCTGCTGCTGAGTGTCAGTGGTGTCCTGCTAGACTTGCTACGAGCGCCAGAATGCTTTAATTCTCGGTGTCCTTCCATGTCGGCCTCCGCTTTACCTCTTGAGAACCTTGATTCCCCAGGCTTCGTTGGTTATGCAGTAGTCTGCTGTGTGCTTATTGTACAGAAGTTTCGTCGAGAGACGGGGGGGGGGGGGGTTTCTTCTGAATTCTTTGTTTTGAATTGTGGACTGGGCCTGAGGTTTCTTACGGTTTTCCCGGCATTCAGTGTGGTGTCCATCCCGGGGTGTCATTATTCGATTGCTGGTATTGTTCGTTTTGATTGTGGAAGTCTGCCCTGTGTGCCCCGATGGTTCTAGGCGCGCCTCTGGCTTCGTGTGGGAACACCGTCGCCTCTGAGTCGTTGGAGCGGGCCAGTTAGAAAACTGTTACTGGGCTGATCTCTTGCAGACACTTGTGGTTTGGCATTAGACATTAAAGTGTGGTATTGATGTTTATGGAATTGTTTCACGCCTTCAATATTACGAGTTCTGTGGCTTTTTTTTTACTAACCGTTACTGTTTTTTCAAAAGAAAATTTAAATGGTTGAACTTACGTACTAGCATTTATCTGATTTTTAAAATTTTACTAAGTTTTCAAATGTTCAAATGTTTGTAAATCTATCGGACCAAACTGCGTGGTCATCAGTCCGTAGTTTAAACTAAGGTAAAGTAACCTAAGGACAACTCACACACACACACACACACACACACACACACACACACACACACACACACACACACACACCCATGCCCGAGGGAGGACTTGAACTACCGACGGCGAGCAACCGTGCGCTCCTCCACGAGACGCCTTAGACCGCTCGGCTACTCCATCTCGGCTTACTAAGTTTTATTTTGTGCCTTGATATCGATGCCAAAATTATATTACTATAAAACCGTTGTGGATAGTTGGAGTGCCTTGTATTTCTCCAATTGCTAAGGATGTTTATTTTGGCACTTGTTTATGTAATGTTTTAATCATTTAAAGCGTTTTGGAGGTTTATGTGTCGGCGTAATTTGGAGTCGGATACTGATTCTGGAATGTATGTTGCAGATTTACATTATTTTGGCTGACTTCCGGTTACGAGCGTGTGGGGGCCGCGGTAGCGCTGGACTGTTTTGCTTCGTTCAGTTAAGTAATCCTTCTCCTCCTTTGCGACTCAACAAAGCAATGCAAGCTAAAAGAACCTGTGTGCTACAGATGTGCCAAACCAGGGCACGTTAAAGCTGACTGTCAAAATGACGAAGTCGCATGCATTCCGTGCATGTACCGCAAACGAACATGTAGCCACAAAGGAGGACCAAACTGTGTAACACATAAGCACCTCTTCGACAAGATAATAAATAACACCGATTATGGATTATAACCAACAACAAGAGTTACCAGGAAGCCACTACAACCCACAACCTCAACAACACCACCCCCCTCAACAGAGGAAGAAGTCACCGTCGACTAGGGCACGCTCATGGCAGCGCGCCATCGCGTGGCGGCGGCAGATGGGCTTCTTTCCACCGCCGGCGCCGGTCGGTGAACTGGTCCTCGGCTGCATCCCGTCCCTGGTCGCCTCAGACGTCGCACAACAGCAGTTCCTGTACGCTGCAGAATACGTCGAGGACCTGAGTAGGCGCGGCGCCATAAACCACGAAGACGCCAGAATAATCAAAAGATGCTTTCTTGATAGTATGATTGCACAAATTAACCTAATGTATAGAATAGAAGAATTAGAAATAGATCTAACTCTTACTAACACTGTAGATATAGGTTTTGTTAATAATGAACTAGATGTAGATTTAGGTAGTAATGAACTAACACCACGTGAGGATAAACAAACAGCCGACATGGAAACTCAAACAAATATAACTTACAACACCCAAAGTCACAATATACCTAAGGATAGGATCACTGCCAACCTAAAAAACCTAGCTAAGCAAGTAGAAGAAATAGAAAATGGTATCGAGATCCTTGAAGTAGACATTAAGGAGGATGAAAAATCTAAAAGCCTAAACACCAAAAAACCAGAACCAACACTACACACAGACAGTAACATAGATTACATAAAAACAAAGGATCTTTTCGCAGTCAACCTAAACAAAGTAGCCAAAAGAGTAGTGGAAATAAAGGAAGGGCTAGAAATAACAGATGAGAACATTCAGGAGGATGAAATAAATAGTACCCCTAAAGAAATAACAATCACTAAAAAAACTTCACTCTAAACGCTTCCACACCAAAAATATATAACGTAGACAAATGTAAACACAAAATAAGACCGATCGCCTTTGTGTCGGGGGGTGTCATTGACTCAAGTGGTAAATATACACCTACACAAAACAACACAAATACACACCAATACACCAACACACAACCAAACCTGGAGGCACCAACAACGACAACTAATACAGAAATTACTCACAACGACATAACCCATACTGACATACCACACAACCTACAAACTTAGTAATAGAATTAGACCTTGACAAACGACGACGAGATGAATATGAACTTGACTACCGGACAATGGAGGAAAATGCAAAACTATCAAGACTGGAAAATCCACATACCTTTCAGGCAGCCCTAAGACAAGTGACAAGACAA
Source organism: Locusta migratoria (assembly GCA_026315105.1). NCBI lineage: Eukaryota > Metazoa > Arthropoda > Insecta > Orthoptera > Acrididae > Locusta > Locusta migratoria. Next base: position 398,094,153 of record CM048750.1, on the reverse strand, counting down.
ATGCACCCTAAAGGAGCCAATGTCTGCTACCCAATAGCAGAACAAACTGACAGACTAGTCTTGAAGGCACTCAATCTCCCCACAGATGGACTTGGACTCTGTGACATCCTTAGAAAGGCTTGCTCCAGGAGAGGCGAAAGCTTCAACCTGGAGGAAGCCTACCGAGACATGGCTAGGGCCTACGGGAGGGTGTACCTAGATCCTACACTTGAGGGTCCCAGATGCATGGTTTGGACCCACTACCCATGAAAATTCTACAACTAAATGCACAAGGTAGTACACTCGCCTGTATGGAACTAGCCAGGTTAATAGAGGAACAGGAAGTGGACATTGTGTGCCTCCAGGAACCACACCTAAGAAACGGCAAAATTACAGGAATGCCTCACAAATACACAACCATTCACCATACGGACGCTAAGGCAGCCATAATCGTCACTAATCCGCAATACACCATCACACAGATATCTCACCTCTGTACCACGCACCTTGTCACTGTGGAAATAATCATAGGAAGGACTAAGTGGGTAGTTGCCTCAATGTATGCGCAATATTCGCACGACATTAAGCCCTATCTACACGACATAGACTGCCTATCCAATATTACTAATAACAGGCACTTAATCATTGCCACGGACATAAACGCCTGGTCCACTCGTTGGTTCTCTAACACAACTAATGTCAAAGGGGAAATGGTCAACCAACACCTTGACCTCAATAACCTATTCGTGGCTAACTCACCCAACCAACCGCCTACTTACAGAGGACCAGGTGGAACTAGTAGTCGTATAGACATTACAGTTGTCAACTCCAAAACCCTTCCACTAGTGACGGGGTGGCGGGTACTTGACGGTGCCATCCATAGCGACCACAATCCCATCATAATACACATAACATCTACACGTACACACATCGACGAGACACAACGACGACTGTGTTTTAACAAAGCGGATAGAAGCAAATTACAACATATAATAGAGGACGCTCATATAAATGAATTAATGGGATCGGTGGACCTAAGAGCTCATGCTCTGACGACCATATTACAGACAGCGCAAAATTCCTCCGTACCGACTGCAAAACTGAACAAAAATAGATCCCCTTGGAACAAGAGACTAACTGCACAAGACAGGACTCAAAACGTAAGAGAACATGGTACCAAAGGGCTAAAACCGAGCAAGAAAAACGATACTGGCAACAACTCTATTTGACAGCCAAAAAGACTTACAAAGACGCACTCTTGCAGACCAGACAACAACACTGGAACACACACATAAAACAACAGATACAAACAAACATATGGGGAGAACCTTTTAAAATTTGCACGGAGCGCATCAAAACACCTTTTGTTCTATCGATACTGAAACGTGAAGACGGCACAAACACCGAGGGATGGAGAAGTTCAGCAGAATATCTGCTAAACAAACTCCTACCTGACGACACCAACACAGATGATGATGCGTTCCACACAACACTCAGACACAACACCAACACTGAATATGACAACAATGCCGTCACCATTCCTTTTGCACAGGAAGAGGTTGCCATTGCAATCTCCAAACTAAAAAATAGGAAAGCACCAGGCCCTGATGGAGTTTACTCGGAAACCATCAAAATGGCCGCACCACAGATCATACCCTTCATGATCAATTTATTAAATGATGCCTTACGGCTGGGACGGGTACCTGCTCCCTGGAAACTGGCAAATGCAGTGATCATTAAAAAAGCACCTGACAAGGACCCACTGAACCTCAAATCCTATAGACCAATTTGCCTAATTAACAACCTGGCTAAGATCCAGGAACGTCTCTTGTGCGAACGTATACAGTCGCACAGGGAGCTACTAGGACTTAATCCTACGCAGTATGGTTTCAGACGAGGCAAGTCAATTGATGACGCCCTACATGCGGCAACTGATATGGTACACTCAACACCACTCAAATACGCTTTGGCCATTCTTGTGGATATTGCTGGCGCCTTTGATAATCTTTGGTGGCCGGCACTGTTCACAAGACTACGGGAGCTAAGGGTATCTAAGGCCCTTTATAACAGTATTTTAGACTACTGCAAAAATAGGGCAGTTGAATGGCGTAAGGACTCTCAAAAGGTAGTAAAGCAAATCACCAAAGGGTGCCCCCAGGGATCGATCTGTGGACCCGTCTTCTGGGACATAACCTTTGAACCACTCCTGAACCTACTGGGGCAACAGGAGTTGGTCAAAGGCACTGTCGCGTATGCAGATGACCTACTTGTTTTGGTTGCAGCTGACTCGAGAATGCAATTAGAACACAAGGCAACACATGTCCTGGCAACTATAGGACAATGGTGCACACAGAACAAATTACAGATGGCAGCACATAAGACAGTCTACATATTACTAAAAGGAACCCTAATCAGGGACCCAACAATAAAACACAACAACATCAAAATACGCAGAAAACACAATACACGTTATCTTGGTGTCCAATTGGACGAACGCTTGACCTTTAATGTACATATACGACTGACGACCGACAGGGCCACCAAGATGACTCAAAAACTTGCCAGGCTAAACACCACAACGTACAGACTACCTACACAAACACTACGTACATACCACATAGCCCTCTTCGAGTCAGTAATCTGCTTCGCGGCCAGTTCATGGGCACAGCGTCTGGCACTACAGACCAACATTGCCACTGTTAGGAAAGGTCAAAGAAGTGTCCTATTAAGGCTAACTGGAGCCTTCAACACTACCTCAGACGAAGCACTCTGCGTGGTACTGGGGATACCACCAATAGACCTTACCATACGACTAAGAGCTGCTATGTACTGGCTGAAGGCGGGGAAATACGACAAGGTCCACGAACTTGTTGGACAAGAGATAACAGAACGGAGGCAACTAATTAAATGGAGAATGGACACATGGCAAAGGGAATGGGAAAACTGCGAGAAAGGAAGACGTGTCTATGACTTTTTCCCGAATATAAGGGAACGTCTTCGAATGGGTCATATCAATCCCAGCCGGGGTATGATCCACTTCCTAACGGGACACGGCCCCTACCCCACACATCTCAAACGTATGGGTTTCAGTGACAATCCATGCTGTACGTGTGGAGAAATTGGGACCCCAGAACACACTATCATACACTGTCAGCTCTACAAAACACACACTCACACTATGTTTGACACGACTAAAGACCTAAACGAACTAATACGAGATAAGAACGGATGGGACATAATGAACAGGCTGACGGACGAAGTCTCACTACAAAAAAAAACACGAGTACACACAGAACGTAAGACGTAATGCAACACGAAACGCCCACAACAGAAGACAAAACACTTACGATGAATCTGACACTGAAAGCACAAACAGTACAGATTACACCACAGATGACAGCCCCGACACAGAGGACGTATAAATACTTGCGAAATATAACCTACAGATATAGCCAATCATAAGAGTCTCAAAATGAGAAAACTCCAGGATGGCAGGGCTCGAAGTAAATTCCGAGGCCTCCCACCCTGGACTTTCCTCTCTTATTCTTCAGACTGTCACTCAAAGCAATCTTTCCTATCTTCTATTATTCTCTTCTTAAAATAGTTGATGTTTTTGAGTTGCCTTTCTATTTTCCTTATGATAAGTTTTTACGCTTTTCTTTGTATTATTTATCTAATTACTGTAAATGTATAAAGAAAATAATGTATCATAGTCGCATAAATGTATCACATAGATTTTGTAATCACGACCAGCTATATACCCAAAGGCAGCTGGTTCGCAAGAAGGGTAAATAAAAATAAATTTTCCTAAAAAAAAAAAAAAAAAAAAAAAAAAAAAAAAAAAAAAAAAAAAACCTCCTTTGCGATCCTGCAGTGTCTGCAGAGTAGCAAGTATCAAGACGCCTACCATCGTCCATTGTCCTTGGTGGTCGAAAGTTTAAATTTCCAGTTTTTGGAAGGTTTATAATCAATCCTGATTTTAAGTGATTCAGTGGTTGTAGAAAATTTTGTTATTTTCAAAAGGGTGGAAACACCAGTTGTACTTAATTGCTGTACGTTTTCCATTGGTTTAAATTGTTGAAGTGGTTTCCTTAAAGAAGTCCTTTTAAGGGGTTTTATTTACTGTTAATAAAGCTGTGTGCATGAGACTTGTTGAGTTTACCATTTTGCCATCCGTAGTTAGTTTCCTTATTTCCTGAACTCTTTTCAGTGGTGCCACCTCCATCGACAACACTCCAGTTATCTCCATATTTATAAAGGGCAGAAACAATTTTATAACGGGCAGTAATTATATGATTTAATTCACTTTTGTACAAGGTGTGTTCTTAATTTGGTCTCCCCACATTTAGTTGCTTGTTCATTTTTCTGAATAGATTATGATTTCTAAAGTATCAAACCTCTGCTTTATGATTTCATGCTCCCAGTCCCATGTTTAATTATCTATCCATTTATTTTTCAACGTTGACCTTGTGTTTGTCAAAACGTTGGCTGCTCCCTTAAGGAGTGCGCATGTACTGTGGCCACTCATAAAGTTACTTAGAGCAGCAGTGAGCGTTTTAACTTCAATTTGCAGATCTCAACAGCCCGAGCTCGTGCTTATTTTAATAACAGGCTACTTTCAAGCTGTAATATGGTGTAACTGTTTGGATGTGGGTTTGTCAATGAACGAAAAGAATTTAGATATATCATCAACTGGGGATTGTAGATAACTGATGGTAGGAATCAGCTCACCTGTTGTTTCCGAAGAGATCTTGACTGGCTTGTTTAACCCTTCTCTTATACAATCTGTGACAAGGCCTGGCCATAGTAAATTGAGAATAATACCTGAAAGCCAGAATATATAACGAGTAACCTGTTCAGTGATCAACAACACAAGAAAAAGAAAATACACGGAAACCGATCTGAGCGACAGAAGCCGTATAAGGAATGGGAGCGCTCTGCTGTCACTGAGAGGGTAGGTTGGTGGGTGAAGTTAAGCAAGCATAGACAGTTCAGGTTCCATTTGTTTTAATTAAGATATATACAAGGAAGATGCCTCCTTGAAGATTGCAAAATAATCGGTCGTACCCTGGGCAATGTTGACTGGACTACACTCTTTCAAATTCTGAAGTCAGCAGGGGTAAAATACAGGGAAAGGAGAGTTATTTACAATTTGTACAAAAGCCAGACCGCAGTTATTAGACTTGAAGGGCATGAAAGGGAAGCATCTGTTGGGAAGGGAGTAAGACAGGGTTGTAGCCTTTCTCCGATGTTATTCAATTTGTACATTGAGGAGGCGGTGAAGGAAAGCAAGGAAAATTTTGGAATAGGCATTAAAGTTCAGGGGGAAGAAATAAAAACATTGCGTTTTGCTGATGACATTGTAATTCTGTCAGAGACGGCGAACGACCTGGAAGAGCAGTTGAATGGAATGGACAGTGTGTTGAAGAGAGCGTATAAAATGAACATAAACAAGAGCAAAACAAAAATAATGGAATGTAGTCTTAGAAAATCAGGCGATGCCGAAGGAATTAGATTAGGTAATCAGACAATGAAGGTGGTAGATGAGTTTTGTTACTTGGGTAGTAAAATAACATGCGCTGGTCGCAGTACAGAGGATATAAAATGCAGAATGGCAATGGGAAGAAAAGCATTTTTGAAAAAGAGAAATTTGCTAACATCGAATATTAATTTAAGTGTAAGGAAGTCTTTTCTGAAGGCATTTGTGTGGAGTGTTGCCTTGTACGGGAGTGAAACATGGACGATAAGCAGTGCGGACAGGAAGAGAATACAGGCTTTTGAAATGTGGTGTTACAGAAGAATGCTGAAGATTAAGTGGGTAGATCACATAACTAATGAAGAGGTACTGAACAAAATTGGCGAGAAAAGGAATTTTTGGCATACCCTGACTAAAAGAAGGGATCGCTTGGTAGGACATATTCTTAGACATCGAGGATTCGTAAATTTAGCATTGGAGGGTAGTGTGTGGGGTAAAAATCGCAGAGGGAGACCAAGAGACACGTATAGTAAGCAGATTCAAGTGGATGTGGGTTGCCGTTCTTATGAGGAGATGAAAAGGCTTGCTCAGGATAGAGTAGGGTGGAGAGCTGCATCAAAGCAGTCTCCGGACTGAAGACCATAACAACAACAACAACCCTGGGCAACGTTGAGGTAAGCAGTACCTCAGCGGCCGAATCTTCCACTACTAAAGGCACTAGATACAATAGCTGCAATGAGCCTATTGAGACGCCAGCATTAATGTTGAGGGTATTTCAGCAGAGAAAGAGTCATTGTTGTCTGACACCTGCATGAAACATAACTCTGACATATTACTCGTCCAAGAAACACACAGATGACCAAACGGCAATCGACCGAGGTTGAATGGAATGACACTTGTCCTGGAGAGACCTAACGAGTTGTACGAGAGTGCAGTTTTCAATAAACTCGACACTTATCTGCAGATATGACCTGTGTTGATGACATCGAAATCCTCACAGTTGAAATTCAATTTTGCACTGTTACATTTTTTTTTATAAACCACCAAATAAGGAATTTTAATTTCCGCTTATGCGGATGACTTAGATGTAATGGCCGATTCGATTGAAAGGTTGCAAACTAATATTTCAGAGCTCGATCAGAGGTGCAAGGATTATGATATGAAGATCAGCATCTCCAAACCGAAAGTAATGTCTGTGGGAAAGAGATTCAAACAGATTGAGTGCCAAATAGGAGGAACAAAGTTAGAACAGGTAGACAGTTTCAAGTACCTGGGATGTATTTTCTCACAGGATGGCAACATAGTGAAAGAACTGCAATCAAGGTGCAGCAAAGCTAATGCAGTGAGTGCTCAGCTAAGATCTACTCTCTTCTGCAAGAAGGAAGTAAGTACCAAGGCTAAGTTAGCAGTGCACCGCTCTATATTTCGGCCAACTTTGTCGTATGGGAGTGAAAGTTGGGTGGATACAGGTTACCTTATTCACAACGTAGAGGTTACAGATATGAAAGAAGCAAGAATGATTGGAGGTACTAGTAGATGGGAGCAATGGCAGGAGAGTGTCCATAATGAGGAAATCAAAGAAAAACTGGAAATGAACACCATAGATGAAGCAGTTAGAGCAAACAGACTGAGATGGTGGGATCATGTTAGATACATGGGAGAAGCAAGGTTACCTAACAGACTCATGAGATCGGCAGCGGAGGGTACGAGGAGTCGAGGTAGACCAAGAAGAAAGTACTTAGATTCGGTGCAGAATGATTTTGCAGTAAAAGGCATAACATCAGACGAGGCATCAATGTTAGCACTGAATAGGGGATCATGGAGGGATTTTATTAGAGGTACTATGCTCCAGACTGAACGCTGAAAGGCATAATCAGTCTCTAATGATGATGATGATAATGGTGGACGGTTGTGGATGTTCTGAAGGAAGAAAATTACTTCTTCTACGTGATCAGACCTCATGGACCGCACACTGCTGCAAGTTTCCATTCCTTTCTGTCCATTGGTGTTGTCAGCCACCTGCCCACATCTCCAGGTCTTCATTGAGGCCATCCCTGCAACGTTTCCTCGGTCTTCCTGGGGGTCTCCTTCCTGCAGGAACGAAATCCAGGAGCTTCTGAGGCCACCTGCCATCTTCCATGACCGGTCCACAGCATACGCTTGGCTTTTACGGTTTCTGCTGTGCTGGACAGTCGGTATAATTCCTGGAGCTCTCGGTTGTGCCTGATCCTCCATTCCCCTGTGTCTGCATCCAAAACCGATCCGTAGATCTTCTGAAGAACGTTTCTCTCAAAATCAAGGAGCTTGCGGAAGTCCTATTTTCGAATACTCCATGTCTCTCAGCCATATGTCACAACAGGCTGGATCAGGGTTTTGTACAGTCGAATTTTGAACTGTCTGGATAGACATTTGGAGCGAAGCTGTTGCACTAGGGTGTGCTAGGATCGGTTTCCAGCTTGAATTCTGGTGTTGATCTCCGTTTCACAAGAAGAGCTGCCTGTGAAAAGTGCCCCCAGGTATTTAAATTCACGCACTCTCTTGTAGGACATGTCTCTCACCTGCAGTGACTGTAGATGTCCAGCAGTCTGCCCCTGGGTCATAATGAGGTACTCTGTCTCGGCTTCATTGATGAGTAGCCCAAATTTGCTGGCGGCCTCCTTTAGTGCTGTGGTCATTTGTTTCAATTCCTCTTCAGAGCTAGAGAGTAGACAGAAGTCATCTGCATAGGCCAAGTATGCCAGTCTGCTTCCCTCAATTTCCGTCCCTACAGACTAATTGCTTTTACCACCCGTAATGGTTACCTTCACACGTGGTTTTTGTTCTGTGTAAGTCTATGGCTGAGCTCCTTCAGAATTTTGCTTTATTGGTCTCCTTGCTTTCCTTTATAGCTTGCTCAATGTACAAATTGAATAACATTGGATAAAGGCTACAACCTTGTCTTACTCCCTTCCCAACCACTGCATCCCTTTGATACCCTTCAACTCTGAAACTCTGACAGCTTCTGTCTTTTTTTTTTTTTTTTTTTTTTTTTTTTTTTTTTTTTTTTTTTTACAACTTTTACAAAAATCAGACAGCAATTGTCAGAGTTGAAGGGCATGAAAGGTATGCAGTGGTTGGGAAGGGAGTAAGACAGGTTTGTAGCTTTTCTGCAATGTTGTTCAATTTGTACATTGAGCCCGCTACAAAGGAAAGCAAGGAGATATTTGGAGAAGGAATAATGTTCAGGGTGAACAATTAAAAATACTATGTTTTGACGACAAGATAGTAATTCTGTCAGAGACAGCAAAGGACGTGGAAGAGCAGTTGAACGGAATGGACAGTGTGCTGAAAGGTGCATAAAACATAAACATTAACAAGAGCAAAACAAGGGTAATGGAGTGCAGTCTAAGAAAATGAGGTGCTGCTGAAGGAATTAGATTAGGAAACGAAACAATAAAGGAGGTAGATGAGTTTTGTTACTTGGGCAGTAAGATAACAAATGATGGTCGCATTACAGAGGATATAAAATGCAGAAAACTGTTCTTGAAAATCGAATATTGATTTAAGTCTAAGGAAGTCCTCTCTGAAGGCATTTGTGTGGAATGTTGACTTGTATGGGAGTGAAATATGGACGATACGCAGTGAGGACAGGAAGAGGATAGAGGCTTTTGAAATGTGGTGCTACAGAAGAATGCTGAAGATTAGGTGGGTGGATCGCGTAACTAATGAGGAGGTACTGAACAGAATTGGCGATAAAAGAAATTTCTGGCACACCTTGACTAAAAGAAGGGATAGATTGGTAGGACACATTCTTAGACATAAAGGAATTGCGAATTTAGCATTAGAGGGAAGTGTGTGGGGTAAAAATCGCAGAGGAAGACCAAGAGATGGATACAGTAAGCAGATTCAGATAGATGTAGGTTGCCGTTCTTATGTAGTGTTGAAGAGGCTTGCTGAGGTTAGATAAGGTAGGAGAGCTGCATCAAACCAGTCTCCGGACTGAAGACCACAGCAACAACAACAAGAATGTATTATTTAAAACAGCCGAGAGCGCTAACTATTTTTATTAAGATAACCTGTGTATGAAAAGAGAGATCCGATTATGGCGGTTTAAGATGGCAAATCGGTTATCTTAATGCAGATAAATAGCGATCTTGGCTGTTTTGCACAATGAATAATCTGTTTTCTTCAGAACTTAAATAGCTCAACCGATGTAGTTTTATCTGATTTTACAGAAATTTCCATATCTCTCATAGGTCCAGAGGTGCTGTTTATTTTAGTTCTGACATAAAAAAAAATGTTCAAATGTTTGTATAGTCTATGGGACTTAACTACGGGGTCATCAGTCCCTAAACTTACAAACTACTTATGAACTACTTACGAACTAGGACGGCACATATATCTATGCCCGAGGGGGGATTCGAACCCCCGACCGTAGTGGCCGTGCAGTCCGTGACTGGAGCGCCTTAGTCCCCTCGGCCACCGCGGCCGGCTGTTCTGACATAATGATAACAATACCCATCATATGCTTTTTCTATGTTTCCACATGCTACATATGTATTTTATATTACCATATATAGGCCTAATGGACTTTTAATTCCTGATTAACGATTTATATATAATAATTTGGTTTGTTGCATATTCAAATGCATTGTTGTATAACTTACATTCATAGGCGCAACTAGCTATGGGCCCACCGGGCCCTGGCCCTCCCCGAAGTGTAATACGTGGCTTTTTTTTTCTTTTTTTCTTTTTTTTTACGTTACAGTAAAAGTCCGATAGTTCGGCACGTTCGGGACCGAACCGGTGCCGAATTATCGAAAATTCCGGTCGTCGGACGATACCTTTTAGTATGCTTTAAGCTAACGTATACAGCGAAAACGGTCCTAACATAATGTTTTGTACTTAAATATTGATTGGTAGAATCATTAGATTAATAAAATCAGCTCACAATTACGACAGCAGGTACCAATTTTTTATTCAAGTCATTTACTTTGGGTAGGCTATGTGTATTGTACAATATTTTAGATAACTAAAAAAATCTCGAGTTTGTTTTTATTTCCGAAATTGTTGTCATTTGTAATAAAAGATTTTTGTAATGCTATGTCAATCAGGTTCAGTTTGAAATATAGTCTAAAAATTCTGGCGACAATATAAATAAAGAAGAGAATAACTAAATAACAGCAATGTATAATCTTATACTAATCTAAGGGTTATGATATATCATTTTACATTTTTCTCTATATTAACTAGTATTTTTTCTGTCCAATAGTTTATATTAATTTTTTGTCATTTAATACGTATTATTTTGTTTCAACTTTGTGAATTATTGCACTGTTTGTTTACCTAAGCTAACTTTGTTTTTATTGTTCCTATGTGGAACCAATGTTCCTATGTGGAACCAATTCAATTACTTCATTGAATAAATAAAAATTAATAAAATACAAGGGTTAAACATTTAAAATTGCACATTTCTACTTCTGAAACATATAGCATTTATATTCCATAAACGAATTTCACGTTGGTTAATATAACGGGCTACACAGTTAATTATATGTTTAAATGTTCAAATGTTTGTATAGTCTATGGGACTTAACTACGGGGTCATCAGTCCCTAAACTTACAAAGTACTTATGAACTACTTACGAACTAGGACGGCACAAATATCCATGCCCGAGGGGGGATTCGAACCCCCGACCGTAGTGGCCGTGCAGACCGTGACTGAAGCGCCTTAGTCCCCGCGGCCACCTCGGCCGGCAGTTAAAAAAATGTTCAAATGTTTGTACAACTTATGGGACCCAACTATGAGGTCATCAGTCCCTAAGCCTACAAACTACTTATGAACTAGCTAAGACTAAAGACGGCACAAATATCCATGGTCGAGGGGGGATTCGAACCCCCGACCGTAGTGGCCGTGCTGACCATGACTGGAGCGCCTCAGTCACCTCGGCCACCGCGGCCGGCCCGGCAGTTAATTATATGTGTATGTATATGTCAGTATGCATGCATGTATGTATGTATGTATATAATATGTGTGCCTCAGCACTCAATGTCAGAATATATTATTATATACGAGTGGGCACCCCCTGAAAAAAAAAAATCCTGGTTGCGCCACTGCTTACATTAGAACTTATACGCGATTGGACAACATTTAAATATGAGACCACAACAACAACATGGCCTCCTTGTGCAATTATTATTAAAAATGAGACTTTAACTATCGTGTTGGGTTCGTGTTACGTGTGGACGGCACGGAGAGCTGTAACTGGAGCAGTGAGTTAGTACAGCTTGGGAGCAGTGGACTGCGGAATGCGGCAGTACGGCTGTAGGGCGGTGACGGATGTCGCCGTATACGTCACAGCCCTCCCCTACTTCACCCCCCTTCCCCCTAGGCAGGGCCAGCGCCGGGTGGCACTGGCGTCTCCAGCCACGGCAGGCGGCCGCCGCGGCTGCTGCTGCTGACACTGCTGCGGCTGCGTGCGCAGACTGCGTGCTGCGTGGCGCGTGTGCGTGCTGCGTGAGGTCTGTGCGTGGCCGCCTCAGCCACAGCCTCGGCCTCATCGACCGCGACCGGCCGGAGGAGCAGGCGGCGCCGTACCGCGTCTTGCCGCCACAGCGCACTGCCGATCTCGAGTTATAAGACAACAGACAGACAGGCAGGAAATGCGGCTTATAAGCATACAGAGATTTAATGATTGTGAATATTTTATTACTTAAGAATAAAGGAAACTAATTACTGATAAGCCGTCCGCGGTGACCGAGGGGACTAAGGCGCTCCAGTCACGGTCTGCACGGCCACTACGGTCGGGGGTTCGAATCCCCCCTCGGGCATGGATATTTGTGCCGTCCTAGTTCGTAAGTAGTTCATAAGTAGTTTGTAAGTTTAGGGACTGATGACCCCGTAGTTAAGTCCCATAGACTAGACAAACATTTGATCTTATTAATAATTAAAAAAAATTACTGATATACTTAACCCTCAACTATTATCTGCGGTCTCCCAGACCGCTACGACTTTTTCAGTCGAGATATTCCACACACCCCTGCCAAGCTAAAAGGACTCTTCCGTGTACCTTCCTGGTGGCCGACAAGGTCCACGTGCCAGCACTCTTGCAGTGTTGCTGCTCTTTGTTCCTCATAACGCCTGGCCAGTCGGCTTCGTGAGCGCGGCCTGCTAAGCAAAGGGACAGCGCTGTGGCTGTGGGCTCTCTCTCGCTGTTGTTGTCCCGTGTCGTGTTTCTCCATGGCGGGAAAAGCTGAACGTTCTATGCAACGCATTTTACGTGAAGCAGATGTGGATGATAAAGAACGTTTCGGTGAATCCTCCGATGATTTTGAGGACAGCGATAATGACCCTGACTTTGAGGTATTTAGTGAATATGACACTAATTCAGAGCACGAACCTGAAAGTGATGAAGATGTGACACCTTATGATGACGAAGCAGCTTACTTCTTCGGCAAGAACAGATGTTTTCGATGGCGAAAAAAGCAGCCAGCAGCCAACGTAAGAACAAGTCAACACAACATTGTCTTACAGCGTCCTGGACTGCGACAGAAGGCTCAAAGGATATCTTTAGTTTGTACTTTCTGGTTTATAAGGAAAATGTGGCAACCTTTCTAGGAGAATCGTAAATGGAAAGGAGATTTCGCATACAATTTACTATAATTCAGATGGAATTTTTGTATCTAATCACCCTGTGAATTTGTAATATGATAATCTGTGGGTGTGTAGAGAAATAATTACTTGCTGTTCTTTTAGTGGCACAAAAAATAAAAATGTACTGCAAATTGCGCTGTGTTTTACTTGTCGCCATGTTACTCAAACTACATTGTTTAAAAAGTCAAATTTCTACTAATGTCACCTCTAAGAAGTGTAATGAACGACAGGAACCCATGAAAATGTATATTTAGCAAAACACTAGTTTAATACATGGAAAATAACAGAGCGGTCTGAGACACCCCTCCATAGTAGTTGCGTTCCTGTCAACGTCTATAGTAGTTAAGGGTTAATGTTTTCTTTCATAATAATTTAAAAAAACATTTACTGGGAATTTTAGCGATTATAAAAGTAGGGACATTTTTTGTTAGTGTTAAACAAAAAAAAAGTAGTGAACAATCCAGTATTCAATCCAAGAACAGCTGCCAGCATGCGAAACTTAGAAGTGGATGTTCCTGGAGTAGTCAAACAACTTAAGTCACTAACCAAAAACAAATCTTCCGGGCCACATTGTATACCAACTAGATTCCTCTCAGAGTATGCTGATGCAATAGCTCCGTACTTAGCTATAATTTACAGCCGATCACTCAGCGAAAGATCCGTACTCAAAGACTGGAAAGTTCCCCAAGTTACTCCAATATTCAAGAAAGGCAATAGGAGGATCCCCAAAAATTACAGGCCTATCGCATTGACGTCGATTTGCAGTAGGATTTTGGAACATATACTTACTTCGAATATTATGAACTACTTCGAAGAGAACAACTTATTAACCAGTAGTCAACACGGGGTTTGGAAACATAGCTTGTCCTTTATTCACATGAAGTGAATCGATTCCATATTCCTGGATTTCAGGAAGGCTTTTCACACTGTACCCCACAAGCGGCTTCTTATGAAATTGCGTTCTTATGGAATATCTCCCCAATTGTGCGGTTACATCCACGATTTCCTATCAGAAAGAACACAGTTCGTTGTAATTGACGGTACGTCATCGAGTAAACCAGAAGTGGTATCTGGCGTTCCACAGGGAAGCGTTATAGGTCCCCTACTCTTCCTCGTGTTTATAAACGATTTATGAAACAATCTGAAAAGCTACCTTACACTGTTCGCGGATAATGCTGTCGTTTATCGGTTAGTGAAGTCAACAGAGGATCAAAAGCAACTGCAAAGCGATTTAGACAAAATTTCTACATGGTGCGAAAATTGGCAATTGACACTAAATAAAGAAAAGTGTGAAGTAATACACATGACCACTAAAAGAAATCCGCTGAACTTCAATTACGCGATAAATCAGTCAAACCTTAAGGTCGTAGATTCTACCAAATACCAAGGAGCTACAATAACGAACAACTTTGACTGGAGAGAACACACAGAAAATATTGTGGGGAAGGCGAACCAAAGGTTACGTTTCATTGGCAGAACGCTTCGAAGATGCACCAGCTCCACCAAAGAGACTGCCTACATCACACTTGTGCGTCCTCTCCTGGAGTACTGTTGCCCCTTGTGGGATCCTCACCAGGTGGGTCTGACGGAAGACATTGAGAAGGTTCAGAGAAGAGCAGCTCGTTTTGTTTTATCACGTTAGGGGGTGGAAAGCGTCACGGAAATGTTGCATGAATTGGGGTTGGGGTGGAAATCATTAAAAGAAAGACGTTATTCATTGCGGCGTGACCTGTTTGCGAAGTTTCAATCACCGACTTTTAGTTCTGAATGTGAAAATATTTTGCTAGCACCCACTTACTTACGGAGACATGACCATCCCAATAAGAGAAATCAGATCGAAAACGGAACGATTTAGGTGTTCCTTCTTCCCGCGCGCTATTACAGAATGGAACGGTAGAGAAAAGTTATGAAAGTGGTTAATGAACCCTCTGCCAGGCACTTGAATGTGATTTGCAGAGTATCTATGTAGATGTAGATGGTTTTCTAGTTGTTTTGCACTTGAATCTGGTGAGCAGTTCACTTTAACTGTTGGCAGCATTGATATTGAGCAGGTGGAATGCAACAACAACGTGACTTGTCCACAGCTGTGGCGCGGAGAGCCGCAGGAAGAGTGGAACAGAAACAGGCACAGAGGGAGGTGGCTGAAGCCATTGGAGTGTTGCAGACTACGACTGCCATGACCTGGGCGCGACTTCATGCAGCAGGAACGGTTAATACAAGGAAACGGCGAGAGGCGACCGTTGTCTCTGGTTAACAGCCCGTCAAGGCAGGAGGACGAATGCAGCTCAGCTGCAAAGCACCCTCCAGGCAGCAACAAGACGCGCAATATCGAAACGAACAGTCTGAAACCACCGTCGGGAATGTAGTGTCTACGCACGGAGGCCTGTAGTGTGTATGTTCCATTAAATCCACGACACCGTTTACCTCGCACAAACTGTCGGAGGAACATCAGGATTGGAGTCGTAACAAATGGCGCTGGGTTCTGTTCACAGATGACAGAAAAAATCAGCCGGACAATCGTGGCTCCCTCATCCGGAGAGAAAGTGAAACACAGTACAATCCTGTTTATGTACAGGAAACATCGCCATACCAAAGTAGTGCATCAATGGTGTGGGTGGGAGTAAGTGTTACCAGACGAACGGACCTCTATGTCATTCACAATGTCTCTTTGTCTGCTCAGAAGTATAGAGAACACATCTTTAGACTTTTTGTTGTGCCCTGCACTGGTGCCAAAAGAAATGGGTCTCTTCCGATGGACGGCAGAGCTGTGCTGGTGGACAACATACTTGACGCTGAAGTTAAAACCGATCGCTCATGTCTGGTATGATCTTGGCAGTCGTATTGCAGCCAGACCAGCACCTCCTACAACGTTGAAGAGCATCGGAGAATGGCCAAATATCCCTCAGGACCGAACTCACAATCTCATACTGTCCACGCCATACAGGTGAGCAGCTGTACTGACCGTCGGACGTGATGTCACACCACAGTAGAGTGCAACGAGAATGACTTTTTCCGTATAATGGTAGGCCCATGGTGCCTCGCTTGATGTAAACTCCATGTGAACTCCTTTGAATACCACGAAAATGCATTCCTACCTGCTCGTGTCCCTTTTTTCCTAAATAACTTTTTACCAGTTTCCACCTGGCATCCTAATTTTGATTCCTTCTTAGTTGGTAATCTAGACAATGCATCAGAAACAATATTATTTCTCCCATTTATATACTTCACTGAATAATTGAACTGCTGGGAAAACAATGCCCATCTAGTTAATCTCCTGTGATATAGTTTGCATTCCTGAATATATTTCAAGGCTCTATGATCTGTATGTACTATGACTTCATGTCCGAGTAAGTAGTTTGTAAATTTTGAGAATCCCCATTGAATAGTTAGAAGCTCTTTTTCCGTTGTACTATAATTCTTTTCAAAGGAATGGAGAGTTCTACTTGCAAAGGCAATGGAATGATGTTCAGTTCTCCCTTCACTATCTATTCCTGAAATAAATGGGCACCTAACCCACTATCACTACTATCTGTAATGAAACAGATAGGTAATGAGAAATCAGGTCTGAACAAGATATCACTACTTACTAAATGTGTCTTAATTTCTTCAAAAGTTAAATGGCATTCATCATTCCAATCCCAGATTGAATTCTTTTTCAGAAGGTTGATCAGGCATGATGCATTTAAGGCTTGAGTTTTTACATATTTCCTAAAAAAATGGCAATTACAAAAATGACGTCATTTTTTATTGTTAGGAATGGGGAATATACTAACGGCCAAAATTTTATCATCATCAGGAAAGATTCCCTCTTTGGTAATAATATCTCCTAAAAAATTTATTCTATTTACTGCAAATTTGCACTTTTCAAGTTTTAAAGTCATGCCTCCCTGTATAAATTTGTTGTCTATTTCTTTAAAAATTTGAATATGCTCCTTCCATGTTTTACTAGTTACTAAAATATCATCTATATATATCACCAGTTATTCTAAAAGTATCTTTTCCAATACAAAGTCCAAGACGCTAGTAAATTCTGCTACTGAGATATTTAACCCAAAGGGTACTACACAGTACTGGTAAGACCGTCCATTACATAAAATGCAGTACATTTCCTAGATTCAGAATGGAGCACTATTTGGTGAAAACCTGATGTTAGATCCAAACTACTCATATATATAAATACTTGAAATTTGCTTAGTAATTAGTCCATACTTTCAGGATGATCTGTCTATCTCTCTCTAAAAACTTGTTCAACTGCGTAGAGTCCAGTACCAACATGACACCACCTTCTTTCTTGGCTGTAGCCATAAGAGGGTTGTTATAATTACTTTTACTTCTCTCAGTGATCTCCCATTATTCCATTTTCTGAAGTTCCTTTTCTATTTCTGACCTCAAATAAACAGGTGTACTATATGGCTTCTTAAAAATGGATCATTGTGTTTTAACTTTAATTTACATTCATAATTTTTTTACCCTACCAGGCTTCACATTAAATATGTCACAATACTTCTATAAGAAATTACCTAACTCCTTTTTCTCTACAATCGAGAGTTTCTCAGTTTCACTGTTTTAGATTTGACTGAATTACTGTGAGCTTCTTCGGATACATCATCTTGCTCATATTCATAATTAACATAATCACTATGTTCAATGAAGCCTCCTACCCCTGTAATCAGATTATAATTACTACTTCCTCCTATCATAATAATATCTGTTATTACAGTTACTCCACTTGTAGATTCAGTGACCTTTACTTTTAGATTTCCCCAATTAAATACTTTGACTATCCACTCTGTCCCCAATAATATTTCTTCTGTTAACTCAGGTATCACTAAACATCCATACATAAATTCAATATTATTAACTTTGAAATAAGGCAATGTCTGTTTCTTAATAAGCTTACTCTCTTTTCCCGTGGCACCTTTAATTTTTATACCTACTATAGGTAACTCAACATAATTCTCCCAATGGCATAATTTGTTCCTCAATTTTTCGGATCTAGCACTTACAGGACTGCCAGTATCCAACAATCCTTTCCCACTCCAACGTTTAATCTGTATGTTCTGTATGTTAATGTATGGACTACCTTGAATTAATTTACCCTCATTGCTATCTTCCTTTTCCCACAAGAGATCATGCTCAACTTTAGCAAACGCAAAACCACTTGAATTTTCATCACAATTTTCCTTACTTATAACTCCGAATTCCCAGAATTATATATACCTTTACATTTGTTTTCTATTCCCTTACGTAGATTGGATTTAAGGTTCTCACTAACATTACCATGACACAGATATTCTTTTATAATTTCAATTATTAGTGTATCAATTTCAGTATTATGTTCTGATGAACTATGTATTTTTGCTAACATGAACAGGTATGACCTATTTATTTTGTTCCTCTCTAATCTGTACTTCATTACTTTCCTCACAAACACCATCTTCTTTTTTACATAATAAATGCTCCTTAACTTCCACAAAAACCATACTATTTAATTCATCATAAATCTTATCGGCATCAATAACTTTCTCTGCCCCATTATCAATACACTTTACAACTTTATAATTACTTATTTCGACAACACTACTAGTTTTCTCTTCCATCTTACATTCATTACCCCCATTGGTACAAGGTTCAAGACCTCACATCTGTCAGCTTTAACTACCTTTCCCCAAATAGTTTCTTTAAACCTAAGTCCTTTTTTTACATGATTTAGTACCTCGAAAACTACTGTTAAAAATATCATGTAAAACACTTTCTTCTAATTCTACACTGTTATCTCTCTTATTCTGAACACTATTGCCATTATCTAAAATATTCTCCCAAATCTCTCAACTAAACTCATTTTTATTAATGCGGGAATTTCTAATCCTACTTTCTGTATTTTTTCTTTTGTTGTGTTCGTACCGAATTTTAGTCTGGTTTTTAAATCTGTTTCCCACCCCATGTCAGGCTATTCTAGTGGTGCTAATTAGTTTAAAGGTATGGGTTCATTATTTTCCATTCTACTGCCTTGTTGCATGCTATTCCCACCACACGATTGGACCCTGCTGTTATTACAATGAGGATTTACTGTAATGGTGCCCCAGTTTCTTCCACTCCCCAGTTTCCTAATCCTCTCATTGCCAATCCCAGGATTGACCCTTGGATATTGATCATTCTGCCATCTCCTATTTTGAGAAATCTCTCTGATTATGATAAATGTTATCCTCTTTCTCAACAAATGTTTGTAAATCTATTGGCCCAAAATGCGTGGTCATCAGTCAGTGGCTTACAAACTACTTAAACCAAGTTAAACTAACCTAAGGACAAACACACACACACACACACACACACACACACACATATCCATGCCCCAGGGAGGACTCGAACCTCCGACGGCGAGCAACCGCGCGCTCCGCAGCGAGGTGCCTTAGACCGCTCAGATACTCCACCGTGGCCTCTCTTTCTCAACAGGACGATCAAATTTGTCTATATACTTCAAACATTCTTAAACAGATTCATCAGGTCCATATACAAGGCTCCAATAAAATTTAAGAGGTAGTCTCCTCTTTAAGGCATCAATTTGAATAAATTCATCTAGTAGATTGTCTAGGTGAGTTAACTTTTTAAGTTGTCTCTCACAAAATTCCTTCATACTCTCTCTACCTTCTTTATAACAAGACCCATCCAAAAATTCTCTTTTTATTCGGGCTCGTTCAAAAATTGACCAGAATTTACTCAAGAAACCTCTTTTAAATGATTAAAAAGTCACATTGGTTTGAATGTATTGGTTGGCCAAAGACAAAGCGGTGCCATCAAGAATTTTTTTTTTTTTTAATTTTGGTTTAATCTTCATCTGACATGGTATGCAAAAACAAATCTTTACATGCATGAAGGAAATCTACTGGGTGAATATTATTATCACCTGGGTAAGATTTTATATTATCCCACATACTACTCTGGCCAAACAAACTCACATAGTTTTTCTCAGCTACATCTTTTTGAATACAATCAATTTGCATATGAATCTTTATTTCATTTGTTTGTAGACTCAATATTTTATTTTCTATTAACTTTATTTCCTGCTTTACAGTAGAAATGCTCATATTAAATAGCTCATTTTCGTTTCTTGCATTTTCAATGTGATTATTGAACGTACTATTAACCTGGTTAATCTCGTCAGTTATCTTTCACACTTTATCATTTAATTCCTTTAATTCTGCAATTCCCTCTGTTTGGTTTTCTACTTTCTTATCAATCTTCTGTAAACTTTATATCACCCTTCTGTTCTGCTTTTCAATTAATAGGGCAACTTGATCAAATAATAGAGCATTACTGCCTAAGATTTCATGACTAGTGAATCCATGAAGAGGTGCTTGTTCTGTACTTGATCCCAACTGTGATTCCTGCCTAATGTCATTTTCGGCCTGATCTTTGATGTCTTGATTAGGATCGTATACATCAGCCATTTTAGTACTGGCAGGATTAATATACACTGTATGTTGACACCTGTTTAGTCACACCCACTACTAACGAGGAAGCACCAGTTGATTGTAGAAACTGAAGATTACAGTACCTTCTATTTACTGGAGATAATTTTTTCCATTGGTTACAATTTTGTTGAAGATTTTTGTAGAATCCGCCAGTCCTGTTCAGCCTGGAGAACAGTTTCAGCCTTCACGAATCCCAGCTCCTCCACCATGTGAAAGAGTACCGCCTCATACTTCTTGGGAGTTGCAGTGGTGGGCGACACACTTTCAACGAAAACAGCTGTTACACATTCAATAAAAATAACTCCCAGGCTCTTAGTGACACAACAGGAATTTTTGTTTATAAATAAATGCCAAGCTTCCAAAAGGGACAAGTGGTTTATTGACGTGAGGAGAAGTGCTGATGTAATTGGTTAATACAAACCATAAAAAATGCACGGAAGTATGTTTTTTTAACACAAACATACGTTTTTTTTTTAATGGAACCCCGTTAGTTTTGTTACCACATCTGAACATATAAACAAATACGTAATCAGTGCCGTTTGTTGCATTGTAAAATGTTAATTACATCCGGAGATATTGTAACCTAAAGTTGACGCTTGAGTACCACTCCTCCGCTGTTAGATCGTGTGTATCGGAGAGCACCGAATTAAGTAGGGATCCAAAGGGAACGGTGATGTAACTTAGGTACAGGAGAGACTAGAACAACACATTACGTCCACATGCTAACACCTTTATTGGTGTGGCAGATACCGTTTTACGTTTTATTCGAGCAGGAGGATTTTATCGTTCTCTCTAACTGGAGCTTTCTTTGTGAAACCGAGTGGTTGACTTTTCCTTTTTTATTCTTCTGGTCGGTCAACCACAGACATCGGATTCTTTGTTGTCAGATGTCCTTGTGTGATCGTGTCTTTCCGTTTTGTGTTTTGTCCATTTTTATGATGTTTTATGGACTCAGTGGGACTCCTCTCTCACTTCGACATTTTAACCTCTGGGCGTATCTCTTTAACGTCCATGGAGCTTCTTTTGACGCCTAGGGATGGAATGGGGGACTGATGACCATTGTAGTTTGGTCCCCCTTAAACAACCCAACAACAACAAGAACAAAAAGACCAATAAAGGTATTACCACGTGGACGTAATGTGCTGTTATAGTCTCTTCTGTACCTAATGTACATCACCGTTCCCTCTGGATCCCTACTTAATTCGGTGCTCTCCGATACACACGATCGAACAGCGGAGGAGTGGTACTCAAGCGTCAACTTTAGGTTACAATATCTCCGAATGTAATTAACATTTTACAATGCAACGAACGACACTGATTACGTATTTGTTTATATGTTCAGATGTGGTAACAAAACTAACGGGGTTCCATTTTAAAAAAAAAACGTATGTTTGTGTTAAAAAAAAACATACTTCCGTGCATTTTTTAAGGTTTGTATTAACCAATTACACTAGCCCTTCTCCTCACGTCCGGTGTGTAGAATCGGTTCGTCAGTATTTGATGTGGATTACGAAATGTATCCAGCGGTAATGTTAGGTGACTCACCCTATATATATCACAATTTCAACAGAAAAAAACATAACAATTCAAAAGCAAAATCCAAGATCAACTTACTACTCACTCTGCTAGAACAGATCTCTTGGTTATATAACAAAAGGATTACAACTCTTTGCTCAAAGACATGAAACATCTACCTCAGCAAAGAGGTTAATGTGTATTCTGCGCTTATAATTTATCTTTGCATTTCACATAATTCCTCTTTGACATGTCAATAGCAAAATATTGTAAACAAAACTGAATACCTGAATATAGGAATGTTAAGACTACTACAGATTTACAGAACAGAAAATGTTGTACAGTGCATTTAAACATATTTGAAGAGATACTAATACAAAATATTAGAATGTAGTTACAAATAATCTGCAAATGTGAACATCATTACGAAAATGTTTTACATTTATTACAAGGAAAAATAATAGCAAAGACCAAGAGAAATGTAATAATCTCGTAAGTAAATATTACAGAATAATTATTATAGTGCATCCTCTTTAAGGAAATGCATATTATATAAGTATATTGTAAATGATTCTAGGCTAAATTCATCCATACAATGATAGGTATAGTCACAAAAAATTGGGAGGGTCATGTACCAAAACAGACGAACACGTGACTGCAAATGCTTCCAGGTAGGCAGTCCTTGACGTCGGTTTAGTGCTGGCAGTACATGCAGGGCTAATACTGAGAGCTTTCAGTCTTGCTAATGTGTAAGGAATCAAGCTTTCAACTTAAAGTGCGTGAATGTTTCTTCTTCCTGTATCCACAATGTACACAAAAAACGGGAACTTCTTAACAATTCAATAAAATTAAGAATGATGGAAGAAAATCATTATATTACTTGTAATTAAAACCCTGCAACTTGCTATTTTTATTTAAATTTCGAGCTGTCAAAAGACGATCGCAAAGGCGCACTTTTAGTGTTACTACCGTAACCTAAAGTGGGCCAAAAAGAATTCTGACAGTTTCATGTAATTAAAACGCACACCGCGCTGCCGCTTTATTGGCGTATAAAGAGCGGCCATAAACTTCATTAGGGTTTGTGCCTGCCCCGTAGCGCGAGTTGTGCTCATTAACGTAAACTGTGAGCTGAGAATGGCTGCCATGCGCCACCCACAACTTGCTAAGAGTTCTTCGTCATTGTTTACGAGGGGTGCTGCAACTTCCTCGAGGACCTGAATAGTACCTGAGTAGACACTGACATCTCAAACTCATTGTTCAGCGCAACTAAAGAGTGTTCTGCTGAAACTTTACTTCGTGAGAGAGAAGTTTGTAGGTCGGTGTACTGCAGGTGTGCTCAGTTTAAGTATTAAATTTTGAGACAGTAGCGGCGCATTTTTCCTTACGTTTCTTATGGCTATATTGAAGACGTGAAGGAACAGGCTGCAACATTGCTGCTCAAGTGAAGACGAGAGTGTAATGTGTGCTGAATGAGATTACAGTTTGCCTGGATGTTCCGACTTTGATATCGTGGAGGATACGGAGGAGCTGTAAGAAGAAGACAGAATAGCAGAGAGCTATGTGGAAGTGATGTGTTGAGGAGGACATTATCCAAATGTTCAAATGTTTGTAAATCTATCGGACCAAACTGCGTGGTCATCAGTCCGTAGCGTACAAACTACTTAAACCTAGGTAAACTAACCTAAGGACAAACACACACACCCATGCCACAGGGAGGACTGGAACCTCCACGGCGAGCAACCGCGCGCTCCGCAGCGAGGCGCTTTAGACCGCTCGGCTACTCCACCGCGGCGGACATTATCCAGGTACAGCTAGCGGAGTCAGAAGTAACAGCACATTTATTAATGTGGCCGCCGCGCGGGAGTAGTCGAGCGGTCTGGAGCGCCACGAGGCGTTTCGCGTCGGAAGTTCGAATCCTCCCTGGGGCATGTATATGTGTGTTGTTCTTAGGTTAGTTTAACTTAGTTTAAGTAGTTTGTAAGGCTAGGGACTGATGAGCACCGTAGTTTGGTCCCATAGACTTACAAACATTTGATTTGGAGATGGCCGAGGAGAAAAAAAATTAATAAATAAAAAATAATATATGAGGAAATAGTGTGTAAGGTAAATGTCTCAAAGCAAAGACAGAAACGAAGTATGAAACTTCCTGGCAGATTAAAACTGTGTGCCGGAACCGGGACTCGAACCTGGGACCTTTGCCTTTCGCGGGCAAGCGCACTAACGATTATGCTATCCCGACACGACTCACGATGCCGCCTCACAACTTTACTTCCTCCAGTACCTCGCCTCCTACTTTCCAAACTTCACAGAAGCTCTCCTGCGAACCATGCAAGACTAGCACTCCTGGAAGAAAGGATATGGTGGAGACATGGTGCCGGCCGCAGTGGCCGAGGTGACTGAGGCGCTTCAGTCACGGTCTGCACAGCCACTACGGTCGGGGGTTCGAATCCCCCCTCGGGCATGGATATTTGTGCCGTCCTAGTTCGTAAGTAGTTCATAAGTAGTTTGTAAGTTTGGGGACTGACGGCCCCCGTAGTTAAGTCCCATAAGCTTTACAAACATTTGAACATTTTTTTTTTTTTTTTTTTTTTTTTTTTTTTTTTTTTTTTTTTTGGAAACATGGCTAAGCCACAGCCTAAGGGATGTGGAAAGTAGGAGGCGAGGTACTGGCGGAAGCAAAGTTGTGAGGCGGCATCGTGAGTCGTGTCGGGATAGCTCAGTCGTTAGTGCGCTTTCCCGCGAAAGGCAAGGGTCCCAGGTTCGAGTCCCGGTTCCGGCACACAATTTTAATCTACCAGGAAGTTTCATATCAGAGCACACTCCGCTGCAGAGTAAAAGTTTCATTCTAGAAACCAAGTATTTTCGATGTCCTTGAAATGGCTAAGTTTTGAGGTTTATTTCTGTGTCTTTTTTAGAACGTTGCTACTCTTGTACTGCGTCACAAAGTCAACATTAATCTCTTAACACAGCTTTTATTATCACATTCTCTCTCACCAATCTGACTAATTTACTTTGTCTGCAATTATCTCTCCTAAAGACGACCATCTCAGCTACAGCTTAGTGACAGAACGTAAATGTATGAGCTGACGATCTGTTTGATAGAATTATTGCTCCTACAGATAAAAATTCTGATGAGAAAAAATTGCATTTCATAAATTAAGGATAAACACATCGTAAAATAACTTTATTTAAAGATATGTGAGCTTACATTATTTTTTACTTTAAAAAGAAGCATGAAAAGTGTGAAAAAGTTGTTATGATTGACTAATCGTTTGCCTTCGGTTATTGCACTATTTTCAACATGTATGGATAAAAATTAAGTCTAAATGAAGAATTCTGGGAATCCTCATCGAGGATATTTCAGTCTCACCTTATTGTTTTGGAACTGAGAGCTTACAACAGCAATGATCTTTGTAGTACAAGTACTTTTTGGTCGTTATCTTGGTTTCTTCTTAAAGGCTGAAACACGACTGTCTGCCATCTTACATATTTTTTTTTATAAAATTGTAATTTATTTGATGTCGCTATAACAGCATTTTGTTGAAACTAGAACCCCACTCTTTTCGAGGCATGGGGAATAGCATTTTTATTTCATGTTTTAAAATATTAGTTACTGGAATGTTAGTTAATATTGCTAGGATTTTGTTATTTTAATAATTTACTATTGTCCCTGTGAGAGAGTGTACTTGTTTTACTTTTAAGTGGATGTGTGTGAATCTAATGGCTGTCTGAATGTGGGTAGTAATAGCTCCCTTTGCATGGCTCTATCTGGCTCAGAGTCGATAGTTAGTCGTTACCAACCTCTGCTGCTGATGCTACCAAAGAGGTTTCTACACCCTTTGGTTACAAGCTAGTCGATTAGCCCTCTCCAGGGCGAGTCTCGCATCCCCACAACCACTGTTTATGGGGTTTTGTCGGTTTCCGGTAGCTTTGCTTCGCGCCCCCTGGCGCTCGGTCTTCACTTTGTGCGGGATCGTGGTGAGGTAAGGTTGGTTCTGCTCTTGTGTCCGTGGAGATGGTAGCGATTCGTTGTCTAGCATGTTTAACTTAGACTCTTGAACTTAGATTCGTTTTTCGGAATATTATTTCCGATCATGCGTGGAAATGTTAAATCCAGTGATTTCCAACAGATAAACGCAGTGTATGTGTTACTAGTTGCAGTTTTGATAACGACCTGGTATATTCGAACCTTTTGTGATTATTTGGCGGTGTACGAACTCTGCGTAAATTCTTTCTAGCTTTGTGGGGCCCCATTTCTAACAGACGATATGTTCATTTTTGTACAGTACATGTAAAATCTTTCTTATCGTTTCCTTCTGTGAGTTATATGTGTTCCACGTGGTTGGTTCTTAGAACAAAGCCTCAGCTTCCACTATTGTTTGTTCCATGCATATCAGGCAAGTAATTATGCGTGTATCCTTTTTATTTCCACTAACATTTCGCGAACTTCTCTCCACGCCTATTTTAATTTTGCTGCTTCTCTGAAGTTGTAGTATGCACTCAGTCTTTGTCAGTAATTATCTCCGAGCCTTGTACAACCTCCTTCAATAGCTTGCTTATGAAATTCTACGTATTTATAAGGGTTGCATGCCACAGTTTTTTTTTTCCCTCACTTTTCCGTCATTGTAATTATTTCAATTTTCTAGTTTTTTGATACTGGACTTGATCTGTCTCTGCAATCGCTCCCTATCGCGTGTAGCTGCATTTCATTCGCTTCCTTATGATATTCTATGTGTTTCTATGGGTTGCATGCCGTAGTTTTCATTTTTGTTTCGACTTTGGAATTATTTATCTTTTCCGGGTTTTGAGACTGGACTTCTTCCGTCTTTATGAACGCTCCCAATCGCATGATTTCCATAGCTTCCTCATGAAATTCTACTCAGTTCTAGGGGTTGCAAGCCGTAATTAATTTTCTTTATTTTTCGGAAATTGAATTTATACATTTTTATCGGTTTTCGGAACCACGTGGGCCCGAACTGCGACTTCAGGGGTTTGCAGCTAGACACCTGAATTCACGCCACTTCTCATAAAACCAGTGTCTAGGTAGTTTACTCTCAGATTGCAACGTATGAGCCCGCCGTGATTTTGCGTGATGAATCCGATTTTCAACCAATTCATCGTCAGTGGAGTGCTATTATGTAACGTAGCCGTGTGTCACCGTTAGTGTGTTTACTCGGGGTCTAATCTAAATGCAACTTAACTGTGCTATACTCACGCACCATCTCAAATCAGGCACGACAGACCAGAGCCATCTTCGCAGTTTCATTGTATATTGTGTTGTGTGGTACCTCCGGGTTTGCTGAATTTCGCCTACGATAGTGGCGCCTGCTTCTGCCTCGCTTCAGCACACTGAGTTTGGTGAGTTTCGTTGTTGCATTGCGTTTGTGTGAGCGAGTGCGTGTTATTTGTAAATCCTCCCCTAGTAGCGTTAAGTTCTGTGTAATTTATATTAAATTTAATGCTGGATATCGTCAGTATTAGATCATGTAAAAATGGGATGCATTTGTATTGTATTGTATTAACAAAATTGGGCCGGCCGCGGTGGCCGAGGGGGCTAAGGCGCTCCAGTCACGGTCTGCACGGCCACTACGGTCGGGGGTTCGAATCCCCCCTCGCGCATGGATATTTGTGCCGTCCTAGTTCGTAAGTAGTTCATAAGTAGTTTGTAAGTTTAGGGACTGATGACCCCGTAGTTAAGTCCCATAGACTATACAAACATTTGAACATTTTGAACAAAATTGGTTTCCCATTTTGCTTGCGTTCGACCTGAATAAACAAGTTCAGTATAATTATGACTTGCCTATACATTGCAGTTTTCGAGCACCTTCCCCCTTTTTATTTAATATTGTTTTTCACCAGTGCCGAGAAAAAGCTCAGATGTAATTTTTTATGTTTAAGTTCCGTTGCGCCATGAATGTTTTTTCTTAGCCACCTTTATGAAATGACTTTAATTGTGGTGGCTTGTTTATTAATGCCTGTGTGTAACTTCGTGTGAGCTGCTACGAATATTGGCCACTGTATCGTCAACTTCCTGCTATTAGAGTAAATTGAAGCAAGTCAGTTCACAATTTGGGCCAGGGAACAATGTTTCGCAGCAGGGAGTAGCCGGTAGTCCACACGGACCTCTTGCTAATTTTCCTGCTAAAATTAAGCTTTTTTTTATGACAGTAAACTCTAATCTGGGTACCTAGTACCAGAATTAAGCTTATATTTCGTACAGTGGCCCACTTTTAAGATAGTTCCATTCTCTTGAACGCCATTATCCCAACGTTTATTTGCGTCTTTTAACAAAACACAACGATGGCGTTGTAAAACACTTTATCTCTGTACAAAAACATGAAATTTTTTTTTTTTAAAAAAGAAAGAAAAAAAGAAAGGTATATTTAAAACACCACTCCTGGTTTCACTCGCGTATCAGATCATTTTATCGGCATTTCCAAAGTATCTTTGCTACTGAGCAGCTTTTAAGTGACGTAGACAGCGCGCATACGTGGCTTGGCGTTGCCCAGGGAGTGCTGGGGTTCACAGCGCTCCCCTCCCCTCCCCTCCTCACACTGACGAAACTGCGCCAACTGGCAATGTGGGCGCTTCCTCCACCTCGCCTTCCACTTGCGCAAATCTTCCCTGAGAGCGCTACACGCCCCCCACCATTGTTTTTGGCGTATTGAAGATTTATTAAAAACACGTCATACTTGGTAAGATTTTCTAACACCGAATTTGAACTCACGAGGCAACAGCTGTAAAAAGTCTGCAGAAGATTGTGACAGTAATAATAATAATAATAATAATAATAATATAGTTAGTGAAATACTACGAGGATGACCGTGTGGTTGTAGACATCACGTTGTGAGCATTAGGATTTGCGCTCAGGTATAAGCTCTAATTTCTCCCATCTTCAGGTTTATCACAGATTCTGGAACCAGGAATGACTTTTGTTGTTACAAATATCAACAGTAATTTAACTCCTGGAGACATACATTTTCTCATAATACTACACATATTGAATATAACGAGGTTAAATTATTGTTGATATTTATATCAGCTCTTCTTGAGGAACAAGGAGGGATTGTTCCCAAGCACGTTCTCTGCTGGTATGCTGTTGCAATGTAGGAGAGCCCTGGCAGTTTCACAGGCAACATCGAGGCAGAATGAAAGCGTGTGATTTGGAGGGAGGCGTGCTGTAAGGCAGTCCGTGTAGGCACGTTGCAGGTAACACTGATAGCTGAGCGGGTTCGAATCCAGGCCACAGCACAAATTTTGATTCAACGTCCCTCTTTATATTCAACACATTTGACTTTTTTGTTGTTACTTGCCACAATTGTCTGGCCGTTTCTTCCGAGTTCGACTAATTCAGGTAATCTAACAGAAAACAACCACCTTTTGGTCCTTTTGTTGGCTATCCTTCATGTTGGGAATAGAAGGCAAATCTATATTATCTGGAAATAGATGAAAATGTAATTTAGCAGTAAATACCTATGATGTAAAATGTCCTTGACGGGAATGCATGTAAGAGGCAAAGTTTGCGTGTAGCACCACTGATACCTTCACAAGTGCTGCGATAGGTTTGACCATGTGGTCTGAGGCTCAATGTCACGGACTGCACGACTGTTCCTGCCAGAGGTTACACTCCTCCCTCAAGCATGGATGTGTGTCTGTGTGTGTGTGTGATGTGTTGTCCTTGGCATAAGTAGTGCGTAAGTCCAGGGGCCGATAATGTAAGTAATTTGGTCTGTTAATTACTTTTGTTCTCAAGTACAAAGATGCTTTACTTCCTCAAATCTATATTAATTAAAATGAATTGCCACATGTATGAAAACGCATCAGTTGAGAATGGCTTCACTGATTTGTCTGATCTTTTCTTTCTTATGTTCATAATTCTCAGGACAAGGATTGTATGAAAGAAAAATTATTGGAAAATCTAATGGAAAATATCAGAATTTTCGAAAAACTGAAAGTACTCTTCCAGCTCGTATCATTTTCTAGATACTCTAACAGTCACCTATACGCTACTCGCCTATCAATCAAAGACGCTGTAACGCAGTGAACAAATATGCCAAGGAGATTAGAACACTGCAGATTGCGTTATCTATGGAGGTTAGTATTCTAATCTCCTTGGCGTTATCTATGCTGATAACAGGCATTGCTTGAAACCAGGGAGCAATTGGAAAATCTACCTGAAAATATCAGAATTCGAGAAAAACTCAAAGTACGATTCCAGACGGGCGAAATCGCGTGGTAAAAATGACCCTTCACCATTATAGTACATGAAACGTTGTTTCCTTAGAAGACCCTCCGTATTATTCTTACCTCCGTACTGTTATCGGTGGAGATCATATCTTTGGAGCGTTGAAAAGACAGTTGGTGGTATTTTTAGTGCTGCAAAGAAACTGACTACAAATCGTGGTTTATTTTTTTAATGCGCCATTGCGGATTCTAAGAATACCGACTTGCCGTTTCAATTTAAGCGTGTGCAGCTTCCCGTTCGCTTTGCGTTTGCAATGACGATTAATAAAGCGCAAGCCCACTCGTTGGACGATTCTGGAATAAATCTCGAACCGCCGTGTTTTTCCCATGGGCGTGTTCGAATGTTGGTAAACCAAACGTTTACATATACATCTACGTGGCATACTCTGCAAATCACATTTAAGTTCCTGTCAGAGGGTTCATCGAAGCACCATTATACTATTTATCTCCCATTCCATTCTCGAATGGTGCGCTGGTAGAAAGAACACCTGAATCTCTCCGTTCGAGCTCTGATTTCTCGTATTTTATTCTGATGATCATTTGTACCTTTGTAAGAGGGAGTCAACAATATTATTTCGCATTCGGAACAGAATGTTGGCGAATGGAGTTTCGTAAGTATCCCACGCCGCAGCGATAAGCGCTTTTGTTGCAATGATTCCCATCCCAGGTGCTGTATCGTTTCCGTAACGCTGTCTCCCCTGTATCGTGACAATACGAAACGAGTTGCCCTTCTCTAGACTCTTTCGATGTCCTCCGTCAAACCCACCTGATAAGGATCTCACACTGGGCAGTAACACTTCATAAAAGGACGGACAAGCGTAGTGTATGCAGTTTCTTTACTAGCTCTGTTGCATCTTTTAAGGTTTCTGCCAATAAAACGCAGTCTCTGGTTCGCCTTTGCCACGACATTATCTACGTGTTCTTTCCAGAATGAAACTTTCACTCTGCAGCGGAGTGTGCGCTGATATGAATCTTCCTGGCAGATTAAAATTGTGTGCCGGAACCGGGACTCGAACCTGGGACCTTTGTCTTTCGCGGGCAAGCGCACTACCGACTGTGCTATCCCGACATGACTCACGATGCCGCCTCACAGCTTTACTTCCGCCAGTACCTCGCCTCCTACTTTCCAAACTTCACAGAAGTTCTCCTGCGAAACCTGCAAGACTAGCACTCCTGGAAGAAAGGATATGGTGGAGACATGGCTTAGCCACAGCCTAAGGGATGTTTCCAGAATGAAACTTTCACTCTGCAGCGAAGAGTGTGCGCTGATTTGAATCTTCCTGGCAGATTAAAATTGTGTGCCGTAACCGAGACTCGAACCTGGGACCTTTGCCTTTCGCGGGCAGGTACTGGCGGAAGTAAAGTTGTGAGGCGGCATCGTGAGTCGTGTCGGGATAGCACAGTCGGTAGTGCGCTTGCCCGCGAAAGGCAAAGGTCCCAGGTTCGAGTCCCTGTTCCGGCACACAATTTTAATCTGCCAGGAAGTTTCGTGTTCTTTCCAGTTTAAGTGTGAAATAATAGTAATTCCTACGTATTTTGTGTAGTTTACGGCCTTCACGTTTGATTGATTTATCTTGTAAACAAATTTTAACTGATTTCTTTTCTTACTCATATGGACGACTTCACACTTCTCATTATTTAGAGTCAATTGCCAATTTCTACACCGTACTTATATCTTATTCAGATCGTTCTGCAGTTGGTTTTGATCTTCAGTTGATTTCACTAGACGATAAATGACGGCGTCATCTGCAAACAAACTAAGAGAGCTACTTAGATTTTCCCCTAAATCGTTTTGTAAATAAGGAACAGCAGAGGACAAATAACACTACCCTGTGGAACACTCGATATCACCTCTGTTTTAGTCGATGCCTTACCATCGATAACTACGAACTGTGTCCTCTCTGACAGGAAATTTCCTATCCAGTCGCAAATTTGGGGCGATATACCATAACCACGCAATTTTATTAAAAGCTGTTTGTGAGGTACGGTGTCAAAAGCTTTCTGGAAATCATAGAAATACGGAATCGATTTGCGAACGCTTGTCGATAGCACCCATCACTTCGTGTGAATAAAGATCTAGTTGTGTTTCGCATGAACGATATTTTCTAAATCCGTAATATCTAGTGTAAACACATATTTTGTCACTTGCATTAAGAAACACGCGAATCCTTCTTTGTCAGCGAGTCTCCGCGCCCTTTCGAGTCATTTACGTGATTAACAATCGAGCATTTCATTCACCCTTTGTTAGATGTTTCACACAAGTTACAGCTGAGCTGCGCTTCTTCTGAACAGTCAGACTGGATGGCGAGGCAGTCGGCACAACACCGCAGACTTTGTTCGCCAGTATGCTGCGGCATCACACGTGAGCACCAAACTGCTACTCCCTACTGCTAGGACGTAGCGACACCTTGCCTCAGGAAGATAGCAAAGGAAGTAATCGCGTCGTTTTTATTGGCTGGGATTTGGCCGCCTACTGCAAGACTTTTCAGTGACGCTACTTTGGCGACATTGCGTGTCGATGATGATGATGAATGTCATGATGACGGCACTCACACAACACCCAGCCTCCTACCGGTAGTCGAACCTGTTGGGCCTCGTGCATTGGTGATCAGCGGATAGGGAAACAGGAAAATTTAAAAACATGTTCAAATGTTTGTATAGCTTATGGGACTTAACTACGGGGTCATCAGTCCCTAAACTTACTAACTACTTCGGACTGATGACCTAGCTGTTTAGTCCCCTCGAAACAAACAACAACTAACTACTTATGAACTAGCTAACGCTAAGGATGGCACAAATATCCATGCCCGAGGGGGGATTCGAACCGCTGACCGTAGTGGCCGTGCAGACCACGACTGGAGCGCCTCAGTCCCCTCGGCCACCGCGGCCGGCCAGGAAAATTAATTCCGCTGTCAGCCTTCTGAAATTTATTTTCTTATTATTATTTCAGAAGTATCATCCCGCAAAAATAATTATTTTCTTGCCAAGTTGTCAGTGGAACATGACGTGGTTTCAAAACTGACTTTCGAAAATATTATTGATGAATTGGCTCGTAAAAAAAAAGACAGAAAAAAAAATAATAGATGTTTTATGTGAACTGTGCAAAGCGTCCATTAGTGTTTATAACCTAAAACCAATTTAATTTCTTATAAACACAGAGCGTTACGAGTGCTGATAATATGTATGTCCTGAAAAAGACGTAAACCTTTATGGATTTAAATGTGATTTAACTTTTTTTGTTTTTTTTTTTTTAATTTATTTTTTCGACGCACAACTGCTGATATCATTAGCGCCCGAATCAAAACTGATATATATATATATATATATATATATATATATATATATATATATATATATATATATATATATATATATATCGGAGGATAATACGTCTACATCAAAACAGCTAAAATCTTCTTCCTGGGTATTCGGTAGATTCAGTGCAATTCCAAAAGGAGTAAAATTGGAACACGACAATAAAACATGGCGCACCGTCAGCGGGTGGCCACAGGAACATAACGGTGCGGGGTCACCAGTGAGCAAGTGGCGGTGGCTGAACCGGCCATGTCCGATCCGCAACCGGGCCAAGATGACCTCTTCTCGTCGCGAGCGGCGTGAGGTCATCCAAGCCACCGGGAGCGGTTTAACGGTCCGGAGCTTATTATTAGTAAGTGAAGACCACATATTATGCCATGACGATATAAGGCGCCGCGAAAGAGCCCCTTGAATATCATGCGATTGGACACAGTACGTAGCTGTCCGACGTAAGAGAGTTGCAGCCTTGGCCGCGGCATCAGCAGCCTCGTTACCAGGCACGCCTGCGTGGCCAGGTACCCACAGGAGGTGAACGCGAGGGCCGTCAGAAGCTAATAACTGAAGGAAGCGGTTGATTCGGTGCACAATAGGATCGGCCGAAAAGGGGTCTCTCAAGCTCTGGGTGGCGCTGAGGGAGTCAGAGCAGATGACATAGGAAGGAGAACGGAGTCGCCGGATAAATAGTACAGCCTGATAGAGGGTAAAAAAGCTCCGCTGTGAAATTCGAGCAGTGGGCATGAAGCCTGTACTGGTAACAGTCATCCCCCACGACAAACGCACATCCCACAACGTCATTGGTTCAAAATGTTCAAATGTTTGTAGAGCTTATGGGACATAACTACGGGGTCATCAGTCCCTAAAGTTGAAAACTTCTTATGAACTAGTTTATACTAAAGACGGAAGAAACATCCATGCCCGAGGGGGGGATTCGAAACCCCGACGAGGAACGGCCTCGCGCATTGTAGCATAGCGCCTCAACGCGCTCGGCCGCTCCGCCGCGGCTCATTGGTCTTAGAGCCATCTGTATATATGAAGACGAAATTATCGAACAGCGCACGAAATTCGAGAAACCTCGAGTGGTAAACAGCATCCGAAGTACTCTCCTTCGGGAGTGACGTAAGTTAGAGCCCATATTGGCTATCTTGGGAGTCATTAAAGAATGATGGATAGGAAGGGTGATGGGGCATCGACTACAGACGGCTTGCGTACCGACACAGCAATATGTCGCGTCGATAGGATAAAAGTAATTCGGCAGCTTTGGCATAGAGGCTGTCAACAGCGCTAGTGTAAAATGTTCCGGTCGCCAGGCTGGATTCTGATACCTACCAACATTGCCGGGGAAAAGCGTCTCGGTTTGCCTATCCCCCTTTAGATATATTTTCGTTAAAACATCTGCAGAATGTCTTACGTCGGCGTATTCGTGCTTGCTTCGGCCTAACAAGCTTCTTTATTTTACACTTTTCTTCCAAGCTTAAAGTTGAGTGAATGGTTTCTAAAAGATATTGAAAGTTGTTCGTTTTTCTTTCATAATAAACACCAATAATATGTGAATATACACATGAACACTAATACACAATTACTGATTACACTGTTAAGTAACTGTAATAGAATCAATCTGTTATGATGAAGAGTCAAGCTACCTTTGGGTCACGTGGCACTGTAAACAGCACCCCCTCCCAAACTTAAGCATGCACAAAGGCTGCTCAACCATACATCTATTCGAAGAGTTAAATATGTTACAACGAAGAGTGTAAATGTAATTTTCCCTCAAAATCGCGACACATTTGCTAAAATGTCCAAGAATATGTAAAAAGTAACAATGCAGAAGTCATTGTTGTTCCAGTATATGTTAAAAATAAAGTTGGGTTTAAAACAATTTCTGGCAGTCGGGGGCGAACCTACTACCTTCGATGCCACAACGCGATGCAACTAGCCAAACAGGTTTTCCTGGTAGGTGGAGAGTTGTCATTTCATTATTATTGATGATCGGATCTTCTCAAGGGTTTTATAGTTAATGTGTCATAGTTATTTTAACAAATATGGTTTTCGATGAATCTTCAATGGTGTGTTGATGAAGGACGTGCCAATGTGCTGGTTGAGGTGCACAGCAGCTCCATTGTCTTTGCGAGGGGACCATTCGTACACAACCGCCAGAGCTCGAGTAGCCAGGAGCTGGTGTCTCTACCAGCTCCAACGCCAACGCTAAAAGCAGCGTTTCCCCTCGCCACTCCCTGCTGCGGGAGCGCCCATATGCTGCCTCCAGGGGGTTCAGGAGAAAATTCGAACCTCAGCCGCGCATGCGCATTGCAGCGCTGTGGCCACAGCCGCCTACATTATAGTGGGCGTCAGCTACGAAGGCGGCCCACTTGTCAGCCGTTCTGTGCATCCCCCTCCATTACCGCAGTGACAGCCAGTAATGTTCATTCTGCAGTCCGCGTGGCTGGCCGCGAGTTACGCAATGTTTCTCCCCAGCCGCAACTGTTGTTGCTCGGCTGTAGCTCCTCCCCTCCACACTTCCCCTATCGCTCCGCCTCTATGCGCGGAAGCGCCTTCTTATAGGGTACCTGGATATAGATGGCCATGCGCATCCGCCATTTTTGTTCCTTCGCATCTACGCAACAGGGCAATATAGTACAATCAGTACACTTTCGGCATGCATGCAGCTTCGAACCGTTCTAATTGTTCAGAAAATTGTTTTGTTATTCCATGACCCTGAAAACCATAAAGTATTGAAAATAAACTGTCATCGTGCGAAATACACGCCAATAAGGACTTCAAAACTATGCGAAGTGGATTAAATCATTTGTAATTACGCACGATTTCAACACATTGTAAACGGCAGGTTTCAACACTTGTTTCTTTAGCGAAGAGTTTTGTGTCCCAACCTCGTCGCCGCTTTAGTGTCTCGCTTCCGCCGGTTGGGAGGTGTCGGTAGCCGAGTGGATAGATACCGCCACAGGAATAAAGGATGCACGTCTGTGCAGGTACGGAGGTGACCAGCCAGTGGGACAGCAGAGACTAGAAACACTAGAGTAAAGTAGAACGAGAGATATATTTCATAGAGATATAGTAATACTTAACTTTTACATAGCTCAGTACTGCAGAATGCTGATACATAGTTGAGCTAGAGGCCTGCCTAGTGCCTGTCCGATAGCCAAGTCTTCACTGGTGCCTATCTGATTCCGAAGTGTTAACTGGTTCCTATCTCAGTCCCAAGTGAACGATGTTGTTCAGTGGTGGCCACGAGCGGAGTTGTAGCAGAGGGCGCTCGTGGCTGACGTCGTAAGAACGCCGCGCCGTGCGTGCATGGCGGCGCGCGGCGAAAGTAGGTGGCG
The DNA here is from genome assembly GCA_026315105.1 of Locusta migratoria. Taxonomy (NCBI): domain Eukaryota; kingdom Metazoa; phylum Arthropoda; class Insecta; order Orthoptera; family Acrididae; genus Locusta; species Locusta migratoria. The sequence goes on along the minus strand of CM048750.1, from coordinate 398,057,184 downwards.
CGCACTTTATACTTGTTCGACATCACAAAGAGTCCGACGCAACAATCTTTTGTTACCGACTTTTATTTATACATATACTGGCGATAAACAGTGTAATCATGTAGACTAAAACTGTGATGTTAAAATGCACTATCTTCTACGAGCCGAAATCATAGCTATGTTATAGTTTACTGGCCAAGTGTCTTACCTCCAAACTGGATCCGTCTTATTCGCCTGTTGGAGACAATAGGTTTTTAATGATTTGATTAGGTGCTTCTTGCCACATGTCGTAACTGAAAAGCTTTTTTTTTTTTTTTACTATCTACGTCGTTTTGTATTAAGTTATTAAAAAATTAATGTTTTGTTTCATTTTGAAGACAGCCAATAAAAAAAAAGAAAAAAAAGAGCGAAATGAATTTGACAGCAATACCAACCATTTTCACTGATCCATTCTTCTCTTATTCATAAATCTTTTATTGCATACTCGTTTATCATGGTGATGTACTTTCATGGCTTTTACATTGGAAAAGCATTTTATACTAATTCTGAAAAATATTGCATAACAAGCACAAGCCTGGGGGATTCCATTCTTATCCAATTTATCACCTCACATTCGAAAACGTAGAATTACCGCGATGCTACCAAAGTGCATCTAGCATCCAATAAAATTGAGTTGTCCAATACGAAAAAAATGCTCCAGAGACACACCCAGGGGAGCAAATTCCAAAAAATATATATTTAAAGATTTTTCAAATTGTATGAAAATAAATTACGGCCAGATTAATTTTTAATCAAAATCTATATTTACTGCTTGATAAGTGTTTAACAAGTGAAGCAAGCGATATTTCAGAGCAATAACAGCAAAGAACTCCGCCTTTGAGAAGCTGACGCTGTCGCTTGGAACAGAAATGGCGGCGGAAGCTGCTGCTGAAACAGACGCTGATGCGAATGCCCCTCTATATTTAGGTGGCCTATCTTCTTATACGACGACAGCTATAAGCGGCGACGCTACGACTCATACACGTGCTGTCTAGGCGACGTAAAACGTTTCCAATGTGATAAAAATATATTTGAGTGTGCACATAAAATGATCCGATAGAACGAAACGAAGACTGATAGTTTAAAAAACACTTTTTATTTTTGTTTATTTACGTTTTTCTTCACAAGCTTTTTTCCGGGGTTCAGTAGACCAGTGAACGCCACTGGCTCTAATTATAATAATAATAATAGTGGTGCCCTTTCAGGCCGCAGCCGCCACAGTGCTGCCACCTGCTCGTAGTTGCCACTGTGTATTTAAAACAGTCCCGTTGTTCTGTGTCGTGCCAGGGCGTATAACCACCCACAGAGATTAGATTAGATCAATACTTGTTTCATAGATCATATATACGACATTTCGTAATGATGTGGAACGTGTCAGTTCAGTGAATGTTGACTATACATGATAATTAATATTTTGAGGATTTTTATTTAAATTAAAAAAAAAATTCTTTTTTAATTTTCATCTAAAAATTCATCTAGGAGTTGCCATTCAGAAATTCCTTTAATTTCTTTTTAAATACTGTCATACCTTTGATGCTACTTGGTAAGTGACCAAAGACTTTTGTGGCAGCATAATTCACACCTTTCTGTGCCAAAGTTCGATTTAACCTTGAATAGTGAATATCACCCTTTCTCCTAGTGTTGTAGCTATGCATACTGCTATTATTGTTGAACAGGGTTCAATTGTTAATAACAAATATCATGAGTGAATATATATCTTCTGAAGCTACAGTGAAGATCCGTAAATAAATGTCTGCAGGATGATCTTGGATGGGCTCCAGCAATTATTCTGATTACACGCTTTTGTACAATGAATACTTTTTTCAAAAAAAGTTCAATTGTCTGTAAATCTATCGGACCAAACTGCGCGGTCATTAGTCCGTAGATTACAAACTACTTAAACCTAGGTAAACTAATCTACGGACAAACACACACACCCATGCCCCAGGGAGGACTCGAACCTCCACGGCGAGCAACCGCGCGTTCCGCAGCGAGACGCTTTAGACCGCTCGGCTACTCCACCGCGGCGAATACTTTTTTTTTTTATTCAGTGTTGAATTGCCCCAGAATAAAATCCCATATGAAAGCAGTGAATGAAAACAGGCATAGTAAGCTAATTTACTGAGATGTATATCACCAAATTTTGCAAAGACCTTGATAGCATAAGAAGCTGAACTCAAACGTTTCAGCAGATCTTCAATATGTTTCTTGCAATTCAATCCCTCATCAACGCAAACACCTAAAATTTTTGAATATTCTACTGTAGCTACAGAGTTATGTTCAAAGTCTATATTTATTAATGGTGTCAAGCCATATACTGGGTTTTATCAAAGTTTAATGAGAGTCCATTTGTAGAGAATTACTTAATAACTTTCTGAAAGATATCATTTACAATTTCATCAGTTAATTCCTGTTTTTCAGGTGTGATAGCTATATTTGTATCATCAGCAAAAAGAACTAGCTTAGCATCTTCGTGAATGTAGAATGGCAAGTCATTAATACTGAGTGATGAAAAAGTCAGTATAAATTTCAAAACTTAATAAAACACTGAATAATGTAGATAGAGAGGTAAAAATTGACGCATATGCTTGGAATGACATGGAGTTTTAGTAGAACAAAAAATAATAATTAAAAAAAGTTCAAAAATGGCCGACAGATGGCGCTTCATCTGATCGGAAAAGCAATAATTAGCATAACGAATTAGGACAAAGCAAATATGATATTCTTTACAGAAAATGCTCAATATGTTCACAATTATTCCTCAACAATAGCTGTAGTCGAGGAATAATGTTGTGAACGGCATTATAAAGCATGTCCGGAATTATGGTGAGGCATTGGCGTCGGATGTTGTCTTTCAGCATCCCTAGAGATGTCGGTAGATCACGATACACTTGCGACTTGAGGTAACCCCAAAGAAAATAATCGCGCGGACTAAGGTCTGGGGACCTGGGAGGCCAAGCATGACGAAAGTGGCGGCTTAGCACACGATCATCACCAAACAATGCGCACAACAGATCTTTCACGCGTCCAGCAGGTGTTTATCAGCCAGGCTGGGGATGATATGATTCTGTAACATATCGGCGTACCTTTCACCCGTCACGGTAGCAGTTACAAAACCAGAATCACGCAGTTCCTCGAAGGAAAAAGCCCCGATAACAGTAGATGTTTGTTTCTAATAAAACCCCATGTCATTCCAAGCATGTGTGTCAATTTTTAACTGTCTATCTACATTTTTCCGTGATTAAGTTTTCAAATTTATACTGACTCTTTGATCACCCGGTATCACTAACTGAAAACCCGGCGTTGCTCGGGTATTCATTTATTTATTCCATTTTCAGGTATATATTCATTTGTATAAGGGCTGTATGGCCGTAAAATCTCTTGAGAATACAATTAGTAGTAAAGAAGTAATAGATTAAAACTTGGTGCATCATGGGGCGTTTCTCCACGAACGTTACTGTTTATGTGCTCATATCTCATAAACTACCTGTCGTACTGTGATACAACTTAGAAGGTACACTCAACTATATGTGTGTATACTGTCTGTAAAATTTCCTACGGCTACAATTTGTAGTGTACAAATTATAAATTGTAACGTCATACCGAACCCCGTAGTTTTACTCCATAATGAGGGGACAAATAGTAAGCGAGAAACTTTTTTTCCATTCATCATTTTGCTATGGTTGTCAGCGAGAGAAAGTTTAATAAAAGTTTGAAATTATGTATAAACTTTATTGCAAGTCGCTAAGTACTCTGATTCTCGTATAGCGTATTTACAAAGACTCGTCGCATGATGTAGCAGTTTCTTGCAAATCCTATTGTTTATGACGTCATATCTTCTGAATCATGTGTCGTATATGATTCTTAACCATGCAGCAATTGTACCTCACGGCAAGGAATGTGTGTACCAAATTTGGTTGAAATCGGTCCAGTAGTTTAGGAGAAAATGAGCAGTGTTGTCGCTAAATGCAGCAGTTTTCAGCGCATCGCATTGTTTATGACGTCATATCTCGTGAACTATGTATCGAACGTGATTCTTACACTTACGGCGACCGTTGTCATGGATTGAAGCTTACGTGTACAAAATTTGAAAAAAAGTTTGGATCAAAACTGTAGATTTGTATGCAACACGTACAAACATACGGACACTCTGCTTTATTTATTAGACAGCAAAGGACCCAAGACAGAACCTTGTGGGACCCCATTTTTGATAACTCCCCAGTTATGGGAATTACTTATTTCAACTTTCTGCGCTCTTCCAGTTAAGTATGATTTAAAAAATGTGTGCACTGCCCCACTCATACCGCAGTACTTCAGCTAATCTAGAAGACTCCCGTGATTTACACAATCGAGCGTCCCCTGGTGTTGTCCGCCTCGCTGCTCGTGCAGGTCGATTATCACCGCTTTCTTACGAGCGACGGTGGCTACCGTGGCGTGGCCTTGGCTGTAGGGGCGTGTCTCCGGGGCGGAGCGGCCGCGCAGTCTGCACACGCGAGCCGAGATAACCGCCGCTAGCGACCCACTGCCCACTGCCCGCTGCCGCTGCCGCATTTAGACCGTGTCGCTCGCCACCAAGGCTGTTTGCTACCTGCCCTCTTTTCCACACCAGCTCAACTCTCCGCACGACTTAACTGCGCGTTTGGCGAACTTCGGGTTACGGTAGTAACACTAAAAGTGGGCCTTTGCGATCGTATTTTACAGCTCGAAATATAAATGAAAAAAAAAAGGCTTAACATTAGAGGGAGCGTTGTTGTTGTTGTTGTTGTTGTTGGCTTCAGTCCGCAGACTGGTTTGATGCAGCTCTCCACGCTACCCTGTCCTGTGCAAGTCTCTTCATCTGAGAATACATTCAGGAACCTAGATCCTTTTGAATCTGCTTACTGCATTCGTCCCTCGGTCTCCCTCTACGATTTTTACCCCACACGCTTCAGTCTAATGCTAAGTTGACAATTCCTTGATGTCTCAGAATGTGTCCTACCAATCTATCCCTTCTCTTAGACAGGATATGCCAGAAACTCCTTTTCTCCCCAATTCGGTTAAGCACCTCCTCATTAGTCCCGTGATCTATCCATCTAATCATCATTCATCTGTAGCACCACATTTAAAAAGCTTCTATCATCTTTTTAACTGAACTCATTATCGTCCACGTTTCACTCCGATACAATGCTACACTCCAGACAAATGCTTTCAGAAAGGAATTCCTAACATTTAAATTACTATTGGATGCTAACAACTTTCGCTTTTTTAGAAACGCTTTTCTTCCCATAGCCATTCTGTAATTTATATCTTCTTTACTTCGACCATCAGAAGTTATCTTGCTACCCAAATATCAAAATTCATCAAATACTTTTTTTGTCTCATAACCTAATCCAATTCCTTCAGCATCGCCTGATTTTCTGACATTGCATTCAATTAGAGGGAGCCACTAATAAAAACGAGTAAAGTCCGTCGATTAAAATTTTTGAGAAGAAGAAAAAAACTGATATCTGCTAAAAAAAAAAAAAAAAAAAAAAATTCAAATGTTTGTATAGTCTATGGGAGTTAACTACGGGGTCATCAGTCCCTAAACCTACAAACTACGTATGAACTAACTAAGACTAAAGACGGCACAAATATCCATGCCCGAGGGGGGATTCGAACCCCCGACCGTAGTGGCCGTGCAGACCGTGACTGTAGCGCCTCAATACCCTCGGCCACCGCGGCCGGCGATATCTGCTAAACTACGCAATGAAATTTTAACCTGTTTTCACAGTTAGATATGTTTTGAGGTACTGAACTAGAATATACCTTGCAACAGATCAACTTTGGCCCACTTTAGGTTACCGTAATAACACTAAATGTCGGCCTTTGAGATCGTCTTTTGACAGCTCGAAATTCAAATGAAAATAACGGCTTAACCATTCATCTGAGACGAAAATGGCATAACTGACTTTGTAGAGCAGAAAATTCTCTACAACTGTGTTCTTTTTTTTTTCCTTTATCTCGTATCGTTTCAGAGATATTTGCAAAAATAACAGCGATTTTGGGATGCATGTCTGTCTGTATGTAACATGTTACCTGTTTTTAAGACGAACCATTCAACCGATCGGCACCCAATTTTACAGACATAATTGTTGGCTACCAGAGACGAGAACCTCACTTTTTTAAACATTTTGGACAATAAATACGTTAGTAATACCAAAAAAATTGTAATTTAATTTGTAATTTAATTGCAAATAAACCGTTCATCAGACGCGAAAATTGAATAAACTAATTTGTGGAGGAGAAAATTCCCTACAACTTTGTTCCCTTATTTTTTTTCATATATCTTATCGTCTGAGAGATATTTACAAAAATAACAGAGTTTTGACACCCTCTATTGAATTAACGAACACCAGCTGTTCGCAGATGTCACGTGACATTCATCGCCCAGAACTCTCTCTGGCATACGCCATGTTGCGTTGCGTATGTGGTGATTTTCTTATTGTAACTTACACGTTGTCATTTCAAAGCAGTGGCGCACTGAAGAATTGACAAAAACACGTCGTTCTTCGTACGATAAATGATAATCTAATATCTAGAAATGCCACGTTAGCATCAGTTAACAACGTTATGAGATTAAAGAACGTGACTTGCAATTGTTAGCTGCAGCGACGTGGGCAATGCGCTGGATTGTGACGCTGAAGGTCAGTGGTTCGGAACCCGCCCCTATATAATTTTTTTTTCTTAAAAGGGTGTCAGACAAACTCATTAATTGATTTTTTTACTATTTAGATTATTATTTTGGTCCAAAATGTTTGCAAAAACTTATAAAACTAATATAATATAAAGTGGGTCGTAAAACACGCCAGTGCGATTTTTTTTATTTAGGATAGAAAATCCATTTATATTTCGGACAATATACGTTTTGATTCATCATATAGGACACTACGCCACTACGGTCGGGGGTTCGAATCCCCCCTCGGGCATGGATATTTGTGCCGCCCTAGTTCGTAAGTAGTTCATAGGTAGTTTGTAAGTTTAGGGACTGATGACCCCGTAGTTAAAGTCCCATAAGCTTAACAAACATTTGAACATTTGAATTTTATAGGACACTACACGTTTTGATGCGTTTTTAGTAACATACCTTCATTACTTCACGTTGTTGTTGTTGTTGTTTTCAGTCTGGAGACTGGTTTGATGCAGCTCTCCACCCTACTCTATCCTGAGCAAGCCTTTTCATCTCCTCATAAGAAGGGAAACCCACATCCATTTGAATATGCTTACTGTATTCATCTATTGGTCTCCCTCTGCGATTTTTTCCCCCACACACTTCCCTCCAATGCTAAATTTACGATTCCTCGATGTCTAAGAATGTGTCAAACCAAGCGATCCCCTCTTTTAGTCAAGGTATGCCAAGAATTCCTTTTCTCGCCAATTCTGTTCAGTACCTCCTCATTAGTTACGCGATCCACCCACCTGATCTTCAGAATTCTTCTGTAGCGCCACATTTGAAAAGCCTCTAATCTCTTTCTGTTTGCACTGTTTATCGTCCATGTTTCACTTCCGTACAAGGCAACACTCTACACAAATTTCTTCAGAAAAGACTTCCTTAAACTTAAATTAATATTCGATGTTAGCAAATTTCTCTTCTTCAAAAATGTTTTTCTTTCCATAGCCATTCTGCATTTTCTATCCTCTGTATTGTGACCGTCATATGTTAGTTTACTGCCCAGGTAACAAAACTCATACTACCTTCATCTTTTTCGTTACCTAATCTAATTCCTTCAGCATCGCCTGATTTTCTAATACAGCATTCCATTATCTTTGTTTTGCTCTTGTTAATGTTCATTTTATACCCTCTCTTCAACACACTGTCCATGCCATTCAACTGCTCTTCCAGGTCCTTTGCTGTCTCTGACATAATTACAATGTCATCAGCAAAACGCAATGTTTTTATTTCTTCACCCTGATCTTTAATCCCTATTCCAAATTTTTCCTTGCTTTCCTTCACCGCCTGCTCGATGTACAAATTGAACAACATCGGAGAAAGGGTACAACCCTGTCTTACTCCCTTCCCAACTAATGCTTCCCTTTCATGCCCTTCGAATCTAATAGCTGCGGTCTGGCGTTTGTACAAGTTGTAAATAAGTCTCCTTTCCCTGGATTTTCCCCCTGCTGACTGCTATTGCTACACTAGTATTTAATGGAGGTAAAGGTGATTCCAGAATCCCGAGAAAATCGTCTCCTGTGCAAACTAAGCACAAGTTAAGGCAGGCTGGCCGTATTAATGGTCAACCAGACTTCACACAGAACGCTCAACTTTGAGAGCGGACTCTGAAGGTTGTACAAGTTTCAAATGTTGAAATGTTTATTAAGCTTACAAACTACGTATGAGCTACCTTATACTAAAGACGAAACAAACATCCATACCCGAGGGTGGATTCGAACCTCCGACCGTAGCGGCCTCCCAGGCTGTGACTGGCGCGCCGCAAACCACTCGGCCACTGCGGCCGGCTCTACAAGTTTATCGGTCCAAGTTGAACACGTAATAATCTCCTTCTCCAGCTGAAGCTAAGAGACAAGTCGTCCTCCAGCCGAAACTAAGAGACAAGTCCTTCCTCTGCCGAAGCTCAGAGAAGATTTGCGCTCCCGCCGAAGCTAAGAAGGCAAGTGCTATGGGGCCACGTCCCTAAGATTCACAAATGCCAATCAGATAGCTCCGCGCGGCTTCTTAACGTTCTCTGGTGGTATTTCCACGCTCGGGCAGTGTTCCCGCCTAAATTGGCATAGAAGCTCCACTGTTGGAGTAAATTTTCGTGCTTGTCAAGAAAGAAGGGAGAGATCGCCGACGCTATCTAGCCCTCAGTGGTCGGCAGGAGCTGCCGTCCCCGAACTACGGGGAGTCTTAGCTTGAAACACGAAGGCAGAGGCCATCTCGTAAAATAAGGTGCAATAAACGATGGAATTCTCCCTTCTGTTTGGTCCCAGGTACTCCCAGACACGACGCACAGTGCTGGCGCCAGCCAGTTGCCCTCGGTCTGGGGAACCGTCCTCCTGCTCTCTTCGCACAGACAATGTTGCCCGCACCCTTAGGACGCCGGTTTCACTTTTCCGATATGCCACGACATGTAAGCGTCCTAACCTCCTGGCGGGCGGCGACGCAGCTAGCGTCGTAAAACGACAGGCCCTGCTTCCGCTCCATTCCCCCAACCGCGTAAATTAAATCGTACTGCAGTTCTACAACATCCCCTCCACGAGGGCAGAAGGAGGCGGGGCATGTTGTGCACGTGACTAGTCTGCAGTAGCGCTTCCCAGCGGCAGAAAGCAAAAGCTTAACGCTGTCAGCTGTTGCTGTCTTATATTTTTATATTTTTGACGTCTGTAGCTCATGAATGTTCCTATTTTAGTGAAATTTCATAGTAGGTACTACCAAGGTTACGTTTCTCCATACTATCCCTACAATATGCTACATAAATTGCAATCCTGAAGGAGTGGGACAGTTCTGAGTTACAAACAAAAATGATAGAATTGGAAAAGTGTAAACATTAACTCAGGCCTACCGGTACTGTAAATTTTATCTCATATATTATTTGATTTATGTTCTAATTACCATAGTCTCCACAACAGGAATAAAAAATTGTGGTGTCGCACAAGTGCGCGCCACCTACTTTCGCCGCGCGCCGCCATGCACGCACGGCGCGGCGTTCTCACGACGACAGCCACGAGCGCCCTCTGCTGCAACCCCGCTCGTGGCCACCACGGAAAGACATCGGTCACTTCGGACGGAGATAGCAACCAGTTAGGACCTTCCTAATCAGATAGGCACCAGTGAAGACTTTGCTATCGTACAGGCACTAGGCAGGCCTCTAACAACTATGTTTCAACATTCTGCAGTACTATGTAAAAGTTAAGTATTGTTACATTTTGTGCAATATATATCTCGTTCTAATTTACTCTAGTGTTTATAGTTTCTGGCTGCTCCCCTCCGTACCTGCAGCAGCGTGCTATTTTTGTTCCTGTGTCGGTCTCATTCCACTCGGCCACCGACCCTACGACGAGGCTGGGACACAAAAGCGGCGACGAAGTTGGGACACAAAAGTGGCGACGAGGATGGGACACAAAAAAAAAAAAAAATAATGGTCTTTATCTGTCTGTGCTGACTCACTGCCACTGGTGTTTTTGCTAATAAACAGTAAACTTAAATTCACACCTACGCTACCGGCAACGAGTTTAAAGAGAATAAAGGCATGTCACAACACACACTCTTTTACGCAAGTCGCCGAAGTGCCGTCCAATTTAAAGACTTGCACCTGGCCAACGAGCCACACGAAATTATTATTATAGGCAGATGACTGTAGCCCACGTCTTTGATACGTATAATTATAAATGTTTCATTAATTATGTGTTTGAAACGCACTTACAGCAAATGAGACATTCTATATCAGATGGTGAAAAATATATATTATTTATTTCAGAAACTTGGCATAAATTACACACGTCGGCTCTAATATTCGGATATCGGTACAAGAATGTTGTCAACATCATTATTTACATTTTCTTCGATGGAAAGACGTGAGAGGCGCTTCCACACTCAATTGACATTCCTTACAAAACTAATGATTTTGTTTTTTTCACGGGTAGTTACATCACGAATAGAAGAATAAAGCATTGAAGCTTCCCGTTTCGTTTGAGGCTACTAAAATCACATAAGGAAGGCAGCAATTCACTCTTGTGTTCAGACTGCTGTACAATATTTTCATGTTACTTTGCCGAGTCTGCTCTGGGAATGGAATTCACATTTCACACAACCTGACCTACACGTACAATCACGCAATAACGCACGTAAACTGTAAACAAAAGTGACCGAAGCTTTTGCTGTCTGCCGCTTGGAAGCGCTGCTGAAGACCAGTCACATGCTCAGGAGACTCCGCCCCCTCCTACCCGTCTGGAGGGGGTTTGGCAGAACTGTAGTACCATTCAATTTACGTTCCCCCAACCCCCGGTGGAGGCTTGCCGCCTGCCACCCTTGTGACTTTTTCCACACAGCAAGCTCGCTTCTCTCCAAACGGATAAAACACCCCCCACACCTGATATTCAGTCCCGTTTCATCTTAAGAGCCATGTATCGCTCAACAATAAAAAATTGCAAAGAAAAATCTGATGGCAGATGTGCTGACATCTCTCAGTGTCGTCATCAAGAAAGCAAAAAAGGTATTCTATGGGTCGGAGCGTGGAATGTTTTAACCCTTAATCGCATAAATAAGTTAGAAAATTTGAAAAGAGAAACTGCATAAGTTAACGTAAGATATGGTAGGGATAAGTAAAGTTCGGTGGCAGGATGAACAGGATTTCTGGTCACATGAGTAGAGGGCTATAAATACAAAATCAGTTGGTGGTAACGCAAAAGTAGGTCTGATAATGAATAAGAAAATTGGAATGCGGGTAAGTTACTATGGACTGCATAGTTAACGCATTATTGTAGCAAAGATAGACACAAAATCAACACTGACCACAGTAGTGCAAGTTTATATGCCAACTAGAACGGCCGATGATGAAGATATCGAAGAAATGTATAAGGAGAGAAAAGAAATCAATCAGAAAGTTAAGGGAGATGAAATTTGATTGTGATGGGGGACTGGAACTCGGTAGTAGGAAAGGGAAGAAAAGAACTTGAATAAAAGAGAAGATCGCCTGGTTGAATATTTTGTACAGAGCACAATTTAATGATCACCAACACTTTGTTTAATCATCATGAAAGAAGACTGTATACGTGGAAGAGACCAAGAGACAATGGAACGTACCAGATTGACTTTATAATGGTAAGGAATAGATTTAGAAACCAGGTTTTAAACTCCAAGACATATCCAGTGGTAGATATAGACTCTGACCATAACTGATTGGTTACAAACAGCAGATTCAAACTTAAGACACTGCAAAATTAATATAATTTGACAAAATGTCAGTTTGGTGTGCAACTGGAATAATTCATATACTAGGGAAAAAGGAAACTTTTTATTACTTTATATGTAATGCACAACCAGTTTCGATGCACTATGGCATCATTTTCAAGTGCTCCACGGTAAAGAAATGTTCTATAAAAGTACAAAGTAAAGACAAAAAGTAAGATACATTACAATTTTGGAAATGGTCAGAAGAGTGTTATAACATATGATCTTATATGTATCATTTTGGCCAGCAGCTGTTTTAGGACCAAGTTGTACAGAAGCCTGTGCTTGAAAGAGATGGTCAGTCCAATTCAAGCAAAAAATAAAATAATTTGTGTACTATCTTTCTATTATTTAACTGGTAATGGACAGACATATTTAAAAAAATACCTTCCCTTTTTATACATATTTCTAAAACTGGATAAGAGTCAACAAATTTAAAATTACCTAGAAGTCAGATTGTTCCAATCAAGGAAAATAGTCAAGCAACTTTCGCCACATTGATAGTGCTTCTGTGTAAGGAGCTCCATATGTCTATCTGTAATTACGTACACGTTTGTTTCCTCCAGCGTGTTGTCTGTACTAATAGCAGGGCATGGGTCTTCATATATGACGTTGAGCTCACCGTCCTGGATTGGTTCAGCTGTCCCGATACACATTCCCTTGGGGATAAGTTGTGACTGCTCGTGACAATTTGTGATCCAAATCTCTCCTTGACCACCGGTAATGCTTATGATAGCCGCTGGTATGTAAATTCCTTTTGTGAGCCTGATAAACTTTTTACTATCAACAAGAACTTCACAGTTTAACCAGTCATCTGTGTTTGTGACTGCAACTCTTCTCATTGTCAACGGCGGTATCGTCACATTGTCACCGACGAATAACCTCCCAGAAAATTCTGTATTACGTGTATCTGGTGAAACAACTTCTTCAATTTGCAGCTCAGATCTTCCACAGTCAATGATAGCTTGGGATGCCTGAAGGAAGTCCCACCCGAGGATGACTACATTCTGTTAACACGACAAATTCAAACGGCTGCGTCCTGTTGTTGATGGTTATTCTTGCGACACAAGTTCCTGCTGGATGGACGTACTTTCAATTCGCAACCTTCAGCACAGTTGCTCCCGTATCACAGAACATTGTCTTCTTTAGTGTGCGGCGGTAATTATCCGATAATACAGAAAAAGAGGCTCCTGAATCAACAAGTGCCCGGACAGGTTGGCCGTCGATTAAGAAGTCGATGAGATTTCCCGACATCTTGGCGACTGTCGTCCATGAAGGATTTTCATCTGCGGCGGCCTCACCTCCGTAGATGGTCGCCTCGCTTAGTTTTCCTGGGCGCGGCGGCTAGGGGAGCGGCTGGTACCTCTGTACGGCGACGGTGAACGGCTGCGGCGCGTCGGGGAGCGACCTCGTCTAGGGTACGGCTTCTTCCCATAGGTCGACTGAACTCATCAGCAGGTGACTGCCTTGGATAGAACTGCTCCGATGGCTGACGTCTTGCGGCAAAATAATCATCGAATACTCGCCTCCTCTCTCTGCAGTGCCGTACGACAATTCCAGGGCGTCCACAGTGGAAACACAGTGGTGTGTTGTCTTCTGTCCTTCAGACGTCTGTTCTTCTGCGGGGCGTCATAGTTACCGGGGGAGTTGGTTGTGGTCGCGTCGGTCGGTTCATGGGCTGCGGCTGGCGGCTGGGCTGGGCTGGCGGCTGCAGCGTAAGTCATAGCAGGGCGACGCCATTCTTCACGTCGGGTGCGATTGACGGGGCAGACAGGAGCTAATGTTTGAAATACCTCGTCCTCAGCGGCGTCGGCTACCTCGTGACTTACAGGGCTCACATCCATGGCCATAATCTGATGCTCGCTCGGTCAAATAGTCCCGACTGCCATGCACTGTTGTAATTCTTCTCTCACGATTTGTCGTATGAGAGAAGCCAAGTCCTGCTGGTCTTCCACATAGGGACTACATTTGGGGGTCTGTCATACTTCTTGCGTCCAACCCTCCTTTGTTGCATCTCTTCAATACGCTGGCACCACTTGATGAACTCTTCTGTCATAGCGACGTCTTTTATCAGAAGAGCTTGGTACATATCTTCTGCAATTCCCTTCATCACGTGCGTCATTTTGTCCGCTTCAGTCATGTTCGGATTGACTACGTTACACAGGGCCAAACACTCTGTATGTACGATTGTGTCGGCTCACCATGTCGTTGGGCCCGGTTCTTCAGTTGTTCTTTCGCCGAGCGGATTTGTCGTTGGCAGTCTCCAAACGTCTTCTTAAGTTACTCCTGGAACGTCTCCCAGTCATTCAACTTGTCTTCGTTGTTCTCGAACCATTGCTGGGCTGTTCCGTCCAGATAGAAGTAAACGTTGGCCAAGCATATCGTATGATCCCACCTGTTGTACTTGGCGACTCGGTCGAACCCTTTTAGCCATTATTGGGGTCCTGTCCAGCGTCTCCAGAGAACACCGATGGGTGTCTGATGTGTAGCTGGCTTACTGCTGGTTTCGTTTCCATAGTTCGTCTGATGATACGGACTCTTGGAAGGACGTACTCGGTGTATCCCTTGTATTCCGGTTCCAGTCCGTGTAAGCGACGGCTTTTACGTTGGCTAATCGGAGCCACGGTGATGCAGCTGTTGCAGTGTACCCGGCGCCTCCACCAAACAATGTCGCGTTGCAATGGAAGCAGGCTTGACTTCGAAGGCAACTAAACACAGCACTTATACTGAAAGCACGTTTATTCCGAACTCAACATACACGCAGCACTGACTGCTTCACAGACAGAATTTACCAGAAATTAGAAGAACAGTTAACATAAGAAACAAGTAGAATTTACAAGTGAACATAATAAAGATGTAGAACCTTTTGGAATTGTAAATTACAAAGAAATAAATTTTCGCCGGTGGGCGGGATTGAACCGGCGACCTTCTGCTCCGCAGTCCGTGACGCTATCCCCTGCGCCACGCCGACAGTTGGGGTTTGTGGTCTCTCGCGGCAATATGAATTATTCCAGTTGCACTTCTAACTTGATACTATGTCAAATTATATTAATCTTACAGTCTCTTTAAGTTTTCATCTGCATTTCATAACCAATAACTTATGGTCAGAGTCTATATCTGCCCCTGGATATGTCTTACAGTTTAAAACCTGGTTTCTAAATCTATTCCTTACCATTATAAAGTCAATCTGGCACGTTCCATTGTCTCCTGGTCTCTTCCACATATACAGCCTTGTTTCATGATGATTAAAACAAGTGTTGGTGATCATTAAATTGTTTGGATTTTCCTGAGACAAGGGCCCAGAAGAATCGCATGCCGTTTTCGAACACATAAATGTGGTTATTATTAATACGATTATTCCACCTGGTGTGAATAATGGGACAAGCGAAGTGCTTCCAGACTTCAAGAATGAAGTAGTTAATAATTCCAATTTCGAAGAAAGAAGTGTGAATATTACAAAATAATCCGTTTAATAAGTCACGTTAGCAAAATACTCACACGAATTATTTGCATAAGAAAGGAAATTTGACCTTAGGGAAGATTTGCGATATACGTGGGAAGATAGTTTAAGTAAATAACAGCCTACGTTTGTAGATTGTGTAGATTTCGATTTTCACAATCTTGAATGCAACACAACCCTTAAATTACGAATGTACCAGGAGTAAAATATAGGGAAGAAAATGTTATGAACAACTTGTACAGAATTAAGCTAGTGGTGATAACAATCGAAGTGCCTGAAAGGGATGTAGTCATGGGGAAGGGAGTGAGGCAGGATTTTAACCTCTCCCAAGGTTCCTCGATTTGTGCATTAAATAGGCTGTGAGGGAAAACAAGGAGAAACTTGGAATGTTAAGTAAAGTTCACAGAGAACGAATAAACAGTCTGATTTACATATGAGACTGTAATTATCTCAGAGATAGCAAAAGACCTGGGAGAGAAAGTGTATGAAATGGATAGTATCTTGAAAGAAGGGTAAACGACGAAAGTAGATAAGCAACGTTAACGGAATGTAGTGGAATTATATCATACTGCGTTGAGGTAATCAGGGCCTATAGTAGTTAATGACACCGAAAAATTTATATTTAGAAGTAGAAACAACCAATGCAGACCATCCAATCTACGCTTGCGAAGTGGGCAGTCTTCCTTGAAATAGTAACTAATGCTGCCTTCAGATTCAATGCTATATTCGATATTACACTTTCTATCGGGTCGAGAGGTTCGGGTTATGGGGTGTGTGTGTCTTGCGGTGTGTGTGGAACCAGGCGCCTGCCGAACTGGCTGCCTGCAGCGTCAAGGCGTTGGTTGGGTAGCCTGTACGTCAGGCGTAGAGTCTCGCGGATGTTGCTGAAAGGTGTCGCACACCGTCCGACATTGGAGCCATAGCAGAAAATCGAAACGTCGTACGTATTGCGAGAGTGGAGTGGAAAGTGTTAAAGGTATTAAATTTGTATAAAATTGAGAAAATGGTATTTTGGTACCATATTAAATCGTATTGTGTACGCGTTAACTACACATATTAACCTTGTAGATCGTTTGTTGAAATTTGCTAAATACGTAATCGAGAAAGAGCATACTGTGCTAAATCTTATATCCTTCTCGTGCGTAATTTCTCGTTCTCTCATTTCATAGCATTTTCATAATACGTTTTCCGTCAGAGTCGATTTTGTACGGCGTTACCTGTTGCAAATATATGGAGTTTGCGTTAACTGCACATGTTTGAGTTAACTTGCTGGATCATTTGCTGATATTAGCTAAATACGTATTAGAGAAAGAGCGTACTCTCCTCATTTTTGTATCATTCTCATGCGTAATTTCTCGTTTGATCATTTGGTAGCTGAAGTGTCTTGCAAACTAAGTCGTGACTGTTATATCAAGACACAATTTATTGACTGAAATAGCTAAGTCACACAACAACCAAATCAATAATTCTTCTTATAATTATAAAACAACAATTCTCCTTAGAAGTTTTTGTTTAAATTCTTCTTAGAAATACCTCACAAACAGTTTCTTCAGTATAGATCTCTTGACAATATTGCAAAATTCACAAGCAATGCAGCTGCTCTTAAGGCAGTGTAATGAAAGGCAGAAATTATTACGATCCTTTGGTTCCTGAGATCCTGGCGTAGCCTCCCGTGCAGAGCAGAGGTGGCCGGGCGGGGACTGGGAGTTGGGCAGCGCGGCGTGGCGAGACGACGGCCCAGAGACTCCAACGGCTTCCAGCGGCGGCAGCGGCGTGGTCCAGGACGCCTTGACGTGGCCACAGAATAAGGAGTATACAGAAAGGAAACTCCCGCTGCAGTCTGTCGTCCAAAATTTTGTGCGCATGCGCGGAATCGGCCATTTACGTCTGATTACTCCCTATTCTGTGGCGTGGTAATGCGCCGTCTTTCTTTGTTAACTGTGTATTTTAACAGCCTAAATCGCATAAAAGTAAACAAGTATTTGGTACAGAAAAGAAAAAACTGTGTATCAGTAGTTGGAGCTGTTCCGTTTTTATTATGAGCAGCAATAAAAGAAAAGGCGGCCGATGGTGTTCAGCGCCTAATTGCCGTAATAATTCGAATACAAATAAGGACTTAAGTTTCTTCATCGTCCCAAAAGATGCTGAGCAGTAAGTGAACGTCGCTATATATGTAGTGAAAGTTAAATGTTATCAGTTTCGAATGAGAGCAATGTGTGAATAATTATTAAAAGTAGCCTTGCTTCTCTTGATGATAACTCTCATTGTTGCTGTTACTGCAGCAGTTCAAGAGCATCGAAATGTTGAAGTACATTTATATTTTATAAGTTTAACATTGCAGGGAATAATATAAAATGAATGACAAAGAATAGTGCGTAAGTAGGCAGGTAAAATTTTACTTACGGCATTGGAGGCGTAGTATGCTAATGTTGACAACGAATGCTCTTTGGATACTCAAACAAATAGATTAAGGGGAATAATTATTTTATGCTGTTCCTGCTCTATGGTTGACAGAGTCCTCTATATCCCCTTCTCCGATCAGTAAATTAATGATACTCCTAAAGCAAATACAACTTTTATATATGCTCAGACGTCATTAGTTCTGTGTAATCACGTTGTATTGCTAAGTATGATTCAATATTTTGTGCTATTTTATTCAAATGTTCAAATGTTTGTAAATCTATGGGACCAAACTGCGTGGTCACCAGTCCGTAGCTTACAAACTACTTAAACTTAGGTAAACTAACCAAAGGACAAAACACACGCACACACACACACACACACACACACACACACA